>JAZKJV010000331.1:0-1200000 GCA_037367405.1 Ottelia alismoides
TTACCAAAACCCTAGATCTTCGAGCATCTTGGAGAATCCTGGGGACAACAGGGTCCTCAAGGAAGGTTCTGCGTGTGTGTGCAGCATCGAATTAAGGTTGATCCAGCTCAGCCATCTCCTCTGCTGCGAGCTTGCTTCCGGTTGGTCCCGGTCATGTTGAGCTTCGTTGTTTTGTGTTCTTTTCGTTCTTAGGAGAAACAGTAGTGTTGTAGCCTTTTGTTTCTTGCGATTTTGTCTGGTTAGTGTAGAATCCATGGACGTCAAAGCTCTTGTTCCGCCCTTTGCTTCCACCCATTTCCGACCACCTCTCGACATCCACTACAAGAAAAAGCAGATTTTACTACTACAACTGTAGTAGTAAAGGAGTGGCAAATAGTCGTAAAATGGTAGCAATACAAGTTTGCTACCACATGTGGTAGAAAGTTCTGTAGTTGCGTTGAAATGGTCGCAAACTCTTTGAGACCACACTGTGATAGTAGTTGTGGTCACAATAATTGTCGCAAGTAATCTTATTATAGTCGCAATGTAGTGGGTAAATTTAAATAATTTGCGATTATTTAGGCACGACTTTGCGACTATGAAGGGACCACATATACATGAGGGCATAACGACCTTATGCAACTTGTAACAGTTGTTTACTACCATGTTGGCAATAATTTATTACCACTTTACCGCTACATTTCTACTATAGTAGTAGCAATGTAGTGCCATAGTAATTACAAATTTTGATTAGAAAAGAAAAAATTATAATTCAAACATGTAACCTCAAACTTTGTCCTCTCTAGGATTTTTATCATGTAAATATTGAACAATAATATAATACTATCCATTCTGACTGCTTATACTATCAAAGAAATCATCACAAAGTAGAAGCACATTAATATAGAGACATGCATCTATAATTATAATGTGCAATAGTTTATGCAGAGCTACATTAGTCATTCATATTAAAAACCAAAAAGACAAGACTCGAAGTTTTAAAAATCAAATTTAGAAAATAAAATAACTAATGCTAAGGTTTCCTTTTCCTCCATTTCGTAAAGACGGTATTTTTTAGCATTACCTTTTTCCTTTGGATTTTCCTTTCTCTTCTTCATATTCTCCCTATATTCTGAAATGATAACCCCCTTCCTTTGTGATACTCTATATGTCATGAAATCATCCTCGATCTCCTTGTTGTCGTCATCATCGTCCTCATTTTCTTCATCCTCTTCATCTTCATCGTCTTCCTCTTCCATTTCCTCATGATCAAGTATTGATTATATTTTTCTACAAAGCATAAAGGAATATTTAAATATTATTAAAATAACTCATTATTAAACTATGATCTAAAATTACATGATGATGAAAATATTAGCTATATACCTCAAATGATAATGGCCTTAACAACCTTGTTGAAAGAGCCTAAATTTGAATGAATGTCATCCACCTTATTCAACAACACACTCATTGTATGCGTGAGTTGTACAAACTTAGTCTTGGATACATCAGATGTTGGCATGTTGCATGTTGAGGGTGTCTCAAAAAAATCAGATGATCCATTGAAACTATTAGAGGATGTGAACATAGGTGGCAAACCACCTAAAGTCTACCTTCTATTAGGCCCCACCTCTCGCTCACTGATGACTTATTTCCATAAACTATCATTGAAGTCTATTTCTTAGGCGGAAATGGAAACACCAAACTTAGCTCTATACAGGTCCATGTAACGATCCTATAAATTATATATTTTTTAGTTTAATATGAAAGAAATAAAATATATATAAGTGATAAACAACGTACCAACACCACCTTTGATTCAGTTGTAGCCCAATCTCCCCCACTTGTATGAGTCGCGATTCACCATTTGATAAACGTTGGAGGATGCTTATCAGCTCCAAGTTATATTACCAACATTATAGTCGCCAGCACAAATTTACAAATGATATTATAAAACAAACTTGTTATTTCTAAATACCAGTTCATGCCTCACAATTCCATGGCTCTTCGATCCGCTAGTTGATCTAATACTCTGTTTCCCTCTATTTATCTTCCTTGCTACAGACCTCTTCTTAAATTTTTCTTGAATGAAGAAGTTACAATATCGACTCCACCTCGCTGGAGTGCACCATGATGGCGCGCATGATTTGTATCTATTCCAATCTTCCGCACCATCCTGCTTCTTGATTGCAGCTTTTTCTTGCCCCGTAAACATTGTCCTTTACTCGGTTCGTTGCTAGCTTTACTAGAGCAAATTAATATTTTTCTTTTATTTGACCAGGTGGTAGCGCATACAAGTTCTACACATCAAGTTTCAGTTATTTAATTATTTTAAAAATAGCCAATAAATAACATCACGTAATGAATCTTACATAAACACCATTTAAGATTCGCTCTTGTTCTTCTGGAGTCATGCAACTCAATCTGTAATCCGAGCAATCCTACATAGCTCAGAGGCCTTCGTGAGTGCTTGGGCCACATCATGTTGCTTATCGAGAACAAAAGTTGGCTACCTCTTTGAATATGTACTGAGCACTTATTGAGCCTTCAATCTTATTTTTATTACGCACCTTCCTGTTCAAGAAAAACATATACCTATTATCATGTCAACAAACATTGTTAGACAAGTATACCAGTTTTACTATATTAAATATCATTAGAGACCATACCTTTCGAAAGGATACATCCAACGATATTTGGCTGATCCATGGTGAATCCATGATTCATCGTCATTATTCTTTTATTTTAGCCTTATTTCCTTAGTCAAATACCTGTAAATACCTACTAATTTCATGAAATTACCATTTTGCATGCATTTGTTAAATATGCATTTTACCACTTTTTATACTCAAATAAAAGATAAAGAAGAAAAGAAAAAGAAAAGGAAAAAAATAAAGGATGTATTTATGAAATAAATGCAGTCTGACCCGAACTCCGAGAGAAGGTTAAGACTTAATCTGATCGACCAAGAATAAAGTAGGGGGAGATAGGGTCTTTAATCCAAAAATCCAAAAATAATTTGTAAATTTTCCTTGTATATTTGTATAAAACTTATACTATTTTATTTATATACCAATTGACCTCAAATTAAATATTTTTCCAAACAAAAGTTGTAAATAAAAATGTTTTATAAATAATATAAATAACTGTAAAGTAAAATAATGTACAGATTAAAAGTATCCACACTTAGAAAAAGCCGTAAAGTAATAATTGAAAGACCAATTTCGGCTCCATACGAACTCAAATTGAATCAAACAGAAAAAGCCGTAAAGTAATAATTGAAAGATCAATTTCGGCTCCATACGAACTCAAATTGAATCAAACTTACTTCCAATGTACTCTAAATTAAATTATCTTTCAAATGGTTGTTTCATATTTTTTGGAGTTACGGTAGAAAAGTCGTGTTTATGGGATGGTTTGTGTAGTTTCACCACTTACTTATTGTACATATACTTGTTCATATTTATTTTTATACATAATGTACATAATTGTAAATATTTTTCTTTATTATTAAAAATAAAAAAAAATAAAAAAAGTTATTTAAAAAATAATTTCTTTATTTGTACATGTGTATATTGTACTATATGTATGTAATACTTGTATATAACTAATTTCCTTAGATAAAAATCACCAAAAAATCTAATATCTAATATTAATTAATTAAATTCATATAATTACGAAAATTGAATTTAATTAATTAATTGATTAATTTGATTTGATTTGAAAACCTACCTTGTATAAAAGATTTGATTTATGCCTTAAAATAACCACCATTAAGAGGGCTAATTAATTTTTGTAAATTAATTATTTTAGTTATTTTATTTAATTCTTAATTTCATATGTAATTAATTAATTTATTTATTAACAAATAAATATTTTCCTTCTTTTTACATATTTTCCTTTTTAATTTTCCTCCTCCTTTTAATGGATCTCCTTTCCTTCATTATTCTTTGATCAATCTTTGGTGGAAAAGGAGCCTCATTCCAAACTCTCGTCAGTCGATAGAGGAGCCCAACCCCGAGCCATCCGGTGATAGTGGACCGGTTATCGCCGAGGCCATCACGGCGCCCGCCTTACTCAGTTAGATCCAATTTTTCTTCACATATTTCATCTAGAGTAATCATAGTGTAGTGTTTATTTTCAATCTCGTTGTAGACCTAGATTCGTAGTTTTAATCATTCACCATCATCATCGATCAATTCATCTTTGACTATCGATTTAACACCATTTTCTCGATCTCTACATTTCACATTCTACCTCACATAACCTATCACCTCCGACCACGCACCGTGGTCAAAGATCTGGATCTATCTCTCACTTCGCCACATCCGCATCCACTCATGTTTTTTTCGTGTTCGAATTTTATTGGATCGAGTCATCACGCTCGTATCCTCATTTGTGTAAACAAAAAAAAATTAAAATCAAAAAATAAAAAAAAAATTCCCAACATTTGTTTTGCAGGAAGGAATAAAAAAATAACAAAAATATTAAAAAATAATAGGGAAAAATATTCACTGTTTCCTGTTAAAAAATAAAAAATTCATCTTTTCATTTCTATTTTACAAGAATAAAAAAACAAAAAAATCCAGTACAACTGTGAGGCCCGTCGCCCAGCGTCGTGCCTATACCGCGCTCGCCCTCCCATTCGCCTGTGCGACCGCATGCTCCAACCACCACCTCCACCTCCAGCGGCGCTCCCACTGTCGACCACTCCAGCAGCGCCCAACCGCCAGTGCACACCACCACCGATCCTCCTAACACGTCCATCGTCCAGCTTCATCGCCAACATAGCTCCCGCATGGGCTGCTCCTCCGCACGGAACTGTGTGACCTCCGCCTTCAGCCGCTCTCATCTGCGAGGTACCTCCGCCTCCAGCGGTGCTCCGTCGACCACTCCAGCAGGCGCCAGCCACCGTGCCTCCGCACCGCTTCAGCCAACCACCATCAAAGCTCCGTGCGACTCCCATGCGCACCTACGACTAGCAGGCACCAGCTACCACGTGTTGAGAGCGCCTCCATCATGTCGTCGTCGCGTCGTCGTACAGATCTAGAGGAGGCGACGACCCCTACTCTCTCCCCCTTTGTTCTTGTGGTTTAGGGTTCGAAAACAAAGGACAACAGAAGCCCTAGGGGGAACTAAAAAAGAATAAAATATTGGGGCAAATTGCAGTCCCGTCCTCAGATATTTTAGAAATTGCAAATCAACCCCTGCTCCAAATCGAGTCATGTGCGTGGCGCGTCTTTATTTGGTAATTTGCAAACATTATCCTATATGTAATTTTTGTTATATTTTGTTGTAAAACTTCCGAATAATTGTAATCCAGTCGTCCATGTCCAGAACTTAAAATTGCTTGTTTGTTTGATTGAAATAAATATTTGTCATCATCCAATAAATTTTCTATAAATCATATTATACTCCTACCGTGTTCCTCTTCATTGTATATACATTTCATTGCATTTTAACTTGATTTGATGTTTAAAAAAATCCAAAAATTGTATCATTTTCTCTACCTGAAATTTCAAAAATCATAAAAAATCAAATATTATCTGGAAAATTCCAAAAAATTAGAGTAGTTGTATTTTATTTCCTTTATTTTTCTACAAATTTAGTAAATTAATTATTTGTAAAACCCAACAAAATTGCAAACACTAAAAAATATTATAAAAATTGTATAAAATTCTAGAAAAATCAAAAAAATAATTATTTCAATTTCTGTTTGTATATATTTATTTATAGTTTATCTTAGAAAATAATTACTAGAAGTTTTGGGTACTTAAAGTAATTTTAAGTTGCAAATTACTCCAGGTTGTGCAATATTTCTCATTTTTACCACTATTTGATTTTTATAAAAATACAAAAACATCAGAAAATCTTAGAAAAAATAACCAAAAATATTTGAAAATTTTTAAAATCCAAAAATATTTTCTTTACATATTTTGAGTATTTTTACTATTTAAAAAAAACACAAAAAGAGGGTGGTGTGTGTATTTTATTCCCTTGTGCATATTGTTCCTCATTTGAAAATAAAAAAATTGGAAAAAAATCAAAAACCACTAAAAGTTCATTGTATTTTACTTTAGAATTTGACTACTGAGTTTTTCAATCGTGCTCCTTATGTTCGACCTTGATCGCTATAGCATGTAAATTAAAATATCGAAGACTGCTTAAACTACTTTTCATTGATTGATTTTCTTTAAAGTAGTTGTATATATATTTTTTCATTGACCGAACTGATTGGTTGTGAATAACGACCTGTGATTATTTTTCCATCTTAGTTGATCAGATTTTCAGCTCATCAAAATGGTACCGTTGTCGAGGAGCGTGACTTTGTAGTCATTTTTCAATTTTATTTTATTTTATCTCTATTTAGTATAACTACCTTCTGACCATCTTTATTTTGCTTTTTGTGAAAGGAATCAACGGCGTACGATTCAGATTCTTTGGAGGGACTAGCACAGGAAGATGAGTAGAGGAGCAGAAGAAAGTTATTTTATAAATTTATTTAGAGAATTTTTGTGAGTAATTATAATAACTTAGATAATTTTGGACACTTGGACATTTGGATACTTGAACTTTTGGAGGTTTGTTTCACCAAGTGCCGGCGCACTTGGGGAACCTCACCGCTGTTTTCCATGTTTTGTTTTCTCGCTTTTATTTTTTTACTTGTTTTACGCGGATTTTTTGTTTTTGACCCCCAAGATTTATGTTTCTATTTGATTGAGCCATGTACCATTAGGTCCAAAGATCCCAATAGAATATTTGTTCCTATAGAACTCGTTTGACTTAGACAAATAAATCTGTGCTTCACGATAATAGGAGATTCTGTTTAGGATAGTTCTCGCATTGCATTCATATAGAGTAGTTTAATTTTTTCTGCATGGATCATATTGCATGTAGAGCGCTGGAGTCAGGTACACACCTCTATCTCTAGCATTTGCATGCATATTTTCTCGTGCATTAGCTTTTCGTTTCCCCCTCTGTTTTGTGGATATAGGAATAAAGGAAATAGGAAATCCCGTTAGTCGTTTCATTGAAACATATCCAAAAAAAAGCGAGAAAATCAAAAATTAAAATCGGGACTGCTAATTGAACTTGACCATTAAAATTAAAACGTAACCGATACACATCATTTTTTTTGCGAGAGTAATCCCATCATTGTTTGCGCTTTTAATTGCTTACATACACACTAAGGAGTAGTGACCAAATCCCATTAAGCCTACTAAGTGTTTGTACAACTTTTGTTTGATCACCTAACTCTAAAAATTGACAAGATAATTGACTGCATCTTCACGGTCTTCACATTTCATTGACTAGGTGAATTGGGGGTTTGCATTATCTTTGTATGTGATTGGTGTGAGTTGGTTACGATCATCTTCTCTAGATCATTAGCAGTCACCTTCTGTCTCCCTTCTTACCTTCACTCCGTCTCTACTATCCCACCCTCCCTCCCTTCATTTCCCTCTCTTTATGATGGACCATACTCCATTTCAGGCCGGATTTTGCAGCTTCTTCATTTCATTCCCATCATTCCCGCCCACTCTCTTGGGAGGTCAGAACTCCGACCGACATCCCATCTTCTCCCTACCCACTTTCTTATTCTGAGCATGCTGTCCTAAGAGAAGACACCCGAAGAGTTCTGATTAACCAGATACGAGACACGGGTGATCACCTTGCTGAGATGAGAGTGCATTCCATAGGAGATCACATGGAGCAGTTACGAGTTTTAGACGACTTCTATCTTGGGATGATGGATGAGTACACAGATCAGGAAGCGCATTCCGCTTCTACATTGAGTCCCTTCATTCTAGATTTTGAGTTCATTAATCTATTGCTGAAGTTTTTAGGGGGATTGCAAGAGGAGCCATATATTCATATATCTGAGTTTGAGGATTTCCGTGGATCACTAGCATACCAAGATATCACTTTTGAGGAACTGATGCTCATGACCTTCCCTTTCTCACTTCAGAGTATAGCCAAGAGTTGGCACCGACGATTGGGAAGGAAGTTTTCTATGTGGGAGATTTATGATCATTGTTCTTGCAGAGATTCTGTCCCCATCGTAGAGCAGATTTGATGCGGTCTTATATTCGAGATTTTTCAGTTGACCCCCAGGAGCCATTGAGAGATTCATGGCTTAGGTTTTTGACCTATTGAGGAGATTACTAGATCACGGAATCTCGAGGTCTGACCTTGTTCAGATCTCCATGAGGGGGATGACCATAGGCATATTGCATTAGTCATTACCTCATGTCGTGGTTCACACCACAATCCCGACATGGATTTATTTGAGATTATCTTGGGAACACTCTCAGACATCCCATCTTCACGAGATGCTTTAGTCGAGGCAACACACGAGGGAGATACGAGACCAGTTGAGTGTGTGGCATTTCATGCCGATTTAGACAACACACACCATTCAGAGGACATAGATTCTACTACATTTCACATGACGAACATGTTGACCACTACTGTGAGTTTCCAGAGCCGGACCAGAGTTTGAGCCAGTCCCGCACTTACGTGAAGATTCTTAGATTCTAGATCTGCTAGTATCCCAAGAAAAGGAGGATCCCACATTATTTCAATCGTCCTTTTAGACATTTCAGTGTCCATGTCTAGCTGATTCAGTTTTCATTCTTCAGAAGATCTTCTTAGATTCAGATACACATTTGGATCCATCTCAGCCAAGAGAGCTTGATAAGGGACACCATTTTGATTTGACAAACCTAGATAGTCCCATCTTTGAGTCGTGAGTCCTCCCATTTGATGAGATCGATATATTTTTGGAGGACTCGATATTTGGCAGCATAGATCCCCGGTTTGATTCTGAGTCCTCTTTCTTAACTGACGAGCCTGCATCACTCCCCGAGGGTTATCTGCAGGAGAATGCATTACGTCCCTTGTATTCGATTTCACTTCTTGGACGTGATTCTGATCTGTCGGATCACATGACCGAGATGTCGGTTAGTTCTGATTTGCTTGAGTTCGATTTTTCTCTCCTCAACGACCCTCGGGAGGATGACCCGATCTTCGAGTCATTCGATGTTGATTCTGATTTCTCTATCCTATATACATCGGATATCGATTTTTATAGAGAGTCTCTTAATCTTGATCTTCCTTATCTATTCGAGATGCTGATTGATGTGGATGATTCCCTGACAGATCCTTCATTCTCCTGTTTGATTTCTTTGGCTTCATCCATTCACTCCATCCAGATCTTGAGCCGATGATTTTGTTTGTGCTACCGGAGCCCGATTTCATTCTCCCATATTTTTTTCCCGGTAGCAGACACTCGCCTGATTGTTTACTTGGGTGTCATAGTTTACATTGTTGACCTCGTCATTGTTCCCCTACCGAGACTATGATGACAGTACGGTATTCGCATTACAGATGCCGTCCTGAACCTTGATACAACGTTATCCTAGCCTTTGCGCCCAGCTAGGGACATAAACTCTAGAGCTTGTTGAGAGGCACCTCAACATTGTCTTTCTCGCATTTGTATAGATCCATTCTGTCCATATCATTCATTCTTTTTATCTAAACACTCCATCTTCATCTCATGACTATGCTACACTTAGGGTGCACTTTACCCTAAGTATAAGGGGGTGTTAGACTTGTGATTATCTATTTGATTATATTACATCTGTTTTGCTGCCTATACTTAGGGATATTTCACCCTAAGTATGGGGGGGGGGTAATATTTGTACATCCTATTCCTCGGTTTTCCCCTTGTGTACAGTCTTCTATACTTAGGATTACTTGATCCTAAGTATAGGGGGATTACCGACTTCTATTGATTTTATTCTTATATTCGTCTTGTAGCATGGTATTCTTTACACTGTTCTATACTTAGCATGAGTTATGTCTTCCTTTATCGCTCTCTGATCACTATGAGGATGTAGTTCCAGCTAAGTATAGGGGGGTGTCGTATTTATTGTATATATACTTTAGGCATAACTCGTATTTTCGCTTTTTTTAATACGGCTAAAATACTGTATAAATACATGTAAAATTCAGTAAAACCAACTAATAAAAATATGCAGATATTTTCTCAAATTTCTTTTTGTATATACTAATTAATAAGTCAGGTTAAAATATTTTGATTTTTTTAAAAGTAGTTTGAAAACTTATTTGATTTCTTTTGAAAACTATTTGAAAAAATGTTTGAAAAATATTATCAACCTTCGTAAAAATATTTTGGCTTGTAAAAATTTTCTTCTTTGTGTAAAATAAAATTATTTTGTAAAATATTTGCAAGTGTTTTCAAAATGATTGAAAATTATTTTGAAAAAAAATCTATATACATTGTTTGAAAAATGTTTACAAAATAGTTTTCAAATATTTGTAATTATCTGTACAATTGTTTAAAATTTTTTTTGGACTGTAGTTTTCAAATTTATTTGTAAAATTATTTTTCAAATAAGTTTGAGGAATATTGGTATCACAAAAAAAATATATAAAAATATTCCAACTGTATGTATATACCTGTATAAATTACTCAAGTTGTAAATCCTTTCACTTGATTCTTGTAAATAATTGACTCACTCCTGTGTAAATATGTGTATCTCATTCCTAACCCTTATTAGAAAAATAAACAAAAAAAATTTATTGTATATACTTGTATATACTACTAACCCTTTTTCGTAAAAAAATTCCTAATAACTACAAAACCCAAAAGTCTATAAAAATACATAATTTCAAAAAAACTCTTTTTACATGTGCATCATTTTCTCTTTTTCTTTCCAAAAAAATCCATAAAAATTTCAAAATTCGAAAATTATTTCACAAAAAGATTTTACTTTCTTGTCTTTGCATTGTACATATTTTCTTGCATTTGCATGTGCATTTTTCAAGGTAATATTGACATTTAAACTAAGTCTGGAATAAAAATTGAAGAATGGAGCTTAGTTGGACCTTAATCCACTTAATTTCAGTGG
This sequence comes from Ottelia alismoides, assembly GCA_037367405.1. Lineage (NCBI taxonomy): Eukaryota > Viridiplantae > Streptophyta > Magnoliopsida > Alismatales > Hydrocharitaceae > Ottelia > Ottelia alismoides. The sequence continues at coordinate 10,914 of JAZKJV010000331.1, forward strand.
AACCTTATAGGAACCAGAGTTAATACTTTTCAGGTCCTCGTGACTTAATTCTTTTGAGTCCATAAGACTATGTTCACATGTCATCTTGATTAGTCTAAGTAGAATATTTAACAACACACACATGATTCTTTAAGACCGTGGCTTACCACTCTACACGTAGCTCTTCATGAAGGAGGTAGTGAAGGGGCAGAACCTTTTGGCTTGGGGTAGCATACGAAGGTAGTACATCTAAGCGGAACCTCTCGTACTCCTCTTGTGAGGGAAGTGTGTCTCAACCTAATCTCGCGATGTTGAGATCTAAAGACAGGATGCTGTGGGGTTGCAATAATGCTTCAAAAGAGGGATAGTCTACTGGCTCAAGAGGAAAAACTCCTTATGTACATGCTGCACCTTGTATATATTTTCAAAAAAAAGAGAAAAAAAGCAGAATCTCCAAAAGTAGACAGGCCTGACTGAAAAGTGAAATGCATGCCGCAATGTATATACAAGTGAAAAAAAGAATAAGAGCTTCAAAGTCAAATTTTTGTAATCTTGTAGTGGATGACTTGGCTACACTGGTCATGCATCCAAGGATAGGTAGCTACACTGGTTACCGTCCATTCTCTTCTCCATACTGAGCTAGTTGTACTTGAACTTAGAAGGGGAATATCCCTGCTCCTCGAAGAAAGAGTTGCTAGACCGAGGGACTAGAGTTACCTTGTTGAGAGAGGTTGTTTTTTTGCTACTTTTGAGATGAGGAGCTATATTTCACTTACACCGTACAAGTAAAGATTCATAGGCATAAGAATTTGTGTATGTAAACTTGTTCTGACCTGACTGTTTAGGAGACTTGAGTAGGAGTCTTGTTGAACTTAGATGCTGTTAGGTTTTAAATCCATTTCTCATTAAGTTCCTCCACACTAATAATCCAAAGGTTCAACAGAGCTCCATACTACAATTTTATGAATATAAGTTTAAAAAGTCAACATTGTTCTAATTTCTTTCCTTTTTCTTTATTTTTGTTTTCACTTATTTTCCAAATAAGTTTTTGCTAAGGGACTAGCAAAGGTAAAGTATAATGATGAATCCATGATTCATCGTCTTTATTCTTTTATTTTAGCCTTATTTCCTTAGTCAAATACCTGTAAATACCCACTAATTTCATGAAATTACCATTTTGCATGCATTTGTTAAATATGCATTTTTACCACTTTTTATACTCAAATAAAAGAATAAAGAAGAAAAGAAAAAGAAAAGGAAAAAATAAAGGATGTATTTATGAAATAAATGCAGACTGACCAGAACCCCGAGAGAAGGTCAAGACTTGACTTGATCGACCGGGAATAAAGTATGGGGAGATAAGGTCTTTAATCCAAAAATCCAAATATAATTTATAAAAATTTCCTTGTATATTTGTATAGAACTTATACTATTTTATTTGTATACAAATTGACCTCAAATTAAATATCTTTCTAAACAAAAGTTGTAAATAAAAATGTTTTGTAAATAATAAAAATAATTGCAAAATAAAATAATGTACAGATTAAAAGTATCCATACTCAGAAAAAGCTGTAAAGTAGTAATTGAAGACCAATTCTGGCTCCATACGAACTCAAATTGAATCAAACTCACTTCCATTGTACTCTAAATTAAATTAATTTTTAAATGCTTATAGTTTCATATTTTTTGGAGTTACGGTTGAAAAGTCGATTTTTTGGGGTGTTTTGTGCAGTTTCACCACTTACTTATTGTATATATACTTGTTCATATTTATTTTTATACATAATGTACATAATTGTAAATATTTTTCTTCATTATTAAAAATAAAATTTATAAAAATTTAAAAAATTATTTAAAAATAATTTCCTTATTTGTACATGTGTATATTGTACTATATATAATACTTGTATACAACTAATTTCCTTACATAAAAATCACCAATAAAATTTATATCTAACATTAATTAATTAAATTAGTATAATTACAAAAATTGGATTTATTTATTTAATTTATTCATTTATTTGATTTGAAAACCTACCTTGTATATAAGATTTGATTTTATGCCTTAAATAACCACTTAAGGTGGCTAATTAATTCTTGTAAATAAGTTATTTTTTATTTAATTTAATTCCGAATTTTATTTGTAATTAAGTAAATAAATAAAATTATTTATTTAAATTAATTAATTGATTTAAATAAGTTAATTTATTTAGTTAACCAATAAACACATTCCTTCTTTTGTACGTATTTTTGTTTTTAATTTTTCCTCCTCGTTTTAATGTGTTTCCTTTCCTTCATTATTCTTTGATCAATCTTTAGTGGAGAAGGAGCCTCATTCCTGAACTCCCGTAGATCAATAGAGGCCAACCCCCGAGCCATCTGGTGACAGCATACCAGTTATCGTCGACACCATCACGATGCCCGCCTCCCTCAAGTTAGATCCAAATTTTCTTTGCAGCTTTCATCTAGGGTAATCGCAGCCTAGTGTTTATTTTCAATCTCGTTGTAGACCTAGACCCGTAGTTATCATTCATCATCACCGATCAATTCATCTCCGACTACCGATTTCGCACCATTTTCTCGATCTCTACGTTTCACATTCTACCTCACATAACCTATCACCTCCGACCACGTACTGTGGTCAGAGATCCGGATCTATCTCTCACTTCGCCATATCCACATCCACTCATGTTTTTCTGTGTTCGAATTTTATTGGATCGAGCCATCGCATTCGTATCCTCATTTGTGTTTACAAAAAAAATTAAAAACAAAAAAATATATTTTTTCCTAACATTTGTTTTGCATGATAGAATAAAAAATAACAAAAAATTATAAAAAATAATAGGAATAAAAAAACAAGATATTATCCAGCACAATCATGAAGCTCGCCACCTAGAGACCGTGCCTGTACCAGCCGCCACTCCCATCCTCCCGCGCGACCGCATGCTCCAGCCACCACCTCCGCCTCTAGCGGCCTTCCTGCTGTCGACAACTCCAGGCGGTGCCCAGCTGCTAGCGCGCACCGCCCACCGACCCACCTGATGCCTCCACCGTCCAACTTCATGCCAGCACAACGTCTGCGTAGGCTGCTCCTCCGTGTGGAACCACGCGACCTCTACCTTCAGCCACTCTCATCCGCGAGGTACCTCTGCCTCCAACGGCGCTCCCGTAGTCGACCACTCCAGCAGGAGCCAACCTCCGCATCCCGCACCGCTTCAGCCGACCACTGTCAAAGCTTCGCACGACTCTACGTGCACCCGCGACCAGCAGGCACCAGCCACAGTGCATTGAGAGCACCTCCACCGCACCGTTCACCGCACCGCCGTATAGATCCAGAGGCGGCGGCAACCCCCCTCTCTCCCCCTTTGTTCCTGTGGTTTAGGGTTCGAAAATGAAGGACAATTGAAGCCCTGGGTGGTTAAATAAAAAAAGAATAAAATATTGGGGCAAATTACATTCCAACCCTCAAAGATTTCAGAAATTACAAATCAACCCCTGCTCCAGATCAAGTCACGCGCGTGGCATGTCTTTATTGGGTAATCTGAAAACATTGTCCCATCTTTAATTTTGTTATATTTTTTATTGTAAAACTTTTGAATAATTGCAATCCAATCCTCCATGTCCAAAACTCAAAATTGCATGTTTGTTTGATTGAAATAAATATTTTCATTGCTCAATAAATTTTTCAAAAAATCATGTTATACTCATGATGTGTTCCTCTTCATTGTGTATAAATTTTGTTGTGTTTTAACTTTATTTGATATTTTAAAAAAAATTCAAAAACTATATCATTTTCTCTACCTGAAATTTGAAAAATCATAAAAAATCAAATATTGTTTGGAAAATTTCAAAAAATTAGAGCAGTTGTATTTTATTGTCCTTTATTTTCTATGCAAATTTCGTGTATTAATTATTTGTAAAACCCAAAAAAAATGCAAAATACTAAAATGTTATGAAAATTGTATAAAATTCTAGAAAAATCCAAAAATAATGATTTCAGTTTTTGTTTGTAGTTTGTTTATAGTTTACGTAAAAATAATTCTTAGGAGTTTCGGGTTCTTAAAGTAATTTTAAGTTGTAAATTACTCCAGGTTGTGCATTGTTTCTCATTTTTTCCACTATTTGTTTTTTTATAAATATACAAAAAAACAGAAAATCTTAGAAAAATAACTAAAAATATTTGAAAACTTTAATACCCAAAAATATTTTCTTTGTATTTTTTTGAGTATTTTTTACTACTTTAAAAAATACAAAAAGAGGATGGTGTGTGTATTTTATTCCCTTGTGCATATTATTCCTCATTTAAAAATAAAAAAATGAATAAAAATAAAAAAACCACTAAAAATTCATTTTATTTTACTTTGGAATTTGACTACTGAGTTTTTCAATCGTGCTCCTTGTGGTTGACCCCGATCGCTATATCAGGTAAATTAAAATAGCGAAGACCACTTACACTACTTTTCATTGATTGTTTTTCTTTAAAGTGGTTGTATATATATTTCTCCGTTGATCGAATCGATTGGTTGAAAACAACGACCTGTGGTTATTTTTCCATCTTAACTGATCGGATTTTCAGCTCATCAGTCCACCAACTTTAGCTTCGTAGGGAAGATGCACCATTAAATGTTCCATAGAGTCAAAAAACACAGGAGGAAATATCTTCTCATGATTGCATAGGATAAGTACTACATTCTCCTCAAGTGTTGCCATATCTTCAACTTGTAACTTTGAAGAGCATATGCATTTGAAGAAGTTACTTAACTCCGTTAATACACATGATCTCCCTTCGATAGTAATCCTCTAAAAGCAAGGGGCAATAGTTTCTCCATAAATACATGACAGTCATGACTTTTCATACCTTTGAATATGTTTTTCTTCAAATCAACAAGTTTTGAAATGTTAGATGAATAACCTTCTGGCATTTTTAACTCACTTGCCCACTCACATACATCTTTCATTTGATCTTTACTTAAGCAATATTTTGCCTTCGACATATGAAAGTGACCATCTTTAGATTCTATCAGCCTTAACTCAGGACGTGCACAAATCATCATTAAGTCTCTACAAGTATTCTCGGTATCCTTTGTCTTGCTCTTCACATCGAATACGGTACAAAATACATTGTCAAAGACATACTTCTCTATGTGCATGACATCTAAATTACGTCTGATGAGAAAATTAGGCCAATATGGTAGTTCCCAAAAGATGCTCATTTTCGTCCAGTTGTGGCTATATCCAAATCCAGAAAGAGGTTGTACACAACTATCAGAATCTTTTAACATTAGTAGCCTCTGCAATTTCAAATCCTGATAACCTTATTGGTGGATCTGAATCATCAATTGTATTTCTTTTTAATGCCATCTTTTGTTTCCTATATGATGATCTTTCTGCAAGAGCCGTCGATGCCAATTAAAGAAGCATGGCTTGCAACCATACTGAAGTTGAAATGTTGTTGTTTTTTCCCATGCAATATGGACAACTTCTCTTCCCATGCAAGCTCCAACCTGATAGCATTCCATATGCTGGAAAATTACTAATGGTCCACAGTAACCCCACTCTCCTCTGAATTTACTTTGGCTGATAACATCCTAAGTTTCCTGACCTTTATACCAAAGTCCCTTTAATTCACAAATTAAAGGACAGATACATACATCCAAATATTTTCTCGGAGATATCGGATTAGGCACAAGCAAAGATAAGAACATGTATTGCTTCTTATTACACAACCAAGGTGGAAGGTTGTATGGTGTAATATTAACTGGCCAACATGAGTAATCTTTCCTCCGACCATGTTGATTAAACCCATCACTAGACATGCCAATTACAACATTCCTCTTATCCATGGAAAACATAGAGCATGAATCCATCAAAGCATGCCAACAAGCTGAATCAGAAGGATGTTCCATATAGTCACCACATGCATGATATGCATGCCAAGTCATGTCCCTAGCTGTTTCTTTGCAATAATATAGCCTCTGTAAATATGATGCTATAGGAAAATAACGAAGCACCTTCTGTGGAACATTTGATTTCATATTGGGTTTGAATTGAGGTTCTCCACAATCTAGACATTCAGTCACGTTCTTATATTCATCTCCATAATATAAAAGGTGATGGTTAGGACAAGCATCAATTAACTTGGGTGATAAGCCAAGTGTACCCATCATTGTTTTAATCTTGTAGTAGCATCCTGGCAAAACATTGTCCTCTGGAAGCATTCTCTTTATGATCTTAATCATGAAAATGAAACTAACGTCAATCATATTATATTCAGCTTTTATCATCAACAACTCTGTAACCACTGATAGGGGTGGAAATGACTTGCAATCTTCCCACAATGGTTCCTCTGCCTTCTGTAAGAGTTCAAGAAAGTCTTTAGATTCCTCATGGATTTTTTCGTCACAACCCTCCATAGAAGGATCAAAATTCAAACATGATGCATCCATTACCATCTCAACAAAAGGATTGTGAGGAGTTTGAGAACTCTCTTTGTAAGTAGTACGCGTCTCTCCATGCACATACCAAGATGTGTACTCATCGAAAAAACCCTTCGTGCACAAGTGTCATGCCACAATGTCTCTAGCTTGTTTCTTCATCAATTTGCATTGCATACACAGACAAATGATCTTCCCATCTACATCAACTATTCCATCTCCTTGGGCATATGCAAAATTAAGAAAGCCTTCTACACCTAGGAGAAATGACATGGAAATGGATCTGTTCACTAGGCGATTGTACATTCAATCTCTTGCTGCATCCATTGTTTTACCTACAATGCATCCATAACGGGTAATTAGACACATGGTTTGATAGAACAAAATATTTTCCTCTATTCGAGAACATACTCACATCTAAACCATTATTCTTCCTAAATTGGGTATACAACATAATCGCATGCAGTCCGTCCCATCAAACATGATGATTTGATCAACTACCATTAGCAATACTGTGTATACAACATAATGAAGAATCACTTTTTAAGGTTCCTACAAATATTAAGTATGTGAGCGAAAGGGGATTTAAAAATAATGTAAACATTTAAAGAATGTGGGAATTAGGGAAGAAAAAGAACCATATAATTTGTATAATGTGAGTAGTCTTAAGAGAGGGATTCTCTAATAAAGGAGTCATACTAAAAATTACCAATAAAATTCTCAGGTTTTAGATTTCCAAGTTTGTTTAGTGTTAAATTACAGTCTCCCCTTGCAGCATCACTGAATTGAACAGTCGAAGGCCATCAAATGATGCTTTGAATTCATAATTTTGACTATAAGATATGGCTACAAATCCTCACATGCTACCTCCGTCAGCCTTACATTGAGACCAACCATCTTTCCCAACAAAAGCTTCATCACCATTACTGTCAATGTCACATTTAACTCCACTGCCATCCAACCTCTAGACAACTCTATTATCTCTTCGTGGTAACTTCCATGGTAAGATAATATTATAAAAAAATGAATTTTTAACACCTCATTATCTAGCAACCTAATTATTTGTGTGGCATGACATTCTAGCTTTATGATCTTATAAATGTAACAAGGTAGAAGGTGAAGGCTTTCATTGCATACATAACACATACACAGTACATAATACCGATCCTTGACAACTCCAACAAAGGCTTTAAGAAACACGAGTAGCGTTTATATAGTGGAAGTTAACGCTACTTCATGTGTGGTACACTCACCCTATTCAATAAAAGCTTAGAATGTGATATTGATGGCTTTGTTTGCGGTCATTGTTATTTTATTTCTGCACAGGACAACTACGCATTTTTTGTCTACATCCTATACTCTATAGGACTACAAAATCATATTATACTACGAAAAAAAGGTCCATGTGACATATATGTGCAATTCCTTCTATGTAACTCAAAATATTTGACCGGATAGTCAATTTCATCACTAGGTCCCGGATAGATTTTTGCAAAAATACATTTCTTGCATCTAATCTTATTCACAAATGTTACATATTGATCAAATCTGCACAGATAACATGACATATCATTCAAAACATGATATCAACTATTAGGCATACTAGATTGCAAAGAAACATGTTACACATAAATGTTTTTTTAAATACACATCCAAAGTCCTATTACATTGACAAATAATATCTAAACTTGCTAGCAGACTAGTGATTTAGCAGTAAGCATTCCACACGATATTTTTTATTTCATGCTGCAAAAATCTACACAATGCTTATGGGAACCCCGACTTAAGACTTAATCACACTGTTGATATGCCTCGAATCCTAACCATCTAGCCAAGCTGAAGAACCTCGTATGTACCACCTCTTGTCTCACCATATCCCAACAAGATGGGGGTCTCGCTGTCCGGTCAGCGAGCCTTGGGGGGGAGGATCTAGGGGGGAGCAGGTGCGCTCCCCCCTGCGGGGGTGTGGGGATAACGCCCCGACAAAAATTTTGGGGAGCGGTTTCTTTTGTATTCGGGTATATGGATCATAGAAAATTATGCACATAGGACTTGCATACTGTACATCAAGTCTAGCAAAGATTAAAGCCATCAACATATAATTAGTGATAAGTTGAAGGAAGGAGTTGATAGCGTCAACTAAGATCGTCACCAACCTACACATAATGGACATAATAGAGGATCACACACACATTAAGGGACTGTAAGACTAACAAGCGGAGTGGAGGTTTGAATCAAATACTGCTTCCTTTATTTATGAACAGTTGACAACAATAGTGAATGCACGATTTCAAGGCACACTAACAATGCCATACAATGATTATAATAAAAAACCATAGAATACATGTTATCATACACAACACGCACTTGCGGCGCAATCCAACAATAGAAGAATATGAAAACTGTAGAAACTAAGCGAGTTAGCACGTACAACAAACCAGTAGGAGGGCAGAAGGCCTTTGGACCCGATTGAGGGTGTTGACGAGCAGCGTAGGAGTCAAGTTGTAGCGTAGGCGGCACATATGGGAGAAGGGTGCTTTGAGTGCTGGCAACAATGGGGATCAACGTATGGTTGAAGGCGACACTGGTGATTGTGGGGAGAAGGACGGAGAATAGATGGAGGAGGCGGGCATGCAAAGTTGGATGTTAGGGTTTCTTATGTGAAGGGAAATAATGAAACGGGGAGGGGGAGAGGGATGAGATAAGTTGTGATGAAAAAACCTAAAAAATGCATGTGCTTTTAAAAATTTTACCCCAAATTTTGCTACTACGATTGTTTCTATTTTGTGGTGGCAAATGTAGTCCCAATTTTTACTATCACAAATATACGAGTACATATAGTAGTAAAGTAGTCTGAATATAATATGTTCTAAAATGTGATAGTAAAATAGTCATAAAAGTAATGGTTGCATTGCCACGAAAAAAGCACCACATGTGGTAGCAAATATGTAGTCCCAAATTCTGCATTTTCTTGTAGTGTTCAAACCATCTCCATCTTCTTTCCCATCACTTTGTCTTCGCCCCAAGCACTTCCATCCCTCCTGATCTCGCTTAGATCTTGCATTCAGCTCTCCTCCTCCGCCGTGTCGCTGGAGAGCTCTGCCATGCCTCATCCTCATTCATCATAACCTCCCGAAGCCTCGGGAGGCTTTGTTTTTGCTTCCCTTGTCTACCCTTGTAGGTATCAAAGAGGAAAACCCCCTTTTGCAGGGATTTTGAAACAAAGGAAGGCTTCCCGGCACCTTGAGCCTCCAAGACCCATCGATGGGTTCTGGACCCTTCGAAGACCACCACCTGATGCGAAGGAGTAGAAGCTCCATTTTGCACCAGATTCGATCCTTCCAGATGGCTGGAGGAGTGAGGAGGAGCCGATCGAAGCTCAGCACAGACGTGTTCTTGACCTGTTCTCTACCCATCTTCTTAGTCGTCTGATCAAGCATATGTGCCTAAGTGTACAGCTACCATTGGATGGACGAGCCATCGATCGCTGATCTTGCCGATGAGATTTAATCTCAGCCATCTGAAGTTGAAGCATCATCCATCGTTGTCAGGACGATACATGGATAAGTGGAAACATCAACGTCGCGAGAGAGGGTAATTTTGCCATATAACCTCCCGCATTTTGTATTTATTTTAGTACTCAAACATTTGTCTGTAGCGTAAAATGTTTGGACATTTTACAGTTTACCATGTGATTCTCCTATTTGCATTTAGGTCCAATCCACATCACCTCATGTGCTAGTGCGCATGAAGGGACTGGATATTTTGCACCTAAGCCCCTAGGCCTTCTATATATTATTTTAGTCCTTACTTTTGAATTAATAGTGTAATATTTTCATGTAAAATTGCATCTGCCCACCAGAACTTTGTAGTAATTTTTTAAATACCCCTCGCGTATTATATAGTAGATATATTTTGGAACAATTGCACTTTAGATCATATTATTCCCTGAGGTGTTCGGGATTAGTCCAGAAACTTTAAATATTTTCATAAATGCCCCTGCTAGATTGTATTTTCATTTTGTTAGAAATAGCTCCATGCCTCTAAAAATTCATAGAAAATTCCCATAACACATGAGATCTATATCTATCACATATATTTTTGTCTATGTATTTAAGGGTAATGTTATTTTTATTAAAAATCAAAAATAAGCTATTTATCCTTATTTGCATTTAAAAATATAGAAAACTTATAAAAGTGTTTTGAAAAATTACAAAAAATTTAGATTTTATTTATTATTGTATTTTGAGCACACATACCAAAAATCCCTAAAAAACAGAGTTCTGTTCTAAATTAAATTTACTATATTTAATATATATAAAAAGTAGTTTTGGAAAATTTTGAGGCTTTTAACTATTTATATATTCTAAAACATTTTAGCCTATTTATCTTAAACCATAGTAAATTATAAAAAAAGTAAAAAACATTTTATTTTATGAATTTTTAGTACTTATAGCTATATTTATAAATATAAAAACTATCTCTATAAATACTTATCTATATATACTTACCTTATAATTATTAATTATTATAAAAATTCAAAATCAGAAAACTTAAAAGGAAATAAAATTAAAAACTCTAAAAAATAAAAAAATCCAAAAAAATAAATAATTAAAACCCCACAAAAATACGAAAATACCCCAAAAGGCCCCAAAACACTTATTGTCTTATTTAGCTAGTTTTTGTTGTCTATCCCTAGTTCTCCCTGTGTTCGATACCCTACTTGTACTTGACGACTATACACATTTATTTGTAGGGTTTTATAATAAATTTTGATACCTTGCTTGATTGATTTATTTCTTGTGTGGGTTGATTGTTGATTGAACACGGTTATTGAGAGGTCGTCACAACGACCGAGTCTTCACCTTGTAAGGCTCATTTTAAATCCCTGATTATCGTGTTCATCAAAGGGTGCTGTTGCTGGGGAGCAACATGCATGGAGCCCCCAACACACACCCCTTCCCACGTAATATGCAATGCATGAATGCCCTCTTTATTATTCTCTCTCTCTCTTGACCATGCATTATTTATTCCCCATGCATATGTCTCCCATGCATGAATGTATTTATTTCTTTTATCTTTATGTGCATGAGATGAAGACCCTTCAAAGGCCAAATGATGCATATAACATCTATAAAAGGAGGAGTCCCCCAAGGCATCAGGGGACGAAGTGATCTCTTCCCCGACGCACCCTCTCTATCCCACTCGCTGCTCTCTCTCTCTTGCAAGGCAGCTCTCCCCCGCACCCTCTTCCTCGCGTAGTCAGCAACTCCAGCCAACGCGTGATCATCCCACGCATCTTCACCGCGCAACCCGCATGTGCGATCAGCCCACGCGCCTTCGTTGCCACTACCTCCTCACGCACATATCTAGCAAGCCGTGCATCCGTCTCCGCCATCGTCGTCATCGTCTTCATTCCGGATCTTAATAGAGAAGCATTTCTTTTTCTTCCTTGCGTGACTTGCATTTTATTACATTAGTTAGTTTTGTTTAAGTCGACTTTGAAAGAAACAACTCTCATTTTGTATGCTCTCTTGCATTTGATTTGGTTTAAGTTGAACTTGAAAGCATTTTTTATTTTGTAAGATCTCTCTTTTCAAGTCTAAGTTTTCTTTAAAAATATACATTGCAAGTCTTATCTCATTATTCTTCTTGAAACATTGCAAGTGCCATCTCATTTCCTCCATCTTAATTTACGATTCAAGTCCTGTTTTCTTATTTAGTTGAACTCATACCCTCTTTCATTTATTTCAAGTTCTAACAAGTATTTTCATCGTAGATTACATTTTACACTCAAAATCTCTTTAACATAATTTTTCTTTCATCGTAATAGATTAGAATTTTAATCAACATGAAAGAAGAACAAAAATTACGAGTTTGCTTAGTCCCTGCGTATACAAACCTCTACTTGCACTATATATCTTGTGTGTTTTTATTATGCTTGTGGTTGTAATATTATTTGTTTGATTGCGATTTTTCGTGGAACAACAACAACGTGGTAAAACCAACTTTTTAAACTGCATAAAATCGCGTCAACATTTTGGCGCCGTTGCCGGGGACTAGGCAATATTTGCAATTTTTTCTTCTTCATTTTTACTTATTTTCAATTATCTAATCCGCGTATTTTTTTGTTTTGCAGGTACTTAGGCTTCAAAAAGAAAAAAATACTTGTTTTTTCATGCATTTTATTTTCACAAATCTGTAATTTGCAATATTTTCTCCTCCCTCCTTCTCGGAAAAGCTCACCATCAGCATGACAAAATATTATGGATTAGTATCAGAAGTACAAGCATTGTGAGCTTTTCTTTCTCTTATGCATCTTAGGTTTTTAAATTTCTGCATTTGTTTGTGCTTCGAATTAAACCGAAAAAAAATTAAAAAAAGACTTCTTATTTGCATCATCTCTGTGGTCTTCTCCCTCTGATAACGTAGTCCAAAGATCACCAAATCATGCTTGATCACATTAAGAAGATAAGCTTGAAAGGTCACCGCAGTGACCTGAGCGAAAGCAGACAAAATTCTGAATGTTCGTTTGGTGCACATGAATGACACAAAAATAACAAGCACATAGAATCCTTGGATAGAGACAAAAAACCTTGATGCTACGTGAGATTGCAGAGAGAAATCGTAACTCCTCGACGCGTTGGGTGATGAATCCACATTTCATCATCTTTATTCTATCATTTTGGACTCAAAAACCCTAGCAAATGCGTGAAAATACCCTTAATTCCAGCATCTTAGCATTCATGCATGTGCATGTAAATAGTGTATAAAATACTGTATTTAAAGCCAAAATTATAGAATAACTAAAAAAAAGAAAAAGAATAAAATATTGTAAATATTTTATGATCCGAAATCCTAAGACCTAGGCATCTCGATGTATAGGTCGACCAGGAATAAAGTAGGGGGAGATAAGGGTCAGAATACAATAAAAATACCTTTGTTTTTGTTCGTTCTTTATTCGTTTTGGGACCTATTTTTGGTTCCACTTTTTCTACTTCAAATAAAGAAACTTTGTACATGAAAGTTGTAGATAATTAAATATAGAAAAATACAAAATTGATTTCACTCAAAAATAATGTACATATAAAAAGTTATGGTCTGAATAAAAATCCAGAATCCCAACTTCCCAGACCTGTATCTCCCTAATAAAAACTTGAAATGCATCAACTCACCTTTAATTGTATATAATTTTAAATAAGCTATTTATTGGCGGTGGTTTCGCATTTGGCGGTGCTACAGTTTGAAAGTTGAGTTTTGGACCCCTATTGTATAGTTGTACAGATTAAAATATTCATTTTATTTATTAATCATTACTTTTATACTTTTATATTTTTTATAATTATGTAAATTCTACTTATAATAAATATGTGTATTAAAATCATAATAAAAATCTAAAGAAAATACAAAAATAAAATACTTGTATATACTATACATAGGTATAATGCATGTATACATATCTATAGAATTCATACTTATATTTTATTAAGTGTACAAAATATTTCAAAAAAATAAAATAAAAATATATTTAAGTATATAAAAATATTTTATAAATTTATAAAATAATACACCAAAATAAATAAATTAAATATACAAAATAAAAATAAAATAATAAAATATAGATATATATACTTATATAGCCTAAGATGGTAACTTGTAAAATTACACCTCATAAAAATAATTAAAAATCATATTAAAATACCTTATAAAATAATAAATACTTTTTATTTAATAATAAAAAATTAATAAATTTGTTTTCTATCTTGAAATGATTTTTCAAATCATTTTCAGGAGGTTTTTCTTGGTTGGTCCACGTGGACCTACCAGGTGGCCTGGACCGTTGACAGAGGGTCAACAGTTTGACCTTCCTCCTGTGCACTTGTCAGAGTTGAGTTTTGACTCGTCTTCTCGCTTTTTTCGAGGATAGCCCTTTCATCTTTTCTCCTATCTACCTTCACGACTTTCGATCCCCATTCATCGAGGATACACGCCCAAGGTTATTCTTGGGGCGTGGATCATCGACGTGAGCCCGCTTCCTTGTTCTTTTCGCTCACTCGGTCACCCATTCAAATAGGCATCTCCCCCTTCTTTTCGAATTTGAACCCCATTTTGTCCCGGTTTTCTCCCCCTTTCATGTGCTTTGGCTTGCTGGTGGTGACAACTCCAGCTCCAACCATCTAGGGCGGAGTTTCGACGAGGATTAGGGCGAGTTCGATCACCTCCAGCGAACCCCGTCATCGAGGTATCTTCTACCTCAGGTTCACCCCTTTGAGGTGTTTATTTTCCTCTTTTTTCCTTGCCCCTTTTATTCACAGTAGTCATAGGATTCATTTCCCACTTTCATCCCCACGTTTCACCTATCGATTCGCACAATCGACGCCCTCACCAGAATTACCTCCGACCGACCTTCACATCGCCATCCCCTGCTTCCATTCGATTCGCCAACTGTCAGGGCATTTTGCCCTCGACGGTGTCACCCTCTCTTGCAGGAACCGGACGCACAATGCACACTTGGGGGCTATTTTGAGAGCTCGTTGTAGGTACCTAGAGGTGCCTCGCTCCTCCACCGTCGCCTACATGCTCTGGTGGCCGTCGCCACCTCCTGGAGCCACCAATCGATAAAGGACACCTGCAGGAAGACGCCGGACCCATTTTGCAGCCTTCATCGTCACGGAGGAGGAGGAACGAAGACGGGGATGTTCGCCGGCCGAGGCCTTCTTCCCTATTCTTCGTCGTCTCCTTCCGACCGTCAGATCTCGGGCCCGCTCCAGATCACGCAGCTACCGTCGGATTGAGGATCGCTAGCACCGTCAGATCCAAGGCTGTGATCTAATCTCACCCCTCCGCTCGCGAACCGTCATCGGCGCACAGGGGCGCGCCACGTGTCCAAGTGAACGATGCTCCGCCGTTCGATTGCACCTCAGGTGGGAATTTTGCAACTTTTATCCCACCGGTTTTTGTATTTGAATATTAGAACTGTAAACTTTCATCTGCCTTTTAATATTTTTGTAAAAATTGCGAACTGCCCCCCAACGTTTTTGCGTATTCCATTTTGATCCTCGCCTGACCACATACGTGTCACGTGGCCTCGGGGTATTTTTGCAGGCACACCCATGGGCTTCTAGGTATTTGTAATCGGTCTAAAAACATTTTATTTAGTTATATATTTTGTGGAAATTTTACAGTTCAACCCCCTGAGCTTTTGTGAATTACATCCATACCCCTGCCAGGCGCGCGTGCCTAGTCACGTGGGCTTGGCATTTTTGCAGGGAAGGGCTTGAAATTTTGAGTATATCTAATTGGTCAGAAAGTTGCTAATTCAGTTATATAATTTCTGGACTATTTACACGCAAGCCCCTCAACTTTGTGTATATCACAAAAATGCCCTACCAGATTGAATTTTCTTGTTGTTATCTCTATTTATTGCATGCATTTCTAAAATCCCAAAAATTCTCAAAAAAAATCACGTTAAGTTCCTGTTGCATTGTAGATTCATGACATATTTTTATTTTGCATTTTTATCGCATTTTATTATTTATAAAAATTCAAAAACATGCATTTTCAGCACTGTTTGCATTAGAAATCCATAAAAATTAGTAAAATTTTTTGAAAAATTCCAAAAAAAATTATATTTTGTGTGTCTTAGTGTCTTTTAGCTTCAAACCAAAAATCATTAAAAATTTCAAAACAACAACCCTAAAAATCAGAAAACCCAAAAAACTTCATAAAAATCTTAAAAATTCTATAAAAATCCTAAAAATACAATTTAAGTATCTGTAGTTTTCTTATTTTATCGCCTTTATTTTAAAATTAATTTGAGGAATTTTGAATATTGTTAGATATTTTAAACCCTCATTTTAAGTTCGGCCAGCAATTTTATTCACTATTTTCTAGTATTTTGACTTTTAAAAATACCAAAAAAATTCAGAAAAATCTATAAAAATCACAAAAACATCTAAAATTATAAAAAGACCAAAAACATTTATTTTCTGAATTTTGGTTATTTTTCTATATTTTTATAAATACTCTCT
This sequence comes from Ottelia alismoides, assembly GCA_037367405.1. Taxonomy (NCBI): domain Eukaryota; kingdom Viridiplantae; phylum Streptophyta; class Magnoliopsida; order Alismatales; family Hydrocharitaceae; genus Ottelia; species Ottelia alismoides. Next base: position 27,358 of record JAZKJV010000331.1, read on the forward strand.
TATTCTCTTTTCTTATATTGTGTTTATATTCTATTTATCAAAAAAAATAAAAAAATTAAAATTAAAAACCCGCAAAAATTTGCATGTTGGTATGCACTTGATTATATTCATTTTTATGCATTAGTCCTCGATCTATCTTGCTTGCTCCCTGTGTTCGACACTCTACACACTTGCACACTATACACACTTTTGTAGAGTTATAATAAATTTTGACTCTACATTTGCTTTTCATTGTCTGATTTGATATGGTGGGTTGATTGTTGATTTATTCGGGTTTCGTGAGCGGTCGCTCAGCGACATTGTAGCCCCACCTTGTGTGGACTATTTTGACCCTCGCAAAATCCGAGTTATCAAATGGCATCGTTGCCGAGGAGCAACAGCGTATAGGTCTTATTTTTGTGATTGATCGTGATTGTGTTTTTACCATTATTGCTTCACTTGTGCTCTCTAATTTTGATATATATTTTTGAGCTATCTAACCTATTCTTTGTTGACTTCGTGCGAGGTACCACGGATCGAGGGAGGCACCTTTTTCTAGGAGCCAACGCACCCACATGAAGCCGGCTTCACATCTGCTACTTGAGCACCAAGACTTAGACGTAGATTAGATTTAGTTCATTACTTGTGTTATTTATTGTGAGAGAGAGACCACTAGTTATTGTAATAATACAGGTACTTGGACTTGGACACTCGCACCTAATTTCCAAGTGATTGTTCACTTGGGGGCTCACCGCGGCTTTTTATCGGTTTTCATCGCATTTGTTTTCCTTTATTTTCCGGTTTTGTTTTCTTTCTTTTGTGTGATTGAGCTCTAGCTTTAGGATTGATTGGCGTAATATTAGGTCCAAACACCTTAATCAACTTTGCATGCACCTATAGTCTCGATCTTTGGACTTAGTCAAATTTTAAAAAAAGTTCTTCACGCTAATAGTCTATCCTCATCCTAGGGCGATTTCATCGGATTGCATACTGCATATAGATTAGGTTTACAAATTCCTATGTTGCATCCTGCATGAAGAGAGCTGGAGGCACTGTAAGTCTTCTTACTTGAGCATTCATCATTTAGGCACAAAGGTGAGATTTCCATTTTGGTGTCGCCTTGCATTGCTTTTCTGACTCCCTTCCTCTGTTTTTGGATCAAATAGTAATCAAGGAAAAACATAAAAACATTAGGCGCTCGTATTGAATTGACTCAAAACAAGTGATAACACCAAAAAAAATTAAAAAAGGGATTACTAAAGAAAACTTGACCTAAATAAAATTGGTTAATTGGACTCATTGCTTGGGGTGAGCAAAGCCCTCATTTGTATTCAGGTTGCATGGGAAGGTCTCCATCCAAGTGAGTAGAGGGGCTTCGTAAGGATTAGAGCCCAAAACCCAGTCTGTGGCTGCCTTGTGTATCGCCTAGATTTCCAAAGTATTGGCGCTACTATCGTACGTAGACGACTAGGCTTGGTCGACATTGATGACTCTCTATTGTGTAGAGCATTGACCTTGTCTGAAGTATCGAGCATAGGCCACGCCTTCACGGGGGTGTCTCTCTCATCGTCTTGCGTCCGAGTAGGATCTTGCACGCTCACAGGTGATTCCGTTGCGAGCGAGATCCAAAGTATTGGTTTCGCCCATCGGCTTCCTCCCTCTATTTCTTTGGCTGAGTAGGGATCCAGGAAGGGTTACAAGGACCTCAAAAAGTGCAGACTACAGGTTACACAGGAGGAGGACAAGTACGAGATTCTTTTCTGACAGTACTCTCTCTCCTATCGGCGTAGCGCTCTAAGGACTCGTTCAAAGATAATTGCCTGAATTCAATATAAAAACTACAAAGATAATAGTCGATCCTTCACGGCTTCACGCGTTGAGTTGGTGAACCCCTTGTATTGTGTTTGATTGACTAGTTGCATTAAGGTCAAGATCAAAAACACTGCACAATTGTGCGCAATTTTGCCCCTCCCCTTCTTCATTTCTCAACCTTGCTCTTCTCAATAATCACGATGATGGGAAGGAGGTCTCTTAGGCCGTCTCTGGCATCACCGTTATCCAGCACTCCTCTGTATTCATCTAGGACGACCTCGGGGAGTCCAGAACCACTCTCCGAGCCTGAGTTCACATCCACCCTGTTCCCCCTCGACCACCCTTCTCCTTCCATCAGTCCAAGAGTGTCAGAGTTTAGTGCAACACAGAGCTCAGATCATTTGTCCGCACCTGAGATGGGTTCTTTTGATTTTGCAGAGACCCAGGACATGGACGACATAGAGGAACACCCAGATGAGCAGAGACTACCACCATTCCTATATGATCAAGCTGCCATAATAACTCATTGTTAGCATCCCTGGAGACTATGCAGAGACAGATAAGAGACCAGGGAATTTTCATGGGTGACCTCATGAGGGAGATAGCGCATATGCGAGAAGGAAGAGACGATAGACCTGGGGGCGGTGGAGGTGATATACCAGACGCAACAGGCGAAGGAGGAAATCTGATCAGGAGAGGCCGTCGTTGATGACCATGAGGCAGTTGCATAACCCAGCCGCGACCCTCACTCACCGATGGATTCAGCTTCCCCCCATTGTTGGGAACTTTGAGCTTTGCCCACATACTATCCAGTTGTTGCCCAAGTTTCACGGGCTAGCCACCGAAGAGCCTCATCTCCATCTGCAGGAGTTTGAGATGATTTGCAGCACTGTCCACGGCAGATTAGTGGACGAGGACACGATCAAGATGATTGCCTTCCCATTTTCATTAGCTGACAGGGTAGCCTAATGGCTGAAGCATCTTGGGAGGTACGTCACATCTTGGGCACAACTCCGGACCGAGTACTTGAATAAGTACTATCCACTCGGCCGGACCAATGCAGCACGAGCTATGATCAACAACTTCACCATGGTCCCTAATGAACAATTTAATGAGGCTTGGGACCGATTCAGAGAGCTCATTGACCGGTGTTCACATCATGCTATATCCAAGCCCAATCTGGTTCAAAGTTTCTTCTGTGGGCTGACACCGAAGCTGTAGGGGCTTGTCAATGCCTCTTGTGGTGGATCGTATTTCTCCAAGGGAGAGGACGCAGTTTGGGAGATCTATGAGGGTATGGCAGAGAATTCCACAGTCATGGCCCAAGCCCGCGTCTACACACAACCTAAGCTTCCACCACAGGCAGTTGGATATCAAAGGATAGCGCGTATCGATGCCAGTACACAAACTCCGTCAGCAGCCACAGCTCAGGCTAAATCCACCGCTGCCGACATGGGGATCATTTCCGAGTAGTTGGACCGCATCGAAATCCTCGAGAAGAAGTAGAGTCAGGGGCTGGCCCAGATGGACCAGTTGACAAAGACCATGAGTGAACTGAAGACACAGATCTTGTGTATTCAGGAATCACAGACGTCCGCGCAGCCCCCCAAATCACTGGCTGATCCCAACAGTAGCAGCTCAACCCAACCCTCTACCTCATACTGCCAGGTTCACCACATCCAGGCAGAGCGGGTCCAGCAGCTATAGTACTACCAGTCACAACCACCATCTCAGGACACTCAGATGGTGGTCTATCAGTCGGATCAGCCACTGGCAGTTCTTCCACCCCCTGTTGAGCAGGAACCATTGATGGAAGTCAATGGGATTTGGTATGACTGGTACCCACAACGGCCCGGGATTCGTCGCGATCACCCCAGATTCCGTTGGACCACTGGTGGCACCTCACCCCGGCAGCAGTCTCCAGCTCAGGGCCATCAGAACAGCTAGCTGCAGCAGCAGCCCCAGTATGTCCACCAGCAATACTAGCAGGGTCCTCGTCCCGTCTATCAGGGACAGCAGTGGAGGCAGCGTCAGCAGCCTCACCAGACATACTCCCATCCTCCCCACTACCAGCAGCAATCTCATTTCCAGCAGGGGAATACTTCTGGTTCTCAAGCACCCGTCTTTGAGAACCCGGCTCTAGATGACCTCACCCGCTTGATTTCTGACCAGCAGGCATCCTTCCGACGAGAAATGGATGAGTTCTGGCAAGAGATGAGGGATATCATCAAGGGCAAGGCCGCCATACCTGCACAGATCGAGCATAATCCGAACAATCTGAAGAGGAAGTCTGAGAAGGTACAGTTCACAGAGGATACTTCTCCTAGGGATTATTTGAGTGGCATGTCTTCTTTGTATGATGCTGATTTTGTGACTACTAGGAGCAGTAGAATGCCAGCCGACGGTGCCTCATCTAAGCGACAACCGCATGAGGAATCACGAGCGCCAGATGAGCAGAGTAGCGGTGCTGATGCCGCTGATGATGATGTTGATGATGGTGGTGCTGGTGCCACCAACGATGGAGATCCAGATGACGGTGCTGAGGCCGTCGTGATACCAGGTGCAGACGGTGGTGTTGAGACCACCATTTCGCTTGATGCAGAGCCAGAGCGCGGTGCTGATGCCGCGAAGTTAGATGCCGTTGGTGGTACTGAGTCCACCACTTCTCCTTTTGTTGAGATCCCACGTGTAGTGTCGCCACCTTTTGTATCTCAGGACTATGGTAATAAAAAGAACAAAAAAATGAATAAAGGAAAGGTTTTTGTCGACACTTCAGATCCATATGTATTGCGTGATGATCGTTTTATGGATTCCATCCCTTCACAGGCACAAGAACCTGTTCCTAATCCTCCATCTGAGGAGGTTCTTACCGTCCCCTTCCCGCCAGCACTCCGCTTGGCGAAGGGGAATAAAAGAGAAAATCCAAAAAAGTCCCAACAGGTAGAGTTCAATAACCAGTTGATTGATAGATTCCATATCCTGCTGACTCTACAAGAAGCACTTGAGCACATCCCCCTTTTCCAAAAGAGCTTGAGAGAGAAGACTACAGTCCGCAGGAAGAGGAGGAACCATAGAGATCAGATCCATGTGCTCACCCACTCTACTTGTTGCACCATTCAGAACTGATTGCCAGCCAAGAGACCTGATGTAGGAGCTCCCTATGTCAGATGCGAGATTAAGGAGCAGCGGTTCGATCGTACTCTATTAGACAACGGCTCTTCAATCAACCTCCTTCCGGCAGCCTTGCTCGACCGATTCGAGTTTGGTCCTCTTCTTCGGAGCAGGACAATCCTTCAGTTTGCTGATAGGTCGACTAAGAGGCTGAATGAGTTGTTGAGAGACGTGGTCGTTACCATTCATGGCCTGAAATTCCCCGTGGACTTTGTTGTATTGGACATGGAGATCCCTGAGTTGGTAACCGATGCCCCCATCATACTTGGACGCCCATTCTTGGCCACAGCCAAGGCGGTGATCGATTATGATAGTGGGAAGGTATGCTTTTGCGTAAAGGGCGAGAGCATATAAATACAGACGATCGAGGAGCCCAGAGCGAGAGAATCAGCATGCTCAGAGCAACCGAGTGATACCGCGCAGATGACAGAGGACGAGCTAGACGTCCACCAGGAGTGTGATTTTGTGATGGCAGATGATGAATCCATTTGGACAGATCCCGTAGCACAGGCCCTCTCCTTGCCTACAGATTCACCATATTTACAGCTTATGGCAGTTGAGAGCTTGGAGAGCACACCCCTGGACGAGGATACCTTTGAGGATGACAGTTGTGGGACGAGTTGTGATGCTGATTTTCAATCTTGTTCTTCTAGTTCAGATCCCTTGGATTCAGACATTGATTGGGATGATTTTGATGAGTATTTACCGTGTCTGATTCCTTCTGAGCCGACAACTAGGACGGAGTGCGAGCCGGTTCAGTTCATAGATAATTCAGCAGGGTTCCCTTCGTCAGATTCTCATACGCAGCGAGAGTTCTCACATGCAGACCTGGTAGCCTTCACACAAACATATCAGGAGCCAGATCTGCCACCTCCCAGTTGTCCAGAACTGAAACCCTTGCGCAGTCTTTGAAGTATAATTCCTTGCGGGTGAGCCAGATATGCAACTAGTCATTATCTCAGCAGGTTTGACTGGAGAGCAAGAATCTCGTCTGATGGAGGTTCTTGAAAAAAACTACAAGGTGATAGGATGGAGTATAGCTGATCTCCAGGGGATTAGCCCAACTCTATGCTCCCACCACATCTATCTTAAGGAGGACGCTAGGCCTTCGCGTGAGTTCCAGCGAAGGCTGAACCCGAATTTTCGAGATGTGGTCATGAAGGAAATATTGAAGTGGTGGAGCGCCGATTTTATCCACCCCATCTCCGACTCCAAGTGGGTTAGTCCAGTACATGTGGTACCCAAGAAGACGGGTATCACTACAGTTATGAGTGAGTCTGGAGAGGAGATCGCTACCCGAATACCCACTTCTTGGAGGGTCTGTGTGGACTACAGACGATTGAATCAGGCCACCAAGAAGGATCATTTTCCACTGCCATTTATTGATCAGATTATCGAGAGGCTAGCTGGGAAGAGTCACTACTGTTTTCTTTACGGGTACTCCGGTTACAATCAAGTGGCCATTGCGCCCGAAGACCAAGAGAAAATGACATTCACCTGCCCGTTTGGGACTTATGCTTTCAGACGGATGCCCTTTGGTTTGTGTAACGCCCCTGCGACATTCCAAAGGTACATGTTGTCCATTTTCTCGGACATGGTGGGTGACTGTTTAGAGGTCTTCATGGATGACTTCTCGATCTATGGCGATGGGTTTGATGCTTGTCTTGACTTCCTAGACCATGTGCTTCAGCGCTGCATAGAGGTCAATCTTGTCTTGCCTTGGGAGAAGAGTCACTTCATGGTGACTCAAGGGACGGTCCTTGGTCATATCATCTCCAACAGGGGCAGGAGGTCGATCCGACCAAGGTGGATATCATTAGAAAACTCAATCCACCGTCCAATTTGCGCCAATTACGGTCTTTTCTAGGGCATGTCGGTTTCTACCGATGGTTCATTCATAACTTCAGTCGAATTTCCCGACTGCTTACTGATTTGCCGACAAAAGACACCGAGTTCATTGTAGATGATAAGTGTCTTGCATCCTTTGAGACTCTCAAGAATATAGTTGTCACAGCTCCTGTCCTTCAGCCACTTGATTGGTCTCTCCCATTTGAGATCATGACAAACGCTTCTGATTTTGCAGTGGGGGCTGTGCTTGGACAGAGGAGGGATGGATTGTCGTATGCCATTCACTACGCCAGCCGAACTTTGGATGCCGCTCAGCGGAATTATACCGTGACAGAGAATGAGATGCTGGCCGTAGTCTTTGCTTTGGATAAGTATTGATCATATATTCTCGGATCTAGAGTGACTATCTTTACCGATCACACCACCATCCGGTACCTAATGGCCAAGAAGGATGCCAAAGCTCACCTTACCAGATGGATCCTTCTGCTCTAGGAGTTTGATATTGAGATTAAGGACAAGCCTGGAGTTAAGAATGTGGTGGCAGATCACCTCTCCCGCTTAGAGAACCTTGAGGAATCTGAGCCCAATGCACCTATTACAGAGACATTTCCAGATGAGGCGATCTTGATTGTCACCTCGCTCCCATGGTACGCCGACATTGTGAACTATCTTGTTGTCAAGACGGTTCCACAAGATTGGCCCAGGCAGAAACTTGAGACCTTCCTGGCGAAGGCCAAGTTTTACCATTAAGAGGATCCCGTCCTTTATCATGAAGGAGGGGATAACATATGGAGGAGGTGCATTCCTCAAGATGAGCAGCATAGCATCCTCACATACTGCCACAAGCTTGAGGTAGGGGGACATCATTCTGGGAGACGGACAACACAGAAGGTGCTCCAATCCGGCCTTTGGTGGCCTACTCTCTTCAAGGATTCAGATGAATTCGTGAAGAGATGTACTGACTGTCAGAAGATGGGTACTTGCGGATAGAGAGACATGATGCCCATACAGCCCATTCACTTTTGTGAGGTTTTTGATGCATGGGGTATTTGATTTCATGGGACCATTTCCTAAAAGTCAGGGGTTTGAGTACATTTTGCTCGCTGTGGATTATGTAAGCCGATGGGTTGAGGCCATCCCCGCCCGAGTCGCAGATGCTAAAACCGTGTGTCGCTTTTTGAGTAAAAATATCATTTCACAGTTCGGGGTACCCAGAGTTCTGATTTCAGACGGGGGGTCTCACTTTATCAATGACAAGGTTAGGGCCCTTGCAGATGAGTTCAGCATTGACCATCGTGTTGCCACGCCGTATCACCCTCAGACTAATGGTCTTGTGAAGTATCGAACAGGGAGATCAAGACTATCTTACAGAAGGTCATCCGCCCAAACTGAAAGGATTGGTCACAACTTTTGGACTCGGTCTTGTGGGCCTATCGGACTTCCTTCAAGACTCCATTAGGGACATCTCCCTTTCGTCTCGTCTATGACAAGCCGTGCCATCTACCAGTGGAGATCAAGCACAAGTAACTATGGGCAGCCACTGAGTTATTATTGGATCACGAGAGTATAGGAGAACAGAGGAAAGCAGAGTTGTCATCCCAGGAGGAGTTAAGAGATACAACCTTTTCTAGCAGCCTACAGTATAAGGAAAAAGTGAAGACATGGCACGATGCTCATATCAACCATAAATAGTTTGAGCCCGATCAACGCGTATGGTTGTTTGATTCCAGACTGAAATTATTTCCAGGGAAATTGCAGAGTAAGTGGAAAGGTCCATATGTGGTCAGGAAGGTACATGGCAATGTTAGCATTGATATATCCGAGCCGTCATCTTCCTCTACCTTTCGTGTTAACGGTCAGCACCTGAAGCTATATCTAGATCATGATCCGCCGACCGTTGACGTTTCCCCCATTCTTCTGGTATGAGATGTGTTCAATGACTCATATCATTTGCATCTCATACATGGTGATTAATTCCATCTTCCGCTGTATAGATCCATCTGTCTATATTATTCTTTCATTCTTCTGTTATGTCTGCTACCCCGTCTTCATCTTCTGATTTTCTTATACTTAGAACGCATCTTGTCCTAAGTATAGGGGGGTACACACACTGAGTTGTGATCTACTCTTTTCTCCTTTTCTTCTTTTCCTTTTCTATCTTCTTTTTGCATCAAAAAGGTGTCGCCCCTTGTAGACAGTTTTCTGTACTTAGGACTCACTTTGTCCTAAGTATAGGGGGGTGTGCACTCTGGGTTTTCATTCTTTTTGATCCTCTCCAATGTCTCTTCTTCTTGTCTATACTTAGGGATATCTTACCCTAAGTATAGGGGGAGACAATTTGAGTACGATCTGTTCATTCCCATCCTTGACCCTCCCTGCTTTGTGTACAATATGCTATACTTAGGATTATTTGATCCTAAGTATAGGGGGGACGGTCAACTTCTCATTGATTCATTTATTTATTCTTTAGACTTTTTGTAAAATCCCAAATCCCGAGTAAGGACTTAACCGCAAAATCCAACTGGATCTGGGCTTAATTGTAAATCTGCTTTTATTCTAGTGTCCAAAAAAATTATTTGAATAGTCCATTACGTATAGCTTTCCAACGAGTCCAAGAACGTAAAAATCCGACTTCGGGAGCCCGAGATATGGCCATTTTAGCGAGGAGGGGTCAAGGTCTTATTTGGATCCGAACCCGGATCCGAATCCGGGTTTTACCCTTAAACCCCAACCACTTCTCGTCCACAACGCCCAATCCTCCTCCCGTTTCCCCTCTCCAAAGCTTGCCGGAGTGCCTTGAAACGGCGATCCAAAGCCACAATCGTGTAGAGAAGGTCCAAGGCGTCCCCTTGTGCGTTTCTCATCGCGAACGAGGCGTTGATCGCGTCGTTCTTCACCGATGAAGAAACCGAGGTTTTGATTTTTTTTGAGGTACGAAGTTCCTTCCTCTTGCTGTGGGTGTCCACACGATTTTGAACCAATTTGTGATCATATAGTACCTCAACAAGTTGTGGGATGTGAGTAAGTTTCTTAGCATGCGTGAGTCAAGATAATTGTCTTCAAACACATGTTATTCTTATATAATGGCTTGTAAATAGAACTATTTTAGGGGATAGTTGATCTAATACAAACTGGGTAGAGATCTAAGAGATCAGACCTGATTGACAGTGGCCTGGGAAGGCTCCCAGCACTCCCGATCTGAGGAGGATCTGAATTATAGATTTGGAGAGGATTAGGAGTAATCTACAAATCTGAGAAGACCTGATCACAGACTCTGATCAACAAGGGATAAGGAATGAAGAAGACTTTATCAAAAACATGATCGTAGACCATGCTCCAACTCAAGAACCGAACTCAGATCAACCATGATGCCAGATCTGGAACTAATGAGAACAATACCTGGGGACTTGTGCGGAAGGGGGTCACCCAAATTATGGTGGCATGTCTATCTACTACACAAACTGAAATAGCCAAAGTGCTAATATGAAATAACACAGATTTCATGATCTAGAAATCAGTGACCTGGAGGAATGATCAAGGAGATGGAGAACTGGGTTCTGCTTTCTGTGCAAAAAAGAAAGAAGAAATTTTCATTTTTTTCTTTTGCCTAGAAGCAGAATTCGATTCTAGAACTGACAATGGTCATGTTTCTTACCGATGGCCTTTTATATGGCAGATGGATTGCTTGATCTAATGTAAGATAAAATTTGGTCCTTTGAGATACTAAATGTATAATAACATTTCCTTACAGTATGTTTTAGTGCTTATATTTCCTTTGCAATTTACTGGAAGTTCAATTGTTACAACATTGCAAACCAGACTTCCTTAATGGCAAATTAAAATCTGAACGGGCATGATGAGGACATCAATTGTGGCCATGTTCTATACTGTGGCATATGGACTCTCTCTAAGCACCTGCAATCATGTGAGCCGTGTGATTGATCATATATGACTGTGCCGCACATTTACACTCTAATAAATGAGGTGTGTTATAATGACAACAAAGAAATGAATGTATCCGATATATACAGATAACAAATTCTGAGGTGCAATGACGGTGATTCCGAGCATCAGTGAGGTGCTTTTCTGAAATACACCGCTGTGACTTTTTGACGTAAGACTCCTACTCATGCACTATGATGGATGCTTGGGGTAGATTATGATGGATGGTTGCTAGTCACATGATTACTGATTTCTTGCTCATACATACACGGACATGGCAACTTAGTAGGTGCTCATACTGCCATGCTTCATAAATTGCTCACTATTAGCAAATGCATCTATGGCCATAGTGGAGTCATCAAATCCACTAGATGTGATTTTGTTACAGTGTGTGCCTACAACTACCAGCACAAGATTATGGGAATTTCATCCAATTGTAAGAGATATAATGTTTCATACCACTACATACTCATTGAGCCTGAGTTTGTTCCAAGTATAAGTTACCACAACTAAAATTTTGTGACTCTGGTACCATATGAACTGCAAGTGTTTTTACATTCACATGCACTGGTTGCGTATTAGCACACTGAGATCTACCTTCTTCTATTGTTCTTGATTCAATTAACATCAGGGAATGAAATTCTAAGAGTCGAGAAAATTGGAATGCACTGATACATATGTTATGTGACTTTACATGGTACTTCTACTATATCATCCGGAAGCTGATTGCTATTGGGTAGTGGAGTAGTGCCACCAAGGGAGGGGCATGCACCCTTGGGACCTCGGGTAGAAGCCTAGTTGACCGCGATCCCAACTGCTATTGTAGCTGCGATGGTTGGGGGACATGTTGCTTGGCACACCGAGGTGTTGATCTGACGGTGTTGGCCTCGGCACTTGCGTGCTTTATCCCGGTGCTCGAGCGCGGGCCAAGTAGTCATGGTTGGTCAGCTAGTGTTTCGCTTGTCACTTAGAGTTAACACTCGTGTACGGGCCAATGTAGGCCACATTGGTCGGTATTCCGAGTGGGAGCGCTAAGAGGGGAGTTCCGTGGAATGTGGTTAATGAAGTTGGAAATAGGACATGAATCTCCTGTGCATAAGGAGGATTTGATTGTCACGAGGATTCACGGGTTGGAATCTAAATTTGTGAATCAGAAGTACAATTGCGAAGTGAAGCTAAGTGGACATGTTGGGAACTTAGTTAGGATGCATTGTACTCCACCGCATGCCTACGGAGGCACCCCAACCCTAAGGTATTTTCTTTTACCTTAGATTTATAGTGTGAGGTCTCATCCAGACCAAGACCACAGACTATCCACGAAGCTTGGTTAATCATATCCATATCCAGATCAAACAATAAAAAAAATGTAATTCTTTTTGAGATCAATTACCCTGTTTCTTTCTCTTTTGCACACATTTAATGTTTATCCTGCATTTCTTTTTGTATAGTTTTGTTTAATTCGTATTGGGCAACTTTGCTCATAACGTACCTATGTGTGGATCCGCAGGTCCTCAACAGTGAGCAGTTTGGAGACATCACTTTTAGTGCAGCTTCACTACACTTCTTGTATTACAGTTGGTAGTAGTTTTTACGGTCTTCTTTACTTGTAGTTTCTTTTTGAGAGACATGGCATGTAATGTATAATTGTGAACATCTATATTTATTCTTACATGTAATTTTTGTGGACATGGAAATGGACAATAAATTGTAATGGAATTGGTGAATGGAAATACACGTGCTTGTAAACAGGTTGAATGCAATGAGAAAAAAAATATTTCCTTTGCATTTGCGTTTTCTCCTACTTTTGTGAATGTCAAATATTCGAATGTGGAATTATGTGCGTGGATTGGTTTGCCGAGTACCCGGATCCTAGGGACGTCAAACTTTTCTATACTTAGTACAAGTTATGTCTTCTCTTTTCTCTTCGATCTATGAGGACATAGCTCAAGCTAAGTATAGGGGGGTCGTATATACTTTAGCCATAACTCGTACTTTCGTATTTTCCTAATAAATATGGCTAATAATTCTTTAAAATTCATAAAAAACCTTAATAAAAAGATGTAATTACTCCTCAAATTCTTTTTGTATATACTGATTAATAAATCATGTGAAAAGTTTTTTGCAAAATGTTTGAAAAATAGTTTGAAAATCTTTGTGAAAATCTCTTGAAAACTATCTTGAAAACGTTTTGTTACATGTTTTCAACCTTTGTAAAACATTTTGGTTTGTAAAGTTTATTTTCTTTGTGTGAAATAAAATGTTTGAAAAATGATTTGCAAATGGTTTGAAAAATGGTTGCAAAAATATTTTGAAAAATCTATATATACTATTTGGAAAACCTTTGCAAAAATGATTTTCAAACGTGTGTACATTTTTGTAAAATATTTTTAAAAACTATTTTGGACTATAGTTTTCAAAAATGTTTGAAAAACCTTTGTGAAATAAGTTTGAGGAATATATACATCACACCTAAAGTCCGTTATATATATATCTATAAAATTGATCACTTACCTTTGTAAATTCTTAAAATCCACTTCTTGTATATATAAGATGCATTTCTGTGTAAATATTTTAACCTAGATTTTATTAAAAATTTTTATTTTCAAAAATCCCAAAAACATTTGCAAAATTTAAATACCAAAAACATTTGAAAAATCTTTTTGAAAGATACAAAAAAGAAAAAAATGCATATGCATCATATTTTCAAAAATCCATAAAAATTTCAAAATCTTTGAAAATCGCATCACAAAAATATTTTCTGCATTCTGCATAGCATTCGCATTTTCGGATTGAGTTTGATAGTTGAACGAGTCTAAGTAAAATCCGAAGATTGGAGCTTGATTGGACTTTAAAATCTACCTAATAACAGGAACCTTATAGGAACTGGGTTTGAGCGACTTCAGGTCTAGTTGACTTAATTCTTTGAGGATTACGAGACTTGGTTCAATGGATTCTTGACTGCCTAAGTAGAGTATTTCAGAGCACACGTACGACTCTTGTTGATAATGACCTAACTTGGACACCTGCACCTTTCACATGGCTTAACTCAGTTGGAGTGGTGAGGGGGTTGGATTTTCCGGTATGAGACGCACACAAGTGGAAACACTTGTCCTCCTTTAGGGAGGGAAGTGCACCCCAACCCATCCAGTGATGAGGAATTTTAAAGACAGGAGAGTGTGGGTTGCAATAAAGCTTTAAAAGAGGGATAGTCTACTGGCTCAAGAGGAAAAACTCCTTATGTAAATGCTGCTGTATATAGTATTTCAAAAAAAATGGACAGGCTTGTACAAAAATAAATGTCTGCAAAGTATGTACATATGTGTAAAGTCAATAAGAAAGCTTGATTTCCAAAGTCATATCATGTGAGCCTGCAGCTGGATGACTTGACTACACCGGTCTTGCATCCTAGGATAGGTAGTTACACTGGCTACCGTCCATTCTTCTCTTCACCCCCTCCTCCTGAGCTGGTTACCACTTGAACTTAGAAGGGAACACCCCGCTCCTCGAGGAAGGAGTTATTGGATTGGGGAATCATTGGGTTGTCATGCTAGAGAAGTCAGTCTCTTTGTCATTCTAGCTGGGGAGAGGTACTGTCACTTACACTGTACGAGTCAGCTTCATAGTCGTAAGGGTTTGCGTATGAGTTGAGATATTTCTCATCTGGCTATTGAGGAGACTTGAACAGAGTTTTGGGATTCTAAGGGATTGTTGGACTTCAATTCCGGTTCTCATTAAGGTTCCGCCCGCACTAAAATTCCAAAGGTCCGACTTAAGCTCCAAACTTTGATTTTGTGAAGACAAGTTTGATACTTAAACTAAATCCATTTTCTTCTTTTTCTTTTCTTTGTTTTCTTTCTGTACTTATTGCATAAGTGTTTTGCTAGGGATTAGCAAAGGTAAAATATAGGGGGATGATGAATCCACATTTCATCATCTTTATTCTATCATTTTGGCCTCAAAAACCCAAGCAAATGCGTGCAAAATTCCGGCATCTTAGCATTCATGCATGTGTATGTAAATAGTGTATAAAATACTGTATATAAAGTATAAATTATAGAATAAATAAAAGAAAAGAAAAAGAATAAAATATTGTAACTATTTTATGATCCGAAACCCTGAGACCTAGGCATCTCGATGAATAGGTCGACCAGGAATAAAGTAGGGGGAGATAAGGGTCAGAATACAATAAAAATACCTTTGTTTTTGTTCATTCTTTATTTATTTTGGGACCTATTTTTGGTTCCACTTTTTATACTTCAAATAAAGAAACTTTGTAGATGAAAGTTGTAGATAATTAAATATAGAAAAATACAAAATTGATTTCACTCAAAAATAATGTACAGATAAAAAGTTATGGTCTGAATAAAAATCCAGTATCCCAACTTCCCAGACCTGTATCTCCCTAATAAAAACTCAAAATGCATTAAACTCACCTTTAATTGTATATAATTTTAAATAAGCTATTTAATGGTGGTGGTTTCGCATTTGGCAGAGCTACGGTTTGAAAGTTGAGTTTTGGACTCCTATTGTATAGTTGTACATATTAAAATATTCATTTTATTTATTATTCATTATTTTTATAATTTTATATTTTTATAATTTTGTAAATATTACTTATAATAAATATGTGTATTAAAATCAGAATAAAAACGTAAAGGAAATACAAAAATAAAATACTTGTATATACTATAAATAGGTATAATGCCTGTATACATATCTATAGAATTCATACTTATATTTTATTAAGTGTACAAAATATTTCAGAAAAATAAAATAAAAATATATTTAAGTATATAAAAATATTTTATAAATTTATAAAATAATACACCAAAATAAATAAATTAAATATACAAAATAAATATTAAATAATAAAATATATAGATATATATACCTATATAGCCTAAAATGGTAACTTATAAAATTACACCTCATAAAAATAATTAAAAATCATATTAAAATACCTTATAAAAAATAAACACTTTTTATTTAATAATAAAAAATTAATAAATTTGTTTTCTATATTTAAATGATTTTTAAAATCATTTTCAGGAGGTTTTTCCTGGTTGGTCCACGTGGACCAACCAGGTGGCCTGGACCGTTGACCGAGGGTCAACAGTCTGACCCTCCTCCTGTGCACTTGTCAGAGTTGAGTTTTGACCCGTCTTCTCGCTTTTTTCGAGGATAGCCCTTTCATCTTTTCGCCTATCGACCTTCACGACTTTTGATCCCCATTCATCGATGATACACGCCCAAGGTTATTCTTGGGGCATGGATCATGGATGTGAGCCCGCTTCCTCGTTCTTTTCGCTCACTCGGTCAGCCATTCAAATAGGCATCTCCCCCTTCTTTTCGAATTTGAACCCCATTTTGTCATGGTCTTCTCCCCCTTTCGTGTGCTTTGGCTTGCTGGTGGTGACAGCTTCAGCTCCAGCCATATAGGGCGGAGTTTCGACGAGGATTAGGGCGAGTTCCATCACCTCTGGCGAACCCCACCGTTGAGGTATCTTTTACCTCAGGTTCACCCCTTTGAGGTGTTTATTTTCCTCTTTTCCCTTGCCCCTTTTATTCACAGTAGTCATAGGATTCATTTCCCACTTTCATCCTCGCGTTTCGCCTATCGATTCGCACAACCGATGCCCTCACCGGAGTTACCTCCGACCGACCTTCACATCGCCATCCCCCGCTTCTATTCGATTCGCCAATTGTCGAGGCATTTTGCCCTCGACGGTGTCACCCTCTCTGACAGGAACCGGACGCACGATGCACACCTGGGGGCTATTTTGAGAGCTCGCCGGAGGTACCTCGCTCCTCCACCGTCGCCGGCATGCTCTGGTGGTCGTCGCCACCTCCTGAAGCCACCAATCGATAAAGAACACCTGCAGGAAGACGTCAGACCCATTTTGCAGCCTTCATCGTCACAGAGGAGGAGGAACGGAGACGGGGAAGTTCGCCGGCCGAGGCCTTCTTCCCTGTTCTTCGTCGTCTCCTTCCGACCGTCAGATCTCGGGCCCGCTCCAGATCGTGCAGCTACCGTCGGAATGAGGATCGCCAGCACCATCAGATCCAGGGCTGGGATCTAATCTCACCCCTCCGCTCGTGAACTGTCATCAGCGCACAGGGGTGCGCCACGTGTCCAAGTGAACGGCGCTCCGCCGTTCGATCACGCCTTAGGTGGGAATTTTGTAACTTATGTCCCGTCGGTTTTTGTATTTGAATATTATAACTGCAAACTTTCATCTTCCTTTTAATATTTTTATAAAAATTGTGAACTGCCCCCCCCCCCCAACGTTTTTGGGTATTCCATTTTGATCCTCGCCTGACCACGTACGTGTCACGTGGCCTCGGGGTATTTTTGCAGGCGCACCCGTGGGCTTTTGGGTATTTGTAATTGGTCCAGAAACATTTTATTTAGTTATATTTTGTGGAAATTTTACAGTTCAGCCCCCTGAGCTTTTGTGATATACATCCATACCTCTGCCAGGCGTGCGTGCCTAGTCACGTGGGCTTGGCATTTTTGCGGGGAAGGGCTTGAAATTTTTAGTATATCTAATTGGTCAGAAAGTTACTAATTCACTTATATAATTTCTGAAATATTTACACGCAAGCCCCTCAACTTTGTGTATATCACAAAAATGCCCCTGCTAGATTGAATTTTCTTATTATTATCTCTATTTATTGCATGCATTTCTAGAATCCCAAAAATTCTCTAAAAAATCACGTCAAGTTCCTGTTGCATTGTAGATTCACGGCATATTTTTATTTTGCATTTTTATCGCATTTTATTATTTATAAAAATTCAAAAACATGCATTTTCAACACTATTTGCATTAAAAAATCCATAAAAATTAGTAAATTTTTTTTGAAAATTTCCAAAAAAATTATATTTTGCGTATCTTAGTGTCTTTTAGCTTCAGACCAAAAGTCATTAAAAATTTCAAAATGAAAACCCTAAAAATTAGAAAACCCCTAAAAATTTCATAAAAATCTTAAAAGTTCTATAAAAATCCTAAAAATATAAATTCAGTTGATGTAGTTTCCTTATTTTATTGCCTTTATTTTATAATTAATATGAGGAATTTTGAATACTGTTAGATATTTTTAATCCTCATTTTAATTTCAACCAACAATTTTATTCACTGTTTTCTAGTATTTTGACTTTTAAAAATACCAAAAAAATTCAGAAAAATCTATAAAAATCACAAAAACATCTAAAAATTATAGAAAGACCAAAAACATTTCATTTTCTGAATTTTGGTTATTTTTCTCTATTTTTCTAAATACTCTATTATTCTCTTTTCTTATATTGTGTTTATATTCTATTTATCAAAAAAATAAAAAAAAATTAAAATTAAAAACCCACAAAAATTTGCATGTTGGTAGGCACATGATCACATTCATTTTTGTGCATTAGTCCTTGATCTATCTTGCTTGCTCCCTGTGTTCGACACTCTACACACTTGCACACTATACACACTTTTGTAGAGTTATAATAAATTTTGATTCCACATTTGCTTTTCATTTTCTGATTTGATATTGTGGGTTAAATGTTGATTTATTCGAGTTTCCTGAGTGGTCGCTCAGCGACACTGTTGTCCCGCCTTGTGTGGACTATTTTGACCCTCGCAAAGTCCAAGTTATCATTGGGCACAGGTTCTTGTGGGAAGAACAGATCCTCGATCTGAGTACCGCACCCTGGATCCCCCAGCCGGACTAGGACATTGATTTCTCACAATCTTCCACACCCACCTCTTCATTAAGGATTCTTAAATTCTCTGATAACATTTGTTGAATCACTAAATTAAAATTGAAAAGACAACCGCTCCCGCGACAATTTTTGTGTGAGTTGGTGAATCAACAACTTGTCTGGTGTTTTGTGATGTGTATGCTAGGTCGTAGATTTCTGAAAAATCCATTACAACAACATTTAGATTACGATCCAATTTATAAATCAAAATCCAACCCATCTCCTTCAACTCAAAACCTGAGAATTCACCTGACCTAGGAGACATGGGAGAAGAAAACATACCAAACCCTATGGACTTCATCCTCCAACAACTACAACTTCTGAGGGGGAAAAATGCAACCATTCACCGAGTCATAGCTCCTCTGAATAGGGGACCACCCATCAGCACACATTATAACCCTGCCGTAGAAGATGTAGTCCATTGGGTTCAGATTCCACCTGAGGTAGGAGATTTTGAGATTAAGCCAGCATCCCTCTCCCTGATTCCGAAATACTACAGAAATGAGAATGAAGACCTCTTTCTTCACATCCAAGACTTCCGCTCGGCCTGTGACACAATGAGCATCCCTGAGGTAGATAAGGAATACATCTACATGAAGGCCTTCACATACTCACTAAAAGAAAGAGCACTCCAATGGTTTAGGAATTACGAGACTCCTCTCACTTCCTGGGATATCTTAAGGGAAGCCTTCATCAAGAAATACTTCCCAATAGGAAAAACAAACGCCATCATTCACCTAGAGGAACAAAGAACCCATACACGAAGCATGGGAGCATTTTAAGGAACTTCAAAGGAAATGCCTTCATCATGCAATCCCCAAATGGAAGCTAGTTCATATATTTTATGAGGGCATAGATACATCATTTAAGAGAGTGATTGATGGCTCCTGCGATGGAAACTATATCAGCTATGATGAACATTTTATCTGGAATTTATTTGAAAATATGGCTGATAATTCGGTGAATAGTTCCTCCATTGAACAATACAGTGGGAACATGAGATCAGTCAACATAATCGATCATGAAAGATCTACCAGTGACCTATCCAAAGAAAATCATGATAAATGGGAAACCCTCTCCAAGCAAATGGATCTTATGACCCAAGCTCTAGGAAAATTGGCTATGGCCAATCCCATCGTTCAAAAAATTGACCATACCCCATTCACTTATAATCAAGACATGACCTCTGAAAATGTGAATTGGGTACAAAGAAATCAAGGAGGGACATATTCAAACATCCAAAATGCAGGATGGAGAGAACAATCAAATAATGGGTGAAATAGACAACACAACTATCATTTCAAAAATCACACCCAACCCAGACAACTGATAGCACCACCAGTGACTCAACCACATACTACTGTTGTGAATTTTGATGCCTTGGCTCAAGCTATACAACAAATTGCCATAGCACAACAACAAGCCACTGAAGCTCAACAACAAGCCAACTCTGAGAATGCTCGATAATTTGCCGAGATCAGATCATACATCCCAGCCTTGTCGCCTCAACCTCTGCCCAATCCCAACAACAACAAGGCTAGTTCATCTGGAGTACTTCAAACTCCACCACATGCCGGATCTTTCACCTCACTACCTGGTTTTCAAAACCAAAATCAAGGATTTTTCACATCTCCTAGGATAAATCAAGGAAACACACATCAAGCACCTAGGAATCAAGTGAATTTCAAAACTCCACCCCGTCCAAACCAATATGCTAATGATGTAACTCTGAGAAACAGGAAAACCACTTCTGCCTTCACTAGACCACTGGCTTCAGAGGATCAAATAGAAATTGAGGAAGAAATTGATGATGGAGAGAAGCCAATTGAGACAACCATGTTCCCTCCTTCCTCCCCAACCATAACCATCCCCCTTCCCAGAGCTCTTCACCGAAGAAAGACTTGACCATCCACCATCGATCCAGAGCTATAAAAACTGTTCTCTGACATTGTCATTGAAATCCCGCTCCTAAAAGCCCTCAAATAAGTTCCAGCCTTATCTTGCTTCTTGAAGGAAAAATGCACACCAAAACTGAAATCCAAGGGAAAGAATAAAAAGGACAATGAATTTATTTAAAAACATGTGCTCCCTCGAGCAACATCCAATGCCATCTCCCTATTCCTGCCCACCAAAAAGAAAGATCCAGGAGCTCCTCTAGTTAGATGCATAATTGATGAATTAACCTTTGATCGCACCCTACTAGATAATGGTGCTTCCATCAATGTCCTCCCTACTGCTATTCTGGAGCAATTTGACTTAGGAAAGCTGAAACCTGTGTCAATGATTTTACAAATAGCTGATCGTTTTGTGAAAAGACCAAGAGGACTACTTGAGGAAGTGATAGTTGATGTCCAAGGCCACCAATTCCCGATTGATTTTGTTGTGATGGATATGGATCAAGCTAATACTCTGAGTGAGACACCATCATACTTGGATGACCATTCTTGGCCACAGCTAAGGCGCATTTTGATTATGAGGATGGGAGATTAGAATTTAAAATCAATGGTAAAGGCATTCTTGTTGATCTTGTCGCCCTTACTTCTGTTGACTCTGAAATTGAAGATTGTGGTTGGATAGGGAACTGTGCTATTCTTGACATATAAAATGATTTTGCCCCTATCCATCTTTCCAAAGATCCTCTGGAGGTTAGTCTGAACACCTTCCGAACCACTTACAAGGACATGTCTCATCAAATTGCCACATACAATATGAACTCTGCACTCAAAGCTCCACCATGCCCTCTCACTGGTGAGGAAATTTTTGAGTTAGATGAAGCCTGGGACACACTAAGCACTGAACTTGCATTGACTTCATCTATGATCATGCCCATGATGGAGCCACCATTTGAGACTATTTCATCGATAAATACAGAAGAAACTTCCCCTCTGACCCCACCAACACCTATTGTCGAACTGAAACCGTTACCACAAGACCTGAAATATGCTTTCCTCGACGATGTACACACTCTGCTAATCACCATTAATGCCAACTTAGATAGCACTCAGGAAAGCCAACTCATGGAAGTGTTGAAAAGGAATTCTCAGGCTATTGGATGGAGAATAACATACTTGAAAAGAATAAGCCCGACATTTTGCACACACCACATATACTTGGAAAATGACAGTAAACCCTCTCGAGAAATGCAAAGACGGTTGAATCCTAATCTACGAGAGGTTGTGAAGAATGAAATATACAAGTGGTCGAGTGCAGTCATCATTTATCCTATTGCTGATAGTCCTTGGATCAATCCTCTCCAGGTTGTCCCCAAGAAAGCTGGTTTGACAATTGTCAAAAATGAAAAAGGAGAGGACATACCTACTCGAGTAGCCACATCTTGGAGAGTCTGTGTCGATTATAGGAAACTCAACAAGACTACCTGAAAAGATCATTTCCCATTTCCATTCATTGACCAAATCATCGAGAAGCTAGTCGGAAAAGAATTCTTCTGTTTTATGGATGGATACTCCGGTTATAACCAAGTAGCCATAACGCCAGAAGATCAACACAAAACCACTTTCACTTGTCCCTTCGGGGCTTATGTCTTTCACCGCATGCCTTTTGGATTATGTAATGCCCCAGCAACCTTTCAAAGATGCATGATGGGAATTTTCACCGATATGATCGGCGATTTCATGGAAGTATTTATGGATGATTTCTCTATTTTTGGGGACTCCTTTGAGGAAATGCTCGGATTTTTGGATAGAGTCCTACAAATATGCATTGAAGTAAACCTAATACTATCTTGGGAGAGATATCACTTCGTGGTGAAGAAAGGGATTGTGCTGGGACATATTGTGTCAAAGAAAGGGATGGAAGTGGATCCATAAAAAAATGAGACCATCACTCACTTAGGTCCACCTGTGAATGTAAAAGGAGTTCGATCCTTCCTACGACACGTTGGTTTTTACCGCCGATTTATCAATGATTTCTCTAAAATTACCCGTGCACTCACCAAGCTACTTGAGAAAGACCAAGACTTTATGTTCACTTAGGAAGCATTCGAGTCCTTCACTCTTCTGAGAAAAATCACCACTGAAGCACCCATATTACAGCCCCCTGATTGGACTCTTGAATTTGAAATCATGTGTGATGTTTCTGATTATGCTGTTGGGGCAGTCTTGGATCAAAGAAAAGATGGAAAACCATATGCCATCCACTATGCCAGTAAAACCCTGGATGATGCCCAAAAGAAATACAGTGTGACTGAGAAAGAACTGCTGGCGGTGGTATTTTCATTAGAGAAATTTCAATCTTACATCTTAGGGTCCCACATCATAATCTACACAGACCACTCTGCTTTGAAATATCTCTTCATAAAAAAAGATGCTAAGCCTAGACTCATTAGGTGGTATTACTGCTCCAAGAATTTGATTTTGAAATTCGAGATAAAGCTGGAGCAAAGAATGTCATGGCCGACCACCTTTCGAGACTCCCTCCATCAATCACAGATACAATCCTAATTCTGATAACTTTCCAGACGAAAGTATCATGTCTGCCGCTCAACTCCCATGGTACGCAGACATCGTCAATTACGTCATCACTTCCACATTTCCTGATGACTGGCCAAGACATAAGAAAGACAAAACTAAAGCCCAAGCCCGATACTACCACTGGGAAGACCCTTTGCTCTTCAAAGAGGGTACTGATTTGATCTGGAGACAATGTATCCCTGAAAATGAAGTCACTAGTGTCCTATCTCACTGTCACACCTCTGGGTGTGGAGGACACCATTCAGGAAAGAGTACGACCGCTAAGGTCTTACAATGTGGTTTCTACTGGCCCACACTCTTTAAAGATGTCCATCATTTTCCTCAGTCTTCTCATGCCTGTCAGACCAATGGAACAATGATCCGATGCAACATGATGCCCCTCCAACTTGTGCACATAGTCGAAATCTTTGATACTTCATGGGACCTTTCACCACCTCACAAGGCTATCAACATATCCTACTCGTCGTTGACTACGTGTCCCGTTGGGTTGAAGCCATTCCCACTCGTGCTGCTGATAGTGCCACTGTTGTCAAATTCTTGACCAACCTTTTCTCTCGATTTGGATTACCAAAGGTGGTCATTAGTGATGGTGGAACCCACTTCCTGAATGCTTCAGTAAAGAATCTACTTAAGAAGAATGGAGTCGAACACCGTATCTCAACTGCCTATCACCCACAAATAAATGGAATGGCTGAACTGCCAAACCGAGAAATCAAAACCATACTCCAGAAAATTGTTCGCTCTGATCGAAAAGACTGGTCCCAACACTTGCCATCTGCTCTCTGGGCCTACCTTACAGCCTTTCGTACACCCTTAGGAGTGAGCCCATACCGACTAGTCTATGGAAAACCCAGCCATTTACCCGTTGGATCCACCATAAGTCACTCTGGGCAATAAAGAAATGCCATTTGGATTATGATGAGGCTAGAAAAAGAAGATTATTGGATTTGACTGAATTGGAAGAATTAGGATCACAAGCCTATGACAACAACTTGTTGTACAAAGAGAAAATCAAAATATGGCATGATGCGAACATTTCGAGGAAAACATTTTCGGAAAATAAAGAAGTATGGCTTTTTGATGCAAAATTGAAATTATTCCCAGGAAAGCTGAGATCGAAATGGAAAGGACCATACACTGTAACTCAAGTCTTCGATAATGGCTCGATAGAAATTTCTGACCCAAACACTAAAGCCACTTTTAGAGTCAATCGTCAAAGACTAAAACCTATTGTTGAACCATCTGGTCCCATACCTGATTGTGCAACATACCTTCTACAAGAACAATAAGCAGTATACATCACCGAGCTGAGGCGTTAAATCATGCACTCTCGTGAGCATCTCCTCATAGGTATCTTTTCTTCTTATTTCTCGCATGTTTATTTCACTGCACTGCATTAGATAAGTATGGGGGTACACCTCTTTACTAAAAAAACCCCACAAAATATAAAAATACGTTTTCACATCACTCGCCCAAATCTGTTGGTCCTCTAAGTCATGCGGACATGGCTTCTGTTAAGCATGGGGGGGGGGGGGTATTTGCATATTTTTCAAAAAAAATTGCATATGTTTTACAAAAAAAGATAAAACCACCAAAATATGGCCTTCCCTATTTTTATCCTACTTTTGAGAAACCAGCTCTTCATTGCATAGATCATAGACCGAAGCTGAGTTGACCCTAATTCACTTAATTCCATCAGAATTTCACTAGGCATGAGTTTTTAAGCTTTCTTCAGGTCCATATGGACTTTATTCTCTCTGTTCCTCTAACTCTACTGATGAATGAACTTCTGCATCTAAGTAGATCATCTGAGCAACTAGTAGCACTCGTAAACTCTTCAGTGGATATTAAGCAACTGCACATTGCACTTAGCTTGATTGAGTTTATTTTACAAGATACAATTACAATCTAGTTGATGTGAGGAGTTGTCCTCTTGGTTGTGTCAATGCCTAAACCTTGTCTATAGTCAGTGAAGGAACTTGACTCAGGAGCAACGTAATCTCTCTAGTCTAAGTGTGTCAGCAAGTAAGCCAGTATCGTGCCTCCAAAGTCAATATTAAGCCGATATTACCTTTGATGCCGAACCCAAAACAAAAACATCACAAAAAGGCTTATCACAATACAAAAGAATGCCAAAAATCAACAATCATGCAAAGATGTGCGAAGCAAAAGCAATGAAAGAACACCAAATAACCCTTCTCCACCAACAAGCTGTGGTAGCAGCCCAATGATTCTACCCAATTTCTTAAAAGAGTCCCAGGGTTATGCTCTGCAAAAGGAAAAAACGAGAGCAATGGACCAAAGTGGTCTAGGGAAAGCCCCAAAAATTAAGTCCCATTCTCCAATAAACTATGACCTATTTTTATGCTGACATACTTGGGTGAAAATAGAATATGCCTGAATTCAGGTGAGGACTGAGGCTATATGTGTAGGTAATCATTCGGTACCTTGATAGATTGTGCTGTTAGCTCGTTCTCTTGACTCACGAAAGCTAAAACATCACGAACACCGTTTATATCCATTCAAGGTCAAGGAGAATACATGTTGATTATAATGATCTGACTTGATCGACTTTCTGAAACCAATTTGATTTTTTCGGAACTGAGAGGTTGTTGAAACTACAAACTCGAGTCAAGTCGATAATTCGAACAAATCTTTAATCCATAGGTCAACTCTACTGAAGTTTGTGTATTTGTGTGGTTGGGATATGAAAACTCAAGACTTTGTGGGTGTGTCTACTGCAAATCCTCAACTAGTCCCTCTTGATTATTTCCCTTGTTCCTCATTATATTTTATCCTATTCTTGCTCGAGACTAGCAAGATTTAAGCATGGGGGTGTGATAATTACATATTATGCTGGTATAATACCATACAAATTACATGATGAATCCCATTAATATCTGACACATACATCTCAATACCACTTAATCCAGATATTATTTATTCTACAAATACGATGGGAAAACCACCTCTAAAAAGCACAATTAATTAATACAACATTCCAATCATTTAATTAATCAATAACTACTTTATGTATCCAAACAAAAAATTGCATGGTCATTAAATAAAACATCACTTTCAAACCACACACATTTATCCATCCAATTTGGTTTACACATTCCCTTAACATTTTATCTTAGAAAGAAAAAAAGAGGATATGTTGCGAAAATTTTCCAATCCATGCATCTCATAAATAGCCTCTCCCTTCCCCATGCATGGAGCCCCCAACACACACCCCTTCCCACGTAATATGCAATGCATGAATGCCCTCTTTATTCTTCTCTCTCTCTTGACCATGCCTTATTTTTTTCCCATGCATATGTCTCCCATGCATGAATATATTTATTTCTTTTGTCTTTATGTGCATGAGATGAAGACCCTTCAAAGGCCAAAGGATGCATATAACATTTATAAAAGGAGGAGTCCCCCAAGACATCAGGGGACGAAGTGATCTCTTCCCCGACGCACCCTTTCTATCCCACTCGCTGATCTCTCTCTCTTGCAAGGAATCTCTCCTCCGCACCCTCTTCCTCGCGTAATCAACAACTCTAGCCAACGCGTGATCAGCCCACGCATCTTCACCGCGCAACCCGCATGTGCAATCAGCCCACGCGCCTTCGTCGCCATTACCTCCTCGCCTAGCAAGCCGTGCATCCGTCTCTGCCATCGTCATCATCACCTTCATTCCGGATCTTAATAGAGAAGCATTTCTTTTTCTTCCTTGCGCGACTTGCATTTTATTACATTACTTAGTTTTGTTTAAGTCGAATTTGAAAGAAACACCTCTCATTTTGTAAGCTCTCTTGCATTTGATTTGATTTAAGTTGAACTTGAAAGTGTTTTTTATTTTATAAGATCTATGTTTTCAAGTCTCAGATTTCTTTAAATATATACATTGCAAGTCTAATATCTCATTATTCTTCTTGAAACATTGCAAGTGTCATCTCATTTCCTCCATCTTAATTTACAATTCAACTCCTGTTTTCTTATTTAGTTTCACTCATACCCTCTTTCATTTATTTCATGTTCTAACAAGTATTTTCACCGTAGATTACATTTTACACTCAAAATCTCTTTAACATATTTTTTCTTTCATCGCAATAGATTAGAATTTTAATCAATTTGAAAGAAGAACAAAAATTGCAAGTTTGCTTAGTCCCTGCGGATACGATCTTGTACTTGCGCTATACATCTTGTGGGTTTTTATTATACTTGTGGTTGTAATATTATTTCTTTGATTGCGATTTTTTGTGGAACAACAACGACGTGGCAAAACCAACTTTTTAAACCGCGTAAAATCGCATCAACAGAGATGGAGGTGGGCAAAGGGTGATCCAAGGGCCAAGAAGAAGTCCTAGTGGAGGGTAAAGAGGCAGGCCGCTTGGTAACTCCAGAGAGCGCCACTTGGCCTAATGAAATTATTTAGAAGTGGAAAAGTAAAAGAAAAATAGAAAAGAATTAGAAGGGGATCAAATTCATAAAAAGTCAAACATGAAAGTTGTAGATCTTTATGCGATCTACAAGTTTCATGTTGACCAAAACGTCAAAAGAGATGAAAAATACAAAGAAAGATTTTTGGGAGCATTTTTAAGAGATAAAAACACTCAATTTTACCAGGTTTGAGATTTTTTTATTTTTTATTTCTTTTCAACACCAAAATAAATATCTACAATATCTATATTTTTTTTGATTTTTAATAGAAGAGAAACTAAAGAAAATGTTAGTGATAACTATACAAATAATTAGGGTTTGGTTAATTATAGGAAAAGGATTATTGCTATAGATACAGAATTAATGAAGATTTGAAAAGAAGTTCTTATTCTTCGAGGATAAAAAAGAGAATAGTGATGATCAATCAGAGATTTATCACACCCCTATACTTAAACTATACTCGTCTTTGATCATCTAAAGAATGAAGGAGTCGGATTAATTCCTGATAGTGCATGTGAATTTTCAAAGCTCAATTCGTCGAAGTCCCTTAATTTAAGTGATCCGAAAATTCTGAGCTCAACCATGCTCTAGTCAAACTGAATCCAACTTCTCTAATTATCAAACTCTCTGTTTGTACATATAATATAAGGATATGACATTTATTGTACTTCATTCATGAGAGTCGAATCGAGATGTCACCCAAGGTCCCAGTACAGGAGAATCTCCTCTAGACCTAATCCTCAACACTAGGGAATATGTTGGCTATTGCATTCAATCCACCGTCTCATTAGTTTGTTAGACTTGAAAGTATAGATGGAAGGCCAGATGATGGAGGTAATATGATTGTATATTTTTCTTCTCCCCTCACATTGGAACAAGAGGCCTCTAGAGTGCCTTGTTACTCAACACATGTACATTTTTGTTTGTTGATAAATGTGTCCCTCAAGAGAGTTCGTTGTGGTCTGCACTTGTTTTCCTGGGAGTACACTGGGGTGTGTCTCTTTTAAGTATATAAGATAACGTCGACACATATAATTGTATCACTATACAATGCATAACCCTTTTTGGGTGCTAGCCTAACTCCTTGGTCCTAATAGCTTTGGTCCATGTGGACACTTTAAAATGTTTGGGAGCGCTCGCCTTTGGTGGAAGCTCTTTGAATTTGTATTTGTCCTAATAGCTTTGGTCCATGTGGACACTTTTCCTTGTATGAGAGAACTTCTTCCAAATATTATTTCATTGATGGTTGGCTAGCTCCATTGCTCTTATCAAGAGTTGGTGCACATTGATCAACAATTATTAAGTTTCATCACACCCTGGCACATAGGTAAATATCAAACGATAGCATGTGAACTTGTTCGCATACTAGCTAGGGTTTGCTGACACTCAGGTTTCTTGAAGCCTTCCTTGACTTTATCCCATCCTCGAGCATCATTAAATCAGGTCTAAACTCAAATCTCCAGTCCCCGTCCCTCAAGTGATAACTCAACTCATCTCCTCGATCATGCAGTTGTGGAAGTGATGTGCTGATCATATTCTTTAGAAGGTAGAGATGAAGAGTGCAATATTGCACTCAAATCTTTCAAACTAGATAAGTGTGAATTATTAAGTTTCACAACCCTAATGATTAAGGATGGATAACTCCGACTCTCAAAATCTCAAAAAACAAGTGTCCTCAATTCCTCAAGCCTTGAGTGATAGTGAATGTGTCAGGAATACACCAACTCCAGAGTTAGTGAATTTCTGTGATTTTTGAGTGAAAAGAGGAAAAACCA
Organism: Ottelia alismoides; assembly: GCA_037367405.1. NCBI lineage: Eukaryota > Viridiplantae > Streptophyta > Magnoliopsida > Alismatales > Hydrocharitaceae > Ottelia > Ottelia alismoides. The sequence continues at coordinate 56,550 of JAZKJV010000331.1, forward strand.
GAGTCGCAAAAATGAGCTGACATATCGGCTTCACTTGTCGTTGAGGCAACTTCTCAAATTTCTCGGCTACTTCCACAATTACCACACAATGATAAAATCAAGCACAGTAGGTAAATCAAAATTTATCATACCCTATTAAAGATGTATAATGACAACCAAGTAGGTGTCGAACACAAGAAAAAAAGGTGTAGAGCAATGCGAGCCAAAAAGAAATTCGAGCACAATATGCCTATCAAATGCTTAGCCAAAATATGGTTTAGTGGATTTTTAATTTAATATATTTTTTATTTTATTTCGGTTTTATATTTTTACAGTTTGTTTTAAATTTTAAATTTTATATTTTCTTTTTATATTTTTAGATTTTTATATTCCTTTTCTTTTAAATAAGTAATATAGAATATAATAGACTATGTATATAACAGTAGATTATATAAATGTAAATATAAAAAATAACTCAAAATTACAGAATTAAGTATTTTTAGGCTTCAAAATATTTTTTTCTTGTTTTTGTGATTTTTTGGTGAATTTTGCTAAATTTTATAGATTTTTAAAGTAAAAATATCATAAATCAGGGATTTAATAAATATCCGAAATTAAAATGAAGATTAAAAATAACAAATAATATACAAAATTTTCCACATCAATTTTAATTTATAAGTAATAAATAAATGAAATTATAAAATCGAGAACACTATTTTTGGAACTTTTAGGAATTTTATAGATTTTTTGAAGTATTTTAGGGTTTTTCAAAATTTAAGAGTTTTCTTTTTCTATTTTTATGGATTTTTGGTCTAAAAGCTCAAAATATTAAATAAAATATATTTTTAGGGAATTTTTCAAAAAGTTTTTATATTTTTTGGTATTTTATACTCCAAATGGGGATATTTATGCTCTAAATGATTTTTAGAAAATATTTAAAAGTCATAAATTGATAATAAAAAATATGGCATGGAACTAGACATAATAACGAACCTATATATATATTTTTGGTGATTTTAAAGCACAATATCTATATTTAATAAATAGGAAAAATTCACAACAATTAATGTCCTGACCGGGGTATAAATGTAAATAAAATAAAGCACATGTTTTATGATGCAAAATATCCAAAAAGTTACAACAGATGAAAGTTTACGAACCAAATACAAATAATAAGAACCACAAGGGCTTGCCTGCAAAGTAGCCAAGCTTACGTGTATAAACACGTGAGCTTCGCTAGCAAGGACTCAAATGTAATTATAATAAACTCTAGGGGCCTAATTGAAAAAGTTCCAGAATATTTGAAGTGTTATAAAAATATTACAAAACTAAATAATAAAATGAAAAAAGCACAGGGTTAGGCCTGCAATTACCCCACTAATGAGCACGATCCAACGGTGACGCTTCACCCACTTGACACGTAGCTGCCCCATAGTTACCGATGATGGTTCGCCAATGAGCGACTCAGATTAGATCCCCAAGAGGGATCGGACGGGTCACGTGCAGTGCGTCCAATGACTACTGTACCACCTGGAGCTCGGGGATTATCGGACGGCTGTGAGGGCACCTGGATGAACAAGGAAGAACGTTCATCCAAGCGAGCTTTGATTCGATATATCTGGGACATCCAATATCCTTCCTCGATGCAAAGTATCCCAAAAGGTTCTTGGAAGGATCCTCTATTGGCTGGAGGGCACAAAACACCTCAACGATGGTCGGAGGTCGCCCACATGATCGAATAACCTCAGATTTTCAGGAACCTCTATCGGGCGTCAAAATATCCTCTTACAGGTCCTTTGTCTTCAATCCTGCATAGGGTTAGTCAAGAAAAAAAATGCTCTGGAGAGCGTCAGAAGCAGGAGTTGGCAAAGAAAGGCATCAGGCGGAGCTCTTCAGCATAAGGAGAAGGGTGGAGAGCAGGTCCATTGATCTGTGTAAGATTTGGGTGAATGGAGATGCATCAGGAGATAAGCAGATGAAGGGGGAGATGATGACGGTGAAGGATAGGGCAGAGCGGTCTGGAGTGGTCGGTATGCAGTGGCGGAGCTAGAGCTCCAACGAGGGTGAAATGTGGAAAACACGATGAGGCATCCCGATTCAAGCACAACTTACGTCAACCCTAGACTAATGCTAACCTATGGATTATAGAGAACAAAAGAAATAGGAGCTTATCGGTGTGAAGCACCCCAAGTGGAGCTGCAACAGAGCACAACGACGAGCAACACATCTGTCCTCTATTCAACGATGATCTCCACGCCACGAGATTGGACCAACTCCTGCTGTCACTAGGAACTTGATTCAAATCTCAGATCTAGGGTTAGGAGGCGGAAGATGGATCAAATTTGAGATTTGGATGGAGGTGATATTTTATATAGGTAGTGGAGCAAGGTCCAAGAACTAGGAATAGCAGTGATTCAGTGGCCCATTGGCCAAGGAATCACATGCGCGCAAATCACCAAGGAATGAAGTTTAAAAGTGCAGAAGGAATCGAAACAAGTCGATGCTCGAATCGAATTGGAAAAAAGGGAGAAGATGCTGTCAAATGTAGGTGTGTTAGATCCTAGGGTGAGTGGCAGACAGTTGACCAGAGTTAACCGACGCCTCAACCTGGTTGGTCCACGTAGACCAACCAGGGAAAATCATCATGAAAATTATTTTTAAAATTAAAATGATTTTATTATTTTCAAGTTATAAAATAAAAAATGTTTTTTATTTTCTATATTATTTTATTATGATTTTTATTTATTTATTTGAGGTGTTTAATTACAAGTTAATTTTTAGGGTTTCTTTATAGGTATATTTACCTCTGTTTTAATTATTTTATTTTATTATTTTGTATTTTTGATTTTTATTATTTTATTTTCTTATTTGGTATATATATAACTTAGTCTATACACTTAAATATATTTTTATTATATTTTTGTTATTTTCTATATACACTTAAATAGATAGGTATATAAAATATATAGGTATAAGTATATGTATTTCATCTATGTATTTATTATACATCTTTTATTTCAATAATTTATTTGTGGTTTTATTTTGGTTTTAATATGTACATATATTATAAATAATATACCAAATTATAAAAATATAAAATTATAAAAATAATAAAGAATAAATAAAATGAATATTTTATTCAGGTATATTATACAATAGGGGACCAAAACCTAACTTTCTCACCTTAATTTTGAAAAATATGAAACCACATTCATTAAATAGTTTATTAAAATTTATATACAATTAAAGTTATTTTGATACATTTGAGTTTCATTTGAGAAATATGGGTCTAGGAAGTTGGGATTTTAGAATTTTATTCAGAGTAAATATTGTATATTATTTTTGCATGAAATCAATTTTATATTTTTCTATATATTATTATCTACAACTTTCATGTACATAGTTTCTTTATTCGATGTATAAAAAGTAGAAAATAAAAGGGGTCCCAAAAATAAATGAATAATGAATCAATAAATAGGATTTTTATTGTATTATTAACCCTTATCTCCCCCTACTTTATTCCTTGTCGATCTAGTCATCAACATACATAGATCTCGGGGTTTAGCGTCATAAAATACCTTTGGTATTTTATTTTTTTCTTTATTCTATAATTTTGGCATTAAAAATAATATTTTATACAATATTTATGTAACAAAGAATGAATGCTAATTTGTACAAATTAATGATATTTACATGCATCAACTAGGGATTTTAAGGCCAAAATGATAGAATAAAGGTGGTGAAATGGAGATTCATCATTGACTTTTGCAATTTTATGGGATTTTTAAATCTCAAGAGAAATAATGACCGACACAAGCTCATATGAATAGTTGCATCCATTTTCAGGAAGTATGGGTGTAAGTACAGATCTTTAGATGGTTACCTGTGTTACTTCAAGACGGTGACATTCACATTGTCTTTTAACCATCCACTCTGGTAGGGGAGACGGTAGTTCTATTACCGAGAAATAGTTACTCATTTTTAAGCTCAGTAGTCAGAATCACTGCTCAAGAAAAGATTTTAATTTTTTCAGATTTTTGTGAGATTTTTTTTTGAAAATGGTTAATTGTATTTACAAAATAGCTAGTTCTCAATTAAAAAATTGAAAAGAATTCTCAAATTATGTCACATAATATATATATATATATTTTCAAATGATTTTCAAAGAGAGTGAAATCCCCATTTTTCAAGCCAATGTCAAACATTTTTCAAAATAGTATAATACCGTTAGAAAAATTTTCAAAGCATTTTGCAAACATTTTTACAAAAATCAGTTCAAGAATACTTATACCTTAGCCCCAAAAAGTTTTCAAAAATTTCTAAATACAAGCTATGCCTTAAGTATATTGAATATATACAACACACCCCCCCCATACTCAACTTTTGCTATGCCCTCATAGCACGAAGTGATATGAAGCCATGGCTCAGGTCAAATACAAGGTGATATAGCAAAGCTGAATCAGATGCCCCCCTATACTTAGGTCAAAATGATGTAACTATATGAAGACAAGAAGAGGGAAGAATGAATGACTCGAGTCCCCCTATATTCAGGCTGAAAATAACCTAAGTATTAGACATACAATAAGGATGAAGGGAGCCGCATTGAGTGATCAATGACTATACAAGGTTCCCCCTATACTTAGGCTGAAGAGTAGCCTGAGTATTAGGATATGGATTTCAGGCTTGGGGAATCAGACATTAGTTAGGGTTAAAGGGAGGTGGATTTACACAGATAAATGGATGGAGATAGGGGGAGAGGGGTAGATCATCTCGGAGGGTTGGGATAAGACACATGTTGGCTCAACCAAGCAGAAATACCCCTTGATTCACCAACACACACATGAAACCCAAATAAGGTTGGTCATTTTTCATTTTTATTGGTGATCATTCAAAATTTAAGCTCATTACACATGTTTCAAGGCTAGGTTTTGGGCATTATCCTAGGGATACGTCTTTACCTCTCAACACAAAATATCATGCGTACAATGGCGGGGGTTGCTCTCCCATAAACCAAGAGTTAATTTTATTCTAATTTATTTCATCATCTTACATTATCAGTCCTGGTTTTAGCTTTAGGTTATCACTTAAGTTATGTGGATATAAGTCAAACAAGCATCGTATAGCGACCAATCTTGATTCCATTAATATCTTAAGTTATAAATCAGTGGAAAATTGAGAAAAACTAATGTAGTCATGAAAACCATGATGCATGCTTGAGAGAAGAACTTACAATGCCTCCAACATTCTCCATGCATATGCAAGACTGAATTAAAGTTTTACGCTACGAGCATGCAAGTTGAAGAAACCACACCCTAAACGTGATACTATTAGCGGGAATAATTTGATTCAAATTAGGCTATGTTGATCGATGTTTTTGTGCATCTTGTGAATTACGTGTGTCCTAAGCTATGAGGCTAGCACATATGATAGAGAAATAAAAGAGTTCAGAGAGTTATGTGCCTAGCCCTAGATCGAGACTCAAGTGAAGCCCCACCCGAACTGGGTGACACTTCATACACCACATGCAATGTTCATTGTTTTATACACACGCGAGACCTCGAACAAGGTTCGCTAGAAATGCAATGATTACAAATATATATAATATAAAAATGCATGAATGAAATGTCAACTAGGCTCCTTGAATCCTTCTGGACTTCTTCTACAACTCCTCGCAACTAGAGCTCCCGACTCCATGCCTCCATGGTTCTCAAGTGTCCTTGGATTCCATGGACCCTGTCACAAAAGAAAAATGTCAAAAAATCATCAAGAAAGTTAATCCATAAATAATGCACAACACAATGTGAAGATCTAAAATTTTGAAAATAATCGCATCGGAATAGTATAATAAAATTCAATAAACAAATAAGGGTGAGTCATGTCCCTAACAACGACACCATCTGATTAATCGAATTTTCACCACAATAATAATCGTATTCTATTGTAGTATAGGTGGTGAAATGATTCTTCGAAAACTACAATCTTTGAATGTTGTGGTGAAATTTTTACTTGGTAAGATACTTAGGTCGAACACAGGGACATGATCCCCGTCATCTATTCATCGAAAATATTGACTAAAAATTGAATGATTAAATTCATAAGTCTAGGACTTCATATGCAGAAGCGATGCACTATACGAAATTCATAAATAATATGCAGAGAATGAATAATGCAAAGATTTATGCAGAGACAAAACAATATGATGCATGCATTTTTTATTTGATTTTAGATGCAACTAAATAAGATGTAATGAAATGCAACTAAATAAGATGTAATGAAATGATATGCAAGCCGATAATAATATGCCCTAAAGTTATCAAATCCATGAGCAACAAATAAGGGTTACTTTCAAAGACAAATGTTGCATCAGACGAATTTAATATCGAGCAAAATGGCATTTAAATCAAAGAAGCAGTGGACATTATGTCCTTAGGAATTTAGCTATATAATTTAAGTGTCATACCATCAAATAAAAGGTGCCATTAGATAGAGAATAAAACTAACAACAAAATTGAAACTGAAATCATCTAGTTTGGAGTTCAAATGCTCAAGTTATGAAGAAAACAATGTTAGGGGGATAAATGTAAAGAAAAACATGCAAAATAAAAGGATAACTATGCAAAAAGGTCCCTGCAGGGGCATATTTATTATTTGTGAAAGCCGACGGGACCTCCTTGCAAAATACCTAGGCATGCACATGGAGCACGCATGACTAGATTGGACTTCTTTTCCTTTGTGAAACATGCACGGTGAATTATGCAAAATATCCTAGCCGCATGCACAGGGCATGCACGCAACTAGGCTCAGAGTGAGGCTCGGGCGGGCTGTAGGTTAGGAGCAAGCATGGCGCGCCTTCGTGCTTGTATCAGGTTTGCCTCCATCGAGCCTAGGAGCTTAGGCATGGCAACATGGCACCATCTGAACTATTGGATGGCCATCAAGGAGGTGCCATCCAATAGTAGTTGTACATTCTGGAGATCTGCTCCGACGATGAGTAGGCAGCGTGATTGGATCTCCAACGAGATTGCTAGAGCTCTACTGACATCTTATGAGCTTGGACTCGGTCTGCGAAGCTTCCGGAGGATCTAGAGATGGTCTCCGATCATTCATGAAGCTGTGGGGGAGCTCAGCGTGGTGATATGATGGAGGATGGCCAGACCCTCTATTCTTGAACGGAAGGGAGTCGATGCTTCCAGACATTAACGAGATGAGCACCTGCAACATTAAGTATAGATGGATAACAAAGTGTACGTATGAGGGGAGTGAGATGGGAGCTGAATCAAGGTGAAGAAGGTGGAGTCTCAATTGGTTCCGACATTGTGATGGTGGAGGAAAGGTGGCAACATGGATGGGGGTTCTTGCGGAGAGAGGCTGTGGTTGAAGGGTTGTGTGAGGATGAGGTATGGGTGGCGGAGCTTGATAGATGGTCAGATACAGTGAAGATGAGTGTGAGCGTGAGGAAAAAATGGAGAAAATAAAAGAAAAATAGATCATGTACCTGGAGGATTTGATGAGGAAGAAGGCAATCAGAGGTGGCTTGGGCCGATCTTCGGATGAAGCTCTGGTCTTCGCACGACGAGGATAGCTAGTCCTCAATGCTCTAAGGCAGTGGAGCCTCCGTTGCTTGGCCGGGGCTACCAAGGGTCTCACCACAGGTGGTTGGTCATCGTCGCCTCGACGATCCACCCCTCTTCTTTCACTGGAGGGGCATGGGAAGTTTGGCCACTACCCTGGGATCGATGGATGAGGTCGAAGTGGGGAGGAGAAGGTGGTTTTAAAGGATGAAGTCTCGGCTATTACAGAGGTGGAGGGTGTGGATATAACAGCCGAAATGAAGGCATTAGTGCTCGATTATGGGGAGTTGATGAATGCACGATGGTTGGCAAGTTAGGGCTATGGCGGATTGAAGTTAGATCGTGGAGAGGCGACTTTAAGGCGACACTAAAATTGGAAGGGGGCTCGAGCATGGTGAGGTGTAATGGTAGGTGAAGGAAGCGTATGAGGAGGACGATGGTTGTGGGCCGTTGGATCAATCCATGTAGAGGCAGGTATGGGCGCCTCAGATTAGATCTGAGGGAGAGATCTAAGGGCCTAGATCAGTGTGGGAGCGGATGGATGCGATGGAATCAAGGATCGATCATGTGGTTAGGAAAGAAGGGGCATCATAGAGGAAATCGAGTCATTGGATGGGGTCAGATCTCGCAGCTGAGGATAGGCACTAGGGGTGTGGTTCAGATTGAGATGGGGAAGTGATTAGATGCTGGAGGGAAGCTAGTGGATGAGCTGTGGAGATGGAGGCGGGGGAAGGGTGATCCAAGGGCCAAGAAGAAGGCGAGGTCGAGGGTAAAGAGGCAGGTCACGTGGCGGCTCTAGAGAGCGCCATGTGGCCCAATGAAATTATTTAGAAATAGAAAAATAAAAGAAAAAATAAAAAAGAATTAGAAGGGGGTCGAATTAATAAAAAGTCAAAACATGAAAGTTGTAGATCTCAATGAGATCTACAAGTTTCATGTTGACCAAAAAGGAAAAAGAGATGAAAAACACAAAGAAAGATTTTTGGGAGCATTTTTAAGAGATAAAAACACTCGATTTTAATGGGTTTGAGATTTTTTGTATTTTTAATTTCTTTTCAACACTAACACAAATATACAAATATCTACAATATTTATATATTTTTGGTATTTTTAGTAGAAGAAAAAATAAAAAAATATTAGTAATAAATATACAATAATTGTGGTTAAGGTTAAGTACGAGGGAGATGATTATTGCTATAATGCAGAATTAATGAAGATTTGAAAAAAAGTTCTTATTCTTCGAGAATAAAAAGAGAGAATAGTGATGATCAATCAGATATTCATCATCGTACGCCTGGATTTCCGAAGTACCGGTGCTGCTATCGTGCGTGGGCGAGTAGGACTTGGTTGACGATGGTGTTCTCTCCTTGCGTAGAATGCCTACCATTTCCGAAGTATCTGAGCTTGCCTTTCATAGAACACCTACCATTTCCGAAGTATTTGAGCTTAGGCCACTCCCTCACGGTAGTGTCTGTCTCATCGTCTCACGTCCGAGTAGGCTCTTGACTGCTCATGATTTATTCCATTGTTGTCTTGATCCAAAGTATTTGCTTTGACACTATCGACTTCATCACTCTTATTCTTTGGCCATGTAGGAAATCTAGACTCGGACACAAGGACCTCAAAAGTATAGGATACATGTTACAAAGGATGAGGACAAGTACGTGATGCTTTTCTGGCAGTACTGTCGCTCCTATAAGATTAGCGCTTAGGACATGTTCAAAAGTAATTACCTAATAATAAATCTAAAACAAACAAAGATAATTGCCGAACCTTCATGTATTCACAGGTTGGGTTGGTGTATCCATTGTATTATGCTTTGATTGATTAGCTTTATTAAGGTCAATATCAAAAATATTGTGCTTTTGCGTTATTTTTCACTTCGTGTGTTTTCTTTTCCTCTTCGACCCCTGCTCACTTTGAGTCGTCTACTATTTTACACTCATTTTTATTTCTTGTTCATCTATATATCTCCTTTTAACCCTCTCAGATGTCATCCCACAGATGGTTTAGTCGGGACTTCACCGACACTGACATCGATTCCGTGTCACCCACATCTCCAATAATTCAGGGCAATATCTGGAAAACTGATTTGGATCTCGTGAACTTCTCCTTGGACTCCCTGGTCCTCTCTTCTTTTAACACTTGCCTTTCTCCAATAAATGTGATGTTTGGGATGGTCTTACACCTTGAGCCAACTCTTCCTCTCCAAATAAATCGAGATTACTCTTGTCCCAAAACCAACCCTTTGTGGATGGAGATCGATTTCAGTCAATATCATGTCCTCCATCCACAATCATCTAGGATTGACCATAATCCTAGACTTACTGCAACGCTTGGTGCCCAACAAGAAACTGATCAGGGTTTATTCAACCATGCAAATCAAGAGTATGATCAAGAGCCGGAACTACTGGTAGAACCAGACATTTCTCCTACAGGAAGAGGGAAGGAACCACAACCCAACAGGCCTAGTTGCCAGAAGGAGGAGATGGTTAGTATACCACTCAGAATGATGTCAACAACTAGTTCCTCGCATCAATTCAAGCAATCCAATAGTAGTTGACGAACCAAGGATTGGCACATGTCACCATTCAAGAAATGATGGATTACTTAAGGAGGATCGATGAGAGAGATGCTCGAGGAGAGGATGAATTAAACAAAGAGGATGAGACTAACCGAGAAGATGCAAGAGAAAACCTATCAGTAGGTGGACCCCGTGGTGGAAGAGGGGAGGCAATACTACGACCGCCAGTACTAACTTTAAAACAGACTTACAAGCTTGGGACATGCCATGCCAATGAGTGGATTCAGATTCCATCAATTATTGTCCACTTTGAGCTGAAGCTGTAATTTTCCTCTCTGATCTCGACCTTCCACGGGAACACAACAGAAGAACCATACATCCATTTGCAACAATTCGACCGCATCTATGCAACCAAACATGGAGGTAATCAAGATGTCCTCCTTCCCATTCAACCTCTAAGACAAACTCTTTATTGGGTGAATCATCTGGAGAAGGTAATGACAACATGGGAAGAACTAAAGTCTCCGTTTCTCCACAAGTTTTATCCTCTCGGTCACTTGAATCAGATACGCGTGTGCATCTCTAGTTTCATCCAGCAGCCTCAGGAGACGATTCATGAAGCGTGGTAAAGATTCAGAGATTTGCAAGAGAAGTGTCCCCACCACGACATTCTAAAGACTAGTTTGGTTCAACACTTTTTGGTGGGCTCATTTGAAAGTCATAAATTGGTTAAATGCTACTTGTGGTGGCTCTCACTTTAACAAGGACGTGGTATGGGAGATTTTTCAGGAGATGAGCGAAGGAGAGGCCGCTCAATCCTCGTCACGTGCTTACATGAAGGTGATCACCACCAACCACAAGCATGTCAATATGGCGGCTCATGTGGAAGACAAGGACGAGAGCTCCAACCTAAGCATTATAGGGAGACACTTGTCCAAGGTGGATATCATTGAGAAGAGGTAGCATGACCTCAAAAAACTTGCTGTAAGTGAGAAGCGAACCTAGGGCTTGGCCAAGCTTGAACAGATTGCTACACAGCTGGAGTTTCTAGCCAAGACCATCAACACCTTCAACTCGTTGTCCACTACTACTGAGAGTCTTGCTGAGCAGAAGGAGCATTCACTGACACAACCTCCTCAGTTGAGTACCTCGCTATCTTAGCCTATCCAGCATGTATACTACATGTAGGCTCCTGAGCAGTAGACACCACAAACCTAGATGGTGTTGCAATATCCTGAGCCCCAAGCAGTGTATCAGGAGCAGTTCTTTCCGCCCCCGCCACATATCTAAGAAGTTAATGGTGTGAGGGATAATTTACAATAACTAACCGATGAATCCTCATTTCATGACCTTTATACTTTGATTTTGGCCTTAAAACCCTAGTTAAATGCATGCATATAGCATTAATTTACCAAATTAAATACTCTATAAGTTGTACAAAATACTTATAAATACTGCATTTATTGCCAAAATAAAAGAATACAGAAATGAAAAGAAATGAGACACCATAGCTATTGAGTGAACCTATCCTCCGAGGCTAAGTCATCAGGCTAAGTCATCATGATGACTTAGGCGACAAGGAATAAAGTAAGGGATGATAGGGCGGTGAATTGTAGAGAAAACACAGTCAGAAAACCCTACAAAATAGGTCAATATTTATCTTTTGGGACCTATTTTATTCTTTATTATTTATTTATATCAATAAACTTTGTACATGAAAGTAGTAGATAAAAATACAAAATTGATTTCATAGAAAAATAATATATAATGTTTTTTATACTCTAAATAAAAAGCCAAAACCCAAACTTTCCAGACCCATATCTCCTCAATAAAAACTCAAAATGTATCAAAATCACCTTTAATTGTATAAACATTTTAACAACATATTTAATGAAGGTGAATTCATTCAATTTGGAGTTAGGTGTGAAAGTTAGGTTTGGACCCTTATTGTACAATATACCTGAATAAAAATAATCATTTTATTTATTCTTTAATTTTTTATAATTTGATATTAATATTATTTTGTAAATATTATTTATAACATATGTACATATTCAGAATAGAATAAAAACATAAAGAAAACAAAAAAAATAAAATAAGTATACAAAATACACAGATGAAATACCTATACTTATACCTATATATTATATACCTATATTTATTTATGTATGTAAACAATATCAGAAAAATACACTAACAATATATTTATGTATATTTCAATAAGTTATAAATATATAAAATACATGTATAAAATAATAAAATATAAAACACAAAATAAAATACATAAAATATAGATGAATATATCTATATTTGTACTTGTAAAAAGTAACATATAATAAAGGGATTTTTACCCGGCAGACCCTATAAACTTTGTCAATTACCTCTACGACTTTTGAAACAACCTAATTCCCCCCTCGACCCCGTAAACTTGTCAACTCTTACCCCATAAACCCTTCGGTTAATCTGTTTGAAGCCTGTGAGGGTTCTTGGGGTAATTTTTAGGGTTGACAGGGCAATTACGTTGTGCAAAAGGTCGTAGAGGTAATTGGCAAAGTTTATAGGGTCTGTTGGGTAAAAATCCCTATAATAAAATACCTCTAAAAAATAAATAAAAATAGGTAATATATACTACATAAAATTAGGAATATTTTTTATGTTTTTACAAAAAACTAATTAAATCATATACTATTTTATATTCATTTCCTAAGGCATTTCCACATTGGAATTTCCTAGTTGGTCTATGTGGACCAATTAGGTGCAAGTATTTGTTGACCTAGGTCAACTGTACCTCACCCCTTCTGATTTCTGTCAGAAGTCACGAGCAAGCCACCTTCACCAAATTTCCACACCTCCATCCTTCACCCTTTGACCTCGAGACCTTCACCATCGTGTAGCCCACTCATCGATGATCTTCGACCATGCCCAAATTCTCACCAATCCTCATATAAGATCACACAATTGGCCCTAAAAAATCACCAAAAAAATCGCCTATAAATAAACCACCATCACCCCTTTTATCGTTTGATCCCTCTAGAGCATTTCTTTACCCCTTAGCTCGTGCATATGATCGTGGCTTGGTGACAGGAAGTTGGAGACGTTGAGTTGCAGCGAGGAGGAGGTGTAATGGAGAAAATCTATCCATCGCCATAGCTCTGCCTGGTGGTTTTTCTCCTGGCTTTCCCAACTAGTTGAGCCCCTTTTCCTACTATTCTAGGTAATATTCTTAGTATAATTTCCATTCCAGTCACTAGTTTTGTTTTAATTAGCACTCTTAGGCTAAAATCAAATCTGTTCAGAATCCTGGAGCTCAAGCTCCAGGTTGATTTCATCGTAAAACAACCCTCGTTTCGACCCATTAATCGCCTCACTTCGTTCCTCAATGTGTTCTCCGCATTTTGCCCAGAAAGGCCCCTTTGATTATGCATAAATCGAGGAACTTTGAGCTCCTCTTCCACCACTGAGCTCGATCGCCTCGCACATCCACGCAACTTCCATATGCCATTTTTAGGTCGGGATGTTAGTCTCATGCCGCCTAACATTTTGGTGCAGGTTTGCCTCATTCGAAGACCCATATGGAGCTCAACCGAATCCTGGTGGTACTCTAGGATTCGTAGGGCACGAAAAGACCCCTAGGGCTTTATCTGAAGCATCGGAGCCTCAACTAAGGCCACCGGCACCTACGGAAGGGTCCCAACGAGTCTGGCCACTATCGAATCAAAGAATACTCACCCGAGTCGTTGGGAATCAGAAGAGAAAGAAACCCCACATCTGTGTTCTTCCTATTCTTGGAGGAAACCCAATTGTTGTCCAATTGAAGGCCTCTCCTTAAATCTAATCGTAGCCGTTGGCTTTTAGCGAAACACTACCCTTTCTAGACCGATAGATCAGCTACGTGGCGGCACATGCACTGTTGGATCGGACACCTAAGGGGGTAGATTTCATATACAACCTCCACCCTTTTTGTAATTTCTAAATAGTCCTCTAAATATTATATGACGTTGGAAAAGTAGTGGGATACTTGCATGCTCACCCTCGAACTTCTATAACATTGTAAAATAGTCTTGGCTAGTGTCACATGCAACCGCACGTTTATTTGGTAAAATTTGCATGTAAACCTCACGGGTTCTTTAATTGTTCTTTAAAATAATAAGTATGGATATTAGTTGTAAACTTTGGATTTATTTGTATTGTGCCCCCTGATCTTTTATTTAGAAATGTACCCCTGCTAGTTTCAATATTTTTGTGTGTTGTTTCCTATTTATTTAAAATATCATCCATGATCCAAAAAATTGCCAAAAATAAGGTTATGTTCCTGTTGCTCATACGTTCACACCACATTTTTATCTTTGCAATTTAGGACTTTCTTATTTTATAAAAATAAAAAAGAGCATAAAGTCTCTGATTGCTTTATAAAATAAAAAAATTTTAAAACCTTTTCGGAAAATTCCAAAAAAATATTTTATTTATCTATTTATCGTACAACTCTAGAAACAAAAATCCCTAAAAATAGAAAAAGAAATTGATAAAAAATTAAAAGGTTCCAAAATCCTATAAAAATATAAAAGCTCTTGTAAAAATCCAAAAATATTTTTTCATATTATTTTTATTTACATATATTAGAATATATAAAAAATAGTTTTGAGAATTTTTGATTTTATTTAGTTTTTTGATATCTCAAAATAATTCGACCTATTAAAAGTCCCTATTTTTGTGTGTTTTGGATTTTAAAGATCTCTTAAAATTAGCAAAATTAATTGAAAATCATAAGTACAATAAAAAAAATATTTAAAACCTAAAAGTATTTGATTTTTCCATTTTAACTATTTTTACTTACATTTTTAAGTTAATTACCCTACAGAGTATTATAGATCTATATATTTTAATATATAAGCTATAATAGTATTTATTACTATAAATATTTTATGATTATATTAAAATCAATATATATATATATAATATAAGGTATATAATTAATTAAAAATTATTAAAAAATATAATATATATTATTTAAACCCACATTCTTTGATTAATTATGTCTATACACATATACATTTATACATATATTATTTATTCATTATTTAGTTGTAAATAATATTGAGTACTACACCGTCGTGCTTCTTGTGTTTGACACCCTACTTTTCTTGTCACTATACACTTTTATTTGTAGGGTTTATAATAAAATTTGATTCATACCTGCAAATCCATTGATTGATATATATTGTGTGAATTGATTGTTGACTTCAACGCTTGATCTTGTGAGTGGCCGTCGCATCGACTGCGCTTCCACCTTGTGTGGAGTGCAAGACCCTCCTCACTCGATTAGTTATTAATTTCAAAAGGCATCGTTGTCAGGGAGAAATGATCGTATCACTTTTTTGTATATATAAGTTGTGTATTATTCTTTATTTACTCTCTGCTTATTCTATTTTGATAATTATTTGACTGTTCTAATCCTTATTTTTTGTTGATCTTTCTTGTGAGGGACTTCTTGATGAGGGCTATCTCTTAGGAGGTGGATGCACCCAAGGCGAGCGGAGGTTGGTGTTCGCCTGTGAGCCAACCAGGAGAGGGGAGAAAGGAGATGGGGAGAGCGGTCAGTCTTAGCTTTTATTTCCATTCTTGTGAGAGAGCATGCCATTTTATTTTTTTTAAAAAAAATTAATTTGTAATAATTTGGACACTTCTACACTTCGCGAGGTCCAGTACCCGATCCTCTGTTCACTTGGGGGCCTCGTTGCGGTTTTTCATGTTTTATCGCCTTTTTTTAGTTTGTTTCACGTGATTTGAGCTTTCTACTTTTGTATTTATTTGTTTTTAGTGAGTGAGCCCTTAGACATTCTATTGCTTGACTCCGTAGTAGGTCCAAAGCATTAATTATATTGCATGCATTTATAGTGACACACACTTGGACTTAGTCAAAATTAATTGTGGATTATTTGGACTTGAGATCGAGCGTTGAGAGAAGTGCTATACAACGCTTGCAGGATCTGCTGTGGCGGACACTGATGCACTTCATAGATCAGACTTTTGGATCTCATTTTTGAATAATTAGCATTTGGTTCTACCAATAACAGTAGCTACTATTTAGGATGTTTTCTCGTTTTTGCATATCATCATATAGTGTAAATATTTTAATTGTGTATTGCATCTCGCATGGAGAGAGCTGAGAAGCATTGTAAGTAATTCTATTTTTGCATAGATCATTAGTCACTAAGGAGAGATATCCATCTTAGTGATGACTTGCACGGCTTTTCCATCCTCTCCCCTTGTGTTTATATCACTTAGGACATAAAAGAAAATACAAAAAATTCGTTACATGGCTTGCTCTGAAAAATACTCAAAAAACTGAAAACCCAAAAATTAAAAAAAGGGAATGCTAAATAATCTTGACCTTAATTAAAATTCATAATGAATAATTCATTATTTGGGGTCCATAAAGCTCACATTATTTTCAGGTACACTCCAGACAGAGTGAGGAGTGACTCGCCAAGGACTAGAGCCAAAAACCCAATCTATAACTGCCTTGTATATCACATGGATTACCAAAGTATTGACGCTTCTATCGTACATGACCGAGTAGTGCCTCGTCAAGCACTGTGTTCCAACCTTGTGTGGAGCATCCGACTTGGTCAGAAGTAATGAGCCTAGGCCACACCCTCACATGTGTGTTTGTCTCATCAGTTTGTGTTCGAGTAGGTCCATGCACAATCATGGGTGATTCCATTGCAAACGAGGTCCAAAGTATTGGTTTTGCGCATTGGCTTCCTCTCTTATTCTTTGGCTGAGTAGGGATCTAAGAAGGGTTACAAGGACCTTAAGAAATGCATACTACATATTACAAAGGAGGAGGACAAGTACATGGTACTTTTCTAGTAGTACTCTCTCCCTTATAGGGTTATTGTACTTAAGGATTTGTTATAAGACTACCTAGAAATAACAATAAAATTGAAAACATAAAAATAGACGAACTCTTATGGCTTCACATGTGCTGCGTGGGTGAATCCATCATTGTCTTGTGTTTGTTTGAATTAGATTAAGGTTTAAAGATTTGTCCTACACATTGTGTACCCTGTTCACTTTCTTCCATTCGATTCCTCTATTTCACCCCCTGCTCATTTGAGAGCCTTCAACTATTTTACACTCCCTTTATTCCTTATTTAACCTCCATATCATTCTTCCATCCTCGATCTCCTCTTGACCTCAGAGCTGGTGACACATGGATGTCTTAGTAGGGGCCCCGCTGATACCAACATCGATTCCATACGCTCATCATCGCCAATAATTCAAGGCAACTCCTGAGAACCCTGTTCGGACTCGGCGAACCGATTTCCAAACACCCCATCTTCTCCAATAATCCAGGATCTCTATTGTCCCGAACTCCACCTATTTTGGATGGCCATTGATTTCGCTCCTTTTACCTTGCCATCCATAATGAAATTCTGTGTTGCCCTCAATACAAAACAATTCTTTACATCCAGTGCTTCAATTCAGACTGATCGGGGCATCATTCCATGTGCAGATAATAAGCCCGATCTGGAGCCAGAAATTCTCTTAGATTTAGAGTCAGAAACAAATATAGAGATGGCTCGTGGAGGAAAAGGGAAGGGACCACAATAACCACTGTAGCCACAACCAGAGTAGTGTCAACCAGATTAAAACATCGTGAATGCCCAGCATCTTACATCCATTCAGGCGATCTAACAGTAGCTCACCAACCAGGCATTGGCCCAGGTTGCCTTCTAGGACATGCTCAATGACTTGAGGAGAGGAAGAGAAAACCCAAGAGGAGGAGAAGGAGAAGAAGAAAGAGCAGGTGGAGACCGTGCAAGCCCAGCAGACGAGCCCAGAGAAGAGCGACCCAACCTGACTCTCAGAGAGACATACAACCCTAGGGCTAGTCAATTTACCGAGTGGATCCAAATGCCAACGATCCACACACCTTTTGAGTTGAAGCCTCAGCTCTTCACACTCCTACCTAGCTTCCACGGAAATGCAAATGAGGAACCATATATCTAAATGCAAAAGTTCCATCACATTTGTGGTACAACGCACTAACCTAACATACTTTTAGGAGTAGTAAAGATGATGACATTCCCATTCAGCCTTCAGGACATGGTCCTTTACTAGATCAACCACTTGGGGAAGGTCATCACAACATGGGAAGAACTTAAGTCTTCCTTCCTGCATAAGTACTACCCCCTGGGTGACTTAATCAAATGCGTACCTACATCGCTAACTTCACCCAAGCCACCCACGAGCCCATTTAAAGGCTTGGGAGAGGTTTACAGAGTTGCAAGAGAATGTCCCCATCATGACATTCTGAGGACCATCCTGGTCCAACACTTCTTCGGGGGACTTACAGTTGAAAGTCAGAACCTCATAAATGCCATGTGTGGTGGCTCACATTTCAACAAAGTCGAGGACGTCATCTGGTAGATGTTTGAGGAAATGGCTGAAGGAGAGGCCTCCTTGTCCTCGTCCTATACCTATCAACGCCAACCTCACACTATCTAGAAGCCAGTTCATATGGCATCTTCACACGAGTCGGATAGGGACGAAAGCTCGAACTTGAGCATTATAGGGAACCACCTATCCAAGGTGGATATCATAGAGAAATGATCATAGGACTTTGAGAACTTGTTGTGATCAAACATAGGACAAAGAATCTGGAGAAGTTGGACCAGATTACCAAGCAGCTGGAGCTACCGGTCAGTATAATCAGCTTCTGCAATGTCGTGTCTGCATCAGTGACCACTCTTGCTGAGATGAAAGAACAAGCATCGTTGTAGTCTCCTCAACAGAGTATACCTCAGCCATCAGTCCAACATGTATATTACGTGGAGGACCTCGAGCTGATATCTCCATAGTGGCCACAATAGCAGTTGGTAGTCTACCAGCCTGAGCCCTAGCCTATGCAAGATCCATGTTTCCCTCCTCCACCTCTCATTCAAGAGGTGAATGGCATATGAGCCAACTATGCACATCCAGCTCATTCAGGCGGAACTCAACAAGGCCAGTAGTTAAGAAACCACTAGTTCTCTCAACAACAAGGAGGGAGATCTGTCAAGAATTGGCCTCAGTTCCACCATCAGTCTCCTCCATACAATGGCAAATGGAGACAGAATCACTATCAACAGCCACAGTACCAGTCGTACCGACCGAATAAGCAATATGCGGTTGTTCCATATCAGAACCAACCTCCTTAATAGCACCAGCAGTACCACTCCTCTCCTCAGTACCATCTCATCAGTCGCACCTGCAGCCCCCACACCAGTTCCAGCATTAGCGTGGCTAGCACGCTAAATCATCCAAGGCCGCCCCTCCAACAAACCCTACCTTGGATTGTCTGGCTCAGTTAGTGAAAAGCCTAACAGAGATGAGCTAGAAACTTGATGACCTTACCGCCGCGAAGACTTCCATTCCAGCACAAGTGAAGGCTAACCCCAATAATTTTAGGAAGAAAGAGAAGATAGTTTGTGAAGTTTCAGCCGGTCTAACAGAGTTAGATATGCTTGCTTTGTTTTTATCTAATGTTGTCACTCTCAGGAGCGATGGGACCTTGCAGCCATCAACCACATGCAAGGGGAAGAATAAAGCTTTACCGAGCGAATCATCATCTTCTGCATCGACCGATCCAACATCCAGGCCAAATGAGGAAGGAGGAGGAGAAGCACCATCAACAAAAAGCCAAAAAATTAGAAAAATAAAAAATGCCAAAAAGACAACACCACCATTAGTTGTAGGTGTTTGATATGCATGCCCACGACGAGCCATTATGCAATAAATGTTATTGCAAATATCATTCTCTGATCTGAAATGAAGAATAAATAATTTGCATAATAGGTCCCTTAGTACAATTAGGGTTATGTACGATGGCCATCTTGATGATCATACAGCTGTTGATTCAAGTATTGAATCATAGAGGCTGGTGCTTGGGTGAATATCTAAAGAGTTAGATTGAGGACTCATCGAGCACTGTCAAATGATTATTAAGAGATGATCTCCAGCCTGAGTAGAAGATGGCAATCCTTTCTCAGTTAGGCTGATATCTGGCTGACCTCTTGATGCTGGTCCATTGCATAGGAATAGATTCGGAGGTGTCAGATTAGTTAGGTCAAAGAGTTGACTTAACGAGATCGAGATAACCAAAGTCCTATATTGTATGCTGTCATAATATAGGCAAGCATCCTCTGACCGAAGACAGATGTGTTACTGTTTGTCTGAGTATGTACATTTGGCAGACCAATAGGTTGATGACCTAACCAAGGTCTATACACCAGCGTGCTGGTGTGCATATAAGAGCATATGAGTAATACGATCTCTCAAAGGGATCATACAGGTTCACTACTGAACCGGAAGACATGCGGTCACTCATGAGATATTGAGAAGAAATAAATTCCGTGTGCACGGTCGTCTAGCTTTAGAAGCTTGACTGAATTTGTAGGTTTGATATGTACTTTTGGAAAGTATATGATCAAGACCTAGGTATGATATATTCTTTTGGAAAGTATATGATCGATACCAACTCCCAATGATCAAAATAATAAACTTACTGATAAAACCCTGAAGTAGACAGTATAAAGTTAATCTAATACTTCGGGTTTATTCTGAGTCTTCCAGTATGCAGGATGTACATGTATTGGAAATACCTGAGGGTGTTGTGATCATAAACGATTGTATAACCATGACGCTTCCATTTCTAGGGAGTGATGGAAGGGGTCTGGATTTTAGTGACTCCTCTCAGTAGAAAAATAATCTGATCTTAGTCCAAATATTGGACATTGATCTAAATGTGATTCAGATGCAATGAGAAGATTAGATTTGCGGTCTTGATTTAATCAAGCATCTATGGGAGGCCCGAGATCTGGATTTGAGATGTTATCTCAATATCCAAGTCACTATACATGGAACAATACAATTGCCCTATCCTTATCTCCAAGTATTCACGGAGAAAGAACATTATCCTTGAAAGAATTCATGGATAATTCTAGTGTTTATATATGTATCTGAGCATTGAGAAAATGGATAATTAAATGTGATTTAATTATCATGAATAATATGAATTTGATTCATATTGTAAGGAGAGTTATCTTAGATAATTAAATGTGATTTGATTATCAAAGATGTAAATAATGTGAATGTGATTCATATTATTTGAGCACGTATAATTAAATGTGATTTAATTATTGTGGATAAGAATAATGTGGATAGTAATATCCAATTATTCATAATATATTATAAATGTGATTTATAATGTATTAGAGAGAGCTAATTATAATTTATATTTGTTAATTAATTATTATGTGTATTGGATACACATTGTATAATTAATTGATAATGTAAATTATATGTTGTTTTGGGTTGTGAATGTGATTCACATTTTTCCAATGTCAAGATTGCAATATTCCCAAAATTAATTATGAATTATTTTTGGTGAATAAAATCCCAACAAAAGTTGTTGGAAATAAATAATGAGAGAGATTTCCATGGAGATATGCAATCTCATGAAATCTCATGAGATTGCCTCCATGAGGAATCAAGTGGGCGGCACCCAATTCCTAATTGGAATGGGTGGCCGTCCACATGGAAAGTATATGGAGATGTGATCTCCATATACATTCTCTCCTTATTTGATTGGTGTAATTTAGGATTGATTTGTATTTGATTTTGTTAAATATATTTTAATATAAATTAAATTACAAGTTGTTGGCTTTTACCAACAACAATCTTGACCATTGGATTGACATAAATCAATCTCATCCATTGATTTTATGAGTCCCAGGGATTGAGATCCATGGATCCCAAAACCCTGTAAATAGAGAGGCATACCATGCTCTCTCTTTACACACAATGCTTGAGAAGAACATCTCTCTCTTTCTCTCTACACGCCATATCTCTTCCTCTCATGGCCATCCACCATGGATGACCTAGAGAGAAGTCTCCATCACCGCAGCGTCGTCATTATGCTGCCCGATCGTCTGCTCGTGGATCTCTATCTCCTTCGGTGCGCCTCACTCGGGAAGAACACGTCGGATCTCGTGTGTCGAGATCAGGAGATCCGCCGCATGGATCATCAACATGAATTGCGAGAAGCACGCGGTTCATCCTCGCGCTCGCAAGCGTCTCCTCCGCCGGATCAGACTTTGGACAGGAGGTCTCTTCGTTTAGAGACTCGATCGCAACCACACTTCAAGAGGTAATCCTATTACTTGTTTGTGGTTTAGACGAAATGATCCGAGAAGTGTTCTTGGATCATGTGGTTTCGTCGCATAAAAAATTTTAAATTCCGCTGCATCGAGCAACTAGTGCGACTAGTCGCTCCTCGTCGTATTCGATGCGAAGCTCACGCTTCCGTGATGCGCTTGAGGATTCTAACTATATCCTTCAAGTGGTATCGGAGCCAGATTGAAGGTTTTGGATATGATCCATAAAACCGAAGGCGACTTGGGTTCGTTAAGGTTGCGAAAGTTTTATCGCATTTCATTTTCGCATCTATGTTTAGTGTAATTTTTCGGCCCTGTTTAAATTGTTTAAACACAAAAATAACACTTGTATTTTATTCCCCATTAAATAAGAAAACCATAGGATCTGAGTTTACGTAATTTGGATTCTGTTTACTCTAGATATGGTAGTTTTAATGAACATGTATCCACTATTACGGGAACTGCGAATCTTAACGTAATTAAAAAGTTAATTACTGTTTAGAAACGCCTTGAAATGCATGCAAATCATGTAGGTTCTGTTGTAAATCAAAGTAGCAAACTTTGGAAACTTACTTTGCTTAATTTAGATTTAAATTGATTGAGATATGCTAATTTTAGTAAGTAGGGGTCACTGCTGAAATTACTTTCCTAATCAAGAACCATGTGATTATCAATTAATGAAATTAATTGTAAATTTCATGAAATAATTATGGAAAATATTTGAGAAATATTGGATGATGATTATTTCCTTAATTAACTTGGCCTCAACCAATAATTGATTAGATTTGATCTAGATCAAAATTGGAAAAACAATCATCGAACTCCTTGCTTGAATAGGATTGGGAATTTGTCTAGCAAATTTCCTTATAATAAAAAATGTTTTGATTATTACTATAATGGTATAATTTCGATTGAAGAACCGATGATCATCTCAAGTACAAAGTGATTGACTCGGCATTATGTTTTTCCGAGGCGGATATGGTGTCCAGTCGGAGATCACTGGGGTAGTGGGTTGCAACGTACGCGGTCCGTTCACTCCCGCTGGTACTGGCCATGACAGCGGGTAGGGAACGAATGATGCCTGATAGATCATAATGTATTTTTCTAATTATTAAAATTCAAATTAATACGTATTTTGAGATAATACCATATATTCAAGTAAAATCAAGTTTGTTGATTGAATTGGATTGATAATTAATTTAATATGATTAAGTTAATTATATCCAAATTAAACACTCTATTATGAATAGAGTTATTATTTCTCTTGGAAGAATTAATTATATGAATATGATTCATAATAATTAATTAGAATTTGAATATGATATGGAGGATCACATAAGTGACATCCATGGTCTCCAGTCAAGGCGAAGGGTTCCATCGCCAGATATTGTATGTAGGAGACGTCTGTCCGAAGTGACAGCTCCCGCATACGATCCATTTGGATCGGGTTCGTCGCTTCTCGAAAGAGTAAGGACGTATGCGTAGTGACCCCAATATCGGGTCCTCATATTATTGGGGTGATATTGGATTGCACATAGCGAGTTGTATTCCTATTGATGGTTGGTTCAATTAATGATGGGTCAACATCACCTTAGGGGTGGTAGTCCCGGGTGTTAAAGACCGAATTGGGAGATGCAAGTTGGACTTGCAAGGCGGAATGTCTTCCCGCTTCTTTTTATCCGAGTTACAGGTTCTCATATTATTGTGATGTAACAAAGATAAGGAAGGAGATCCCAGATCTTGCTTGAGATATAATGGTAAGTATATCTCTTACATTGAAAGTGATTAAGGGAATGAACTTTCATTGTTGACATGGCAAGACAACTTTGATATAAAAATTCCTAAATCAAAGAATATATATATATATATGTTTATGCAAATTTCTTAGTTCAGATAATCCTTTTTTAATCCCACTCAATGTAATACTCAATAATAACTAGTAGAATATTATGGATTGGACCTATGATCCAGATATTGTACTTGTAATTGAACACATAATGTATGTGGTTGCAATGTGCAAGTTTCCTCATAATAATGAGGAATGATAATTAAATAGACAGTAGGACTGAAACCCTAGGGTTTGTATGTCTCTATAAGTCTTGATCTCATCGAATGTACTTTTTGAAGTGACGTGTCGATAATGATCGTAATTATCAAATAATCCTTATAAAAATCTAAGAAGATGTTCTGGCATACATATGTGCTCTCGACATATGATCATGAATGACATGGTTCTCTGCATTATGCAGAATGATGGCTTTATAAGAGATGACGTATTCAAATTGTTTGAGTACCTGCTTGAACCAATATTTTAAGAGCTTAGATGGATGTAGATACAATGAGTGTCATCATTCTACTGCCTATACTATGATCATTCATGATGCTTCATATTATTCATATTGTATGAATTGAATGAAGCATGTATAAATGTTGAAATACTCTTATGTTGAAATTTTTTGATTTTAACATAAGAGATCCTTTGTCTTGAGCAATGGTTGCTTATAGATAAAGGGAGCACAGTGGAAGCATGGGTTGGACCCAAGTAGGAAGTATAGTCAAAGAGTTGACTATACTTCTGTGACTTCCATATGACATCCAAAGAGTTGGATAAATGCCAATACTGCAATAAGTTGATGTGTTTATATATGACTATCAAATCTATCTACAATCCTTAGAGAAGGAATCAAATAGTACATCAGATTAATCTACATATAATCATTGAAATTGACTTACTTATTTGATAAGATAAAGTCTAATAATTGTATCTCAATCATCTAATGACATTTGCAATTGGTTGCATCTGTATTAGAATATTACAAATTTGATCTTAAGGTTTAATGGTCATCCATGTTGGAAGTGATGCAATTGTTGCAACAATTTCCATTGGATCAAAAGACTTCATATTTTCAGTGGGAGCCCCTAGTCTTAGAGAATGTCTCTGTGACCTGGATATTAGAATACATTCATAGTTTATTTCTAAATGTTGGCAATAAACATGAATTCTGGAATAAACCTATCATAGAGAGTTATGATGGATATATTTCAGATAGTAATCTAACATCTAGTGGACTCCGCTAAATTAGAAAATAATAAATGATTCATTAAGATTTGTAATACTGGAAATTAAACCTTTAAAGATCAATAGGAGGATAAAGATCATTTGACAATGATCTGGCATCATGTTTTGGAAATATGTATGTTGATGAGATCAATGGACAAGTAAGAGATGAAACTTTAGAATGTCTAAAATTTCAAAACTTGCATACTTATGAATATTGTATTCAAAGGAAAATTTCCAACACACCTTTCTTTGGGAAATGAGTAAGATGTCAAGGTATTCAGGATCTCATACATATTGATGTATGTGAATCATCTATATCATAGTAAACATTACAGATATGTGATATCTGTTGATAATTATGTATGATATGAAATTTCTTCTCTTCACCTAAGAAACCTTTGAAATGTTCAAAGATTTCTAAATTTTGGTTTAGAAACCAAAGTTTGAAGGAAGATGAAATGAATTTGATCTAACCAAGGTAGTTTGAACCTATTAGATGAATTCAAGGAACATCTTATGGTGACGTGGATATCATTCCTATCTCAATCCTCCTAATAAACCTAAACTCAATAAGAATTGTAGGAAGATACAATTGATCATGTGTGACATGATTTGATCAATGATTAATCTTAGTATAATTATCTCTTAGTTTCCAAGTATATATATATGTGGTAGAGACTACATTATATATCCTTAATAAGGTTCCATGTGATTAAGCTGGAATCTGGCACTAGAAAGTGCTACTTCATTAGGAAAATAAAGGATGGTATTGCACCTACTTTATGACCTTGAGATTCTTAAAGGATATCATCTCTAAGAATGTGATTTTTAGAGAATGACTCTCTTAATAATCAAGATAAAATGAAGTAAAGTATCTCATTTAATCTTGAGAAGATAATGAGACTCCTGAAATTGGAAACTAAGAGAATATTTGAAGATGAAACACTAATACTTCTTCAAATAAGTTTGAGGATGTATTCCATGTGAAGATGATCGGACTTCATGTGATGAAGCTCCTGAGGATCATGACATGGAAAGATGGATGTTAGCAATAAAAGTCTATTGTAGACTTCATATACAAGTGTTGTATATGGACCCTCGAGGATCCACCTATATGGGTAAGACTCATTAAGGTATAAATGGATCTTTAAGAGAAAGAGGGAACCTGATGAGAAGATAGAGACCTTCAAAGCACGGTTCGTAGCCATGATCTACACACCGAAGAGAAGACATTGCTTGCGATGAGACTTGCTCTCCAGTGACCTTGCTTTAACCCATCGGAATATTGTTAACTATAGCTACACAACTTGACTATGACATCTTCATGATGTGAGTCAACATTGCATTCCTCTATGAATACCTCTCTGAGGATATTCATATGAAGTAGCCCCAGGGCTTCATGGTTAAGGAAAGCAAGGTGTGCTAGCTAAATAACTCCATCTTTGTACTCAAATAAGCTTCATGTAGTTGGAACATAAGATTTGATGAAATTATAAATGTTATGATCTCAGATAAAATCTTGATGAACCATGTGAAGCTTAGTGGGAGTGTCATTGTGTTCATCGTGCTAAATGTAGATATTATCCTAATCATTTGAAATGATCTAAGGATGATAAATATAAGTGTTTTATAATCTGGTTATCCCATACCTCGAGATATGATCGCAAGGATACCTCTTAGATCTTAGTTCGGAAGATGTTCAGAATCAAAGAGAAGAGGGTATTGGGACTGTCGCATTAGTAGTACACCTTGGACTTATTCCATATTCTGGAAAAATTCCAAGAAAGGCTTCCTTTCCTTAAGATGTGGTAGTAACCTATCTAAAGGGATAGCACCTCAAAGAATTGAGGATGTGAATGCTAAAACTGCTTGCCATTGTGCATCAGTTCCGAGAAGCTGGGTGTATGCTAGATGTGTACAAAAGCCAGATGTCTACCATGCTGTGGGAGTAGTAATCTGTTACTAAACCTACTATGGAATAAAACACTTGATTGCAGTAATAACAATATCTTCAAAGATGATGAAACATAGAGATAGTGATCTCAAAGTCTTATCTTCAAAAGTTTAAGACCTTGTAGATAGTGATCTATAAGGTTCTTAATTGTAGATACTTTAGGAGATAGAGATCTCCATGAATAAAAGCATACTGATAAGGATTATGGACATACTGGTTATAATAATTATCGAGCTATAGTGTCAAGGACACTATAACAAAATTGAGTATTGGTTGCATAAGATGCAACATTCGCATTGAATGCGAGCACTGTTACTAGGGGATATGCAAGTGCCGTAAAAGGACGACGTAGTCTCGTGGGAACAGAGTGACTGATCAACTTACCTAGCTATTTTCTAAATAGCCTATGATTGTCACATGAGTGTGGGTTTAAATGATTAGCCCATTAATGGCTCTTTGGCCTAGCGCGAGATTGTTGGATATGCGAGCCCATGATGAGCCATTATGCAATAAATGTTATTGCAAATATCATTCCTTGATCTGAAACGAAGAATAAATAATTTGCATAATAGATCCCTTAGTACAATTAGGGTTATGTACCATGGCCATCTTAATGATCATACAACTGTTGATTCAAGTATTGAATCATAGAGGCTGGTGCTTGGGTGAATATCTAAAGAGTTAGATTGAGGACTCATTGAGCACCGTCAAATGATTATTACGAGATGATCTGCAGCCTGAGTAGGAGATGGCAATCCTTTCTCAGTTAGGCTGATATCTGACCGATCTCTTGATGCTGGTCCTCTGTATTGGAATAGATTCGGAGGTGCCAGATTAGTTAGGTCAAAGAGTTGACTTAACGAGATCAAGATAACCAATGTCCTATATCGTATGCTGTCATAATATAGGCAAGCATCCTCTGACCGGAGACATATGTGTTACTGTATGTCTGAGTATGTACATTTGGCAGACCAATAGGTTGATGACCTAACCAAGGTCTATACACCGGCGCACTGGTGTGCATATAAGGGCATATGAGTAATACGATCTCTCAAAGGGATCATACAGGTTCACTACTGAACCGGAAGACATGAGCTCACTCATGAGATATTGGGAAGAAACAAATTCTGTGCGCACGGTCGTCTAGCTTTGGAAGCTTGACTGAATTTGTAGGTTTGATATATACTTTTGGAAAGTATATGATCAAGACCTAGGTATGATATATGCTTTTGGAAAGTATGTGATCGATACCAACTCCCAATGATCAAAATGAGAAACTTACTGATAAAACCCTGATGTAGACAGTATAAAGTTGATCTAATACTTTGGGTTTATTCTGAGTCTTCCAGTATGCAGGATGTACAGGTACTGGGATACCTGAGGGTGATGTGATCATAAACGATTGTATAACCATGACGCTTCCATTCCTAGGGAGTGATGGAACGGGTCTGGATTTTAGTGACTCCTCTCAGTAGAAAAATAATCTGATCTTAGTCCAAATATTGGACATTGATCTGAATGTGATTCATATACAATGAAAAGATTAGATTTGCGGTCTTGATTTAATCAAGCATCTATGGGAGGCCCGAGATCTGGATTTGAGATGTTATCTCAATATCCAAGTTACTATACATGGAACAATACAATCGTCCTGTCCTTATCTCTAAGTATTCGTGGAGAAAGCGCATTATCCTTGAAAGAGTTCATGGATAATTCAATTGTTGATATATGTATTCGAGCATTGAGAAAACGGATAATTAAATGTGATTTAATTATCATGAGTAATATGAATTTGATTCATATTATAAGGAGAGTTATCTTAGATAATTAAGTGTGATTTGATTATCAAGATGTAAAAAATGTCAACGTGATTCATATTATTTGAGCACGTATAATTAAATGTGATTTAATTATTGTGGATAAGAATAATGTGGATAGTAATATCCAATTATTCATAATATATTATAAATGTGATTTATAATGTATTAGAGAGAGCTAATTATAATTTATATTTGTTAATTAATTATTATGTGTATTGGATACACATTGTATAATTAATTGATAATGCAAATTATATGTTGCTTTGGGTTGTGAATGTGATTCACATTTTTCCAATGTCAAGATTGCAATATTCCCAAAATTAATTGTGAATTATTTTTGGTGAATAAAATCCCAACAAAAGTTGTTGGAAATAAATAATGAGAGAGATTTCCATGGAGATATGCAATCTCATGAAATCTCATGAGATTGCCTCCATGAGGAATCAAGTGGGCGACACCCAATTCCTAATTGGAATGGGTGGCCATCCACATGGAAAGTATATGGACATGTGATCTCCATATACATTCTCTCCTTATTTGATTGGTGCAATTTAGGATTGATTTGTATTTGATTTTGTCAAATATATTTTAATCTAAATTTAGTTACAAGTTGTTGGCTTTTATCAACAACAATCTTGACCATTGGATTGACATAAATCAATCTCATCCATTGATTTTATGAGTCCCATGGATTGAGATCCATGGATCCCAAAACCCTATAAATACAGAGGCATACCATGCTCTCTCTTTACACACAATGCTTGAGAAGCACATCTCTCTCTCTTTCTCTCTACATGACATCTCTCTTCCTCTCATGGCCGTCCACCATGGATGACCTAGAGAGAAGTCTCCATCACCGCAGCGTCGTCGTTATGCTACCCGATCGTCTGCTCGTGGATCTCCGTCTCCTTCGGTGTGCCTCGCTCGTGAAGAAGACGTCGGATCTCGCGTGTCAAGATCAGGAGATCCGCCGCTTGGATCATCAACATGGATTGCGAGAAGCACGCGGTTCATCCCCGCGCTCGCAAGCGTCTCCTCCGTCGGATCGGACTTGAGACAGGAGGTCTCTTCGTATAGAGACTCGATCACAACCACGCTTCAAGAGGTAATCCTATTACTTGTTTGTGGTTTAGACGAAACGATCTGAGAAGTGTTCTTGGATCATGTGGTTTCGTCGCATAAAAAATTTTAAATTCCGCTGCATCGAGCTACTAGTGCGACTAGTCGCTCCTCATCGTATTCGATGCGACGCTCACGCCTCTGTGATGCGCTTGAGGATTCTAACTGTATCATTCAGTAGGAGCACCAGCTAGCCAGCCTTGGAGGATACCGCACCTGCAGTTGATCTAGTGCCAGCAGATTATCTAGAATCATGTGCTTGAAATCCATCAAGTACATGCCTGACATCAAGAAAGGTCTTAAAGATGCATGCATTTAAAAGACACATCCACGTAGAGCCAGAGAGAGAAATGTGAAACATATTCTGACTGCGACTACAATAAATGCAATCAACAATCTCCCAACCAAATAGAAGGATATGGGAGCTCCTTTAGTCAGATGCCTAATATTTGATTAGGAGTTCGACCGAACTCTGCTCGGTGTTGGATCCTCAATCAACCTAATGCCCACTTTACTACTCAAAGAATTTGGGTTGGAACCTCTTAAGTCTACGAGAATGATTCTGTAGTTTGTATACAAATCCATCAAGCGGCCTAGAGGAATTTTGGAGGATGTCATCATCACCATTCAAGGAATGTAGTTCTTACGGATTTCATCATGCTAGATATGGATACCTGAGCTCCTCTTCTGCATACCCTGGTAATCCTTGGATGATCGTTCCTTCGAACAACTAAAGTAGTAGTGAATTATGGCACCGGGCAGATCACCTTTCGCTCGAACATCGACGAGGTGCCTACTGAGACGGTCCAAGTGCAGAAACCATCTGTGCCTGCATCTAACGAAAGTGAGCCTTTGAGCAGCAAACGTAATATTGTGACTTTTATGATACAAATTTGTTTATGGGTGATATTGAAACCCATGAGTCCCTCTCCACAGAAGAACTTGTGGTTAGTATAGTCGAATTCCCAAACATCCTTGATAATGAGATTTCCACTGAGTTGCTTGATGAACACATCTATGGCTACCTATCATTGGCAGAGCAAGAGGCAATCATTGAAAACTTTTGTGAACAAGATTCTATCATAGAAGAATTCTGTGCAGCATTAAATGCAGAACCAACAATGCGTATAGTGCCTACATAATAGTTGAAGTCACTACCGAATTGAATCAGACCCCGCCTAAGCTCAATCCACTTCCAGAAAATATGAAGTACACCTTCCTTACGAATGCGCAGAACATGTTCCCCATAATTATCAATTCACAACTGACCAAGGAACAAGAATCTCATTTGCTAAAGGTTCTTGAAAGAAACTGCAAGGCCATAGGCTGGAAAATTTCAGATCTCCATGGGATCAAACCCTCACTATGCTCGCATCGCATATATCTTGAGGAAGATAGCAAGCCGTACTGTGTGTTTCAGCGAAGATTGAATCCAAATCTTTGGGAGGTTGTGATGAACGAAATCATGAAGTGATGTGATGAGGAATTCATATATCCCATCTCCGACTCGAAATGGGTGAGCCCCTTGCATGTTGTGCCAAAAAAGTCATGGATCACCAGGATAGGATATCGAAACCAGAGTACCGACATCTTGGTGCTCTTTGCAGACTACATAATCCTGAATTTTGCAACCAAGAAGGACCATTTCCTGCTCCCCTTCATCGACTAGATCCTTGAGCGATTGGTCACGAAGGCGTAATTCTGTTTCTTAGACATATACTCTGGTTATAACCCTATTTCCATAACTCATGAATATCAAGGGAAAACAACCTTCACCTGTCCATTTGGGACCTACTCCTCCCGTAAAATGCTGCTTGGTCTATGCAATGCTCCGACGACATTCCAGCGATGCATGTTGGTCGTATTCACAGATATGGTTGGAAGGTTTCTTGAAGTTTTCATGGATGACTTTCAGTCTACGGAGATAGCTTCGATACCTATCTTATTTAGACCATGTCGTGAAGAGATGCTATGAAGTGAATCTTGTGCTCTCATGGGAAAAGAGCAACTTTATGGTGATAGAGGGAATTGTGCTAGGCCATGTCATCTCAAAATGTGGCATGGAGGTAGACCCTGCAAAGGTGGACATAATTTCCAAACTCGAGTCACCTACAAATATGAATCAAGTTAGGTCCTTTCTAGGGCACGTCAGTTTCTACCGACAATTCATAAAAAAATTCAGTAAAATTACCCGACCATTGACTTAGCTTCTAGGAAAGGAGGTAGATTTTATAGTAAATGATAGAGTCCTCCATGCATTCAACCAGCTCAAAGAACTAATCACCCAGGCCCCTATCCTTCAACTGCGAGACTGATGTCTCCCGTTTGAGATCATTATTAATGCATCCACTACACAATTAGAGCAGTTCTAAGATAGCAAAAAGAAAATCTACCATTTGCAATTCACTATGCTAGCAGGACTCTAGATGAATCTCAAAGAAACTACACTGTCACTGAAAAAGAGCTGCTAGCAGTTGTCTTCGCCTTGGAGAAATTCAGATGCCACCTGCTTGGATCCAAAGTAATAGTGTATATATACCACTATACCATCAAGTACTTGTAGGCCAAGAAGGAAGCCAAAACCAATCTTATCAGATAGATCATTCTGCTCTAGGAATTTAATCTAGAAATCCGTGATAAGCCTGGAGTTAAAAATTGTGGTGGAAGACCACATGCCAAGATTGCCAGACCAAGATATTCTTGAGCAGAACTTATTGCCGATTATGGAAACTTTACCAGATGAAGACATTTTTTCAATCACCTCGCTCCCCGGGTTCATCGATATTGTGAATTATCTTGTATCCACGAAAATTCCACAAGATTGGCCGAAGCTGAAAGTCGACAAATTCATGTCAGATATTATTTTCTATAAGTGGGAGGATATGTATCTATTTCATGAGGGGCATATTGCATCTCGTGGAGGTGCATTCCTCAAGAGGAAGTCCAGAGTGTCCTTGAGCACTGTCATGCCAGAGAATCAGGAGGACACCACTCTGTGAGAACAACAACAACAAAAGTTATCCAATGCAGCCTTTAGTGGCCGACTCTATTCAGAGATGTAGAAGACTTTGTTAAACAGTACATTGAATGTCAAAGATTGGGCATCACTATTAGAGCGAGAGACACGATGCCCTTGAAATACATTCAGATATCAATAATATTTGACATGTGGGCCATTAATTTCATGGGCTCGATCCCTAATAGTCAGGGTTTCGAGTATATTCTGCTTGTTGCCGATTACATGAGCCGTTGGGTGGAGGCTATCCCCACCTGAGCCGTCGACAGCCATACTGTCTGTTGATTCCTGAGAGAAAACATCATTGCACGGTTCAGGATTCCCAAAATTCTTATATCATATGGGGGTAGGAATTTCATCAATAGAGAGGTGAACAAGCTGACATAGGAATTCCGTATTGAGCATCGTGTCACCTCTCCATACCACCCACAATCCAATGGCCTGACCGAACGTTCAAACCGGGAGATAAAGACAATTCTGCATAAACTTGTGTGCCCCGATAGGAAGAATTGGTCACAGTTGCTTGATTCAATACTTTGGGCTTATCGGACTGCCTACAAGTCACCTTTAGGAATGTATCCTTACACCTAGTGTACGACAAGCCATGCCATCTGCACGTAGAACTATTCGCAAATCTTTTGGCAATTAATGTTTGTAATTTGGATTCCAAGAAGGCCGGAAAGAATAGAAAGCAGGATCTGAATCAACTCTTAGAATTCTGGAAGTATGCATACGACAATAGCCTAATGTACAAGGAGAAGGTCATGAAGTGTCATGACAAGCACATTCGTCGAAAGAATTTCGAACCAGGTTAGAAGGTTTGGTTGTTTGATGTAAAGCTCAAACTATTTCCAGGGAAGTTGAAGAGCAAGTGGACTAAGCCGTTTATAGTAAAGCATGTGCGTGACAATGGAAGCACTGTGATATATGGCCTGTCAGCTAACACACAATCATTTGTGATAAATGGGCAATTACTTAAATCTTATCTTGAACATGATACGTTTCTATACGTGGTTGATTCAATACAGGTGGTCTATGATGAAGAATTTACATCCGCAACATCAGCAGAAGAGGCCATCAAAAATATTTTTAATTAGTTAATCTTTTTCTTCTTTTCTTCCTTTTTCCTTTTTGTTTTCATTCTTCAAATTCTGTCTTCCGTGTTGCTCTCACCCCATTCATCTATCCCATACTTAGGATATGCTCCATCTTAAATGGGGGGGGGGTTGAGCGCCCTCAGGTTTCTCATTCTTTGATCCCTCACCTGTCTCCTCAACTCTTGATAATCTTTCTCTACTTAGGGATATTTCACCCTAAGTATAGGGGATACAAGACAAGCTGATGATTCATTTATTTGTTCCCTTAAACGACCCTCCCTGCATGTAGAATACAGTCTTATATACTTAGGATTAATTATTCCTAAGTATAGGGTGGACGATTGACTTCTTATTCTTTATTGAGTCATTGTAGTATATACTTTTCTATACTTAGTACGAGTTATATCTTCCTTTTGTCTTCGATCTATGAGGACATAACTCAAGCTAATTATATGGGAGTCAATATATACTTTGTATATATTTTAACCATAACTCACACTTTTGTATTTTCAATAAGCATGGCTAAAATTTGTTTAACTAAAAATACATAATAATAGTAATAAAGAAAATACTTGTATAAAACTCACTAAAATTCTTTGTATAAGACCGATTAATAAATTAGGCAAAAATGTTTCGCAAAATGTTTGAAAAATGGTTTGAAAATCTTTTTGAAAACTCTTTTGAAAATTGTTTGAAAATGTTTTGAAAAACATTTTCAACCTTTGTAAAAATGTTTTGTTTGTAAAATCTCTTTTTTGTATGTGAAATAAAATATTTTGAAAATTTATTGACAAATGGTTTGAAAAATGGTTAGTTTGAAAAACTGTATATACTGTTTGAAAAATCTTTGTAAAGTGTTTTACAAATTTTGTAAAAAGTTTGCAAAAATTATTTGTCAAACTAGTTTGTAAAAATAAAGTTTTCAAAATGTTTGCAAAAATCTTTGATTTAGGCACCTTAAGCTGTAAAAAGATAATTAAATACCTCCTGTAAAATCATAAACCCTAACTCTTGTAAATAGTAAGATACACTCCTATGTAAATATTTGTACATGTTTCTTTTTCTATTTTTTTTCAAAAATCCATAAAAATCTGCAAAATTAAAAATTCCAAACTGCAAAATCTTTTCAAAAATGGCATAAAAATTTGCAAAACTTTTTCAAAACCCTATAAAAAGTTCAAAATTAGAAAATTATTTCAAAAAAGTATTTTCTTGCATTGTACATAACATTCGCATTTTCAGAGTAATCTAGACAATTTAACAAGTCCAAATAGATTATAAATATTGGAGCTTGGAAAAGACCTTAATACATTTAATTTCAAAGGAACCCATTGAGAACTGGAAGTGGATATATTTCATGTCACCTTAACTTAATTCTTTAGATTCTATAAGACTAATCACAAGTCAATTCAATGTGCCTAAATAGAACCATTCATATCATCTGTAAGACTCTTGAGATAGTGACTTGACTGGAAATCTCACACTTAGCACTTAGATCAACTCAAATGAACTATTGAAAAATCTTGGAGTCTAAGTTAGGATGATTCAAGGCCGCTTCGTCAAGGGTAGCTCATGAACCTTTCTTGGGGATTGCCGACACCGGTACTCGAACCCACTTCTTTTGGTAACAATGATATCTAAAGATTGAAGATGGATTGAAACGATGCTTCAGATGAGACTACCAACGCAACTTTTTCCAAGACACCAAAAAAAAGATGGAACAAAAGATGCTATATCCATCGGGGCATAAACAAGAATCAGAAGCTGCATAAAGTCAAAGAAAAAATCCAAAGAAGCCTACACCCAAAAATTTCACAAAAAATGAGCTTCAGAAAAAGCCTGCTTCTTGGTGAAGAATCAATACACTGACCTAATTTACAAGGGAATGAAGACTACACTAGTTCATTCCCACATCTCTGCCCATTCTTCTAACTTCTTCCCCCATTCGGTTGTAAAGATCGAGAGCACCTGACCTTAGAAGGGAATATATATCTCCACGAGTATGAGTTATCAGAAGAGGAGATGCCTTGGTAGTTCAATGGTTTTATTTGAAGAGAGATTAACAATTCATATGCGTAGTTATATCATTTCAAGGTAGCAAGAGTATGCGACTGAGAGGATGATTTTGACCTGGCTGTGAATTGGACTGAATAATAGGAGTATGGAACCTAAGGGATGTTATGTCGCAGCTCCTGACTTCTTTGTGGTTCCGAACACACCATTATTCCAAAGTCCTTCTCTGTGCTCCAAACATTGACTTTTGTAACATAAGTTTAAAAGTCAAAAATTATTCCAAGTTATTTCCTTTTCTTTTCTTTATTTTCATTTCTACACTTATAGGCATAAGTGTTTGCTAGGGACTAGTAAAGGAAAATATAGGGGGGGTGATGAATCCTCATTTCTTCACCTTTGTTCTTTGATTTTGGCCTTCAAACCCCATCTAAATGCACGTATATAGCATAAATTTACCAAACTAAATACTCTATAAGTGGTACAAAATACTGTAGAAAGTAGTGTATAAATACTGCATTTATTGCCAAAATAAAAGAATAAAGAAAAGAAAAGAAAAAGAAACGAGACACCGAAGCTGTTGAGTGAACCTAGCCCTCGAGACTCAATCATCAAGATGACTTAGTCAACAAGGAATAAAGTAGGGGGAGATAGGACGGTGAATTGTACAGAAAACACAATCGGAAAACCTTACAAAAATAGGTCAATAATTACCTTTTGGGACCTATTTTATTATTTATTATTTATTCAAATCAATAAACTTTGTACATGAAAGTAGTAGATAAAAATACAAATAAAAATCCAAAATTGATTTCATAGAAAAATAATATATAGTATATCTTTTATACTCTAAATAAAAAGTCAAAACCCAAACTTCCTAGGCCCATATCTCCTCAATAAAAACTCAAAATACATCAAAATCATCTTTAATTGTATATAATTTTTAATAATATATTTATTGAAGGTGGTTTCATTCAATTTGGAGTTAATGTGCGAAACTTAGGTTTGGGACCCCGATTGTACAATAAACATGAATAAAATATTCATTTTATTTATTCTTTATTATTTTAATAATTTGAATTTTTTTATAAATTTGTAAATATTATTTGTAACATATTTGTATATTAAGAATAGAAAAACCATAAAGAAAACACAAAAGTTAAATAAGTATACAAAATACACAGATGAAATACCTATATTTATACCTATATATTATATACCGATATTTATTTAAGTATGCAAACAACAACAGAAAAATACACTAAAAATATATTAATGTATATTTAAATAAGTTATAAATATATAAAATATGCGTATAAAAAATAAAATATAAAACACAAATTTAAAATAAAATACATAAAATATAGATGAATATACCTATATTTGTACTTGTAAAAAGTAATATATAATAAAATACCTCGAAAAAAATAAAATAGGTAATAAATACTACATAAAAATAGGAATATTATTTATGTTTGACAAAAAATTAATTAAATCATATACCATTTTATATTCATTTGCCAAGGCATTTCTACCTTTGAATTTCCTGGTTGGTCCACGTGGACCAACCAGGTGCAACTATTTCTTGACCTGGGTCAACTGTACCCCACCCCTTCTGTCTTCTGTCAGAAGTCACGAGCAAGCCACTTTCGCTAAATTTCCATGCCTCCATCCTTCACCCTATGACCTCGAGACCTCTACCCTCACGTAGCCCACTCATCCATGATCTTCACCATGCTCGAATATTCACCAACCCTCGCCTAAGCTCATGCAATCGACCCTCGAAACTCACCAAAAATTCGCCTATAAACAAACCACCATCACCCCCTTTTGTCGTTTGATCCATCATGCATATGATTGTGGCTTGGTGATAGGAAGCCGAAGACGTCGAGTTGCAGCGAGGAGGAGGTTTAACAGAGGAGATCCAGCCATTACCGGATCTCCGCCCTATGGTTCTGCTCTTGGCTTTCCTAGCCAGTTGAGCCCCTTTTCCTGCTATCCTGGGTAATATTCCTAGTGTAATTTCCAACACCCGCGGAAGGGTCCCAGCGATGTCGGGCTACTATCGGATCAAGAATACTCACCGGAGTCATCGGGAATAAGAAGAGCAAGCAACCCCACGCATGTGTTCTTCATGTTCTTGGAGGACACAACTATCGTCCGATCCAAGGCCTCCCTCTAGATCTAATCATAACCATTAGCTTTTGGCGAAACTTTGCGCTTTCTAGACCGACATATCAGCCACATGGCAGTGCGAGAATGGTGGGATCGACATGCTTAATTGGGTAAATTTCATATACACCCTCCACTCTTTTTGTAATTTCCAAGAAGTCATGTAAATATTATATGATGTTTAAAAAGTAGTGGATATTTGCATGCACTCCTCAAACTTTTACAATATTGCAAAATAATCCCTGCTAGTGTCACATGTAACTGCACATTTAGTTTGGAAAATTTGCATGTAAACCCTCATGGGTTCTTTTAATTATTCTTTAATATATTAAGTTTGGATATTAGTTGTAAACTTTGGGTTTATTTGCATTATGCCCCCTAATCTTTATTATAATTACAACGACACCCATGTCAGTTTAATTTATATATGTTGTTTCCTATTTATTAAAAAATATCATAAGTGCTCCAAAAAATTGCCAAAAATTGGATTTAGTTCATGTTTATATATACTTTCACAAAAAAAAAATTTATTTTTGCACTTTAGGAATTTTTCCTATTTTATAAAAATCAAAAGAGCATAAAAAGTCCCTGTTTGCTTTATAAAATACCAAAAAAAAACCCTTTTCAAAAAATTACAAAAAAATATATTATGTTTATCCATTTTTTACAACTCCAGAACCAAAAATCTTTAAAAATAGAAAAAAATGATAAAAAAGTAAAAAGCTCCAAAATGGTATAAAAAATAAAAACTTTTCTAAAAATCTAAAAATATTTGTTCCTATCCTATATTTTTATTTATATAAATTAGAATATATAAAAAAATATTTTTGAGAATTTTAAACTTATTTAGTATTTTTAAAACTCAAAACAATTCATCCTAATTAAAAAGTCCCTGATTTTGTGTATTTTGTACTTTAAAAGTCCCTAACAATTAGAAAAATTACTTGAAAAATAACAAAAATAGTAAAAAAATATTTAAAACTTTGACATTTTTTATTATTTTTACTTATATTTATAAGTTAATTTCCCAATAGATCGTTATAGATCTATATATTTTATAATTATATTAAAATCATAATATATATTATAAGGTACATAGTTAATAAATATTAAAAAATTATATATATTATTTAAACCCACATTCTTTGATTAATTATGCATACACATATACATTTATACATATATTATTTAGTCGTTATTTATTTATAAATAATATTTAGTGCTACATCGTCGTGCTTCCTGTGTTCGACACCCTACTCTGCTTATCACTATACACATTTATTTATCGAGTTATAATAAATTTTGATTCACACCTGCTTACTCATTGATTGATATCTATTATGTGGGTTGATTTTTGACTTCATCGCTTGATCTTGTGAGTGGTCTCCGCATCGACTGTGCTCCCACCTTTTGTGGAGTGCAAGACCTGCCTCACTCGATTGATTGTTGATTTCACTGACCCGTCCTCATGGATAATATCAAGGTCAGAACTTGGCCAATCAACAATACCACCAGCAACAACTGGGAGGAAGGAGCTTCCAATCCTACCAATCCCAATACTAGCAGCCTCTACAACATGGCAACAATTGGAGGCATGGATATCAATAACAGCCGAGCTTCCAGCGACCACGGTATCACAAGCAACAACCAACTGCTCAATATCAGAATTCATATTCCTCTCAGCAATGCTAACAGTACTCTTCTCGTCAGCCTCTATGAAAACCCCAAAAACCGAACAGGGACTAAAATGCAAACCTTAACTGAGTCTGGGATTAATTATAAAATCTGTACTTTTCCTGTGACCAAAAAATTCAAGTAAGGAGTCCATTGTGTAGTGCTCGTCGAGATCATTCCAACGAGTCCAAGAATGTGAAATCCAAGTTTGGGAGCCCGAGTTACATCTATTTTAGAGAGGTAGGGTACAAGTCATATTCGGATCCGAACTCGGATCTGAATCCGGGTTAAACCCATATAACCCAACCCTTCCCCTTCGTGAAAGCACCCCCAAAATGCCCAAACACCTCTACCCTTACCTGTTGCTCTACCCCCTCCCTCTCCCTCGTTGGAGCCTCAATGGAGCTCACCGGAGCACGCCGATCAATGCTCCGGGGTTGCAATTACGTTGAGGAAGTCTAGGAAGCCCTCGAGGGTAGTTTGGTGTCATCATCGGGGCGCCGATCGTGTCGTTCGCCATGGGAGGAGAAATCAAGGTAGCCAACTTTTGAGGTACGATGCTCCCCATCCTCTTGTTGCGGATTCCATGCGATTGTTATCCTATTTAGAATACCATTAGAGCCTACATGTGGTCCGATTATTGATAGTTATCTACACCTTATCATATGAAGTAAAAAAAATCTGAAACTATTGTCTTAATCTTCGATACATGATTCTAATGCTATAACCTGGATTTTTTATTAGATTATCATTTTTATAATAGAAAGAATGTCACTTCCCTTTATATTTGTGCTCTACAACAGATTCTCCTTTCTAGATCTTTGACGTCAACACATCAGAAAGAAATGATCATATATTTACTAGGAATAAACTGATACTATTAAGATCCACCTGAGCCTAATTTAAATTTGTTTCGTTATTTGTTAGTTCTTGCAAGTAAAGATCTGCTTGAAAAATAAAGACCTACTTGAATAAGCATGTATATTTTAAGCTTGAGTATTTGAGGGACCTCCGTTATTCCAGGTGGTGATTATAATGCTAGAAGAAGTATTCCACCCAAGTGTAAATAGTTAGATTTAGAGGACTTTACGGAAACATGTTTCTATGTGAAATAAGAGTTCTCACAATGGTAGTTCTACTATTATGAAATTAGGGTGCAGATAAATATTAAAATCCTGCAAAAAAATGAAAACCTTTTCGAAAACAAAGCTTACCAGGCCTAACTTCTGTTTTTTGGGGAGAATCTAATAACAAGAAGATCTGGAGTCAAGTTCAACCATATTATCTGTAATACCAATTTGTTGATACCGAACAATCACGTTTAATGTTTTTCTTATCCTGACATCGATCGACAATTTAAGCCAAGGATTATTTTTTGCAAGTGGTATTTTTATATGGAGTTGTATATAGGAATAAAAGTTATGCAAAAGATGGTGGGAGGTTAGACAAAGGCAGTGAAAGTGTAAAGAAGTGTGGTGAGCCTCACTGGATACACATATTTCTGTATTGCCATGCTTAAACAAGGTTATGTTTATAGGCTTTTATTCTGTAAATTTAGAATTTTGGATTCGGTAAAATACATATTTTTCCCACTACAAACGATCATTACACAAAGAACCTCGCACGGATTAGGAGACTTTTCAACTATACTATTAGATAAGATTCTATGAAATGGGTAGATGGAGTAGGCACTCCAAGGGATGGGCATGCACCCTTGGGGCCTCAGGTAGAAGCCCAGATGACCGCGATTCCAACTGCTATTGTAGCTGCAATGGTTGGGGGACATGTTGCTTGGCACACTGAGGTGCAATCTGATGGTGTTCATCCTCAGCACTTATGTGCATTTTGCCCAGTGCTTCATGTGTGGGCCAAGTACTCACGGTCGGCCGGCCAGTGTTTCGCTTGTCACTTAGAGCTAACACCGGTGTACGAGCCAGTGTAGG
This sequence comes from Ottelia alismoides, assembly GCA_037367405.1. NCBI lineage: Eukaryota > Viridiplantae > Streptophyta > Magnoliopsida > Alismatales > Hydrocharitaceae > Ottelia > Ottelia alismoides. Next base: position 98,693 of record JAZKJV010000331.1, read on the forward strand.
CCACATTGGTTGGTATTCCGAGTGGGAACACTAAGAAGGGAGTTCCGGGAAATGTGGTTAATGAAGTCGAGAATGAGAGATACCTCTCATGGGCATAAGGTGGATCGGGTTGTCGCAATTGTTCGCGGGTTGGAATCTAAATTGTGAATTGGAAGTATTATTGGGAAATGAAGCTAAGTGGACATGTTGGGAACTTAGTTAGGATGTATTGTACCCCATCGCATGCCTATGGAGGCACCCCAACCTTAAGGCATCCTCTTTGCCTTAGAGTCATAGTGTGAGGTCTCTTCTCATCAAAACCAAGACCACAAACTATCCACGAAGCTTGGTTACTCATCCATATCTAGATCAAATAATAATAATGTAATTCTTTGTGAGATCAATTACCCAGTTGTTCTTTAGCACACATTTAAATTATTTCTTGCTTGTTGTTGTATAGTTGTTTATATCGTATTGAGCAACTTTGCTCATAACATGCCTACATGTGGATGTGCAGGTTCACATCATTGACTAGTTGGAGGCACCATCTTTTGTGCAGCTTTACCCTTTTTATGGTACAATGGTTGGTAGTTCTTTTACTGTTTCCTGTACTTAGTTTTTTTTAGAGACATGGCATGAAATGTATAATTGTGGACATCTATATTTATGCTTACATGTATACTTTTGTGGACATGGAAATGGACAATGGAATGTAATGGAATTGGTGTATGGAATGAATCAATGGAAATACAAGTTATTGTGAACAGGTTGAATTCAAAGCAAGAAATAAATTTTAAATTCCAATGCAAGTTGCTATTTTCTGCTTCTTTTGTGAACGTCAAATATTCGAATGTGGAATGCATGTACATGGATTGGTTTGCTGAGCACTTGGATCCTAGGGGAACGAGCGTCACAGCCTCCTCACAACTACTCTCAGGGATACCAACAGTAGTCTCCCCAGCTCTATCAGAGTAGAGGCCCCATCAGGGCAAATCTTCTGAGACTGCGTGAATTACCGCAAAATGAATCCCGAGAGAAAGGTCGTGCGCATCACACAAGGTAGACACACAGTCATCGAAGTGACCACTCCTAAAGACCAAATGCTATAAACCAACAATTAACCCACACTATATAATCAAACAAGAATAAAACATGTATGAACAAAATTTATTATAAAACCCTACAAATAAATATGTATAGTAATAAGAAGAGTAGGGAGTCGAACACAGAGAACACACGGGTAGCACAAGAATTTTATTTATAGATAAATAAAATATGTATAACTGTACATAGATATACACACTATTTACTTAGATATTTGGTGGTTTATAAATATAATATATATTTTTTAAATTATTTTTTAAACAAATATTTTTTATATTTTTTAATTTAAATTAATTATAAAATATTTATAATAATAAAAAAAATTATAACTTATATATTATTATATATAGAGATAATACACTATGGGATAATATACTTATAAATAAAGGTAAAAATAGTCAAAATAGCAAAATAAATGTTTTTGTATATTGTTATAAATTTTTTTTACTCTTTTGTGTTTTTCGAGCAATTTTTCTAAAACAAGGATTAAACAAGTAGGCCAAATTTATTTGGGATTTAGAAATTTCTAAAATAAAAAATATCCTAAAACAAGGATTAAATAAGTAGGCCAAATTTATTTGGGATTTAGAAATTGCAAAAAGCTTCAAATTTCTCCTAATCAATTTTAATATATACGAATATATACAAATATAGTTATTGAACATGGAGAAGTATTTTTGGGATTTTTGAAGATTTTTTTATTTTTATAGGATTTTGGAGCTTTTTAAATTTTTCTTATTTTCTTTTTCTATTCTTAGGGATTTTTGGTCTGGGGGTACTAGATACTGTAACCCATATTATTTTTTTTGGGAATTATTAAGCATGATTTTATATTTTTTTTGATTTTTTAAAATAAAATAGGGAATATCCATGTATTTTTTTAATAAATAGGGAAATGGTGTAAAATGCAAATCTAATTACATGCCGTGAAAGAGCATGAATGCAGGTACATCATCCTTTTTTCATAGTTTTTGGTGCATAGGTGATATTTATAAAAACTAAAGTAACATACACAAAAATATTTCAACTAGAAGGGGTATATTTGCAATTTAAAAAATACAATGGGCACAATGCAAATAACCCAAAAGTTTACAACTAATATACAAACTTTTTCTATTAAAACGTAATTACAGAAGGCACAGTTGTATACATGCAATTTCCCATGCACGTGGGCCCCCACGTGAGGTGATGTGGTAGGGGACTAAAGTGCCATTCCGGATAGTTTAAGGGCTTACATACGAACTGTCCAACAATTTTTAAATGTGGTAAAATATTTACACGATAATTTAGCTATTACAATGAAGGCGGAGGGTGCCTAAGAAATTTGCCCACTTAAGTGATCTTCATCGGGTTGCCCTCGCACTACTACGTGGCTGATCGTGCAACATAGATGTGGCAACGTTTTAATTAGAACCAAGGGCTGTGATTAGGTCTGGTGGGAGTTCATGATCCAACAACACATGGGTGTTCACGAAGAACACCTAAGAACAGTTGGGTGGCCTTGCTTCGATCGCCAAATACAGGCAACTCCGGGCTTGAATCCTCAAGCCGATGGGTGCATCTTCTTCCCAGCGCCCTTCTGCATATGTTGGTGGTCACTGACGAGGACGAGAGAGACCATGGAGCTCGAACAAATCCATGTGACTTGGAAGTGCTCCATTCCTTCGATAAGGCTCCACAATGGTCTTCACGCGTCCCTCCCTATATAGAAAGATTAGGTGGCTCGAGGAAATTGCCTTGGCCCAAAAAAGGAGGCATGATGCCTCGTGGATGGTGAAGTGGGTGAAGCTCCGGTGAGGTGGCAAGAAAAAGCATCTAAGACTTGATTCCTTATAGGAATCAAGGTGGAAGGATGGGCAAAATGTGCAGAATACTTCGATGAGCGAAGTGAGGGGGTCAATGGGTCAAAACAGGGGCTGTTCAATGATGAAATCAACTAGAGCTCGAGCTCTAGGTTTATGAACATATCCGAATTAAGCTAATCTACTGATTTAATAGAAAATTAAAGACAAAATTGAAATCTACGTTGAGAAGTTATCTATAAATGGCAGGAAAGGGGGCCTCAACCGAGTTGGAAGCTCAGGAACCAGATCATCCGGTGGACTAGCCGGAGATGGTTGGATACCCCTATTCTGCAGCTCCTCCTCGCTGCAAAAGGCAGCTTCTCCTTGTTGCCATCAGGGAAAAGCCTTGGGGCACACTCTGAGGTGTTGAGAATGACTAAAAAGGGATCAAAAAAATCAAAAGGGGTGGTTGGTGATTGGAGAAGTTTTTGGTGATTTTCGAGGAGGGCTTGCGTGATTGGAGGCGGTGGTTGGTGAGGATGGAGAGGTCGGCATGGAAGTAGGCCGTGCAAGGATCATTGAAGGTGGAGCTCGAGGGTGATGGAAACTATGTATGAGGCATGAAAATGAAGAGAAAACAGGTCTACACGCAACTCTGACACATGTCACATAGGTTGGGGTATAGTTGACCGGGGGACAACGAATGGGAGTCCCTGATTGATCTGGACTAATCAGGAAAAAGTGAATTGAAAAAGTTTTGTAAAATTGAAATTAATTAATTAATTAATTTAATTTTGGTTATAAAATAAAAAAATGTTTGCTATTTCATGTAGAATTTTACTCTGATTTTTATTTTTTTAGATTAATTTTTTATGAGTTACTTTTTACAAGTATAAGTATATTTACATATAATTGGATTATTTTATTTTTATTTTGTATTTTATATTTTATTATTTTATTTAATTAATTTATGTATTTATAACTTATTTAAATATAGAAAAAAATATTTTTATTGTATTTTTCTGATATGTACACTTAAATATAGGGGTATTAATTACATAATTATAAGTATAGTATATTCATCTATGTATTTATATAAACTATTTTAGTTTTGCTTTCTCTATAGTTTATTCTATTATAAGTATGTACATATACTATAAATACTATTTATATAATTATAAAAATAATAATGAATTAATAAAATGAATATTTTATTTAGGTAAACTATACAATAAGGGTCCAAAGCCTAACTTTAATACCTTAACTCCAAGTTAAATGAAACGACCTTCATTAAATAGCTTATTAAAAGTTATATAATCTTAAAGGAAATTTTGATACATTTTGAGTTCATATGGAGAAGATATGCGTATGAGAAGTTTGGATTTTGGCTTTTTATTCTGAGTGTAAAAAGCACATTGTACATTATTTCAATGTGAAATAAATTTTATATTTTTCTACGTATTTTTATCTACAACTTTCATGGACAAAATTTATTGATTTGATTCATAAATAATACATAATAAAATAGGGCCTAAAAGGTAATTATTGACCTATATTTGTAGGGATTTCAGACCGTGTTTCTTATACAATTTGCCACCCTATCTCCCTATACATTATTCCGTGTCGACTAAGTCATCATGACGACTGAGTCTCGGTGGCTAGGGTCACTCAATACCTATGGTGTCTCATTTCGTTTTCTTTTCGTTTCTTTATTCTTTTATTTTGGCCATAAATGCAATATTTATACAATATTTTCTACAATATTTGGAATCAATTATAGCGGATTTATTTTGGTAAATATGCTATATACATGCATTTAGCTAGGGTTTGAAGGCAAAAATCAAAGAATAAAGGTGATGAAATGGAGAATCATCACCCCCTTATACTTTCCTTTGCTAGTCCCTAGCAAACACTTATGCCTATAAATGCAGAAAATAGAAATAAAGAAAAGGAAAAGAAATAACTTGGAATAATTTTCGGCTTTTAAACTTGTCTTAATAAAGTCAAAGTTTGGAGCTTAGAGAAGGCCTTTGGATTAATGGTGTGTTCAGAATCACAAAGAAGTCAGGAGGTGTGACACAACAACCCTTAGGTTACATACTCCTATTATCCAGTCCAATTCACAACTAAATCAAAACTTGCCTCTCAGTCGCATTCTCTTGCTACCTTGAAATGATAGAACCATGCGTATGAATTATTAACTCTCCCCGGACAAAATAATTGAACTACCAAGGCGTCTTCTCTTCTGATAACTCATCCTCGTGGAGACATATATTCCCTTCTAAGGTCAGGTGCTCTCTATCTTTACAACCAAATGGGGGAAGAAGTTAGAAGAATGGAAATGAAGTGGGAATGAACCAGTGTAGTCTTCATTCCCTTGTAAAGTCAGTCAGTGTATCGATTCTTTACCAAGAAGCAGACTTTTCTGAAGCTTAAATTCTTGTGGAATTTTTGGTTGTAAGCTTTTTTGGATATTTTCTTTAGCTTTGTACAACTTCTGCATTCTTGCTTGTGCCCCTGTGAATATAGTATCTTTTATTCCACCCATTTTTGGGGTCTTAGATAAAGTTGCATCAGTAGACCATTCCTCATCCGAAGCAATATCTCAATCCATCTCCAGTATTTAGATATCATTGTTACTAAAAGAAATGGGTTATAGTACTGGTGTCGACAATTCCCAAGAATGGTTCTTGAGCCACCCTTGACGAAGCGGCCTTGCATCGTCCCGATTTATACTCTAAGATTTTTCAATAGTCCATCTGAGTTGAGCTAAGTGGTAAGTTTGAGGTTTCTAGTCAAGTCACTATCTCAAGAGTGTTACGGATGATATGAAGGGTTCTGTTTAGGTACATTGAATTGACTTATGCAAATAATCTTATGGAATCTAAAGAATTAAGTTTATGTGTCCTGAAATATCTAAACTTCCAGTCCTCAACGGGTTCCTATGAAATTAAGTGTATTAATATCTATTCCAAGATCCAATCTTCAGACTTTATTTTGACTTGTTCAATTGTCTAGGTTATTCCGAAAAATGCGAATGCTATGTACAATGCAAGAATTTTTTTGAAGCAACTTTTTGAGTTTGAACTTTTTATGGATTTTGAAAAAGTTTTGTAAATTGTTATGCAATTTTGAAAAAGGTTTTGCAAATATTCTTGGGATTTTTCATTTTGCAATATTTTAGGGATTTTTTCTTTTCTTTTTTTACAAAACAAATTTTTTAGTAAAAGAAACTAGTACAGATATTTACATGGTAGTGCATCTTAGTAATTTACAAGGAGGAGGTTTTAGGAATTTATAGGAGGTATTTACAGGCATGTGATTATTATTCACAGGTTAATGTTTTAGGTTTGTAAAAGATTTATATTTGCTTAGATTATGTACATAGTTCTCAAAAGAATTTGAAAATATTTTTGCAAACATTTTGAAAACTTTAATTTGTGAACTAATTTGGCAAATAATTTTTGCAAACATTTACCAAATTTGAAAATCACTTTTGCAAAGATTTTTCAAACAATATATATAGATTTTTCGAACTTTTTTTGCAACCATTTTTCAAATCATTTGTAAATAGATTTTCAAAAACTTTTTATTTCAAACAAAGAAAATTTTCACAAAGGCTGACAATATTTTACAAAATATTTTCCAAACAGTTTTCAAAAGATTTTTCAAAAAGATTTTCAAATCATTTTCAAACATTTTACAAAGCATTTTTTACCTATTTTATTAATTGGTATATGCAAAGAATTTTAATGTATTTTATACAAGTATTTTCTTTACACTTATTTTAACGGATTTTAGCCATACTTATTGAAAATAGAAAGTACGAGTTATGGCTAAACTATATAGAGAGTATATATTGACTCCCTATACTTAGCTTGAGTTATGTCCTCGTAGATTAGAGAGAAAAAGAGAAGACATAACTCGTATTGAGTATTGAAGATCCTATACTACAACAAAGAAAGAATAATGATTGAATAATTGAGAAGTCGATCGTCCCCCCTATACTTAGGATTAAATAATCCTTAGTATAGCAGGTTGTATCTACATGCAAGGGGGGTCGAAGGTGGGAACGAATAAATGAATCATCGGCTCAGCTTGTCTCCCCATATATTTAGGGTAAAATATCAATAAGTATAGATAAACTATCAGAGTTGGGAGACATACGAGGGATCAAAGAATAAATAACCCAAGGGCGCTCACCCCCTATACTTAGGATGAAGCATATCCTAAGTATAGCACAGATGAATGGGGTAAGGGAAACACAGAAGAAATAATTTGAAGAAAGAAAATGAAATGAAGAAAAGAAGAAAAAGATTAACTAATCAAAAAATATTTTTGATGGCCTCGTCTAATTATGTTGATCCTGCGGCTATAAGCTCTTCATCATAGACCACCTACACTGAATCAACCACAGACAGAAATGTATCATGCTTTGAATAAGGGTTTAGTAACTGTCTGTTGATTACAAATGAGCGTGCGTCAACTGACAACCCAGATATCTCAATGCTCCTATTGTCACGCACAAGCTTCACTATGAAATGTCTGATCCATTTGCTTTTCAGCTTCCCCAGAAATAGCTTGAGCTTTGCATCAAACAACCAAACTTTCTGACATGGTTCGAAAGTCTTGTGGCGGATGTGCGTTTTGTGCCACATCTTGATATTCTCCTTGTACATTAGGTTGTTGTCATATGCATAGTCACGGAATTCTAGGACTCAATCTATTCTTTCCTGCCTTCTTGGAATCCAAATTTCAGACATTTATTGCATATAAACATTTGTGAATGAGTTCTACAGGCAAATGGCATGGCTTTCCATATTAGGAGGTTGGGAGACATTCCTAATGTGACTTGTAGATGGTCTGATAGGCCCAATGAATAGAATCAAGAAAATGCGACCAGTTCTTCCTGTCAGGATGTAAAAGTTTCTATAGAATTGTCTTTATCTCCCTATTTGAACATTCGACCAAGCCATTGGACTGTGGGTGGTACAGAGAGGCGACATGATGTTCGATGCAGAATTCTTGTGTCAGCTTCATCACCTCTCTGTTAATGAAATGGCTACCCCCATCTAATATAATATTTTGGGGATCCCGAATCGTGTAATGATGTTTTCCCTCAGGAAATGACAAATGGTGTGGCTGCTCAGGTTGGGATAGCCTCCATCCAACGACTCACGAAATCAACAAGCAGAATATACTCAAAATCCTAAATGTTGGGAAATGGGCCCATGAAGTCAATGCCCCACGTCAAACACATTTGAAATCTAAATGTACTTTAGAGGTATTGTGTCTCTCATTCCAATAGTATCGCCCAGTCTCTGACAGTCAGCGCAATGCTTAATGACGTCTTCTGTATCTTTGAATAATGTTGGCCACCAAAGGCTGCATTATAGAACTTTTGATGACATTCTTCTCCTAGAGTGGTATCCTCCTTATTCTCTAACATGGCAATGTTCGAGGACACTTTGGATTTTCTCCTGAGGAATGCACTACCTCCAGATGCAACCTCCCCTCACGAAAAAGATAAGGATCCTCCCACTGATAAAAATGAATATCCAATCGAAATTTACCGACCTTCATCTTTGGCCAATCTTGTGGAGTTTTCTTGGATACCAGATAATTCACTATATCGACGAACCAAGGGAGTGGGGTAACTGACAAGATTGCTTCATTTGGCAAAATTTCAGTAATTGGTAATAAGCTCTGCCCAGGAGTATCTAGCTCGGGTAATCTTGGCAAGTGATCTGCCACCAAATTTTTAACTCTAAGATTATCATGGATTTCTAGATCAAATTCCTATAGCAGAAGGGTTCATATGATAAGTCTTGGTTTGTCATCCTTCTTGGCTTGCAAGTTTTTGATGGAAGATTGGTCTGTATAAATGATCACTTTGGATCCAAATAGGTGGGATCTGTATATCTCCATGGCAAAGAAGATTGTTAGCAGCTCTTTTTCAGTGAAAGTGTAGTTTCTCTGAGCTTCATCTAGAGTTCTACTAGCATAATGAATTGTAAATGGTAGATTATCTCTTCGTTGTCCTAGAACTACTCCAATAGAGTAATACGATGCATCTGTCATGATCTCAAATGGGAGATACCAATATGAAGGTTAAAGGATAGGGGCATGTGTGATCAGTTCTTTCAGCTAATTAAATGCTGGAGGACTCTATCGTCAACGATAAAATCTACCACCTTTCCCAAAAGCTCAATTTGTGGTCGGGCAATTTTTCTGAAATCCTTGATGAATCGTCGGTAGAAACTGACATGCCCTAGAAAGGATCTGCCTTACTTCAAATTTGTAGGAAGTTCGGAAATGACATCCACCTTCATAGGGTCTTCCTCCATGCCACGTTTTGAGATGGCATGGCCTAGCACAATACCCTCTGTTACCATAAAATGGCTCTTCTCCCATGAGATCACTAGGTTCACTTCGTTGTTTCTCTTCAAGACTCAGTTTAGATAATATGCACTGATCATAGCTATCTCCGTATACCAAGAAGTCGTCCATGAAAACGTCAATAAAACTTACAATCATATCTGCGAATACAACCAACATGCATTGCTGAAATGCCGTCGAAGCATTGCATAACACAAATGGCATTCTATGGAAGGCGTAAGCACCAAATGGACATGATAAGATCGTTTGTTCTTGATCCTCAGGAGCTATAGCAACTTGGTTGTAACCGGAGTAACCATCCAAGAAATAGAAATATTCCTTCACGACCAATCACTCAATGATCTGGTCAGTGAAGGGGAGGGGAAAGTGGTCCTTCTTGGTCGCTAGATTCAGGTGTCTGTAGTCCACACATATGCTCCAATATGTCGTTACTCTGGTCGTGATCTCCTCTCCTTTGTCATTCTTGATCATGGTGATCCCTGATTTCTTTAGCACAACATGTAAGGGACTCACCCATTTCAAGTCGGAGATGGGATATATGAATCTCGCATTACACCATTTTAAGATTTCGTTCATCACTTCCTCATGGAGATTTGGATTCAATCTTTGATGGAACTCACAAGATGGCTTGCTATCTTCCTCAAGATATATGTGATGCGAGCATAGTGAGGGGTTGATCCCATGGAGATCTGAAATTTTCCAGCCTATAGCCTTGCTATTTCTTTCTAGAACCTCGAGTAGAGAGTCTTGTTCCTCTGTTAGCTGTGAATTGATAATAATGGGGAACATGTTCTGCACTCCCACAAGGAAGGCATACTTCATATTTGCTGGAAGTGGTTTGAGCTCAAGAGGGGTCTGATTCAGCTCGGTGGTGACTTCACCTACTGTGCATGGCAAAGATGTCAGGTCTTTCAACTATATGGTGTCCACAAGTGGCATTGTGGGCTATGCATTCAATGCTGCACATAATTCTTCTATTACATAATCTTATTCATAAAAGTCTTCAATGATTGCCTCTTGCTCTGCTAAATACAAATGGTAATAGATGTGTTCATCAGACAACTCAGCGAAAATCTCATCATCGAGGCTATCTGGGAACTCGATTGTGCTATACACTAGTTCTTTTGTGGAGAGGAACTCATGGGTTTCAATGTCATCCATAAATAGATTTGTAGCAATATCTCAACAAGAAAGTCACGGTCTTCTGTTCATTGCTCTGTAGGCTCACTCTCTTCTGATGTAGGCTTTGATTGTTTCTGCACTTGGATCATCTCGATTGGCACCTTATCGTTGTTTGAGCGGAAGGTGATCTTCCCGGTGCCACAATAAACCACTACTTCGGCTGTTCAAAGGAACGACCGTCCAAGGATTATCATGGTATGTAGAAGAGGAGCTGAGGTGTTCATGTCTAGCATGATGAAGTCCGCAGAGAACTGCATTCCCTGAATGGGGACGATGACGTCCTCCAAAATTATTCTGGGTCGCTTGATGGATGCATACGTGAACTGCAGAATCATTCTAGTAGACTTGAGTGGTCCCAACCCAAACTCTTTGAGTAGTGAAGTGGGCATCAGGTTGATTGAGGATCCACTGTTGAGTAGAGTTTGATCGAGCTCCCGATCAAACATCTAGCATCTGACTAGAGGAGCTCCTATATCCTTCCTTTGGTCGAGAGCTTACTAGTTTCATTCACTGTAGCCACGATCAGAATCTGTTTCACATTTCTTTGTTTGGCTCTGCATGGCATGCTTCTTTCGAACCTTTATTGATGATAGACATGTACTTGGTGGTTTTGAGCAAGCACAAGATTCTGAATAATCTCAACAACATCGTGATCAGACAAGGTTGATTTCAAATTTTTATTTTTTTTGGATTTTCTTAATGCGTCTGGAAAAGAAATATTTATATAATCAAAAGAAATAGTAGAAATAGTGTTCTTATTTACATCAAAATTTGTGCCCACATCAGGCTATATAAATGGGTGACTAAAATGAGCAGGGTCATCTAGAAAAGGCGGGCATCCAAAATCTACAGGTAGGGCTCCATTGGCTGGCACTGGATCAACTACATGTGCTGTCTCCTCCAAGGCTGGCTGGTTGGTGCTCTGTCTACTGATGTTGGTGCTATCCTTTTGGAATTTTTTATTTTCCTGATTTTTTTGCCTTTTTATTGATGGTGCTTATCCTTCTTCTTCTTCCTCACTCGACCCCGATGGTGGATCTGCTGATGCAGGAGATGATGATTCTCCCGACGAAGCTTTATTCTTCCCCCATATGGCTAGTGGATGCAACATCCTACCATTCCTGAGAGTGACAACATTAGATTAAAAACAAATCCAGCATATCTGACCCTGTTAGACTGGCTGGATCATCACAAACTACCTACTCTTTCTTCTTAAAATTATTGGGGTTAGCCTCCACTTGTGACGGAATGGAGGTCTTCGTGGAAGTTTGATCGTCAAGTTTCTGGCTTATCTATGCTAGTCTTTTCACTAGCTGAGATAGACAATCCAAGGTGGGATTCACAAGAGGGGAATCCACGAATGATTCGACGTGCTATCCACGCTGATGCTGGGATTGGTGTGGAGACTGCTAGTGGGAGTACTGATTGTAGTACTGAGAAGGAGGATGGTATTGCTGCTAGTGCTGAGGAGGGTTCTGATATGGCACAACCAAGTACTGTTGATTCTGTTGGTACTGACGGTACTATGGTTGTTGGTACTAATTCTTCCTCTAATTACCACATCTCTGTGGAGAGTGCTGGTGGTACTGAGTCTGATTCTAGACAAATCTCCCTCGTTATTGAGGGAACTAGCAGTTTCCTAACTGCTGGCCCTACTGGGGACTGTCTGGACGGATCGACTATACGTCGTTGGAGCATACACCATTCACCTCTTGAATGAGAGGTATAGGTAAACATGGATCCTGAATGGGTTGGGGCCCAGGCTGGTAGACTACCAATGTTGTTGTGGCTACTGTGGAGGTGTCAGTTCTGGGGCCTGCATGTAATATACGTGTTGGACCACTGGTTGTGGTTGACTTGGTTGAGGAGACTGCGATGATGCTTGTTCTTTCGTCTCAGCGGGACTGATGGCCGATGCAGACACGGAATTACAAGAGATGATCATACTGACTAATAGCTCCAGTTACTTGGTAATTGAAAAATGGGGCAATCGGAGTTGCTAAAATGAGCTGACAAATCAGCTTCACTTGTCATTGAGGCGACTACTCAGATCTCTCTATTACTTCAACAATTAACCCACAGAGATAATCAAGCTATTAAAAGAAAGAGTTAAAATTTATTATACCCTACTAGAATCGTATAGTGACAAGCAAATATGGGTTGAACATATGAAGCAATGGAGTAGAGCAGACAAGATATAAATCAAAGCACAATTTATTTCTCAATCACCTAGCCACATATATGTTTTTGTGAGTTTTTTATTTTTTAATTATTAATTATTGTTATTATTGTCTTTATATATTTATATTTTGATTTTAATTTTATTTGTGTTTCCTTTTATATTTTTTTATATTTCCCTTTTAAATATCTAATATAGGATATATAAAACTATACATAGAATAAGAGATAAAAGATATACAAATGTTACTGAAGATATCCAAAAATTGCAAAAATAAATATTTTTATAGTTTCAAATAATTTTTTACTATTTTTGTAAATTTTTAGACAATTTTGCTAATTTTTATATATTTTTAAATTCAAAAATAGCTTAAAATAATGATAAAATAATAGGTCGAAATTGAAATGGAAATTAAAAAAATCAAGTCCAAAATTTTCCAAATAAATTTTAATAGTTAAGTAATAATAAAAATATATAGAAAAATATAAAAAAAATCCAATTTTTAGACTTTTTAGGAATTTGTAGACTTTTATATAGGTTTTTAGGTCTTTTTAATTTTTAGGTATTTTCTTTTCTTTTTCTATTTTCAGGTTTTTTTAATTTCTGAAGTTGCAAAATTGCTAAATATAGATAAAATATATTTTTTAGAAAATTTCAAAACTATTTTATATTTTTTGGTATTTTCTACCGTAGACAAGGTTTTTTAGGGATCCGTTTATTTTTATAAAATAATTAAAGGTTCTAAATTGCAAATGTAAAAAGATAGTGTAAAACTACAATGAAACAAGAACCTAAGATTATTTTTGGGATTTTTCGAGAACAATAGCTATATTGAAAAAAATAGAGAAAACAAAAAGAAACTACATTCTAACAAGGGCATAATTATAAATAAAATAAAATTGGAGGGTCTTATTGAAGGATTAAATACAAATATCCAAAGCCACAAGGGTCTCTGTGCAAAATGCGTACCTCACGTGGACGACCACGTAAGGTGAGCTGGCGGAGGACTAAAGTGCAAATATCACAAGTATGGGGGCCTTTATACAATTTGATTAAAATTATTTCAACAACAAAGGAATGTTTCAGTTCTAATATTTAAATACAAAAATGGCTGGGGTAGAAGTCGCAAAATACCAGTCCTTAGCGTGGGAATGAATGACGTGGATGCTCTCACTTAGACACGTGTCACACTCTCACTTCATGATGACGGTTCGTTGCTAATGGTTGTGATTAGATCTTCGTCAATGATCGGACGGTGCTGGCTAAGCTTGATCGGACGCACGTTGTTGTGTTGGAGGAACGAAGGACGATCCGATGGCTCTGAATCATGGGGGACGAACACTGTATGAACTCGCGTTGAGCAAGTTTGAAATCATTGCCGATCGCTCCTCTGGTGGTTTCTCTAGTTGGTGATGCTCCCAAAAGGACGCTGGTGCCCTCCTGCACCGGTGGAAAGTCTCAAAATGGCACATGGAGGTCTTGATCACTCTATGGAGGAGCTACACCTGGGAGATCTCCTGGGGCTCGATATACCTGAAAGGGGTCCTTTCTTTATTGTTTCCTGCAGGAGACCATTAGGGGATGAAGCATGAAGCCACTAGAGGCTTCAGGTGTCAGAAAGGGGCGAAGATGGGGTGCGGTGAAGTCCTCCGGCGGGCGACGAAGAGGGAGGACTCGATCTCCAGATCATTGCAAGATCTGGGTGGTTGGAGGTTCTTGGTGCAAAGGACTGCAGAAGGGGAAGAAGATGGATGCAATTGTGGAGGCGGAGGTTGAACAGACTGGCAGGAAAAAGAGGGCGGAGTAGTGAGCTCCGATGAGGATGTACGATGGAAGATACACGGAACCAGCAGGATTTAAATGAAAACAAAAAAGATCTACACTAAGACTATGCTAAAGAATTAAAAAGGGCTAAAAGGATGGAAGCTCACCGTCGAGTGAAGCCAGAAGTAGGAGCTCCGATGAGGTGGCGGCGAGCAGCGGACCAGCCTCAATTCAATGCCAAACGCATTGTCAAGGGATGGAATCGAATCCTGCTATCAACAAGACGTCGAATACAGACCAAGAACTAGGGCAATTAGGTGGAAAAGGGATCAAGCACAAATTTTTGACGAAGGTGGTCTCTTATACGCATGGTGGAACAACTCCAAATAACGAGGTAAAACGGGAGCATCAGTGATCCAAAGCTCGAGGAATCATCTCCGTATGAATCAACGAAGATCGAGGCATCAAAATGCAGAAGAGATCAAACCAAGTCGATGCTCGGATCGACTTGGAAAAAAGCGAGAAAAAAGCGGTCAAACATAGATCTGACACATGCTACAGTGCAGGTCAGGGAGTTGACTGAAGTCAACACTCCCCACCACCTGGTTGGTCCACGTGGACCAACCGGGAAAAAGTAACCCGGAAAATATTTAGAAATTTAGAAAGAATTAGTAACTAATTTTATTAATTTTAAATTATAAAATAAAAATTATTTGTTATTTTCTGTAGAATTTATAATTACTTTTATTTATTTTATAGATATATTTAATTGCAAGTTACTTTTTTGGGGGTTAATTATAGGTATATTTATCTATATTTTAGAGTATTTATTTTTATTTTATAATTTTATTTTTATAATTTTCTTTTCTTCTTTTATTAAATTGTAACTTATTTTTATATACTTAAATATATTTTTATTATGTTTTTCTGAAGTAATATTTACACTTAAATGAATAGGTATATTTATTTTATAAGTATAGTTATTGGCATTTCATCTATATATTTTATATAATTATTTTATTTTTCTAATGTATTATTTATGGTTTTAATTTAGTTTTAATATACACATATATTATAAATAATATTCTCAAAATTATAAAATATAAAATTATAAGAATGATAAAGAATAAATAAAATGAATATTTTATTCGGGTATATTGTACAATAGGGGTCCAAAACCTAACTTTCGCACCTTAACTCCAAAAAATATGAAACCACCTTCATTAAATATCTTATTAAAAGTTATATACAATTAAAAGTGATTTTGATATATTTTGAGATTTTATTTGAGAGATATGGGTATGCGAAGTTTGAGTTTTGAGATTTTTTAGAGTATAACTTTTATACTGTATATTATTTTTGTATAAACTCAATTTTGTATTTTTCTATACATTTTTATCTACAACTTTCATATACAAAGTTTATTTATGTGAGGTATAAAAATCAGAAAATAAATGGGTTCTAAATAATTTTACAAACAAAGAAATTTTAAAAAGGTTGAAAATATTTAACAAACATTTTCAAAATAGTTTTCAAATTATTTTTCAAAAAGATTGTCAAACTATTTTCAAACATTTTGCAAAAAATATTTTTATCTAATTTATGATTAGTAACTACAAAAAGAATTTGAAGAATGATAAAAATCTTTTTATTAAGTATTTTTAATGAATTTAATGGAATATGTATAGTATTTTTAGCCATATTATTAAAAATACGATAGTATGAGTTATGGCTAAAGTATATACACAGTATATATGACCCCCTATACTTAGCTTGAGCTATATCCTCATAGATCAAAGAGAAAAGAGAAGACATAACTCGTACTGAGTATAGAAAGGCCTAAAGAATAAACAAATAAGAAATGAATGAACGATTGAGAAGTCGACCATCCCCCCTATACTTAGGATCAAATAATCCTAAGTATAGCATATTGTACACAATGTAGGGAGGGTCGAGGGTGGGAATGAATAGAACATACTCAGACTGTCTCCCCCTATAATTAGGGTAAGATATCCCTAAGTATAGACAAGGAAAAGAGACAATGGAGAGGATCAAAGAATTAAAGAAATCGGAGTGCACATTCCCCCTATACTTAGGACAAAGTACACCCTAAGTATAGAAGACTGACAAAAAGAGGCGATACATTTTCGGTAGAAAAAGAAAAATGAAACTAAAAGAAGAAAAGGATAAAAGAATAAAAGATAAATGAAGATAAAATGAGAGATTTGAACAAATTAGGATGATCACCCCCCCCATACTTAGGACAAAGTACGTCCTAAGTGTAGCAATGATGAAGGAGATGACACCTTTTGGAAGAATAAGAAACTAAAGAAGGAAAAGAACAAAAGAAGAAAAGAAGAAAAATCATTCAAAAATGTTTTCATTTGCTTTGTCTTTTGCTACAACTATGGAAGTATTCGGCTCATCATCATAAATCACATGGATTGAGTCAATGACAGACAGAAATGTGTCGTGTTCAAGATATGGTTTCAGAAGCTGTCCATTGAACACAAATGGATGTGCTTCAGTTGGCAAACCAGATATCATTACGCTTTTGTTGTCATACACATGCCTCACTATAATGACCCAGTCCATTTGCTCTTCAGCTTGCCTGGAAAGATCTTTAATTTTGCATCGAACAACCACACCTTCTGACCTGACTTGAAGGATTTGCTGCGGATATTGTGGTAGTGCAACTTCTTAACCTACTCCTTGTACATCAGACTGTTGTAATATGCATAATATTTAAATTCCAATAATATGTTCAGATCCATTTTTTGGTTCATCCCAGCTTTCTCAAAGTCCAGATTGCAGATGTTGATGGCCCGTGAAGATTTATGTATCAGCTCAACGGACATATGACATGGCTTGCCATATACCAAGTAGTAGGGAGACACTCCTAATGGCGACGTGTACGCAGTACTGTAAGCCCAAAGAACTGAATCAAGCAGTTGAGACCAGTTCTTTTGATCTGGACGCACAAGCTTTTACAGGATGGTCTTTATCTCCCTATTTGAACATTCCGCTAAGCCATTGGACTGTGGGTGGTATGGTGAAGCGACACGATGTTCTATGCAGAATTCTTGAGTTAGCTTCTTCACCTTTCTATTTATGAAATGGCTACCCCCATATCATATTAGAATCTCAGGGATCCCGAACCATGCAATGATATGATCTCTTAAGAATCGACAGACGATCCGATTACCGATGGTTCGGGCAGGAATAGCCTCCACCCAGTGACTCACATATTCGATAGCAAGCAGAATATATTCATAGCCCTGGCTGTTTAGAAATGGGCCCATAAAGTTGATGCCCCAAGTGCCAAAGATGTCTGATATCTGAATGAACTTCGGAGGCAACCTATCTCTCAGTCCTATGGTGCCACCCATCTTCTGGCAGTCAATGCAATGCTTGGCGTAGTCTTCTACATCCTTGAATAATGTAGGACACCAAAGGCCACTCTGAAGAACCTTTGTTGTCGTTCATCTTCCTGAATGGTGTCCTCCTGTTTTTTTATCATGACAAAGTGCAAGGACACTTGAAATCTCCTCCTGAGGAATACACCTCCTCCAGATACAATCTTCCCCCTCGTGGAATATATATGGATCCTCCCACTGGTAAAAATGGATTTTAGACAAGAATTTGTCTACTTTTAGCTTTATCCAATCTTGTGGAGTTCTCTTGGAGACAAGATAGTTCATAATATCATCATACTAGGGAAGCGAGGTGACTGACAAAATTGCCTCATCTGGAAAGGTTTTTGTCATTGGTTGCAAGTTTGGCTCAAGAGATTCATGCTTAGAAAGTCTAGATAAGTGGTCGGCCACCACATTCTTAACTCCAAGTTTATCTCGAATTTCAAGGTCAAATTCCTGGAGGAGAAGGATCCACCGGATTAGACATGGTTTGGTGTCCTTCTTCTACTGTAAGTACCGGATGGTCGAGTGATCGATATAAATGATGACCTTATACCCAAGGAGATGGGATCTGAATTTTTCTAAGGCAAAGACTACCACTAGCAGCTACTTTTCAGTGGCTGTGTAATTCCTTTGAGCTTTATCGAGCGTTCGACTATCGTAGTAAATAGAAATGGGATATTGTCTTTCCTCTGTCATAGCACGGCACCGATGGCATAATCAGACACATCTGTCATTATAACAAAATGTTGTGTCCAAATCATCGGTTGCAAGATAGGGTCCTGAGTGATAAGTTCTTTCAACTGATTAAAGGTAAGGAGCACACGATCATCAACAATGAAATCATTCTCCTTGCCTAGCAACTCGGTCAACTGCCTGTCTAACTGTTAGAGTATTTAGTAGTGCGCCATGTTGGGTTGTAGCAGGGTAAATGGATCATGGAGAAGATCCATTTACCCCATCCTGTGTTTAGTCCCATACCGTCCAAACTAAAAGAAAAAGTATGCACCACATCTTCAAACGATGCACCATAAGAATATATGTCCGCTGCTGGTAGAAGACCTCGCTCGAGGATGGGTCTGTGGCTTTCAGGTCACCGGAACGTATCTCTGTCATGCCTGTAGAGTCACTGCAATATCAGGTCACCGGAACGTATCTCTGTCGTGCCTGCAGGTCACCGGAACATATCTCTGTCGTGCCTGGAGAATAATCACTGTAGAAGAAGTCCAGCGCGGAGTAGTATTCGGGTCATAAAAGAAGAATTATACGCCCTGACGAAGAAGTCGATGCTCGGTGAAGACGGATAATATTGGGAGAAATAAGACATGGTATCAGAGCGGGTTCGTTTCTTGGGGAGTTTGTTATGTTCATTATCTTTTCCGAGATTCGAGAGTTTTTTTTTTGGGGTTTTCTGGAACCCTAGATTGTTCGAGAGTTTTATTTCGTGAAGATATATGTAGCGCGAGGTTCTGCGTACATCTCAAGTTTTTTTTATGTCCAACATGGCGCACTACTAAATACTCTAACACTAACTTACTGAAATCTTTGATAAACCATTAGTAGAAACCGACATGGCCCAAGAATGACCTGATCTGCTCAATGGTTGTATGTGGCTCTAGCTTGAAATTCACCTCCACCTTGGTTGGGTCGACTTCCATGCCATGTTTAGATACAATGTGACCCAACACAATTCCTTCCGTCACCATGAAATTTCTCTTCTCCCAAGAGAGTACTAGATTGACTTCACAGCACCTTCGTAGAACTCAGTCTATATAATCAAGACATTGATCAAAAAAGTCACCGTAGATCGAATAGTTGTACAGGAAAACCTAAAGAAAATTGCCCACATGTTGGCAAAAATTACAAGCATACACATCTGAAATGTGGTTGGGGCATTTCATAGCCCGAACGGCAGCTGTCTGAAGGTATATGTACCAAATGGACAGGCGAACATGGTCTTCTCTTAATCTTCAGGAGCTATAGCAACTTGATTATACCAGAGTATTCATCCAAGAAGCAGAAGTATTCCTTCACGATTACTCTCTCAAGAATCTGGTCGATGAAGGGAAGAAGAAAGTGCTCCTTTTTGGTTGTGAGATTGAGTTTTCTGTAATCTCTACACACTCTCCATGAAGTTGGTACTCTGGTCACGATCTCCTCTCCTTTATCATTCTTCAGGATGGTGATCCCTGATTTCTTTAGCACTACATGTAGAGGGCTCACCCATTTGCTGTCGAAGATGGGATCAACGAATCCTGCATCGCACCATTTCTGAATTTCTTTCATGACAACCTCCCGAAGGTTCAGATTCAGTCTTCTCTGAAATTCGCGGGAGGGTTTGCTATCTTCTTCAAGGAAAATGCGACATGAGCACAGGGACAGTTGATCCCATGGAGATCTTAAGTTTTCCAACCTATAGGCTTGCGGTTACGTTTAAGAACCTCCATCGAACGATATTCTTGGACTTCGATCAGATGAGCATTAATGAGGACCGGATGCATATTTTGTTCACCCAGAAGGAAGGCATGCTTCATATTGGAGGGAAGTTGTTTCATCTCAGGCAGAGTGGGAGTTGATTCGATGGTAACTTCAACTATCATAGTAGGTGGAGGTTCTTTCACCTGTTCGGTGTCCACCCTGATTTGTTTAGTTTTTTTATTTTAAAATTCACAGAATTTTTCAATAATATCTTCCTCATTGTAGAAATCCTCAATGATTTGCTCTTGGGCTTGAGGGCACATGATCTCCACAGAAACCTCACCAAGTGATTCAACAAGAATCTCTTCATCATCTATAAGGGGAAATGCGACTGCATTATCCATCCCTTCCTCGGGGCAGAGGAATTCATGGAAATCATTGTCATCCATAAAGAGGTTGTTATCCTGTATTTCTACCAAAAAGTCACAGTCTTCAAGATGGTTGATCACCTGCATGCCTGCTGCATATGTTCCCTCTGTAGGTTTTTCATCCGCTACGGTATCTATCTTGACTTTATTATCGCTGAAGCTGAACATGATCTCTCTAGTGTCGTAGTTCACTAATGAATTGGTTGTTCGCAGGAATGATCTTCCAAGGATGATGGGCATGAGGAGTAGAGACGTGGAGACGTCCATGTCTAGCACAACGAAGTCGGCAGGGAATTGCATCCCGTGAACCGTGATGATTATGTCCTCCAACCTGCCCCTAGGTCGCTTGATGGATTTGTTTGTGAATTGTAGAATCATTTTTGTAGGTTTAAGCAGTCCTAACTTGAATTCTGTGAGTGAAGTTGGCACTAAATTGACAGAAGACCCGTTGTCGAGCAAAGTGCGTTCAAACTCTTAGTTGAACATCTGACGGTAAACAAGTAGTGCTCCCTTTTCTGGATTTTTGTCCGGGAGATTGCTGATGGCATTGACTGTGGTCATTGTAAGAATATCTTTTTGGATTTGCCACTTTTACTTCTGGAATTGTGATAATGAGTCTTGTGACTAGTTCTACATGCAACTTTCAATCCTTTCTTCACAACATGCATGTACTCTAGAGCTTTCAGCAAAGGCACATTCAAGACCAAATTTTGGATGATTTCTACAATGACATGATCAGACAAAGCATTCTTCAAAATTTTCAATTTTTGTGCTTTTCATTGCTGCTAGAAAAGGAATATTTACAGAATTTGAAACAGTATCATTCAAAGTTTTGTCCATATCATTGTTTACAGGTAGATGGCAAAAATGTGTAAAATCATCTACAGTTTGTAAACCAAAAAAAAATAAGCTCGGCTTCGTGTGTTGTCTTTGGATCCACTGCAGGTGCAAGTTGATGAATATGTGATTCATCACTCTAAAAGTTGAAAATAGAGCATTGTTCCTGAGTAATTAGAGGCATATTTCCACCTATATTGCATAATTAGCATTCATGCATGCATTGATAACATTTGCATTTTAGCATTAAAATCTACATTAAATAAGAAGCCAAAGACACCTGTAAAAATCACTCATCTGTATATATTTTACACTAACTCTAGATCCCATAATTTTACTTTATACTGTATATATTACTAACAATAATATGAGAAAAATACCAAAAAATGCTAACTTGTATAATTGACCAATAAAAACCCAATTCAAGTTTGAAACCATGGACCTTAGAATGCACATATCTCTCTCATACAACCTCCGATATAGGTCTACTCACTTTTAAAATAATACACATTCAGAGACCTTCAAAATGAGACCAATTTCATTTAAATCGGAACTCATATGCAAAACTTGGGTTTTGGGCCCCCATTGTATACTATATGTATGTATATTTGTACCTTTGTATATTATCACTTTATTCGACCCCGTTTCCATTTTTAATTAACATAAATCTTGTAGAAATCATCGAGATCTACAACTTTCATGTTTTAAGTTTTTCCAAATTCGGTCATTTTCCCACCTTATTTCACCTTCTTTTCTCAACCAATCTAATTGGGCCACGTAGTGCCTTCTGGTTGCGCCACGCAGCCCATCTCCCTGCTTGCCACGCGCCAAATCTCAGCCATCCATTCCGCGTCATCTCACAGCCGATCGATCATCACCCAGATCAGATCTGGGCCGCTCACCAGTGCCTCCATCTCCTTTGGCCACATGTCACGCTCACGACCGCTGGATCGGGGCCTCGATGATCAGATCGCAGCCGCTCATTCCCACTTCATCATAAGCCCTCCAATCCTATGCCAGATCTCATCACAGCCGTTCCTTTCCGCCCGCACCTATGCCCGCCATGTGATACATCCTTCACCCTCCGATCCTTACTCCTGATTCAATCTCCACCGTCCTTCAGCGCCCGCACCACATTCCGCCACACGGTGCATCCCTATCCCTTCGATCACACCACTCTGATTTAATCCTAACCCCTCCTTAGCACCTCAATCTGTGCCGTTGGATCAATAGATCAAATGTTCCAGAGTTCGTCTTCTTCCTCCAGCCGCCTTCCTCGTGTACGTCGCCCACCTCGCGCCGCCTCCTCCCCCTTTCTATTTTCATCACCATATCAACCACCATCTTTGCGCATTGAGTGCCCCATGACGTAGCCCCATCAACCCTCATCCTCTACAACACCCATGATTGCCAAGATAGCCATTCCCTCGCTCCACAAACTCCACGAACATCACGCCTCCCATCACCTGGACCTCCACCTTCTTCCTTTAAATACTCCACCATCGGACACCTTCACCGCTATCCGCCCTTGCAAGAGAGAACCTAGAGATCCCCTCCAGCTATCAGTGATAGTGATTTGGGCTTAGAAGTGAATGACGACAGTTTTCCATCTCTGGCAAGATCCATGGCGTAGCATCACTATGCCACAGCTTCCCCGACGAGCTGCACGAGCTCGGGCCTCTACCGACCCTCGAGCGACGATCAGAAGCTTCCTCCGAGCTTCCAATCCCAGGTAGCCTCCTCTATTCCTCCTTCGATCTTCTTCCTTTTTTTCTTTTGTTTTTCTCCTAATTTATTAGGCCGCCTCGCTCGATTACACCCTCCACCAACCATCGCCTGAGCTCCGCCTTGGAGCTCTAATCTTCACGCACCCATTCATTCGCCCCTATGACGCATCGAGTCCCCCTCTGACCACAGCTCCGCCTTCCCGACGGAGAAGCTCGACAGCCCGAGCACCACTTCACGACACAGGCCTCCAGTCACCCCTTGCACTCCCACGAACACGAGTGCACATTCTTGGCTTTTACTAACTCTATAGTGGATGTTTTCTTCATTGATCGGACATCTCGCCGGAGCTGCTTTGAGCTCCATCGTCCCCGGCCTAGAGACGACCCACTCGCTTTCAGATGCTCCAATGGCTCCCCAGTGCCTCTACGACCATTCCTAGCTATCCAGGAGCTTCCAGCAACCTTCACCGACCATAGGGGAAGGCGATTGAGTCAGAAGGCCATCGTCGGAGCCCAAGCATGTCCGTCGCAGGAGGCGACAGACCTGAGGAACACGACAAGCAGCCACCATCTGATCGTCTTGATCGGACGATCCCGATCGAGCTATGTCACCCGCTCCAGCCTCCGTTGGATTAGGAGGATCTAACGGTCCTCATTCGTCCACGTCGCCCTCGCCTGCAACTCTATATACCGTCGGATCAATCTTGTTATGACGGCAAGCATCGCGCCACAAAGTCAACTACAACCATCGTCGAATCGACCTTGATCTAACGGTCCAAGGCACGCCACGTATCCAACTCCAACAACGGTTTGATCCTCATCGATCGAACGGTCAATCGTACGCCACGCAGCTCCTCCGAGCCTCTTCCCCGACCCTTAGGATCGAAGCTCCCGAAGCTAATTCGAAGCTACATCTAAACCTCCAGAGCACCCGAGCTGACGTCCAAGTCTCCGAAGCTTTCTGAGCCTAGCATCTCACGTGTCCCTTACATGCGGTCTGGGCATTTGCACAAATGCTCCTGCAAGTTTTCAATATTGCATTCTAGTCCCTGTCATGCGCGTCATGTGAGGCGCACGTGTTCCCGTGGATATTTTGCATTACTACCCCTATTATTATAGGTATTTGCACTTTAGTCCCTGTATGCATGTTTAATTTAAACAATTTTAATTTCTGTTTGCATTTTGGTCCATGTGTTTGCATGTTCATTTGGGCATTCATTTAGCCTCATTTTTAAATTCCAAAAATTGCATGTTGTAGATAAACTTTAGCTTTATCATTGTGGACATGTATCATATTTTTGTGAGCAACAAGGAATTAATATATTTATTTTTGTGGAAATTTACATAGTTTGCCCACTGTGTACTTTAAATTGAGTATTAAATTATTTGTTGCTCCAAAAATCATCATAAAATCACAATAGGTTTACTTTAAGTTTCTCTATACTGTGCCCAAGAATCACATCATTTGCATGCATCATGAGGCATGAATAAATTAAATAGTATTTTGCATAATTGATTTTTAATAGGTCAAATGTACATCAATTTTAGGCCTGATAATTTTCCAGGATTACTTTCACATAGAACCATATAGGATAATTTTTATATCTGAAAATAATAAACTTTGGTATTTATTAAAATTAACTTTGCAAAAACTAACCTACATTCATATTAAATTCATAATTAATTCATTTAGAGTCTAAAAATTCTAAAAACATTGCAATAGCTTAGTTTCATAGCATTTCATCTTCTGGCCACGTTTCATTAATTTTGGACATCATTTGACAATCATTTATGTTTTAACTTAAAATTTGGCTTGAAATTGCATTGTATTTTCCTTAATTGCATAAAAAAGACCAAAAATATTCTCCTGAAAATTTAACATCTAAATTGACTTCAAATTCACCTAAGGAGAAAGCTGCCTCCCTGAGTTCGACCTTGGGCTTGCCCAAGTAAAATAAAAATTTGTCGCTTGTGTTTAATTCAATTAATCTAAGTGATTTTTATCAGTCTCAAGTTATATAACTACACCGAACATCATTACAATTTAATCGTTAATACAGTTGAATTAAGTAGGGTAACCGAAGAGGCTCTTCAAATGGCGCAGTTGCCAGGGAGGCACGACTTAGGTTAATTTTTAGAAAATTTTGATTTTAGATTTTCCATCCCCAGGTAGTCTGATTCCCATCTTTTCTTGTGAATATTTTCTGTTTAATTTGTATTTGTTTATTGTGTGTCATCTTTTATCTGACCTCCATTTATTTTTGTGTGAGGAATACGAGGAGTCGAAGGTGTTTCGCCAAGCGAGACGAGGAACCTACAATAAATAATTTGAGTGTTTTTATGAGGACTTGTAATTTTTCTTTTATTTTATTTTACATTTTTCCAGCAGTTCCCGTTTGGGTTCTCGCATGTGTAAGTCATAATAAAACGTGTCCCCGTGTGCTGTGTGGTTGCTTTACGTAGAATAGGACCTGCACTTGCAGCTCTTAGAGCTATCTTTGGATTGTTTGTGCTCGTAAAATTCTAGGACCACACTTCGCACTTCCACATGACTTATCCAAATACAACATGTTCTTCACTCGCTAATAGAACTGCTTGTTTAGGAGTGACTTTTATTGCTTGCATTTCATATCGTATAAAATTTCAATTATGTTTTGCATCCCGCATCTAAAGCGAAAGGATCACTGTAAGTCTTCTAAACTTAGCATTCATCATTGTTTTATCTTGCACCGTCTTTTCTCGACTCCTTCCCCCCTTGATTTTTCAAACTTAGGCTTAAAGGAAATTGGGACTGGACGATAGGTGTGCCTTATGGTTGGACTAATCAAGTGATCACCTAACTTAAAACCGAGACAGCTAAACAAAATTGACCAAAAAAATCAAATAAAATCAGAAATTTTGTTTGCGAGAGATTAACCCCAACCTTGATTTCAGGCTGAGTGAGGGTACTAGAGTGTGTGTGCACACCCTAAGGCAGAGCCAAAAATCCACGGCTTCCATATCGCGTACCACAATCTGAGGAAATATCACAGGATGAACTATGGGTTCAACTGACCAGTGCCAAGTAGCCTCCGCCTACTCTGGTAGGTAGATAGGGGCGAAATTACGGTGCACCGCGATAAGTTGCTAGTAGCCTCTACCTGCTCTGGCAGGTAGAAGTTACAACCTTATTAGCCTTCTCCTACTCTGTAGGTAGATAGGGGCAGGTCCTTGAACTTTCAGCTGGTAATAGGAGCGGAGAAAGGAAGGGCATTGGTATCTTAGGCGATAGGTTAAACAGGGGAGATGCATCCAGCTTTGAGCCGACTCCCCTATAGGCCGCGTAACCTTTGCTACTTGCTTGAAAAGTCACACTTAAAATCAACCAGACTAATCGGACTCAGTTCCGGGTCCTTCACCGTGTTGAGTGTGAACTTGGGGTTTGCTCTTGCATTTGTCTTTCTGTTTGTCTGTGTGTGTTATCCTGTGTAATTGCACGTTTTCTACCTCGATCCGCTTCATGATGTCAGGATATTGGTACCCATATCCCGAGACCTCTAGTTATTCCTCCTTGACCATATACCATTCATCTTTACCTTCTTCTTCTTCTTCCATGTATCCTCTGCCATCCACGGGAGAACCTTACCCGTGGTCGGTTCCACCTCGACCCGATTATGAAGTCAGAACTTCGACTGACTTCTCCACTTCTTCGGATTTCTCACCTAGTCCATATTCTAACATACTTGATCCACTTCCATCTTGGGCTGACTGTCCTTATTCTTGAGAGCTTGCTGGAATTAATGATCCATACGAAGAGCAAGCCGCTGCTAAGACTTATGACTGGCAGAATTACTCACCCCCGCATACCTCATTCTTACCTCAAGTAAGGATCGAACAATAATTCACATATACACATCCCGACTTGACCTTAGGGAAAAACATGGTCGATAGAACCTACCGAATGGAGAGGCATGCACCTCATGACCTTCCTGACTTGATTGACCTTAGTAATCAAGCTTGCATTGACCAGCCTTCATATCACACATTCGGAGAGCCTACAGGGGATCAAACTCATGAATTCAATCTACGAGCCCCCTCTTTATTGATTCCATCATATAAGGCTCCGACCAATTTCTGTCATTCGGATGGTCTATACTCACCCCGGAATTACATGCCAAAGTCTAGGTATGTTGAGTATGAGACCCCAACATCTCAGCAGTATCCTCCAATTGAGCCGAACTCTCCCATGATTTGTCATGAGAATTTTTTGGAGGATGACCTTTCTAGACTTATTGAGAAGAATGAATCATTCGGTGCCAAGTTGAGAGATGTCATGGAAATATTGCACTCAATTTCTGCCAGCCTAGGTATGAAGGTGGAATAGGAAATAAGTGGATTTGATGTTGAAGACCGATTAAACACAAGGAGAAACACACACTCTGTACAACTGGAGTCAATTCTACCTTCCTCTTCTACTAACCCCTTGCCTTCCAATCCATAATCTGACCATTCGTTCATCAAAAACACCAAAAAAATCGAAAATTCCAAAAAGACCAAAAACATTGAGAAATCAGAAAAATCCATAAAAATAGAAAATGAAAAAGACTTAAAAAAATTGGATCCTGTCTGATAACGGGCATTTTGCGAGGGTCAAAAGATAGTGTCGCTGAGGCGACCGCTCACAAAACACCTGTTGATCAGCAATTAAGCCACATTAAAGAATAAATCAATTAAGTCCCAAAATTGTGAATTAAAATTTATTAACTCTACCACAAAATGCATAGTGTATAAGCATGTAGAGGTCGAACCACAGAGAGCAATAAAAAAAGGGTAGCCTATGGGTGTTCATGTACAACAGGGTCATCCTTTAATGATTCCTATTTTTGTGGGTTTTCGGGGTTTTATGTTTTTTCTATTTTTGTTTTTATATTTTTTATATTTTTTATGTTTTATAAATATTTTTTATATATATTTTAATTATATATTATATATATAGAGAGATATATGAAAGAAGAGAGAGAGAGAGAAGATATACTCTACGGATACATACATATATATATATACTCAATATATACTAAATATAATCTTTTTAGGTTTCTCTTTTTTTTGTTTTTTTGTTTATATATATATATTTAATGTCAAAAAGGTCCCTAATATAGGACAGTTTAAGTAGGACGACACTAATTTGGGTTCTAAAAATATAAAATAAATCAAAAAATGTCCCAAATTAATTTTAATACATAAATAATAATATCTAGATAATTATAGAATAGGAAAATATATTTTTTTACATTTTTGTTGCATTTCTATATTTTTTTGTTTAGTTTTGAAGTTATCTATTTTTTTATTTTTCTTTTTCTTGTTTTTAGGATATTTCACTTTCTGGACTCAATAAACATATATATATATCATATATAATTTTTTTGTAATTTTCCAAAAATGTTTTATAATTTATTTGTATTTTCTCAGTTAAACAGTGTAAAATTAGCTCTTTTTTCACTTTTAATAAATAGATAAAATGCCCAAAATTCCAAACAAAAATATAGCGTGCATCTATAAGGTACCAGGCATCTACCCTAATTTTTGTGACTTTTTAGGAGCTAGCTTGGCATATTTAATAACTACATGAAAGACACAAAAATTAAACAGTCTAGTAGGGGCATAAATGCAAATAAAATTAAACACAGGGGCCACAGTGCAAATATACCTGAAGAAATAAACATTTATTTTATTTTTAAGGATTATTTTACAATTAGCAAAAGGCACCATGGTACACACGCAATTTTAACGTGCCTCACGTGGGACTGCACGTGAGGCGCGGAATGACCTAAATGTAATTCTATAAAGCACATGGGTCCTACTGCAAAATTTACATTTTTTTACAACGTGAAAATTTATTTACAGAACTAAAAATTAAACACAAGTGCGGGGATTGGTTGTGCAATTTACCCCCACAGGCGCGCGGACGAATGGCTGGATTTGGTTCACTTATACACGTGTCGCTCATCCCGCGGCCGGTACCGGTTCGTCGATGAGTGGTCCAGATCAGGTCTTTCATCTACATCAACGGCTGATGCGTGGCTAAAATGGATGACCACGATCGCATCTGGGGCCTTCATCATGATTGGACGACGATGGAGCCACCTGGAAGAACAAGGAAGAAGCTCACGTGAGGCGAGCTTCGATCGTAAACTGCAGGCTCCTCCGGGCTTCTCCTTCGCATCTAAGGTGCTCTGCTTGTTGCTGACGGTCCCCCGCGTCGAATGGTGGTCTCAGCGTGGCTCCTGGAGGTCCGAGGAGATCAGGCGAGGTCGGGGAAGCTTGGGACCTCCAGGAACCTCTTCCTGGTTTGATTCGAGTCCCAGAGGGCTCGTTTCTTCATTGTATCTGCACAGGAAGAACGAGGGGCACGAGGGCTTTCTCCTCGACCCTGAGTTTTGAAGCTGCAGCGCAAGATGAGGCAAGGCAGAGGAGCTCCGACGAACGACAGAGGTGGAGCTCCGTTTCACGAAGACCGAGGGTCTTCGGTTGGACAAAGGTGATCGGGAGATGGAGAATGCGACGAGGAATGAAATGGAATGGTAAAGGGGGTCGGACACAGTCGATAACAGTGTGAAGAAGTCGCTGGAGCGGAGCTCCGACGAACTTCGATTTAATGAAATTAGGCTTCACTACTACTCTAAGGTCTGAATTAAAAGCGGAATTAAAATGTTGGAAGTAAAATCTACCTAAAGAACATGGAGTAACATCTCTTATACCTCGGGGCCTCCAGGGAGCAGGACGGATGCTGGAGCTCCGCCGCGACAAAATTATCCCCTCCTCCGGCCGATTCAAGTTGCTGGGACACTCCTCCTGTCACAAGGGTTCATCCAGGAACCAAGTCGAAGCTTTTAGGGGGATTAAAAATGGCCAAATTCGGCCAAGGAGGAGGATGGAGTTATTTATAAACAGGAGGGGGCACCGTTATTGTCCGGCGAATATCAACAAATGTGGTCTATGTACACGTGATCTCAGGTGTTGGTGTGGATCATCATTGTCCTAGGAGCAATTTCCGTGAAGGGATCGATGGCGATTGAGCTACGGGTCATGCGCAGAAGGGGATTGGACAAGTCTGACAGAAGTCAGAGGCGCAGGGGGAAGTTGACCGGGGGTCAACATTCCCTGGCTTCTGATTGGTCCACGTCAGCTCGATTATTGACTCATTAATTTAACCCCATAAATGATTTTATTATATTTTGCTTATAAAATAAAAAATGTGTATTAATTAATGTAGTATTTATTTATGATTTTTATTTAATGTTTTGATGTATTTTATTATGGGTTTATTATAATAATGTATTTATACGTGTATTTACATGTATTTATTTTTATTTTGTATATTTTTATTTTATTATTTTATTTTCTTATTTTATAAATTTTTAACTTATTTTTATGAGTATAAATGTATTTTTATCTAATTTTTATGAGTATATTTAAATAAATAGGTGTATGTGGTATGTAGGTATACTAATAGGTGTTTTACCTATGTTTTATATATCTTTTATTTATTTAATGGATTTCATTGAATTTTATTTTGAATTTGTATTTTAACTAAATTATATGTAATATTTACATTATTATAAAAATATAGATGAATAAATAATAAAATAACGAAATCCCCTTTTAATTTATATACATATACAACGTAGGTATTTTGCCTATGTATTGCATAAGCTTATTTTATTTCACAAATTCTTTTTGGGTTTATTCTAATTTCAATATGTATGTGTATTATGTATATTATTTACAAGATTCTAAAATTATCAATTTATAAAGATAATGAATAATGAATAAATTTAATATTTTAATCGGGTATTATGTACAATAAAACTCAGCCATAGTCTGTCCCAAGCCCGGGTAAATGAGGAGGGTTGCGCGTTAGGTAGCCGACAACCAGCGCAAGAGAGATAAATTCATAAATAGTGTTCTTAAAGTTCTTCTAAGAATACTATTTATGAATTTATCTCGAAACCGTTCGGATCTTTTAAACATGGATTTAAGCAAACATACAGATTTCGTTGGGGCGTTCCCTACTTGCGACGTGTTGCATCGCCCGAATGCAATGAAAAATTGGCAAGGGCTGCTACATCGCAGCCTGGATGTAGTTCAAAATTTACAAGGGTTCTCGCATGAGGAACGCATGCGGGTAAATAAGCTAGTTCCGATGCATCACCGCCAGGATGCAGTCCAAAATTTACAAGGGTTCTCGCATAATGGACGCATGCGAGTAAAGAAGTTAGTCCAAAAGAGATTGCAAAGGAAGTTACGGATTGGTAGTTGGAATATCAGTACTTTAATTGGAAAATTGATGGAGATAGTGGATACAATGGAAAGAAGGAAGATTCATATATTTTGTCTTCAAAAGACTAAATGGGTTGGAGAGAAAGCAAGGGAGATCGAGAAGACATGCTTTAAACTTTGGTATTCAGGTAAAGATAAGGGCAGAAACGGTGTTGGAATGGTTGTTCATAAAGATTTGAAGGATTGTGTGGTTGAGGTGCAAAGATTTGGGGATCAGATTATTTTGCTAAAGTTGGTGCTTGAAGAAGAAATTCTGAATATCATCTCAGTTTATGCACCGCAAATTGGTTTAGATGAAAGGACTAAATAAGCTTTTTGGGAGGATCTAGATAAGATTTTACAAGGAATCCCACAAAGAGAGATGGTTTGCATAGGTGGAGATCTTAATGGACATGTGGGAAAAGATGTTTCAGGGTATGCAAGTGTGCATGGAGGACATGGTTTTGGGGATAGAAATGAAGAGGGAAAAGTCATTCTGGATTTTGTAACTGCATATGATCTTTTCATAGCAAACACTCTTTTCAAGAAGCGGGAGGAGCATTTAATTACTTATAAGAGTGGCTCAACTAGAACACAGATAGATTTCTTTGCGTTGAGGAGAAGAGATCGGTTGTGTTGCAAAGATTGCAAAGTAATCCCTGGAGAGAGTTTGACAACCCAACATCGCTTGTTAGTCTTGGATTTACAAATAAAAGGGCTGGTAAAGAAAATGAAGGTTCCTAAGATCACTAGAACTAGGTGGTGGAATCTTCCGCTGAAGCAATCAAGCTTCAGGGAGAAGGTTTTAGAAGACTTATCTTGGGATTGTAGAGGTAGTGCAAACGAGATGTGGGAGGCAGTAGCATCTTGTATTCGAAAGGTAGCCAAAGATATGCTAGGCGAGTCAAAAGGAGGAGCTCCGGGTCAAAAGGAGGCTTGGTGGTGGAGTGAAGGGGTGCAAGAGAAGCTAAAAATTAAAAGAGCTTGCTTTAAAGCTATGTCTAAGAATAGAACAGAGGAAACTGTCACAGACTATAAAATAGCGAAGAAGGAAGCAAAGAAGGTTGTAAGCGAAGCCTAGTCAAAAGCTTATGAGGTTTTGTATAAAAATCTCAACTCTAAGGAGGGCCAGAAGGATATATTCAGGTTGGCCAAAGCAAGAGAAAGAAAGACCAAAGACCTTTCTCAAGTGAGATGCATTAAGGACGAGGAAGGTCACGTGCTTGTTACTCAGAAGGATATAGAGACTAGATGGGAGCAGTACTTCCATAAACTTTTCATTAGAGAAGGAAGTAGAGAGATCACTTTGGGTGATATAGCTAGTAGTGAAAGTTACTTGAATCGTGCATGCTATAGACGAATACAAAGAAAAGAAGTAGAGGAGGCTTTGAAGGTTATGAGACCTGGGAAAGGTGTTGGACCGGATGACATCCCTGTAGAAGTATGGAAAGTTTTAGGTGAGCGTGGTTTGACTTGTCTTACGAATCTATTCAATGTTATTTGGTGAAGCAAGAAAATGCCTGAAGATTGGAGGAGGAGTATCGTGGTGCCTCTTTATAAGAACAAAGGAGACATTCAAAATTGTTCAAATTACAGAGGTATCAAGCTGATGAGTCACACTATGAAAATTTGGGAACGTGTGATCGAAAGAAGGTTGAGGCAAGTTTCCCAAGTAAAAGAAAACCAATTCGGATTCATGCCAGGTCGCTCAACTATTGAAGCCATCCATTTGCTGAGGAGAACAATGAAGATTTATAGAGCTAAAAGGAAGAATATCCATATGATCTTTGTTGATTTGGAGAAGGCTTATGATTCCGTCCCACGAGAGATACTATGGAGAGTTTTGGAGAAGAGACAAATACATGTCCTATACATTAATCTCATAAAGGATATGTATGATAGGGCTTTATCTTTTGTAAGGACCCCGACGGGGAAGACTGACTATTTTGATATCAACATTGGTTTACATCAAGGTTCAGCTTTGAGTCCATTTATTTTTACTTTGATTATGGACGAGTTGACAAGTCACATTCAGGATGAGTTACCTTGGTGTATGTTATTTGCTGATGATATTGTGTTGATTGACGAGACTAGAGATGGAGTAAATGAGAAGCTTGAGATTTGGAGACATGCATTGGAGACTAAAGGCTTTCGTATAAGTAGGGCTAAGACGGAATATATGGAATGCACCTTTGATGGAAGCAATGGTGAAGGAATCGAGGTGAAGATTGGTGACGATAACATTCAGAAGAGAGATTCTTTTAGATATCTGGGATCTATTTTGGAACATGATGGGGAAATTGATGGAGATGTTACTAATAGAATAAATGCAGGCTGGCTAAAGTGGAGAGGAGCCTCCGCTGTTCTTTGTGATAAGAAAATTCCTTTAAAAATTAAAGGAAAGTTTTACAAAGCATTCGTGAGACCTGCTATGCTTTATGGTTCTGAATGTTGGCCTGTGAACCATAGACATGTGCGGAGAATGGCTGTAGCAGAAATGAAAATGCTAAGATGGATGTGTGGACATACACGTAAAGATCGGATTCGGAATGATGCAATTAGAAAGAAAGTTGGTGTAGCTCCGATCGAGGATAAGATGCGAGAAAACTGCTTAAGATGGTTTGGTCATTTGCAAAGAAGGTCAACTGATGCACCGGTTAGGAGATGCGAGTGTTGGGATGTTGAGCCGGCTAAGAGAGGGCGAGGACGGCCCAAGAAGTGTTGGAAAGAGACTATACGAAGGGATCTTAGCTTTTTGGATATAAGTCCGAGACTGACCCAAGATAGATCTGAATGGAGGCGAAGAATCCATGTAGCCGACCCTACTTAATTGTGGGAAAAGGCTTTGTTGTTGTTGTGATTATGTACAATAAAGGCCAAAAACCTAACTTCCACAGATGGACTCCAAAAATTATGAAACTAATTTTATTAAATAGCTCTTGAAAAGTTATATACAATTAAAGGTGATTTGGGCTGATTTTGAGTTTTTATTTGCAAGATATGGGTCTGTGAAGTTAAGATTTTGGCTTTTTATTCTGGGTGTAAAATGTACACTGTGTATCATTTTTGGACAAACTCAATTTTGTATTTTTATTTACATTATTCTCTTCAACTTTTATGTGCACAATATTTTTATTTAATAAATAAATAATTATATACAAAATAGGTGTCAAAAATGCATGAATGAATGAATAAATAAATGACGTATTTATTGTACTATTGGCCCTTATCTCCCCCTACTTTATTCCTTGTCGACCAATTCCATGCTGGCCTTGGTCTCGGGGTTTGGGTCATAAAAAAATTTGTAATATTTTATTCCTTTTTCTTTTCTTCTCTTTATTCTATACTTTTGGCATTAAAAACCTTATTCTATGTACAATTAGTACAATAAATAATGAATGCTATTATGGATAAATTGATGTCATTTACATGCGTTTGCTGGGGTTTTTAAGGCCAAAATGATAGAATAAAGGTGATGAAATGGAGATTCATCACCCCCTATACTTGCCTTTGCTAGTCCCTAGCAAATACTTATGCAATAAATTCAAAAAGAATAAAGAATCAGAAGAAAAGAAAAAGAGAATTGAAGAAGGATAGAGTGAATATGGTTGCTTTCAGTGCAATATATGTCCTTACAAAATCAGAATTTGGAGCTTCTGCTAGACCTCGGGTATGGATGTGTGTAGAACCTAGTCGGGAACCAGCTCTAAAACACAATAGCCTTTGAGAGTCACAAAACTCGGTTCAACCCACCTCAATAGCCTGGTCAGAACTGGTCTCCGCCATACACAAACTCTTATGACTATGAAGCTGACTTGTACAGTGTAAGTGATGGTGGCTCTTCCCAGCTGAAATGACAAAGAGACTAGCTTCTCTGGAATGACAACCCAATGATTCCACAATCCAACAGCTCTTTCCTCGAGGAGCAGGGTATTCCCTTCTAAGTTCAAGTGGCAACTAGCTCAAGAGGAGGGGGTGAGGAGAAGAATGGACGGTAGCCAGTGTAGCTACCTATCCTAGGATGCAAGACCAGTGTAGTCAAGTCATCCAGCTGCAGGCTCACATATTTGACTTTGGAACTCAAGCTTGCTTATTGGCTTTACAACATATGTACATAGTTTGCAGGCATTTTATATTTGTACGGGCCTGACTATTATTTTTTTTGAAATAGTATTCACATCATCATTTACATAAGGAGTTTTTCCTCTTGAGCCAGTAGACTATCCCTCTTTTGAAGCTTTATTGCAAACCACACTCTCCTGTCGTTAGACCTCATGGCTACTGGACCAGGTTGGGGTGCACTTCCCTCCCTAGATGAGGACAAATGTTTCCACCCGTGTGCGTCTCAGACTGGCAAATCCAACCCCCTCACCACTCCAACTGAGTTGAGCCAAGTGAAAGGTGCAAGTGTCCAAGTTAGATCACGATCGACAAGAGTCATACGTGTGTCTCAAAAAGTTCTAGTTAGTCAGTTGAGGTGACTTGAACCCAGCCCTGATTTCTCAAAGAATTAAGTCTGCATAGACCTGAAGTACCTTAAACCTAGTTCCCATAAGGTTTCAGTGCAGTTATGTGCGGTAAGGTCCTACCAAGCTCCAATTTTAGACTTTATTGGACTAGTTCAATCATCAAGCTCACTCAAAAAGAATATGAATGGTATGCTCATGCTATGCGCAATGAATGATGCAATTTTTCACAAAGAATTTACAAAAATCAAAGAATCTTTTTACACAAGAATTTTTGCAAATAAAAAGCTTGGCACATACAAAAAGTACATACAATTATTTACACGGGTGTGCTGCTTTATTTACAAAATTTATAGATTTTTAAAGACTTTACAGGTTTTAATGAAGTAATTTATTCAGGTTATCTTTATATACAGAAAGAATTTTATGTATTTTATTTACGATTTACATGTATTTGTAATAATGCTTTTATCCCTCAGATTTATTTTGAAAATAATTTTTGCAAACTATAGTACACGATAGCTTTTGCAAGCATTTACACACATTTGAAAACTATTTTTGCAAAGATTTGTCGCACTATATATATACATTTTCCACAATAGTTTTTACAAACATTTTTCAACACATTTGCACATAGGTTTTCAAATTCTTTATTCCACACAAAGAAAATTTTTTCAAACAAAGCAACTTTACATAGGTTGAAAACATGTCACAGCAAGTTTTCCAAACGGTTCACACTATTTTTCAAATCATGCTATAACGGTATTTAACCTGATTTATTAATCAGTATATACAAAGAAAAACTGTATTTTATGTACAACATGGTTTAGGCTCTTAAAAGTTTTACTTGCTTATTTTTGTATGAGAGATTTTTGTGCAGACTCCTCAGACTTATTCGAGAATCATTTTCAAAAGTTTTTTGAAAACTATAGTCCAAAATAATTTTACAAACTTGTACACGTATTTATAAATGAATTTTGCAAAGGTTTTTGATGAATCGATATTTCATCATCTTTATTCTATCATTTTGGCCTTAAAAACCCTAGTATATGCGTGTAAATAGGCTTTGTTTAGGCATTTTAGCATTCATGTATATATGTGTAAATATTGTATAAAATGCGGTTTTTAAAGCCAAAATTATAGAATAAAGAAAAGAAAAGAAAAAGAATAGAATATTGTAAATATTTTATGACCCGAAACCCCGAGACCTAGGCATCTTGATGAATAGGCCAACAAGGAAAAAAGTAGGGGGAGATAAGGTCAAAATACAGTGTAAAATTCCTTTTATTTTATTCATTCTTTATTCATTTTGGGACTTATTTTTTGTTCCACTTTTTGTGCATCAAATAAAGAAACTTTGTACATGAAAGTTGTAGATAATAAAATAAAGAAAAATACAAAATTGATTTCACTAAAGAAGAATACACATATAAAAAGTTATGGTCTGAATAAAAATCCAGAATCCCAACTTCCCAGACCCGTATCTCACAAATGAAAACTCCAAATGCATCAAACTCACCTTTAATTGTATATAGAATAAAATAAGCTATTTAATAGCGGTGGTTTCGCATTTGGCAGAGCTACGGTTTGAAAGTTGAGTTTTGGACCCTTATTCTATATTTGTACAGATTAAAATATTCAATTTATTATTTATTCATTATTTGTGTATTTTTATATTTTTATAATTTTGTAAATATTACTTATAATATATTTGTATATTAAAATTAGAACAAAAACTCAAAGAAAACTCAAAATAAAATACTTGTATATAAAATACATAGGTATTATACCTGTAAATATACCTACATAAACTATACTTTTATTTTATTAAATATAAAAAATACATCAATAAAATAAAATAAAATAAAAATATATTTACGTGTATAAAAGTATGTTATAATTATATAAATTAATAATCAAAATAAATAATTTAAATACATACAATAAAAATTAAAGAATACAATAAATATGTATTTATACCTATAAAGGGTATAATAGGCAACTTGTAAAAATATACCTCTAAAAAATAAATAAAAATTACCATAAAATAATTTATAAAATAATAAATATTTTTTATTGAATAACCAAAATCTAAATAATTCATTTATTATTTTAAAACGAATTTAGAAAATATATTTTGGGGCTTTTTCCTGGTTGGTCCACGTGGACCAACCAGGTGGCCTGGGATGTTGACCAGCCGGTCAACTCCCTGGCCCTAGCCTGCAGCCTTGTCAGAATGCCTGAGACCCCATCTTCTTGATTTTTTCGCCGCTAGTGCGTTGCTCGATGAAAGAGGGTCTCTTCATGAAAGTTGTACCTGTTACAACAGTGATCCCCGCCGACCTACCAGATCTACCCAGATCTTCGTGGCGCACCCGTGATCGCGCCTCGAAGATCGCCCCTCGGCCATGTTTCAAAAATGACCCATTCCTCCCATTTTCATTTTGAACCCGATTTGAGCTTGGCTTTGGCTCCCTTGGGCGTGCTCCGGATTGATCTTGGTGACAGGAAGGTCTCCAGCTAGCTAGA
The DNA here is from genome assembly GCA_037367405.1 of Ottelia alismoides. Lineage (NCBI taxonomy): Eukaryota > Viridiplantae > Streptophyta > Magnoliopsida > Alismatales > Hydrocharitaceae > Ottelia > Ottelia alismoides. The sequence continues at coordinate 137,203 of JAZKJV010000331.1, forward strand.
GAGGGCCAGGCAAAGGCGAAGCGGCGCTCCACCCATCTCCGGCCAAGCTTGGCCGTGAGGTCTTCTTCCTCTTGGTTTCCTAACCAATCGAGGTGGTTTTCGTTTGTTTTTCTCTGTTTCTTTTATGTTGTAGGTTAGATCTAGTGTTAGGATTACTTCCATCTCCGCATTTTTGTTGTTTCGTGATTCATTCGCCGTCATCTTCCCCCTCGCCGGAGCTTGCTCCGGCGAGCGCCATCCACCACATTTTTTTACCCTGGGACCACCTTCTGCCGTCGTGGTTTTTGCTCGCAGGTCCAGGGGCAAAGAGACTCCTATTGGGGTCGTTTTTGCTGGAGCGTACACGGCCTGGAGCAGCCCCCGTCCACCCACGTCGCAGCGGCTTGTCGGCGTGCCTCACGCCATTTTGAAGTCGTCAGCAGCTAGGGGGGCGTCCCAGGAGACTTCGCGTGTTTTTTGGAACGAGGGAGGCCAACGGGGGGCGGACTTACGCTGAGATCAAACTCGGTGGTGGCGAGTTCCTTCACAGTTCTTCCCCTTTCGCCCGGAGCCGTTGGATCGCAGCTCGTTCTTGGCGTGCAGCAGCCAGCGTTGGATCGTGCCCCCGTGTCAACCATCGGATCCAAGGGGCAGATCTAATCTCGGCCTTCGAATGCGAAGGGGTATCGGCCCCTGTGGCGCTGCCACGTGTGTTAGTGGCGCAAGATCGGCCGTCCCTCAGTGCCAGGGCTTGGGTAAATTGCAATTAATCCCCGGCCGTTTTTGTATTTAGTATTTAGTTTAAAACTTTCATTTGCAGGAATCTAAGTTTTGTAATAATTTTAAGTAGGACCTCAACTTTCTGGTAATTGCGAGTGGGTCCTCGCCAGGTCGCGTGCGTCGCACGTGGTCTTCGTGATTTTTGCAGGGACACCCTTCGGGCATTTTGTTATTAATTTTAGTCCAGCAATGTTTAATTTAGTTATTTATTTTCTGGAAATATTGCGCTAAGGCCCCTTGACTTTCTGAATATTACAAAACTACCCCTACATGTGTGCCTTTTCTTTTTGCTTCCAGTAATTTATGCATGCATCTATTAAACCCAAAAAAATCTCCAAAAATTATACTAAGCTCCTGCTGTAGTGTAGTTTATCACCATATTTTTATTTTTCATAATATTTGCATTTTAATATTTATTAAAAATAAAAAACAACCGTTTCAGCACTGTTTGCATCATAAAATACCAAACAAATATAAAAACACTCCAAAAAAATCCCAAAAATATATTTCTTGCATATTTTAGTGTGTTTTAACTTCAATCCAAAATTCATAAAAAATACAAAAGAAAACTCTAAAAAATCACAAAACTCCAAAAACCTCTATAAAAATATTAAAAATTCTTCAAAAACACTAAAAATATAAATTTTGTCTCTAAATTTTCTTTGTTTCATCATCTTTAAGTGAAAATTGAATTAGAGAATTTTTGTTACTGTTTTCTATTTTATTTCTCCATTTTAGTTTCAGACTTGCATTTTATTCACTGTTTTCTCTATTTTGCTATTCAAAAATACCAAAAACATTCTTGAAAATTCCCAAAAATCACAAAAACAGTAAAAAAGTATAAAAAAACCAAAAAGACTTTATTTGCTAATTTTTGGACATTTTTATCTATTTTTATAAATATCCCTTCTCCCTTTTATTACATAGTTCTTATTTTCCAATATTGAAAAAGAAATTAAAAAAATATATAATATATAAAAAGAAAATAAAAAATCAGTAAATTGAAAATCAAAATACAAAATTATAAAATTTAAAAATTTAAAAAATTAAAAATTAAAAACCCACAAAAAATAGCATAGTAGACTCTTGATCACATACACACACATTTTGAGCATTTTTGCCCCGTTCTAACTGTTTGCTCCCTGTGTTCGACCTCTACAATACTTGCACCTATACACATCTTGTTGTAGAGTTATAATAAATTTTAACTCCGTACATTTACTTTCATTGCTTGATATATTTGTTGTGGGTTAATTGTTGTTTGAATCAGGATTTTCGAGCGGTCACCGCATCGACTGTTGACTCGCCTTGTGAGTCAATACGACCGTTTGATTTTTCTTGTTCAACAGTTTTTCACCCAGAATAGATAGATTTTCCAAAACAATTTGACAACCAAAATTTTCCAACCATTTGCAAACTAATTTTCACAAATTTTTATTTCACTCAAAGAAAATAAATTTTACAAACGAAACTTATTTTACAAAGGTTGAATACTTGTACACACCATTTTTCAAGCAATTTTCAAAAGATTTATCAAAGAGAATATTTTGCACAAAACGCTTTTCCTGACCTATTAATCAGTATATACCAAAAGAGTCTGAGGAGCTTCACACTCATCTTTTATTAATATAGAAATACTTTTACATTACTTTTTAGCTTAAGGTGGTGTTTTGTTTTCAGTATGAGTTATGGCTTATAGTATATACATGGTATATATGACCCCGCTATTCTTAGCTTGAGCTATGTCCTCATAGATCGAAGAGAAAAGAGAAGACATAACTCGTACTGAGTATAGACAAGTCGAAAGAATAAGACATGAACGAATGAGAAGTTGACCGTCCCCCTATACTTAGGATCAAGTAATCCTAAGTATAGGAGATTGTACACAAAGCAGGGAGGGCCAAGGGTGGGAATGCACAGATCGTACTCAGATTGTCTCCCCTTATACTTAGGGTAAGATACTCCTAAGTATAGACAGGAAGAGGAGACAATGGAGAGGATCAAAGAATAGAAGAACTCTTGGTGCATACCCCCCTATACTTAGGACAAAGTACATCCTAAGTATAAAAGACTGATAAAAAGGGGCAGCACCTTTTGATACAAACCGAAGATAGAAGAAGAAAAGAAGAAAAGAAAATCAGATAAACAGTTTTTGGGGTGCAGTGTCTGAATCTTCTGATGCTGTCACTATTGTGGATATGTCATCATGGTGCGCGAGCTGAATGGAGTCTACAACGGCCAAGAATGTATCTGGTTCGAGGTAAGGCTTCAGGAGTTGACTGTTGACGACGAATGGCTGTGCGTCAGGAGATAATTCTGATATAGTAATACTTCCATTGTCACGCACTTCACAAACTCGGAATGGCCCTGTCCACTTACTCTTCAATTTGCCCGGAAAGATCCGCAACTTTGCATCAAATAACCACACCTTCTGTCCAACATCAAAGGTCTTTCGTCTGATGGGCCGGTCATGCCAGCGTTTCACCTTCTCCTTGTACATTGATGTGTTATCGTATGCATAGTCTCGAAACTCCAAGAGTTTGTTCAGATCATCCTTTCTTTTCTGACCACTTTTTTGTGAGTCCAAATTGCACATGTTAATTGCCCATAAAGACTTGTGAATTAATTCGACGGGCAGATGGCACGGCTTCCCATATACAAGACGATAGGGCGACATGCCCAAGGGAGACTTGTAGGCGGTTCTGTAAGCCCATAGGATCGAGTCCAATAGTTGGGACCAGTCTTTTCTGTTTGGCCTGACAAGTTTCTGCAAGATAGTCTTGATTTCTCTATTTGATAATTCTGCCATACCATTGGTCTGAGGATGGTAAGGAGACACGACGCGATGATCGATGCCATACTCCTTCGTTAATTTCTTGACCTCTTTGTTAATAAAATGGCTACCCCCGTATGATATGAGAACTTTCGGTATCCCGAACCGTGAAATGATGTTCTTCTTCAAGAACTGACATACTGTTTGGCTGTCGGCGGCTCGAGCGGGAATAGCTTCAACCCAACGACTCACGTAATCGACGGCAAGAAGGATGTGCTCAAAACCTTGACTGTTAGGGAAAGGTCCCATGAAGTCAATGCCCCATGCATCGAAAACATCTGCTATCTGAATGAATTTCAGGGGCATCGAATCTTTTGTAGTGAATGTACCCTTCAATCTCTGACAGTCAATGCATCGTTTGACAAATTCTGCTGCATCCTTAAATAATGTGGGCCACCAGAAGCCACACTGAAGTACTTTGGCTGTCGTACGGTCTCCAGAGTGATGTCCACCAGATTCGAGCGAGTGATAGTGCTCGAGGACACTATAATGCTCCTCCTGAGGAATGCACCTGCGCCAAATGCAATCCGCTCCTTCCCTGAATTAATAAGGATCCTCCCAATGATAGAACCGGATGGTCGACATAAATTTATTCTTTTGATTCTTCGTCCAATCCGATGGTGTTACCCCCGAGGCAAGGTAATTGACTATATCAGCATACCAAGGAAGGGAATCCACTGTTAAGATTGATTCGTCAGGAAAGGTTTCTGTAGTGGGTGCACTATTCAGAGGAGGCTCATGCTACTCAATTCTGGAGAGATGGTCTGCTACCACATTCTGAACTCCAGGATTGTCCTTGATTTCCAAATCAAATTCCTGAGGGAGAAGGATCCATCGAATCAGTCTCGGCTTGGCATCCTTCTTCTGTTGGAGGTACCAGATAGCAGAGTGGTCTGTAAAAATGGTGACTTTCGATCCAAGCAAATAGGATCTGAACTTCTCAAGGGTGAAAACCACAGCCAGCAACTCTTTCTCTGTCACTGTGTAATTTCTTTGCGCCTCATCTAATGTTCTGCTGGCATAGTGAATGGCATAGGGCGCTCTCTCTTTCCTCTATCCAAGAACAGCCCCGACTGCAATGTCTGACGCATCGGTCATGATCTCAAAGGGAAGAGACCAGTCCGGCAGCTGTAGGACTGGAGCCTGAGTGATAAGCTCCTTCGGCTGATTGAAAGCAAGGAGAACCTGTTGATCTACGTTGAACTCGGTTTCCTTGCACAGAAGTTCTGTCAAAGGTCGGGCAATGCGGCTAAAATCCTTGATGAATCGTCTGTAAAATCCCACATGCCCCAGGAATGACCTTACATTTTTCATGGACTGAGGTGGCTCTAGATTGGCAATAACATCCACTTTCGTCGGGTCGACTTCCATGCCACGTTTGGAAACGACGTGACCCAGCACAATGCCTTCGGTGACCATGAAGTGGCTCTTTTCCCATGAAAGCACTAGATTGACTTCACGACACTTCTGAAGCACTCTGTCTAGGTGTTCAAGACAAGAATCAAAACTATCACCATGGACAGAGAAGTCGTCCATGAACACCTCAAGAAAACTGCCTACCATCTCGGTGAAGACTGCTAGCATGGATCTTTGGAATGTTGCACGTGCATTACATAACCCAAAGGGCATCCTCTTGAAGGAGTAGGTGCCGAATGGGCAAGTGAAGGTAGTCTTCTCTTGATCTTCAGGAGCGATAGCCACTTGGTTGTACCCGGAGTACCCATCCAAAAAGCAGAAGAACTCCTTGCCTGCTAGTCTTTCCCGAACTTGATCAATGAATGGCAAGGGGAAGTGGTCCTTCTTAGTTTCTACATTAAGACGGCGGTAGTCAACACACACCCGCCAGGATGTTGGTACCCGAGTGGATATTTCCTCTCCTTTGTCATTGGTAACCATGGTAAGCCCGGATTTCTTTGGAACTACATGCAGTGGGCTTACCCATTTTGAATCGGAGATGGGATAAATGAAGCCTGCATCACACCATTTCGTTATCTCTTTCATGACGACGTCCCGGAGGTTAGGGTTCAACCTTCTCTGGAATTCACGGGACGGCTTGGTGTCTTCTTCCAGATAGATGTGATGTAAACACAAAGCTAAATTTATCCCTCGGAGATCTGATACGCACCAACCAAGTGCCTTGCGGTTCTTTTCTAGAACCTCGAGAAGACGAGATTCCTGATCCTGGTTCAGCCTGCTGCTGATGATGACCGGATACATGTGTTCTTCACCCGCAAGGAAAGCATACTTCAGGCCTACAGGAAGTGGCTTGAGTTCTGCTTTTAACCTGTCCAACTTGTTGGTCACTTCAAACACTATGCGGGTGGTAGGATGTACTTCTTTGATGGGGCTACCATCCTCAACATTCTGTTGAGATCCTGGTGAAGTGCCGAACGGTTCTGCGCTAGGCTGATTGTGTTTGGTCTGGAGTGAATACTCGGGATCAAAGAGATGCGCCTGCATCTGAGAATCTGTCTCCCAAGAATCATCGGAGCATAGGGTAACTGTGCTTTCCAAGTCCTCCTCAAGAGTGAGGATTTCTAGGGTCCATAAATCATTCAATGACAGTGATGAGTCTCTGATCTCTGCAACAAAGTCACAGTCAGCTTCTGATGCTGCATGGCTCTCATCAGTCATGGCGTTCGGCTCTCTGGTTATGTTTATAGTGATCTGCTTGTTGTACGAGCTAAAAGTGATCTTGCCAGACCCGTAATCAACCACGGCACCTGAGGTACGCAGGAATGGTCGGCCAAGGATCATAGGGGTCTAGAGCAGAGGTGTTGGTGAGTCCATATCAAGGACTACAAAATCAGATGGAAACTGCATCTCCCTTACCTTAACTACAATGTCTTCCAAAAGACCCCGGGGCCGCTTGATGGATAGGTCAGCGAACTGAAGGATCATTCGTGTTTGCTTGAGCGGACCCAGCCAAAACTCTTGCATTATTGATGATGGCAAAAGGTTGATGGAAGACCCACTGTCGAAGAGAGTGCGCTCGAAGTCTTGATCGAAAATCTCACAACTGATAAGAGGCGCTCCTGTGTCTTGTTTCTTCTGTGGGAGATTGCTGATAGCTGCAACAATGGCCATGGAGAGCACGTGCTTTTCTACATCTTTGCGTCTGTTCTCATGTGCTGGGCGACGCTTGTTCGTACATGCTTCTTTCAGTCCTTTCATAACAGCTGGCATGTACTCCACAACCTCTAATAAGGGAATCTCAACAGTTAACTTGTCTAATATTTGCACAACTCCTGGATCAGACAAAGCACTTTTTCTTTTTGCAATTTTTTTGGATTTTTCTATTGCATGAGGGAAAGGAATATGTACATCTCTAGCAGGAAAAACAGAGTTCTTATTTGCATCAAAACTATCGCCCATAGAATGTTGTACATCCGGACTACAAAAAGGAGTACAAACTGTATCTTGACATGCTGGTGCTGAGGGGCGAGCAAAAAGTAGAGCATCTGCTTCGTCGGCTGGCGAGGGATCGGTTGCTGCTGGCGGCTCCTCCAAGGTTGGCGCGGCTTCGCTTCGGCTGCAAACTTCTTTTTGTTGTTTTTTTATTTTTCTGATTTTTTTGTATTTTTCGCTGGGGATTCTGATACTGCACGACGACTGGAATGGCTTATCCTTCTTCTTCCTCATCACCCGCCCCTGTAGCTGGCACGGCTGATGCGGAAGATAACAATCCACCTGTTTCTTTATTCACCCCATTCTTGATGGCAGGTGGAGGCAAGGCCCTACCGCTCCAGAGAGTGACAACATTAGAATAAACAGTAATATCATTTTCTGACTCTACAGACACATACAGGACATCACATTCTACCTTCTCCCTCTTCTTAAAGTTATTGGGGATGGCTTCGACCTGAGATAGGATAGTGGTTCTAGTGGAAGTCAGGTCATCGAGCCTCTTGGTCATATCTGCCAGCCCTTTGTCGAGTTGGGCCAGACAATCCATGGTTGGGTTCACAGGGGGTACCTCAGTGGACTCAGCATGCAGACCACGCTGCTGTTGCGTGTGTGGATGATGAGGTTGTTACTGGTGGTGCTGGGGTGGTGCAGGAAGTTGAAGCTGCTGATAAGAGGGGGGAGGATACTGCTGATACTGCTGAGGTGGAGCAGCCGCATACTGATGAAGCGGCTGTGGGTGGTGGTATTGCGGCTGCTGGTATGGCTGATTCTGCCTCCATTGATTTGCATACTAGGGAGGCTGATGATACTGTTGCGGTGGTTGAGAGGACTGTCCAAAACGACCACCCTGAGGTTGGTGGTATTGTTGGTTGGCAGGTAGCTGACCCTGAGGTTGTCCCATAGGACGGGTCGGCTGTGCTTCGTTACTCCATACCCCGTTCACTTCCTGAATCAGGGGTGGTGGTGGAAAGACTGGATTGGATCCGGAAAGAAACTCTGGTTGGTACACAACAATCTACTGCTGCGGCTGGCCCTGGTCGGGCGCGTGCACGTAGTATACGTGCTGGACTGCCGGTGGCTGCTGGCTCGGCTGAGGCTTATGCTATGGTTGTTGCTCATCCTTCCTCTCAGCTGGAGCTTCTGATGGTGCTACCGACTGAACAGAGTTGATGGTGCCCACCAACAGTTCAAGTTGCTTGGTGATCTGATCAAGCTTGTCTAGATTTTGGGTCCTCTTCTCGATCACGGCAAGTTTTTCAAGGTCCTGTGATCGCTTCTCAATGATATCGACTTTCGAGTGATGGCCTCCGATGATACTGAGGTTGGAGCTCTCATCTCTCTCCGCTTCGCGGGACGCTGCCATGTGTACTTGTTTCTGGAGGATCTGGGGCTGCTTCTGGTATGCTTTTGATGAAGAGAGGGCGGCCTCTCCTTCGGCCATTTCTTCGAATATCTGCCAGACCACATCTTCATCCTTGTTGAAGTGCGAACCTCCACATGCTGCATCAACGAGCCTCTGGCTCTCGATGTTCAGTCCCCCAAAGAAGTGTTGGACCAAACTGGTCTTCGGGATCTCACGATGGGGACATTTCTCCTGCAGATGGGTGAATCTCTCCCATGCTTCATGTACGGACTCGTGGGCTCCTTGGGAGAAATTGCTGATTCGGGCTCGCATCTGGTTGAGCCGACCGAGAGGGTAAAACTTATGCAGGAAAGCTGACTTCAGTTCCTCCCAGGTCGTCACAACTTTCCCCAAATGGTTGACCCAATAAAGGGCCTTGTCTTGTAGGCTGAAGGAGAACGCCATCATCTTGACAATGTCCAAAGGGACATTGGGATAGTGACTGGTGCGGCAAATGCATGAGAACTGCTGCAGGTGGATGTACGGCTCTTCACTGGTGTTTCCATGGAATGCTGGGAGAAGAGCAAGGAACTGGGGTTTCAGCTCAAAGTGAGCATGCACCGGTGGAATGAGGATCCACTCGGTTATCTGGCTATCTCCAGGATTGTACGTCTCTTTTAATCTAGGCTTGGGTGGTGGTAGTTCTGGTTCTTCATCATCAGGTTGTCCAACACCTCCACCTCCGCCACCATCTCCTCTTCTACCTCCTCCTCCCTCGGCTCTGTTCATCACATTGTTCAACATATCCTGAAAAGATGTATGTGCTAGGGCTTGCTCTGTCAGCTGCTGCGGGATAGCTTGGATAGACGCCAACAGTTGTGCATTAACCTGATTCTGATCTGGCAGCTGTCCATCTGGTTGGGCTGGCTGCTGACCCTTGCCCTTTCCTTGAGGAGCCATGTCAGGGTCTGAATCTGACGAAATGAATTCCGGAGTAGACTCCAGGGCTTGATTTGTCTTCTATCTGCAGAATGAGAGAGTCCTGATCAGACCACTTACAATATAGTTCAGCTGTCATGATGAAGCTGGAATTCAGGTCAACCCCAACATGTTGTGAACGGAAAAAGATGTGGACTGTAATTGACTTCCATTCACAACGGTGAAAGTGGGACAAAAGTGATCTTGGCTTATTAGGTGGTCAAAAGAAAAGTAGAAGACGAGGAGTCTGGAGATCGATCCGCAAAGTCCGGATCGGGTCCTCGGGAATCGCCTCGAATTTATTGACGGAGTTGAGTCTATGGAATTGATGTGGGTGTCGGCAGGGTCCCGACGGAAACCATCCATGGATCAACTTCGCTAAGCACAAAAGAGGATTGGATGTTAAAAGAAGGATACGATGGTCAACGAGGAATGAAAAGGAGTGCAAAATAGTAGAAAGGCTCGACTGAGCGGGGGTCAAAGGAGAATGACACATCAAATATTTGCGCAAAGGTGCGGGACTCGATCTTTAAACCTTAATCTAGATCCATACAAACACAATACAAAATTGGGTTCACCAATACACACCATGTGGAGCCGTGAAGGTTCGGCTATTTATTATCTTTTTAGTTTTAGAGTTGTTATTTCAGGCAAGTCTTTTAACAAGTCCATAGCACGCTAACCCTATAGGAGAGAGAGTACTGCCAGAAAAGAATCACGTAATTGTCCTCCTCCTTTGTAACCTGTAGTCTGTACTTTTTTTGAGGTCCTTGTAACCCTTCCTGGATCCCTACTTAGCCAAAGAAATAGGAGGAAGCTGATAGGCGAATCCAATACTTCGGTTCTCGCTCGCAACGGAATCACCCGTGAGCGTACAAGAACCTACTCAGACGCAAACCGATGAGACAGACACCCCCGTGAAGGCATGGCCTATGCTCAGTACATCAGACCATGTCGATGTTCCACACAAGGCAGTAACACCATCGCTGACAAGGCTCTACTCGGTTACATACGATAGAAACGCCATTACTTCGTAAATCCAGGTGATACACAAGGCAGTTGCAGACTGGGATTTTAGCTCTATTCCTTATGGGACAATCCTTGCTCATGGGAGTAGAGTTTTGGTCCCCCTCCAAAGGTACCTGAAAACAATGAGGGCTTTATGAACCCGGTACAATGATAGTCCATTACGGATTTTAATTAAGGTCAAAGTTTATTTAGCAGTCCCCTTGTTTTAGCTTTTTGGATTTTCACTTTTTTTTGAGTCTGTTTTCATATCAGCGCCTAATGTTTTTGTAGATTTTCATTTAAGTTCTAGGTGCTCAAAATCAGAGGGAGATAGCGGAAAAGTCGTACAAGTGGTTCCATGATGGGAATCTCACCATTGAACCGAATGATGCATGCTGAGTTAGAAGACTTACAATGCATCCTAGCTCTCTCCATGTGGTATGCAAAACAGAATTTTTAAACCTATCTACATGGCGGTATGCAAGCGACAAAATCATCCTAAACATTAGCTGCTATTAGCGTGAAGAACCACAAGTCGGTCACCGCCCTTCAATCCAGGAGTCCGGTCTAGGCTCACCCCTCCTCCTCTCGACACATCGAGTTCAGAAGAAGCGCTTGGCAGGGAGGGCTCGCAGCACATTGGCTTGAAGGTGATGAGGCGACTGTTTAGAGTTTTATCTAAGTCCAAGATCGTACTATAGGTGCATGCAATATTATTAGGGTGTTTGGACCTAGTCTACTTGATCAAGCAAGCCTATGTCTAGGGACTCCATGCACACAAAACAAAATAAAGTAAAGGTGGAAAACTCAAAACAGCGGAAAACAAAGAAAATAAAGCGGAAAAACATGAGAAAATCGCGACGAGGCCCCCAGGTGAACAGACACCCGGGCACTGGACCTCGTTGTGAAGAGTAGAGTCCAAATTATATTACATACGAAATTGTCTCTCTCTCACCATAAATTACAAAAATGATCCTACTTGCTCTAGGCCTATCTAATTCTCATCCCCTTGCGTCCTTGGTGCTCTCTCCAGCTGGTCATGAAGTGAAGACCAACCTCCTCCAAGCTCAGCTACCTTGGCTTCCTAAGAAACCATCCTCGCGTGGCGGGCCCTTGCAACAAAGTCACAAAGAGATCGAATTAGTATAAGCTCAATCAATGAAATAGAGCAGGAAGGAATTAATCACAACAAATAAATAAATCATGTATGGTGATCAATTGCAAAGAAATAGCTGCTCAAAAAATCAATGATAAATAAATTTCCAAACAAGAATGACAAAATGTGATAGGCTACGCTCATTGCTCCCTGGCAACGACGCCATCTGATAACAGGCATTTTACGATGGTCAAAAGATAGTGTCGCTGAGGCGACCGCTCACAAAACACCAGTCGATCAGCAATTAACCCACATTAAAGAATAAATCAATTAAGTCCCAAAATTGTGAATTAAAATTTATTAACTCTACCACAAAATGCATAGTGTATAAGCATGTAGAAGTCGAACCACAGAGAGCAATAAAAAAAAGGGTAGCATATGGGTGTTCATGTACAACAGGGTCATCCTTGAATGATTCCTATTTTTGTGGGTTTTAGGGGTTTTACTTTTTTTATTTTTGTTTTTATAATTTTTATTTTGTTTTTACATTTTATAAATATTATATATATATATATTAATTATATAGTATATTTATATAGAGATATATAAAAGAAGAGAGAGAGAGAAGATATACTCTACGGATACATACATATATATATACTCAATATATACTAAATATAATCTTTTTAGGTTTCTCTCTTTTTTTGTTTTTTTGTTTGTTTATATATATATATATATATTTAATGTCAAAAAGGTCCCTAATATAGGACAATTTAAGTAGGCCGACACTAATTTGGGTTCAAAAAATATAAAATAAATCCAAAAATGTCCCAAATTAATTTTAATACATAAATAATAATATCTAGATAATTATAGTATAGGAAAATATATTTTTTTACATTTTTGTTGCATTTTTATATTTTTTGTTTAGTTTTGAAGTTTTCTAATTTTTTTATTTTTCTTTTTCTTGTTTTTAGGATTTTTCACTTTCTGGACTCAATGAACATATAGATATATCATATATAATTTTTTTGTAATTTTCCAAAAATGTTTTATAATTTTTTTGTATTTTCTCAGTTAAACAGTGTAAAATTAGCTCCTTTTTTCATTTTTTATAAATAGATAAAATGCCCAAAAATTCCAAACAAAAATATAGCGTGCATCTATAAGGTACCGGACATCTACCCTAATTTTTGTGACTTTTTAGGAGCTAGCTAGGCATATTTAATAAATACATGAAGACACAAAAATTAAACAGTCTAGCAGGGGCATAAATGCAAATAAAATTAAACACAGGGGCCACAGTGCAAATATACATGAAGAAATAAACATTTATTTTATTTTTAAGCACTGTTTTACAATTAGCAAATGGCGTTAGGGTACACATGCAATTTTCATGCGCCTCACGTGGGACTGTACGTGAGGCGCGGAAGGACCTAAATGTAATTCTATAAAGCACAGGGGTCCTACTGCAAAATTGACATTTATTTGACAATGTGAAAATTTATTTACAGAACTAAAAATTAAATACAAAAAGTACGGGGATTGGTTGTGCAATTTACCCCCACAGGCGCGCGGACGAATGGCTGGATTTGGTTCACTTATACACGTGTCGCTCATCCCGCGGCCGGTACCGGTTCGCTGATGAGTGGTCCAGATCAGGTCTTTCATCTACATCAATGGCTGAGGCGTGGCTAAAATGGACGGCCACGATCGCATCTGGGGCCTTCATCATGATCGGACAGCGATGGAGCCACCTGGAAGAACAGGGAAGAAGCTCGCGCGAGGCGAGCTTCGATCGTAAACTGCAGGCTCCTCCGGGCTTCTCCTTCGCGTCTAAGGTGCTCTGCTCGTTGCTGACGGTCCCCCGCGTCGAATGGTGGTCTCAGCGTGGCTCCTGGAGGTCCGAGGAGATCAGGCGACGTCGGGGAAGCTTGGGACATCCAGGAACCTCTTCCTGGTTTGATTCGAGTCCCAGAGGGCTCGTTTCTTTGTTGTACCTGCATAGGAAGAACGAGGGACACGAGGGCTTTCTCCTCGACCCCGAGTTTTGAAGCTGCGGCGCAATATGAGGCAAGGCGGAGGAGCTCCGATGAACGGCGGAGGTGGAGCTCCGTTTCGCAAATACCGAGGGTCTTCGGTTGAACAAAGGTGATCGGGAGATGGAGAATGTGATAAGGAATGAAATGGATTGGTAAAGGGGGTCAGACACAGTCGATAACAGTGTGAAGAAGTTACCGGAGCAGAGCTCCGGCGAACTTCGATTTAACGAAACCAGGCTTCACTACTACTCTAAGGTCCGAATTAAAAGCGGAATTAAAATGCTGGAAGTAAAATCTACCTAAAGAACACGGAGTAACAACACTTATACCTAGGAGCCTCCAGGGAGCAGGACGGACGTTGGAGCTCCGCCGCGACAAAATTATCCCTTCCTCCGGCCGATTCAAGTTGCTGGGACACTCCTCCTGTCACAAGGGTTTGTCCAGGAACCGAGTCGAAGCTTTTAGGGGATTAAAAATGGCTAAATTCGGCCAAGGAGGAGGATGGAGTTATTTATAAACATGAGGGGGCACCGTTATTGTCCGACGAATATCAACGAATGTGGTCTATGTACACGCGATCTCAGGTGTCGGCGTGGATCATCATTGTCCTAGGAGCAATTTCTGTGAAGGGATCGAGGGCGATTGAGCTACGGGTCATGCAGGAAAAATGGAGGAATATCGGGGATTGGACAAGTCTGACAGAAGTCAGAGGCGCAGGGGGAAGTTGACTGGGGGTCAACATTCCCTGGCTTCTGATTGGTCCACGTCAGCTCGATTATTGACTCATTAATTTAACCCCATAAATGATTTATTATATTTTTCTTATAAAATAAAAATGTGTATTAATTAATGTAGTATTTATTTATGATTTTTATTTAATTTTTTGATGTATTTTATTATGGGTTTATTTTAATACTGTATTTATACGTGTATTTACATGTATTTATTTTTTATTTTGTACATTTTTATTTTATTATTTTATTTTCTTAATTTTTAAATTTTAACTTATTTTTATGAGTATAAATGTATTTTTATTTAATTTTTATGAGTATATTTAAATAAATAGGTGTATGTGGTATGTAGGTATATTAATAGGTATTTTACCTATGTTTTATATATCTTTTATTTATTTAATGGATTTTATTGGATTTTATTTTGGATTTGTATTTTTAATAAATTATATGTAATATTTACATTATTATAAAAATATAGATGAATAAGAATAAAATAATGAGATCCCCTTTTATTTTATATTCATATACAACATAGGTATTTTGCCTATGTATTGCATAAGCTTATTTTATTTCACAAATTCTTTTTGGGTTTTATTCTAATTTCAATATGTATGTGTATTATTTATATTATTTACAATATTCTAAAATTATCAATTAATAAAGATAATGAATAATGAATAAATTTAATATTTTAATCGGGTATAATGTACAATAAAGGCCAAAAACCTAACTTCCACAGATGGACTCCAAAAATTATGAAACTAATTTTATTAAATAGCTCTTGAAAAGTTATATACAATTAAAGGTGATTTTGGGTGATTTTGAGTTTTTATTTGCAAGATATGGGTCTGTGAAGTTGAGATTTTGGCTTTTTATTCTGGGTGTAAAATGTACACTGTGTATCATTTTTGGACAAACTCAATTTTGTATTTTTATTTACATTATTCTCTACAACTTTCATGTACAAAATATTTTTATTTAATAAATAAATAATTATATACAAAATAGGTGTCAAAAATGCATGAACGAATGAATAAATAAATGAGATATTTATTGTACTATTGGCCCTTATCTCCCCCTACTTTATTCCTTGTCGACCAATACCATGCTGGCCTTGGTCTTGGGGTTCAGGTCATAAAATATTTGTAATATTTTATTCCTTTTTCTTCTCTTAATTCTATACTTTTGGCATTAAAAATCTTATTCTATGTACAATTAGTACAATAAATAATGAATGCTATTATGGATAAATTGATGCCATTTACATGCATTTGCTGGGGTTTTTTAGGCCAAAATGATAGAATAAAGGCGATGAAATGGTGATTCATCACTGTCCTAAGGGAAGCACTCGATGAGGAATTGATTTTTAAACTTCCCTTAATAAAGGCCATAGATCACTTCCCCGACCTCAAGAGATTTGTAAGGAGTAAATTGATGCCTAAGAGGTTGGGTAATAAGAGGACAAGGACTGAGAGACACATAGTGTCTATGGCCACCTCCTTGGTGATGGGGAGAAAGAACAAGAGTCGTAGAGTGAAGCGGTTGCCTAGGGTTGAATGTGAAATCAAAGACACTATCTTTACCCTTGCAATAGTCGATGATGACTCTCCGATAAATATCCTCCCGACCTCTGTGTTTGACAAGCTCAAACTCAGGCCAATCAGAAAGTCGAGAGAGATCGTTCAGCTGGCTGATCTATCTATCAAACGGTCTAGAGGAAACATTTCAGTCATCGTTACTTTTCAAGGTTCTCTACTCCAAGTAGACTTCACAGTCATTGACATTGAGCACCAAGGAGAGTTTACCTAGTCTCCTATTATTCTCGGGAAGCCGTTCTTAGCCTTGGCTAAGGCGACTATAGTTTGCAAGACTCAAGAAATCGATTTTACAACATTGAGAGCGCTTCTACCTCACCCATTCTTTGATACACTTTACTCTAAGGTGACCCGCATATCCGTTGACAGTCGTGACCACCGAAAGGTAGATGAGTCCCACCTCTCTGCTACACCTGAGAGACCGACTGTCCAGATGAACGTTGGTTCAGAGACTCCTAACACCTTCACTTCATCAACTGCTTGCACCACTACCATGATAGCTTCTAAGGAGGACTCACGATCTGAAGCTATCATTGAGTCGGACACGACCTTTGTTAATCGCCTTGACCATTTTGATGATCCGAGACAAGAGCCCAATAATGCCAAGCCAACTGAGATCACTAGCATCTTCTCAAGACGTGTGCTGACCCTTCAGGAACATTACAATCTATATGGTGACTCGTCTTATGAGGAACCTAGGGTCAATACTGCACCACATCACGGACTTTCAACGCAAACAACCAAGACTAAATTGACTCCACATAAAAACATGGTTGCTCCCTCCTCTATTCGGTTATCTAGTGAGAGTACGTTGAGAATTGATTCCTCGAGGTGTTCCTCTGAACCCCTCAAGGCGAGTCGCTCTCCACTCTATCTTAATGATTCAGGTTCTAGAAAACCAACCAAGAAAGTTTCCTTCAACATTTCGGAGAAGGAATTTTCAGAGGAATCCTCATCGGGTCCGGATAAGTTGGTTTATATGAGTGAACTCAGTTCGGCTGTTCTCAAGCCATATCTGAGCAAGCAGCCATGTGTCGACCCGCGTTGGACGATCCCTTCACCTCACTACTATTCATCTGAGGACGATTCCGATAGAGACACACTTGTATATTCCTCACCTCCTCGTTCACGCAAGAAGGTTTGTCACAAACCTTCTTAATCCTTGTATATACTCATCCTTCCTGTATATTCTTTCTCCACCTCCCGCGATTCTAATCACTCGCCCCGGCTCCATATCTTTTCATGAATATACCTAGGATGAACGGATCCTCAGTATATGGGGGAGAGTGTCTCGAGTCCATTCACAATTCATTATACATCCTCCAGATCCCATCGATCCTGATACTCACTCCTGTCATATACTTAGGCTAACCTGAGTCTAAGTATAGGGGGAACCGATGCCCATCATGTATATATTCTCATCCATTTCCACTCTTGACCTCCTCCGCCCCATTTTTGATCTTCTTCTACACTTAGGCTGCCATAGCCTAAGTATAGGGGGCGGGACGACTTCTATACTCTTTATTATTCTAGCTCTCCTACGCTTAGCACGAGCTATGTCTTTTTCCTCTCTTTTCATTCTCTGAGGACATAGCACACGTTAAGTATAGGGGGCATGTATATATTACATATATACTTTACCCATAGCTCGGACTTTCACGTATTTCTGTATATACTATACAATAATTACGGGGTGGGTAAAAATTGAAAAAAAAATTGTAAAATATTTGCAATACTCTTGTATATTTTTTTAAAAAAGGCTTCTTATTTATTTTTGCATATCATCTCTACATTTAAAAAGAAAGAAAAAAAGAGTCTTGCATTTCATCTACATAACATGTCATCTACATCTCATCTGCATATGTAGAGTGAAAAGTAGTGGGTTCTGAACCAAGTTATAAATAGATGTTGAGGAGGGACTTGATTTGACCTTAATCCACCTAATTTCAGAGGAACCTTATAGGAACCGGAGTTAAAATTTCTTAGGTCAAGTGACTTAATTCTTTGAGTCCGCAAGTCTATGTTTACATGTCATCTTGATTAGTCTAAATAGAATATCTCATACACACGCATGATTCTTATAGACAGTGCCCTAACTTGGACACGCACAATGCATGTAGCTCTTCATTGATGAGATGGTGAGGAGGTAGAATCCTTTACCTTGGAGTAGTACACGGGTGGAAACATCCGTCCTCCTCTAGGGAAGGAAGTGCATCTCAACCTAGTCTGGTGGTGTTGACATCTATGGATGGGATGTTGTGGGTTGCAATAATGCTTCAAAAGAGGGATAGTCTACTGTCTCAAGAGGAAAAACTCCTGATGTACATGCTGCACCTTGTATATAGTTAAAAAAAATTGCAAGAACTCCAAAAAATAAGACATGCCTGAGTTAAAATAAAATACCTGTTGGACTATGTATATTAGCAAGAAGTCTACAGCTGGATGACTTGAATACACTGACCAGGCATCCTGGGATAGGTAGCTACACTGGCTACTGCCCATTATTTTCTCCACCCTCTCCTCTAGAGCTGGTTGCACTTGAACTTAGAAGGGAATACCCAGCCCCTCAAGGAAAGAGTTACTAGATCGGAGAATTAGAGTTACCTTGTTAGAGAAGGTTGTTTCTTTGCCATTTTTTATGTGGATAGCTATATTTCACTTACACACTGCAAGTAAGAATCATAGTCTTCAGAAATTTGTGTATGGGGATTTGTTCTGACCTGACTATTGAGGTGTTTTAAATAGAAGACTTGTGGAAATTAAAGTATGTTAGGTCTAAAATTCAGATCCCAATAAGGTTCCACCTCACAATTAATCCAAAGGTTGAGTCAAGCTCCATTTTCAACTTTTGTTCATGACCTTGGTATGGAACCCAAAATCATTTCACTCATGCATTTCATTTTAGTTGCTCGGGGACGAGCACGGTTTAAGTATAAGAGGTTGATGAATATGTGATTCATCACTCTAAAAGTTGATAATAGAGCCTTATTCCCGAGTAATTAGAGGCATATTTCCACCTATATTGCATAATTAGCACTCATGCATGCATTGATAACATTTGCATTTTAGCATTCACATCTACATTAAATAAGAAGCCAAAGTCACTTGTAAAAATCACTCATCTGTATATATTTTACGCTAACTCTAAATACCATAAATTAACTTTATACTGTATATATAACTAACAATAATGCAAGAAAAATATCAAAAAATGCTAACTTTTATAATTGACCAATAAAAACCCAATTCAAGTTTGAAACCATGGACCTTAGAATGCACATATCTATTTTATACAACCTTCGATATAGGTCTACTCACTTTTAAAATAATACACATTTAGAGACCTTCAAAATGAGATCAGTTTCATTTAAATCGGAACTTGTATGCAAAACTTGGGTTTTGGGCCCCCATTGTATACTATATGTATGTATATTTGTACCTTTGTATTTTATCAACTTTTATGTTTTGAGTTTTTCCAAATTCAGCCATTTTCCCACTCCTATTTCACTTTCATTTCTCAGCCAATCTGATTGGGTCACGTGGTGCCTTCTGGTTGCGCCTCGCGACCCATCTCCCTGCTTGCCACGCACCCGCCCCTCTTGACCGTCCGATGGCTTCATCTCCCTCCAAATCTCAACCATCCATTCCGCATCATCTCACAACCGACCGATCAATGCCTAGATCAGATCTGGGCCGCTCACCAGTGCCTCCATCTCCTTTGGCCACATGTCACTCTCACGACCGCTGGATCGGGGCCCCGATGATCAGATCATAGCCGCTCATTCCCACTTCATCATCAGCCCTCCGATCCTACGCCAGATCTCATCAAGCCATTCCTTTCCGCCCGCACCTACGCCCGCCATGTGGTGCGTCCTTCACCCTCCGATCCTCACTCCTGATTCAATCTCCACTGTCCTTCAACGCTTGCACCACATTCCATCACGCGGTGCATCCCTATCCCTTCGATCACACCGCTCCGATTTAAGCCTAGTTCCTCCTTAGCGCCTCAATCTGAGCCATTGGATCAATAGATCCAATGGTCCAGAGTTCGTCTTCTTCCTCCAACCACCTTCCTCGTGCACGTCGCCCACCTCGCGTCACCTCCTCCCCCTTTCTATTTTCATTACCATATCAGCACCATCTCCGCCCATTGAGTGCCCCATGATGTAGCCCCATCAACCCTTATCCTCGCCAACATCCATGATCGCCACGATAGCCGTTCCTTCGCTCCACAAACTCCACGAACATCACGCCTCTCATCGCCTGGACCTCCACCTTCTTTCTTTAAATACTCCACCACCGGTCACCTTTACCGCTATCCGCCCTTGCAAGAGAGAACCTAGAGCTCCCCTCCACCTATCAATGACAATGATTTGGGCTTAGAAGTGAGGGACGATAGGTTTCCATCTCCGACGAGATCCACAGTGTAGCATCGTCGTGCCATAGCTTCCCCGATGAGTTGCATGAGCTCGGACCTCTACCAACCCTCGAGCGATGACCGGAAGCATCCTCCGAGCTTCCAATCCCAGGTAGCCTCCTCCATTTCTCCTCCGATCTTCTTCCTTCTTTCCTTTGTTTTTCTCCTAATTTATTAGGCCACCTCGCTCGATTCCACCCTCCACCAACCATCGCCTAAGCTCTACCTTGGAGCTCTGATCTTCGTGCACCCATTCATTCGCCCCTACGACGCATCGAGTCCCCCTTTGACCACAGCTCCGCCTTCCTAGTGGAGAAGCTCGACGGCCCGAGCACCACTTCACGGCACAGGCCTCCAGTCACCCATTACACTCCCATGAACACGAGCGCACCTTCTTGGCTTTCACTAACACTGCAGGGGATGTTTTCTTAGTTGGTCGGACATCTCACCTGAGCTGCTTCAAGCTCCATCGTCCCCGACCTACAGACGACCCCAACCGCTTTTAGATGCTTCAAGGCTCCCCGACGCCTCTACGACCATTCCTATCTATCCAGGAGCTTCCAACAACCTTAACCGACCACGGGAGAAGGCAGCGAATCCAGGAGCCCATCGTCGGAGCCCAGCCACATCCGCCACAGGAGGCAGTGGACCAGAGGAACACGACAAGCAGCCACCGTCCGATCGTCTTGATCGGACGGTCCCGATCTACCCACGTCACCTGCTCTAGCCTCCGTTGGATCAGGAGGATCTAACGATCCTCATTCGTCCACGTCGCCCTCGCCTGCAACTCCAGATATTGTCGGATCAATCTTGATTTGACTGCCATCATCACGCCACGAAGTCAGCTACCACCACTGTTGAATTGACCTTGATCTAACGGTCCAAGGCATGTCACGTATCCAGCTCCAATAGACGTTTGATCCTCATCGATCGAACGGTCAATCATGCGCTACGTAGCTCCCTCCTAGCCTCTTCCCTAACCCTTAGGCTTGGAGCTCCCGAAGCTAATCCGAAGCTACATCCGAACCTCCAGAGCACCCGAGCCGATGTCCGAGCCTCCGAAGCTTCTCGAGCCTAGCACCTCACGTGTCCCTCACGTGCGGGCTGGGCATTTTGCACAGAGGCCCTTGTAAGTTTTCAATATTGCATTCCAGTCCCTACCAAGCGTGCCATGTGAGGCGTACGTGTTCCCGTGGACATTTGCATTCCTACCCCCATCATTATAGGTATTTGCACTTTAGTCCCTGTATGCATGTTTAATTTAATCAATTTTAATTTCTATTTGTATTTTGGTGTTCATATAGGCATTCATTTAGCCTCATTTTTAATTCCAAAAATTGCATGTTGTAGATAAACTTTTGCTTTATCATTGTGGATATGTGTCATATTTTTGTGAGCATAAAGGAATTAATATATTTATTTTTGTGGAAATTGACATAGTTTCCCACTACGTGCTTTAAATTGAGTATTAAATTATTTGTTACTCCAAAAATCATCATAAAATCACAATAGGTTTAGTTTAAGTTCTTCTACACCGTATCCAAAAATCACATTATTCGTACGCATCACAAGGCCTGAATAATTCAAATAGTATTTTGCTTAATTCATTTTTAATAGGTCCAATATACATCAATTTTTAGGTCTGATAATTTTCCTGGATTCCTTTCACATAGAACCATCGAGGATACATTTTATATCTGAAAATAATGAACTTTGGTATTTATTAAAATTAACTTTGCAAAAACTACCCTACAATCATATTAAATTTATAATTAATTCATTTAGAGTCTAAAAATTCTAAAAAATTACAGTAGCTTAGTTTCATAACATTTCATGTTCTGGCCAAGTTTCATTAATTTTGGACTTCATTTGACTATCATTTATGTTTTAACTTAAAATTTGGCTTGAAATTGCATTGTATTTTCCATAATTGCATAAAAAAGGCCAAAAATATTCTCCTGAAAATCTTACATTGGAATTGACTTCAAATTCACCTAAGGAGAAAGCTGCCTCCCTGAATTCGACCTTGGGCTTGCCCAAGTAAAATAAAAATTTGTCTCTTTTGTGTTTAATTCAATTAATCTAAGTGGTTTTTGACCAGTCTCAAGTTATCCAACTACAACAAACCTCATTACAATTTAATCATTAATTCGATTGAATTAAGTAGGGTAACTGAAGAGGCTCTTCACATGTTTCTTCAAGACTGATGCTGGTTATGTGGCACGTGCATGCATCTCCAATGCCAGTTAGTCTCCACCAGTTCTATTATTTTATTATTGTATTTTTGTATTTTCTTCATTTTTTGTGTTTTTTCTACAATAGGTGTTGCTCCAAAAATGATGCTTGGCGCTTGTGCTGGCTGGACTAACGGTTCCCCATCAGATGTAGGATGCTTTTTTCTTCACCATCGTCGATGGCTGGAGTGCCCTACCACACTTGAGAGTAACAACATTATATAAAAAGTAATTGAATTCACCTGAATCGGGTTGGACAGTGTGAACCCCCGAGGATCCGGGTACCCGTCTATGCTACTTTCACGGCATTTCATTCACATAAGATCGCACATTCTGTAAGAAAAAATAGGAAAATTTTTCGCGCGGCTATATGTCCACATGACATTTACATCCACAATCACAACCACAAGCTAATAGAGACAAATGCCATAAAATTTAATTCCATTAACTTCTATATATTTTACAACATGTACAGTGACTGATAGTACATACAGTATTTCCAAAAATCTGATTGAACAGAAGAGAAGCATATTACATTATCAATTGAACCAAGAACTGAAACAAAATAACATACCATCTAGGGTAAACCCTATCGCCTAGAAGCATGAACAACTACTGAACAACAGGCTCTTTGCCTGCCAAAACATGTTTAGGAAAAAAGAGGCATCAGCGGTTGCTCGTACCTCCCAAAACTTATAAAAAACAGGCATTTATTTATTTTCAAAAGCAAGCAAGTAGAAAAGTATATATGGTGAAAAATCTACCACTACCTGCGAAGAGAACGGTTTTCAACTGTTTGGTATGTAGTTCACCTGTTCACCTCATTTTTCCCATTCTTCTCATATATACATTTATATAAAGTTTAGATGGCAGACCCTAACATATATTGATTTCCTGCGTTTTAAAGATCATGATTCTGGGTCTTGAAGATCATGTTGTAGAACTTGATGGCACATGTAATTGCTAAATTCTTCTCATTGAGATTATGTCATGGTTTTCAATAATGGACTGATATAATGACGATGGATTTGATCCTTAATTCTATTTACTCCTTTTAAGTTAGTGGATAGTCTGTGGTCTTGGTCTGTGTGTAACCTCACACTATGACTCTAAGGTATTAAAAGTACCTTAGGGTTGGGGTGCCTCCGTAGGCATGCGGTGTTATGTAATGCATCCTAACTAAGTTCCCAACACGTCCACTAGCTTATAGAGATTTCAAACCAGTTTATAGTTACCTCCAATCAACTCAATTTTAATTGTAATTTCCTCCAACCTTAACTGCAATTCTCTCAGATGTGACTCTTAAGGATTTAGATGTAGATATGGATGATCTGGATGTAGAATCGCCAAGTCTGTTGGCGAAGTAAACTCAAGCGGTGAGGAAGCCGACAAATGGCTCTTCTGTCTCGCCCTCTAGTTGGAAGTGTGGTCCAATAGAGGGATATGTCTACTCCAAAACTACGCCACTAAGACGGGTGAGAGAGACTCCTCAGAAAAGTCGCTCTAGAAAAATGGCCCGACCGGTAACGGGCAACTGAGCTCGTACGAAATCTAAAATCGAGGATCCCCGCCTGGGTATCCTAAAACAGAGGGTCAGCGGAGATGGTCTAAAGTCAGGATCCCAACGAGGCGAAAAAACACTGCGATCTCGCGTAAAAACCGAAAAGGGACTGGGATCCTAGACCCGCGCACTTGGCGGTCGCTACCCTAACTGGGCTTCCTATCTCCCGCCCAGCTAAGGGTCACCGCGCCCTTGCACGGTCAGGTGTAAGAATCACCATGACAGGCACTGTTATTGATCATCACTTCTTCTTCTGTCATACTTAATTGATTTTTCAATACTTTCTTAATCTCTTATGTGGTCAACTTAAAAGATTTAGGTATCTTACCAATAACTCTTATCAATGGTGATCAATATTTAATAGAGTATACCTAAAGGATGGTTTTATGTATTAAAAGTTGATGCAATCAAGTGAAAAGATATCTACTTGAAGCTTGGTGAGAGATTGAACAAATGAGAGATTGGAAAAATGAGAGATTGGACAAATTTACATTGGGCAAACTTAGAACGGAGAAACAAACTTGTACTCTAACAACTTGTTTGAAAGAGGAGGTGTTCTACTTGAAGATTTGTGAGAGATTGGGTAGATATATACATTTACTTTTTTAATAAAAAACTGATCTCATTTTCCCCCAAAGTATTTATTAGGTATTCCAAGCAATGGTAAAAAAAATAGGGCACCTCCTTTCATTGTAAGCTTCAAAATATAACCCGTACTGCATAAAGCATTTTCCATAAGGACTTGAATCATTGAAACAAACAACACCAGGTCTCATATATTGTCCTAAAAATCTTTTCGGCATTTCTCCTTCTGTAGTTGGCATCTCAACCTAAGGACCAAAAATAATTAGCTGGATACGTCTGGTTCCAGTTTCAGCACCAACAACCTAACAATTGTTACATCTATCTATAATGTGTCATAATACAAAATAACATGAAGCCCTATAACATATGACATCACAGTTTTATTATTGGAAACTGATATGGATATTCATGCAACTCCCAAAGAATCCAAAACCTAAAATAAGGATCGTGTATCATCTAAAGTTTGGAATAAAAAATCAAAGCCCGGGAATTTGGTCAGTTTCAAATTTTAAAAGCAGATATAGTAGTAGATATGTTGTGCAAGATGGCAATTGAATACTTAAGCGTAACTTAAAAAGATTGACCATAGTCCTATTCGGTAAAATTTTCATAACTATATGACCAACACCAGGATCCTTTATATTATTTTATATATTTATTTATTTTACAATAGTATACCAATAAGGATTAAAAAATCTGGAATCAAGAGAATGGTCACATGAGATACTTGATTGGGCAGTTTCATTACACCCTACCAAACATAATAAGATCACAAGATCTACATTCTCTAGTTAAGATGATAACAATAGCACGAATTAATATTACAAAAGAAGAAAACTACATACAGGTTAATCATCACACCTACAGGTGTAGAACAATGATCAACCCAGTAAATCCCATCCTTCAAATTCAAGCTTTTCAGCCTTTTTCAAGACAACTTCTTTCATATCTTCTTGAAATTGTTGGACCCTCTCCCACAGAAAATTAAAATTGGAAATGGGCAACAACCATAGAACCAGAGTGTGTAAAATGGACATGCATGGCAGCAAATAGGGGGAAAGGGATGGTACCTTAATTTTCAATTTGAAAGTGGTTTTGAGCTTAGATCCAGAATACATGCAGGGTGTTTCTAGCCTTGCAACTGCAGGACAATTGTTGGAGGTGATCTTTGAATCAAGCAACATGCCTTCCAACAACTTTGGTGCTTCAAAAGGGACAGCAGATCAACTTCCAGGGCTGCTGGATAGAAATTCCAGCAACAGATTTTGGTTGAAATGGAGTAGAATAGGCCCCTTTTGTGGAGAAAAACTTGGGTTTTTTGGAAAGAAAAGAAAGAGGGAGAGGAAAAGAGGGGAAAGGTCTTCTCGGTGGGTTTCTTGGAGTAGAATCACGGTAGAATTGGGGGAGGTTTGATCTTATATAGAAGGGAAGAGTTCAAGGGGTAGTGCCAAGTGGGGAATAGAAAGCCAAGTGGCTTTTATAGAAAAAAATGCACTGCAGCATTTTTGTTTTTACTGGATTTTGACTGACGTCAGTAGCTAGTCACCAATTTTTTTTATACTTCTTTTATTTGAGATTCTAAAGTCTTCCGTATTCACACATCGTGTCTCTGATTTTGACAAATAATATCTTGATTTGATCGTCTCGAAACGACGATCAAAATGGGTATAATATTTATACTTTCGATCGAGTTTTGAATACCCAAAATTTTCGGATACAGTTTTTGTTTAAGATTAAATTTTGTGATTTACAAATATCAAACGACCTCCGATTGACGAACGGTCGATTCCGTTGGTCTTGTTTCGTCGAATCAGATCTAATAATGGTCTCGGTTCATTTTGCGATTTCTAAATTTGCGTCACGGCTTTTCACAGCGTGCATTACGAAGCGACCGATTTTTGGTCGATTTCGCCCAAACGACTTTTGATTCACAATCAATTGGTCGATTTAGCTTATCTAATGTTGTCAGATAACTTTATTGGATTAATCAGACCCAAATCGGATCGGGTCCAGGTTTGGTTGAATTTCGGATGTTACGAATATAAAAACCTCAAAGGGAGTCTCGTCCTCGAGACTCGAATTAAAGCTATTACGTGTCTTGTTTTGATTTCATATATCCATAAAAACCTTAAAGGGTTTTGAACTCATAAAAACCTCAAAGAGAAAACAAGCCATATATTTCAACATATATCTAGTTATAAAAGCTTGTTTAGATGTTTACCTCAGAAAAGTTGCGGGTATCGTGCCCGCATGTCAGCTTCGGTCTCCCACGTCGCTTCTTCGACGTCGTGACGGTGCCACAAAACCTTGACCAATGGAATCTCTTTGCTGCGAAGCTTCCTCACAGCACGATCAAGTATCTGGACTGATCTCTCCTCGTAAGTCAAATCAGGCTCTACGTCTAAATTCTCGTAGCTGATGACGTGTCGGGGGTCATGGACATACTTCCTCAGGTTGGATACATGGAAGATATCATGAATAGCAGAAAGATGTGGAGGAAGGGCTACTCGGTATGCAACTTTCCCCACTCTAGCCAGAATTTCAAAAGGACCCATATATCGCGGCGGCAGCTTGCCACGAACACCGAATCTCTGTATTCACTTCATGGGAGATACTCGCAAAAATACCCAATCTCCGACCTGTATTTACAGGAGTTTTATTAGTATATGAGATTATGTTGAACAATTATATATGTCATAATTGAATGGATGAAGAGGAAATAATTAGATTACCTGAAACTCTATGTCTCTCCTCCGACGATCCACATAGCTCTTCTGGCGGCTCTGTGCCATCAGAAGCCTCTGTATCACAAGATCAACAACTCTCGCAGTCTCCTCCAAGAGATATACGGAATATAAAGCATGATCGCCTACCTCACACCAACTGAGAGGTGTGAGGCATCTTCGCCCGTATAGGGCTTCGAATGGTGCCATGCCAATACTGGAGTGATAGATGTTGTTGTATGTGAATTACACTAATGGCAGATGGTCCTTCCAGGACCCTTTCCACTCCAAAGTGCAAGCGCGAAGCAAATCCTCTAGTGTCTGAATGGTGCGCTCACTCTGGCCGTTAGTCTGTGGATGATATGCAGAACTCATCTTCAGCTCTGTCTGTAATGATGACATGAACTGATGCCAATAATGCGACGTAAATCTCGAATCCCTGTCAGACACCACTTCGCGTGGTATACCATGTAGTCTGATGATGTTTAGTACATAGAGCATGGCCAATCTGGATGGAGTGTGTAAGTCATGTTGATAGGAATGAAATGGGCTGACTTGGTCAACCTATCAATAATGACCCAAATGGAATCATGGCCACTTGATGTCTTCGGCAATCCCGTGACAAAATCCATAGAAATTCTCTCCCACTTCCACTCAGGAATGGGAAGAGACTGCAGTAATCCTGCTGGTCTCCTGTGCTCGGCCTTGACCAACTGATAGGTCATGCATCTGCTGACATGCTGTGCTACATCACGCTTCATTCCATCCCATCAGAAATGTCGACGCAGATCACGGTACATCTTCGTACTGCCTGGATGGATAGATAACCGAGAACTGTGTGCCTCATCCAGAATGTCTCTACAAAGCTGCTCGTCATTGGGTACAACAACCCGTTCTGCCTTCCATAAAATAGACTCCATCACAACAAAGTCATCAAATTTGTCTTTGATGGCGCTCATGTATCTAACTCGTATCCAAGGATCGGTCTTCTGGCCCTCTACAATACAATCCCAAAGACTATTGTATCGTGGAGGCACGACGGTAGAAATGGATGCGCTCTCCTGAGGATGCCAATCTATCAAAGCGGCAAGCGTATCCCATGTATATAGCTAGTTCACCATACCATTAGCATGCGCTCTCCTGCTGAGTGCATCAGCCACCACGTTTCCCTTACCAGGATGGTAAGAGATCGTGCAATCATAATCCTTCAGCAGCTCGAGCTATCTGCGCTGCCTCATGTTTAGCTCCTTCTGATCAAAGATGTACTTCAGACTCTTGTGATCCGTGAAAATCTCGAAGTTCACCCCATATAGATAGTGGTGCCAGATCTTCAAGGCGAAGACAACTGTCACCAACTCCAAGTCATGTGTGGGGTAGTTCCGCTTGTGCGGCCTCAACTGTCGTGATGCGTAAGCAATCACTTGTCCTCTCTGCATCAATACTGCTCCCAGACCTTCTTCAGATGCATCGGTGTAGATTGCATAGTCCTGAGTGCCTGAAGGAAGAGTAAGAATGGGCACTGTAGTCAATCTCTCCTTCAATGTCTGGAAGGCATGCTCACATGAATCATCCCAAATAAATGAGACTCCCTTCTGCGTCAATCGTGTCAGAGGGCGAACAATGCGTAAAATCCGTTGACAAAGCGTCTGTAATAGCCCTCTAATCCGAGGAAACTCCGAATCTGAGTAACTGTCTTGGTCTGCTCCCAAGACATGACTGCCTCAGTCTTCACAGGATCAACTGCGATACCTGCTCCAGAAATAACATGCCCTAGAAATGAGACCTGGGATAACCAGAACTCACACTTGCTCAACTTGGCATATTGCTTGTGCTCTCGCAATGTTTCCAAAACAATCCGTAGATCATTCGCATGATCCCATTCATTTCGTGAATAGATGAGCACATCATCGATGAACACCACTACAAATTTATCCAAGTATAGACGGAAGATCCTGTTCATCATATCCGTAAAAGTCACAGGTGCATTGGTGAACCCAAATGGCATCACCACAAACTCGTAGTGTCCATAGCGAGTTCTGAAAGCGGTCTTCAGAATATCAGACTCTCGAATTCTCAGCTGATGGTATCCTAAGCGAAGATCGATCTTCGAGAAAACCGAAAATCCCTGGAGTTGGTCAAACAAATCATCGATGCGTGGCAAAGGATAACGGTTCTTCACCGTTCTCTTGTTCAACTGCCTATAATCGATGCATAACCTCATGGTTCCATCCTTCTTCATAACAAATAGAACCAGAGCACCCCAAGGTGAAGTGCTCGGCCTCACAAATCCCAAATCAAGTAACTCCTGTAACTGCACCTTTAGCTCCCTCAACTCAGCTGGTGCCATGCGATATGGTGCCATAGAGATCGGTTGTGTATCTGGCAGCAATGTGATGTCGAACTCGATCTCTCTCTCAGGAGGTAATCCTGGTAGCTCATCAGGAAACATGTCAGGGTATTCTGAGACTACTCGACCTGTGTCATCGGCTCCTGATCAGATACCTCCCGCACAAATGCAAGGTATGAATGACAACCCTGATCAACAAGTCGCTGGGCTCATAACACTGAAATGTACTCCATGGTGGAGTCATGTATAGTACCCTCAAAGGTGAACTCAGGTAAACCTGGAATCTTTAAGACAACTGTCTTCCTAAGCAATCAACAAGTGCATGATGAGCGGCTAACTAATCCATGCCCAAAATTAAGTCGAACTCATCAAGCTGTAGAAGTAGACAATCTGCGATCATCTCGTGATCACCTATCAGTACAGGTAAGTGCCAGACTATCAGAGAAATGGTAAATAACTGGCCACCTGGCCCTCAGATGTGATATGGAGAAGAGAGAGTCTCTGCGACTCTACCTAACAAAGAAAGTAACCTCGAAGAAAGAAACGAATGTGTCGCACCAGAATCAAATAGAAAATGAAAAGGTCGATAAGCGTAGTCAGTATGATTGCTAGTTCGTTAGTCATCTCCTGGTCTGGTCAGGATGACATGGCTCTGCATGAGAACCATTTTTAGTCATAGAAATGCCACTTGTAGAAACTTATCTTATCTGCTTTTTCTCTTCTTGGGATATAATATGAAAATTAATGAAATTGGTGACATCTGTGGTTATTTAGTTCGAATGTCATATTTCCCTTCTCGGACTCAAGACAAGTCGGGAGACTGTCTCTATCCGAAAACTTAATGTGATCGGAATAGTAGGACTGCGAATGTGCGTATTGGGGTAGCATTGCTCTAATACCAAAAATGTGAACCCCCGAGGATCCGGGTACTCGTTTATGCTACTTTCACGGCTTTTCATTCACATAAGACCACATATTCTATAGAAAAACATGGAAATTTTTCGCGTGGATATATGTCCACATGACATTCACATCCATAATCACAACCACAAACTAATAGAGACAAATGCCACCAAAATTTAATTCCATTAACTTCTATATATTTTACAACATGTACAGTGACTGACGGTACATACAGTATTCCCAAAAATCTGACTGAACAGAAGAGAAGCATATTACATTATCAACTGAACCAAGAATTGAAACAAAATAACATACCATCTGGTGTAAACCCTATCGCCTGGAAGCATGAACAGCTACTGAACAGCAGGCCCTTTGCCTATCAAAACATGTTTAGGAAAGAAGAGGCGTCAATGGTTGCTGGTACCTCCCAAAACTTATAAAAAAACAGGCATTTACATATTTTCAAAAGCAAGCAAATAGAAAGGTATATATGGTGAAAAATCTACTACTACCTGCGTAGAGAATGGTTTTCAACTGTTTGGTATGTAGTTCACCTGTTCACCTCATTTTTCCCATTCTTCTCATATATACATTTATATAAAGTTTAGATGGTAGACCCTAACATATATTGATTTCCTGCGTTCTAAAGATCATGATTCTGGGTCTTGGAGATCATGTTGTAGAACTTGATGGCACATGTAATTGCTAATTTCTTGTCATTGAGATTATATCATGGTTTTCGATAATGGACTAATATAATGATGATGGATTTGATCCTTAATTCTATTTACACCTTTTAAGATAGTGGATAGTCTGTGGTCTTGGTCTGTGTGTAACCTCACACTATGACTCTAAGGTATTAAAAGTACCTTAGGGTTGGGGTGCCTCCGTAGGCATGCGGTGTTGTGTATTGCATCCAAACTAAGTTCCCAACACGTCCACTAGCTTATAGAGTTTTCGAATCAGTTTATAGTTACCTCCAATCAACTCAATTTTAATTGTAATTTCCTCCAACCTTAACTGCAATTCTCTCAGAAGTAACTCTTAAGGATTTAGATGTAGATATGGATGATCTCGATGTAGAATCACCAAGTCTGTTGGCGAAGTAAACTCAAGCGGTGAGGACGCCTACAAATGGCTCTTCCGTCTCGCCCTCTAGTTGGAAGTGCGGTCCAATAGAGGGATAGGTCTACTCCAAAACTACGCCACTAAGATGGGTGATAGAGACTCTCCGGAAAAGTCGCTCTAGAAAAATAGCCCGACCGGTAACAGGCAACCGAGCTCATACGAAAAACTAAAATCGAGGATCCCCGCCTGGGTATCCTAAAACAGAAGGTCAACGGAGATGGTATAAAGTCAGGATCCCAACGAGGCGTAAAGACACTGCGAGCTCACGTAAAAACCGAAAAGGGACTGGGATCCTAGACCCGCGCACTTGGCGACCGCTGCCCTAACTGGGCTTCCTATCTCCCGCCCAGTTGAGGGTCACCGCGCCCTCGCACGGTCAGGTGTAAGAATCACCATGACCGGCACTGTTATTGATCATCACTTATTCTTCTGTCATACTTAATTGATTTTTCAATACTTTCTTAATCTCTTATGTGGTCAACTTAAAAGATTTAGGTATCTTACCAATAACTATTATCAATGGTGATCAATATTTAATAGAGTATACCTAAAGGTTGGTTTTATGTATTAAAAGTTGATGCATTCAAGTGAAAAGATATCTACTTGAAGCTTGGTGAGAGATTGAACAAATGAGAGATTGGACAAATGAGAGATTGGACAAATTTGCATTGGGCAAACATAGAATGGAGAAACAAACTCGTATTCTAACAACTTGTTTGAAAGAGGAGGTGTTCTACTCAATGATTTGTGAGAGATTGGGTAGATATATACATTTACTTTTTTTAAAAAAAAACTGAAATCATTTTCCACCAAAGTATTTATTAGGTATTCCAACCAATGGTAAAAAAATTAGGGCACTTCCTTTCATTGTAAGCTACAAAATATAACCCGTACTGCATAAAGCTTTTTCTATAAGGACTTCAATCATTGAAACAAACAACACCAGGTCTCATATATTGTCCTAAAAATATTTTCGACATTTCTCCTTCTGTAGTTGGCATCTCAACCTAAGGACCAAAAATAATTAGCTGGATACGTCTGGTTCCAGTTTCAGCACCAACAACCTAACAATTGTTACATCTATCTATAATGCGTCATAATACAAAATAACATGAAGCCCTATAACATATGACATCACAGTTTTATTATTGGAAACTGATATGGATATTCATGCAACTCCCAAAGAATCCAAAACCTAAAATAAGGATCGTGTATCATCTAAACTTTGGAATAAAAATTAAAGCCAGGGAATTTGGTCAGATTCAAATTTTAAATGCATATATAGTAGTATATATGTTGTGCAAGATGGCAATTGATTACTTAAGCGTAACTTAAAAAGATTGATCCCATAGTCCTATTCGGTAAAATTTCATAACTACATGACCAACACCAAGATCCTTTATATTATTTTATTTATTTATTTATTTATTTTACAATAGTATAACAATAAGGATAAAAAATTCTGGAATCAAGAGAATGGTCACAAGAGAAACTTGATTGGGCAGTTTCATTACACCCTACCAAACATAATAGGATCACAAGATCTGCATTCTCTAGTTAAGATGATAACAATAGCATGAATTAATATTACAAAAGAAGAAAACTACATACAGGTTAACCATCACACCTGCAGGTGTAGAACAATGATCAACCCAGTAAATCCCATCCTTCAAATTCAAGCTTTTCAGCCTTTTTCAAGACAACTTCTTTCATATCTTCTTGAAATTGTTGGACCCTCTCCCACAGAAAATTAAAATTGGAAATGGGCAACAACCATAGAACCAGAGTGTGTAAAATGGACATGCATGGCACCAAATAGGGGGAAAGGGATGGTACCTTAAATTTTCAATTTGTAAGTGGTTTTGAGCTCAGATCCAGAATACATGCACGGTGTTTCTAGCCTTGCAACTGCAGGACAATTGTTGGAGGTGATCTTTGAATCATGCAACAGGCCTTCCAACAACTTTGGTGCTTCAAAAGGGACAGCAGATCAACTTCCAGGACTGCTGGATAGAAATTCCAGCAACAGATTTTGGTTGAAATGGAGTAGGAATAGGCCCCTTTTGTGGAGAAAATTTGGGTTTTTTGGAAAGAAAAGAAAGAGGGAGAGGAAAAGAGGGGAAAGGTCTTCTCGGTGGGTTTCTTGGAGTAGAATCACGGTAGAGTTAGGGGAGGTTTGATCTTATATAGAAGGGAAGAGTTCAAGGGTAGTGCCAAGTGTGGAATAAAAGCCAAGTGGCTTTTATAGAAAAAAATGAACTGTAGCATTTTTGTTTATACTGGATTTTGACTGTCGTCAGTAGCTATAGTCACCAAAATTTTTTATACTTCTTTTATTTGATATTCAAAAGTCTTATGTATTCACACATCGTGATTTTGACAAATAATATCTTGATTTGATAATCTCGGAACAACGATCAAAATGAGTATAACATTGGTATACTTTCGATCGAGTTTTGAATACCCAAAATTTTCGGATACAGTTTTTGTTTAAGATTAAATTTTGTGATTTACAAATATCAAACGACCTACGAACGGTCGATTCCGTTGGTCTTGTTTCATCGAATTAGATCTAATAATGGTCTTGGTTCGTTTTGTGGTTTCCAAATTTGCGTCCCGGCTTTTCACGACGCGCATTACGAAGTGACCGATTTTTTGTCGATTTCGCCCGAATGACTTTTGATTCACAATCAATTGGTCGATTTAGCTTATCTAATGTTGTCAGATAACTTTATTGGGTTAATCGGACCCAAATCGGATCGGGTCTGGGTTTGGTTGAATTTTGGATGTTACATACACTACCGGATACCTTCTCCTTGTGTTGAAAATTGTTCGGGTTTGCTTCGACCTGAGCTGGAATGGTTGTTTTCACAGCTGTCAGATTGTCGATCTTCTGGTTCACCTCATCCATATTTTTAATTAATTGCTCAAGGCAAGCAAGGGTCAGGTTTATCGATACAATCTTAGAGGATTCCCCCAGCGGGGTTTATGATTCTACTAGGATTGGTGAGACTACGGCTGGTATCCCAGAGAAGAATGTGAGGAAGAGGATAGGAGGAATATTGTGAGTTCTAAGGGTGATATTGAGCAGCCAGATGCTGCTGATGATATCCCTGGTTGCGGTATCTGAGTTGCTGAGGACCTTGTTGATAGTTTTGCTTCCAAGTGTTGCCTTGATAAGGAGGTTGCTGTAGATGATAGAGCTTGTTGCCCATGTTCTGACCCGAAAAATGTCCCTGAGGAAGGGTCAGTTGTGCCTCGTTGTTCCACAAACCATTGACTTCCTGAATCAACGACGAAGGTGAGAAGAATTGCTTGGAATAGGCAGGCTAGGGCTCTGGTTGATATACAACCATCTGTGTCTGGGACTACGGGGGTTTCTCCGGCGCTTGCACGTAGTACACATATTGGATAGGTTGGGGCTACGATGGACTTGGCTGAGGCGGTTGAATCAGTGATGGCTCCTTCTTCTCAGCTGAAGTCTTGGCAGTGGTAGGCACAATGTTGTAATCATTGGCATTCAGAGCTCAGACGAGATGCTCTAGCTATTGGAAGATCAAATTAAGCTTTTCCAAGCCTTGGGTTCTCTTCTCAATGACAACAAGTTTCTTAAGGTCCTACGACCTATTCTCTATAATCCACTTTAGACAAGTGGCTCCTAATAATGCTGAGGTTGGAGCTTTCATCCTTGTCTTTGGCATGAGTAGCCATGTTAATAGGCTTGTGGCTGGTGACATGCATCTTCATGTATGCACGTGACGAATATTGAGCGGCCTTCCCTTCGGCCATCTCCTCAAATATGTTCCAAACAACATCCTCATCCTTGTTTAAATGTGAGCCACCACAAGCAGAGTCGACAAGCTTCTGGCTTTCTAGTTTCAACTCACCAAATAAGTGCTACACGAGACTGGTCTTGGGGATCTTGTGGTGTGGACACTTTTCCTGCAGATCCTTGAATCTTTCCTACGTTTTATGTATCGTATCGTGGGGTTGTTGGCAGAAACTGGAGATGCGAGCACACATCTGATTCAGACGACCGAGAGGGTAGAATTTGTGGATGCGGACTTTAACTCCTCTCAGATCATGACTACCTTTCCTAGGTGATCTACCCAATACAAGGATTTGCCTTGGAGGCTGTAAGGAAAGGTTGTCATCTTGATCACCCCTAAAGAAATATTGGGGTAATGAGCTGTAGCAAAGATGCAGCCAAAAATTTCAAGGTGGATTTATGGTTCTTCTGTAGTATTCCCATGGAACATAGGGAGCAGAGAAAGAAATTGCAGCTTCACTCGAAGTGGGCATGAATTTGTAGAATTTGTATCCATTATGTGATGCGGCCCGCTCTGGGATTGTATGTTTGTTTGAGCGTAGGCTTCGACTGCTGTGGTCCTACCTTCCTTCTCTCGTGTTAGGGTCCACCAACTGAAAACTCATCTCCTGCACCTCCTTGGTTAAACTCAATCTCACTGTTTATATAATCCTCTCTTCTGCCTTCTCTTTCGTCCATCCTCCTCCTCAAATCATTAAGCATTTCTTGGAAGGCGATTTGAGTTAGGGCCTGATTGGTCAACTACCGTTGGATGGCCTATATTGAAGCGAGTAACTAACTGATGACTTCAATCTCTGTTGTGTATTACCCTTCCCCCAGATTGACTTCTTCGTCTGGTTGGGGTTGTTGTACCTTTCCTCTTTCACTGGCCATGTTAGATTATGCTTGGATTTCCAGCTTGAGATCGGGTTCTTGGTATGCACACGGAAGAATACCCCGATCAGTCTGAATTGTAGCACCCGATGTGGAGAATTGTTCTTTGTTCATGTCAACACAAAACTTTGTTAAGGATGGCGATGTATAAGGAGTGAAATCAATGGCCATCCAAAATGGGCAGAGTTAGGACAAGAGTGATCCCATATTATTAGGGAAGAAGCGTAGTCTGGATATCGGTTCACAGAGTTCGAACAGGGTTCTAAGGAATCGCCTTACATTAGTGGAGAAGACGAGCACATGGAGTTAATGTGGGTGTCGACGGAGACTTGACTAAGCTGTCCACACGTCACCATCTCGAAGATTAAGAGGAAGATCGATGTAGATAAAAGATATGGGGGTCAATGAGAAATAAAAGGAATGTGAAATAGTAGAATGGCTCAAAGTGAGAAAGGGTCGAACAGGAATGAAACAAAATGGCACAAATGCGCAAAATTTTTGATCTTGACCTTAATAAAGCTAATCAATCAAACACAAAGCAATGGGTTCACCGACTCGACTCGTGAAGCCGTGAAGGCTCGATAATTATCTTTGTCAATTTTATATTTGATTTTAAGGTAATTTATCTTTGAACGAGTCCTTAGAGCGCTACACCTATAGGAGAGAGTACTGCTGGAAAAGTACCCCATACTTGTCCTCCTCATTTATAACCGGTAGT
This sequence comes from Ottelia alismoides, assembly GCA_037367405.1. Taxonomy (NCBI): domain Eukaryota; kingdom Viridiplantae; phylum Streptophyta; class Magnoliopsida; order Alismatales; family Hydrocharitaceae; genus Ottelia; species Ottelia alismoides. The sequence goes on from JAZKJV010000331.1 coordinate 174,316, forward strand.
CTGCACTTTTTAAGGTCCTCGTAACCCTTTCTGGATCCCTACTCAACCAAAGAAATAGAGAGAGGAAGCTAACATGTGAAACCACTACTTCGGACCTTGCTCTCAATGGAATCAACCATGAGAGTGCGAGGACCTACTCAGACGCAAGACGATGAGATAGATGCCCCTGTGAAGGCTTGGCCTTATCTCAATACTTTGGACATGGTCTCTACTCTATACAATAGAGAACATCATCAGTCTCCAAGCCTTACTCGTCTATGTACGATAGAAGCGCCAATACTTCGAAAATCCAGGCGATACACAAGGCAGCCGCAGACTGGGATAGAAGCGCCAATACTTCAAAAATCCAGGCGATACACAAGGCAGCCACAGACTGGGTTTTGGGCTCTATTCCTTACAATAACATTCACTCTCAAGGAAGGAGACCTTCCAATACAACCTGAAAATGTATGGGAGTTTTGCTCACCCTAAGGAAATGAGTTCAATTAATCAATTTTATTTATGTCAAGTGTTTTTAGAAGTCTGTTTCTTATTTTTTGTGTTATCACTGTCTTTGAGTATATATATTACAAGTGCCTAATGTTTTTGTGTTTTCTTTGATTCATATGTGATCTAAAAATAGAGGAAGATAGTTAGAAAAGTAATGCAAGGCGACACAGATGAAAATCTCACCTTAGTGCCTAAATGATGAATGCTTAGTGAGAAGACTTACAACGCTTCCCAGCTCTCTCCATACGGGATGCAAAACATGAATTTATAAACCTATACTATATCCCGACATGCATACGGAGATCATCATAAGCATGCAATTGTTATATGTGAAGAACCAAGTGCTAAATGTTCAGAATGAAACCTAAGTCCAGTCTTCGATGCTGATCAGCGCCCGCCATAACGGGCCCTGCAAGTACTATATACGAACTCTCTCGGCACACTGTTTCAAATATGAGTTTTTAGCAATTAATTAATCTAAGTCCAAATGCGAGAGCTATCGGTGCATGCAAAAATTATTAGGTGTTTAACCTTAGGTTACATGATTAAGCACCCCTAAAGACTGTGGGCTCATTCCACAAAACAAATAGAAATAAGTGGAAAGCACAAAACTTTAGGAAACAAAGAAAAAGAAGGCGATGAAATCCTGAAAAAATCTGGTGAGCCCCTAAGTGAACAAACACTTGGAAATTGGGCCTGAGTATCCAAAGTCCAGGGTACCTATATTATTACAAATTAATGATTTCAATAATAAAAGTCTCTCTCTCTCACAATCTAAACTAGGCGACTGTCTCTCTCTCTCTCCCCCACGATCCTCCTGCTCTCTCCTACCGGTTAGGTCAGAATAGCCGACTCTTCGTCCCAAGGCTACAAAGGATAACCTATTCTATTCTCCTCATTTGCAGTCCCTCGCAAGAAGACAAAAGCAGAGATATCAGATAGTTCAAAATTGAAAATCAAATAGAAAGAAATAAAGGCAAGAATGGCTAAGCAATGTAAGAGACAAAAACTGCTACACAAACCGATGCTCCCCGTCATTGGCACCATTTGAAAAGTGGGGCAATCAGAGTCGTTAAAATGAGCTAACAAATCAGCTTTACTTGTCACTGAGGCTACCACTCAGATCTCTCCGTTGTTTCAACAACTAACCCACACAGATAATCAATCAATTAAGAGCTAGAGTTAAAAATTATTATACCCTACTAGAAATGTATAGTGACAAGCATGTAGGGGTCAAACACAAGATTGGAGTAGAGAAAGCAAGATATAAATCAAAGCATAATTTATTTCTCAATCACTTAGCCACATACATGTTTTTGTGGGTTTTTTATTTTATTTATTTATTTATTATTATTATTATTTTCTTTATATTTTTATATTTGGTTTTTAATTTTATTTTTTATTTTCCTTTAATATTAGTTTATGTTTCCCTTTTAAATATCTAATATGAGATATATAAAAATATATATAGATTAAGAGATAAAAAATATAAATATAACTTAAAGTATCCAAAAATTGTAGAAATAAATATTTTTTACTATTTTTATGAATTTTGCTATTTTTTATATTTTTTTAAAAAATAGCTTAAATAGGGAGAAAATAATATATTAAATTTAAATGGAAATAAAAATAAAAAATCAAGTCCAAAATTTTCCAAATAAAATTTAATAGTTGAATAATAATAATATGAAGAAAATTATAAAAAAGATTATACTATTTTAGGAGTTTTTAGAAATTTTATAGATTTTTATCAGGGTTTTTAGGTCTTTTTAATTTTAAGATACTTTCTTTTTCTGTTATTACGTTCTTTAGTTTCTAGAGTTGCAAAATAGCTAAATATAGACAATATATTTTTAGAAAATTTCCAAACTATTTTGTATTTTTTGGTATTTTCTACTATATAAATATTTTTAGGGATCTTTTTGATTTTTATAAAATAATTAGAGGTTATTAATTACAAATAAAAAATAATGGCATCAAACTACAATGCAACAAGAACCTAGGATTATTTTTTGGGATTTTTTTAGAACAATAGCTATATTAAAAAGTAGAGAAAATAAAAATAAACTACATTCTGACAAGGGTATAATTGTAATAAAAATAAAACTGGAGGGCTTAATTGCAATTTTAACAAAAAAGTATAAATGGAATAAATAATTCGAGGATTAAATACAAATATCCAAAGCCGCAAGGGTCTCCGTGCAAAATGTGCACCTCACATTGACTTCCACATGAGGTGAGTTGGCGGAGGACTGAAGTACAAATATCAAAAGTCTAGGGGACCTTTATGCAATTATACAAAATTATTTCAACAACATAGGAATGTTTTAGTTTTAATATTTAAACACGAAAATGGTTGGGGTAGAAGTTGCAAAATACTCAGTCCTTGCACGGGAACAGACGGTGTGGATGCTCACCTAGACATGTATCACACTCTCGCTTCATGATGACGGTTCGTAGCTGATGGCTGCGATTAGATCTTCGTCAATGGTTGGACGATGCTGGCATAGCTTGATCGGACGCATGCTGCTGCGTTGGAAGAACAGCGGACGATCCGGCGGCTCTGAAGCGTGGGGGACGAACACCGTATGAACTCACGCTGGGCGAGTTTGAAATCGTCGCTGATCGCTCCTTCGGTGGTTTCTCCGGCTGATGATGCTCCCGAAATGTTGCCGGTGCCCTCCCGCACCAGTGGAAAGTTCAAAATGGCATAGGGAGGTCTGGATCGCTCTGGCGGAGGAGTTGCACCTGGGAGGTCTCCTGGGGCTCGATGTACCCTGAAAGAGGATCTTTCTTTGTTGTTTTCTGCAAGAGACCTTTAGGGGACGAAGCACGAAGCCACAGGAGGCTTCAGATGTCGTAAAGGGGTGAAGATGGGGTGCGACAGAGTCCTCCGACGAGCGGCGGAGAGGGAGTACATGATCTCTAGATCTTTGCAAGATCTGGGTGGCAGGAGGTGCTAGTGGTGAAGGGCCGCAGAAGGGGAAGAAGGTGGATGCAATTATGGAGGCGGAGGTTGAACAGAGTGGCCAAAAATAGAGGGCGGAGCAACGAGCTCCAACGAGGATGTATGGTTGAAGATATGCAGAACCAACATGAATTAAACGAAAATAAATGAGATCTACGCTAAGACTATCCTAATGAATCGAAAAGGGCTAAAAGGATAGAAACTCACCGTCGAGTGAAGCTAGAAGCAGGAGTTCATGCGAGGTGGCAGCGAGCTACGGACCAACCTCGATTCAACTCCAAATGCGTCACCAATGGATGGAATCGAATCATGTGTCACCAAGACATCGAATCCAGGCCAAGAACTAGGGCAATTAGGAGGAAGAGAGATCAAGCTCGAATTTTGGATGGAGGTGGTCTCTTATAGGCATGGTGGAACGACTCCAAAGAACGAGGTCAAACAGGAGCGCTAGCGATCCAAAGCTTAAGGAATCATCTCCGCGTGAATCATCGAAGATAGAGGCACAAGTGTAGAAGAGATCAAACCAAGTCGATGCTCGGATCGACTTGGAAAAAAGCGAGAAAAAGCGGTCAAACACATGTCTAACATGGGCTACAGGGCGGGTCAAAGAGTTGACCGAAGTCAACACTCCCCACCACCTGGTTGGTCCACGTGGACCAACCAGGAAAAAGCAACCCGACAAATATTTAGACATTCAAAAAGAATTAATAAATGATTTTATTAATTTTATGTTATAAAATAAAAATTGTTTGTTATTTTCTGTGGAATTTTATAATGATTTTTATTTATTTTTTAAAGGTATTTATTTACAAGTTACTTATTTGGGGTTAATTATAGGTATATTTATCTATATTTTAGAGTATTTATTTTATTTAGTATTTTTTATTTTATTATTTTATTTTCTTATTTTATATAATTATAACTTATTTTTACATACTTAAATTTATTTTTATTATATTTTTTTGAAGTAATATTTACACTTAAATGAATAGGTATATTTATTGTATAGGTATAATTATTGGTATTTCATCTATATATTTTATATTAGTATTTTATTTTAATGTCTTATTTATGGTTTTATTTTAGTTTTAATATGTAAATATACTATAAATAATCTTTTAAAAAATATAAAAATATAAACTTTACGCATAATAAAGAATAAATAAAATGAATATTTTATTCGGGTATATTGTACAATAGGGGTCCAAAACCTAACTTTCACACCTTAACTCCAAAAAATATAAACCACCTTCATTAAATAGCTTATTAAAAGTTATATAAAATCAAAGGTGATTTTTTGATATTTTGAGTTTTTATTTGAGAAATATGAGTCTGTGAAGTTTAAGTTTTGGGATTTTGTTTAGAGTATAACTTTTATACAGTATATTATTTTTGTATAAACTCAATTTTGTATTTTTCTATACATTATTATCTACAACTTTCATGTACAAAGTTTATTTATTTAAGGTGTAAAAATTAGAAAATAAAATGGGTCCCAAAAAATAAAGAATGAATTAATAAATGGAATTTTTATCGTTTTATTGGCCCTTATCCCCCCCTACTTTATTCCTTGTCGACCTAGTCATCAAGATGCCCAGGTCTTGGGGTTTTGGGTCAAAGGTATTTTATTCTTTTTCTTTTCTTTTCTTTATTCTATAATTTTGATATTAAAAATAGTATTTTATACAGTATTTATTCAACAAATAATGAATGTTAATTTGCACAAATTAAGGGTATTACATGCATTTGCTAGGGTTTATAAGGCCAAAATGATAGAATAATGGTGATGAAATGGAGATTCATCAGTAATCTGGTCCAACTTGTCCAGACGTTGTGTCCTTGGTTCGATCACAGAGAGATTCTCGAGGTCATGTGATCGTTTCTCTATGATATCCACCTTGGACAGGTGGCTCCCTATGATGCTCAAGTTGGAGCTCTCATCCATGTCCGTCTCGTGAGAAGATGCCATATAGATTGGCTTCTGAAGAGTGTGGGACCAGCGCTGATATGTACGGGATAATGAGAAGGCGACCTCTCCTTTGGCCATCTCGTCGAAGATCTGTCAGGCGATGTCCTCATCTTTGTTGAAATTTGAGCATCTACACGTGGTATCCACGAGCTTCTGACTTTCAACTGTAAGTCCCTCGAAGAAATACAGGATCGAGCTGGTCCTAGGAATGTCAAGATGGGGGTATTTCTCTTGCAACTCTGTTAACCTCTCCCAAGCCTCATGGATGGATTCATGTGTTACTTGGGTGAAGTTTGCTTTTGCAGGCACACATCTGATTAAGTCACCGAAGAGATAATATTTGTGTAGAAAGGAGGACTTAAGTTCTTCCCATATCGTGATGACTTTCCCCCAAGTGATTAATCCAATGAAGCACCTTATCTTGAAATCTGAACGGGAATGATGTCATCTTGACTACTACTAACGGTATGCTAGGGTAGTGCATTATACCACATATGCGCTCGAACTATTGAAGGTGGATATATGGTTCCTCATTTGCATTTCCGTGGAAGCTAGGTAGAAGCACCAAGAGTTGAGGCTTCAACTCAAAATGTACATGGATCGTTGGAATATGGATCCACTTGGTGAGTTGGCCGACTCCAGGGTTGTATGTCTCTTTGAGAGTTGGCTTGGGCTGCTCTCCTCTTGGTTCATCTGATGGGTCTCCACGACCTCCACCTACTCTTTCGTCTCCTCCTCCTAGGTGGTCTCTCCTTCTTCTCAAGGAATTCAGCATATCCTAAAAAGTGACCTTAGCCAATGCTTGGTCAGTTAGCTACTGCTATATCGTCTAGATGGAGGCGAGAAGCTGGGCATTCATGGCATTTTTATATGGCTGGCCCTGCTTTGGTTGTGGTTGCGACGGTTGTTGTGGTCCCTTCCCTTTTCCTCCAGGAGCCATCTATGTATCTGAGTCTTGTCTGACAAAATCATTGGCTCCAAATTAGGCTCGTGATCTGCACATGAAATGATGCCCTGATCAATCTGAATTGAAGCTCACCGGCTGTAACATACTTGTCTGAGCTAAGGTCAACACAGAACTTCGTTATGGATGGTGAGATGTAAGGAGTGAAATCAACTACAATCCAAAATGGGCAGAATTCAGGACAAGAGTGATCCTAGATTATTGAAGAAGGCGGGGAGTCTAGAGATCAGTTCGTAGAGTCTGAATTAGGTTCTCGAGAATTGCCCCAAATTATTGGAGAAGGCGAGAACATGGAATCGATGTAGGTGTCGTCGGGTGCCGACTAAGCCATCCATGCGTCGCCATCTCGAATGTCAAGAGGAGACCGAGAATGGAAGAATGATACAGATGTCAAACAAGGAATAAAGGGAGTGCAGAAAAGTAGATAGCCTAAAACGAGCAGGGGTCAAATGAGGAATAAAACAGAAGAAATGAAAAAGGCACAAAATGTACGGGACTAGTTTTTTATCTTAACTAAATCAAATAAACTCCGAACAATTGTGGGTTCATCAACTCAACACAGGTGAAGTCGTAAGAGTTCAACTATTTTTTATCCTTTCAATTTATTTATTTTTTGCAGACAAGATCTTATAATGAGTCCATATGATCGTTAACCTTATAGGAGTGTGTGTACTGCTAGGAAAGCACCTCGTACTTCTTCCACCTCCTTTGTAACATGTGATATGTGCATTGAAAGGTCTTTGATCTCATTCCTGGGGGGCTACTCAACCAAAGAATAAGAGAGAGCCAATAGGCAAAATCAATACTTCAGACCTCGCTCGCAACGGAATCATCCGTAAGCATGCATGCAACTACTCGGATGCAAACCGATAAGATAGACACATCGGTGAGGGCATGGCCTACTTTCAGTACTTCAGACCAAGTCAGATGCTCCACACAAGACGATAACACTATGCTCAACAAAGACCTACTCGATTACATACAATAGAAGCACCAATAATTCACTATCCCAGGTGATAATTAAAGCGCCATAGACCAGGATTTGGGCTCTATTCGTTATGGGTCGCACCTCACTCAGTCTGAAATGTACCTGAAAACAATGAGGGCTTTACGAACTCCAAATAATGATGTCCATTACAATTTTTATTAAGGTCAAAGGTTTATTAGCAGTCCCCTTATTTTAATTTTTGGTTTTCAATTTTTTGAGTATTTTTCAGAGAAAACCGCCTAGCAATTTTTTTTATTTTTTCTTTATGTACTAAGTGACATAAACATAGGGGGAGAGGACGGAAAAGCCGTGCACGTCGTCTCTAAGATGGAAATCTCGCCTTAGTGACTAATGATGCATGCAAAGTTAAAATCACTTACAGTGCTTCCCAGCTCTCTCCATGCAGATGCAAGGCAAAATTGGAATAGTTACACTATATGGTGATATGAAAAGCAAGAAATCATCCTAAATAGTAGCTTCTATTATTGGGAAGAACCAGAAGCTAACTACTAAAAAATGGATCCTAAGTGTTAGGTCTTGGAGACCTCTCGGTGCCTGCCACAACGGGTCCTGCAAGCATTGTACGAGGACTCTCATGGCACATGGTTCAAAATTCAAGTAATTTGCAATTAATTATTTGACTAAGTCCAAGTGCATATAACTATAGGTGCATGCAATATAATTAAGGCTTTTTACCTAGCTACCGTGTCAAGCAACCTAATGTCTAAGGGCTCACTCACATATAACAAATATAAACAAAGACAAAAAGCTCAAATCACGTGAAACAACATAAAAAAGGCAATAAAACATAAAAATCGTGGTGAGGCCCCCAGGTGAATAGACACCCAGGCACTGGACCTCGCTAAGTGTGGTAGTGTCCAAATTATTACAAATTAATAAAATGACACACTCTCTCACATAAAATGAATATAAAAGCTAAGGTCGGTCTGCTCTTCTCCCTTTTTCCCTACTCTTCTCTCTTGCTCTCTCCTAGTTGGCTCACAAGAGAAGGCCAACCTACGCTTGTCTCGGGTGCGCCTACCTCCTAAATGATAGTCATCTCCAAGCGGTCCCTCGCAAGAAAGATCAACAAGAAAACAAGGATTAGAACTGCCAAACAATTATCAAAATAAAATAAATTGAAAATAAAGGAAGAATAATATGCAACTATATATATACAAAATGTTCTATGATCTATTGCTCCCTAGCAAAGTGCCATTGAAATACCGCAAAGTGAATCCTGAGAGGAAGGTCACACGTCTCACATAAGGCAGACGTGCAATCATCGAAGTGACCACTCTCGAAGACCAAATGCTATAAATCAACAATTAACCCACACTATATAATCAAGCAAGAATAAATAGGTGTGAATCAAAATTTGTTACAAATCGTACAAATAAATGTGTATAGTGACAATCAGAGTAGGGTGTCGAACAGAGGGAAAACACAGGTAGCACAGTTATTTTCTTTATAAATAAAATATGTATAGATGTATATAGATATGCATACTATTTTACTTAGGTTTTTGTTGGTTTTTTGTTAATTATTTATTTAATTTTCAATAATCATTTTTATATACTTTTCTGATATTAAAATAATTATAAATTATTTACAATAATAGATAATATTGTAACTTATATATTACTATATAGAGATATAATACACTATGGGATAACATACTTATAAATATAGGTAAAAATAGACAAAAATAGCAAAATAAAATGTTTATGTTTTTTTAATAATTTTTAAGCAATTTTGCTAATTATAGGTATTTTTAAAGTAAAAAATATCCCAAAACAATATTAAAATAAGTAGATCGAATTCATTTGCGATTTAAAAATAGCAAAAGATTTCAAAATTTCTCCAAATCAATTTTAATATATACTAATATATATAATTACAGAACAACGAGAAATATTTTTGGGATTTTTGAAGATTTTTTTATATTTTTATAGGATTTTGGAGCTTTTTATTTTTTTATCATTTTCTTTTCTATTTTTAGAGATTTTTGGTCTGGGAGTACTAGATACTATAATAAACACATACTAAAATTTTGGGAATTTTTAAACACAATTTTAATTTTTTTTTGGATTTTTTAAAACAAACATGAAATATCCATGCAAAATTTTATTTTTAATAAATGGAAGAAGGCATAAAATGCAAATCTAATTACATAGCATGAAAGAGCATGCATCCAAGTACTTCGTCCTAATTTTTTTTATAAATTTTGGTTTATTGGGGGATATTTATAAAAATTCAAGAAACAAACATAAAAATATTTGAACTAATAGGGGTATCTTTGCAATTAAATATAAATAAAAGGGCACAGTGCAACTAACCTAAAAGTTTATAAATAATATCTAGACCTTTTCAATTAAAACGTAATTAGAAAAAGGCACAGGGGTATACATGCGATTTCCCATGAACATGGGTCACCACGTGAGGTGATGTGGCAAAGGACTAAAGTGCCATTCCAAATAGTTCAAGGGATTACATGCAAATTGTCCAATAATTTTTATATGTGATAATATATTTACATGACCATTTTGCTATTACAAAAAGGCAGAGGGTGCTTAAGAAATTTACCTACTTAAGTGACCTTCATCGGGCCGTCCTCACGCTACCATGTGGCTAAATCATGCGGCGTAGATGGGGCAATGTTTCTATTAGAACCAAGGGTTACGATTACATCTAGCAGGAGTTCTCAATCCAATGATAAATGGGTGTTAACAAAGAACAAACAAGAATAGTTGGGTGGCCTTTCTTCGATTGCCAAATCCAGGCGACTCTAGGCTCGAATCATCAAGCCGATGGGTGTGTCATCTTCCTAGCACCTTTCCACATATGCTGGTGGTCACCGGCGAGGACGAGAGAGTCCAGGGAGATCGAACGGCTCTAGGTGACGTGGAAGTGCTCTAGGACTTCGATGAGGTTCCAAAATGGTCTTCACGCATCCTCCCTGCACAGAAAGATTAGGCGACTCGCGGCGATCACCTCGGCCCTAAAAAGGATGCACGAGGCCTCATGGATGGTAAAGTGAGTGAAGCTTCGGCGAGGTGGCAAGAAGGAGCATCGAAGACTCAATTCCTTATAGGAATCAAGGTGGAAGGATGGGCGAAATGCGAAGAATACATCGAGGAATTAAGTGAGGGGGTCAATGGGTCGAAACGGGGGTTGTTCTACAATGACATCAACATGAAGTTCGAGCTCCAAATTTATGAATAGATCTGATTTAAGCCTAACCAACTGGTTAAATAGAAAACTAAAGATATAATTGAAAATTATGCTAAGAAGTTACCTATAAATGGTAGGAAAGGGGGCCTCAATCGAACTGAAAGCTCAGGAAGAAGAACCTCTTCGTTTGGTTGCAGGGTTGGGCAGGGTTGGGTTTTGTTGGGTTGGGCTGGATGAATGGTAAATGTGAGGAGGGGATACCCCTGTGAATAGTACTCCAACCAAACCCAATCCTGCCCAACCCTGCAACCAAACGAACCCCTAGAGGCTTGGCCGGATGAGGTTGGATACACCTATTCTGCCTCTCCTCCTCGCTGCAGAAGGAAGCTCCGCCTTGCTGTCACCATGGCAAAGCCTTAGAGAACCTCTGAGGGGTTGAGAACGACAAAAAAGGAATCAAAAAATAAAAATGGGTGATGGGGTCAGATTTATAGATGAAGTTTTTGGTGATTTTCGAGGAGGGCTTGTGTGATTGGAGACGATGGTTGGTGAGGATGGAGAGGTTGGTGTGGACGTAGGTCGTGCGAGGATCAAAGAAGGTGGAGCTCGAGGGTGATTGCAAGCATGGATGAGGTATGAAAGAAAGAGAAAATGGGTCGACAAGTGACTTTGACATAGGTCAGAGAGGTTGAGGTACAATTGACCTAGGGTTAACGAATGGGAGTCCCTGATTGGTCCACGTGGACCAATCAGGAAAAAGAGAATTTAAAAAGTTTTGTAATATTGAAAATAATTAATAAACAAAATAAATGAATTTTTGTTATAACAATTTTTTATTATTTTATGCAAAATTTTAATATGATTTTTATTTATTTTTGGGATTAATTTATTATGAGTTACTTTTTATAAGTATAAGTATATGTGTATTTACCTATAATTAGGCTATTTTATTTTTATTTTGTATTTTAAATTTTATTATTTTATTTACTTAATTTATATATATAACTTATTTAAATATGGACAAATATATTTTTATTGTATTTTTCTGATATAATATGTACACTTAAAAGGGGTATTAATTATATAGCAAGAATTATAGTATATTCATCTATGTATTTATATAGACTATTTTATTTTTGTATCTTCTTTATGGTTTTATTCTATTATAAGTATGTACATATACTATAAATAATATTTATAAAATTATAAAATAATAACGAATTAATAAAATAAATATTTTATTCCGGTAAAGTATACAACAGGGATCCAAAACCTAACTTTTACATCTCAACTCCAAAGTAATTGAAACCACCTTCATAAAATAGCTTATTAAAAGTTATACACATTAAAGGTGATTTTGATATATTTTGAGTTCATATGGAGAAGATATGGGTTTGGGTTTTGGCTTTTTATTCTGAGTGTAAAAAGCACACTGTACTTAATTTTAATGTGAAATAAATTTTATATTTTCTACGTATTTTTATCTACATATTGCATGTACAAAAATTTTTTATTTGATGCATAAATAATACATAATAAAATAGGGCCCAAAAGGTAATTGTTGACCTTTATTTGTAGGGTTTTCAGACTGTGTTTTATGTACAACTTGTCTCCCTATCCCCCCTACTTTATTCCTTGTCGACTATGTCATCACGATGATTGAGTATCCAGGGCTAGGGTCACTTGACACCTATGGTGTCTCATTTATCTTTTTTTTCTTTATTCCATTATTTTGATAATAAATGCAATATTTGTATAGTATTTTGTACCAAATATAGAGTATTTATTTTGGCAAATTAATTCTATATACATGCATTTATCTAGGGTTTGAAGGCCAGAATAAACGAATAAAGGTGATGAAATGGAGATTCATCGTTGCGCCGGTGGAACCCGACACTTGCTTCTCTGGAGCACCTCATGAAAAGCATGGATGAAATTATACAAAGGATCAGCGACCTGATGGTACCAAAATTATCATTCCAGACCAGTTGAGGCCAACCCAAATAATTTCCGACACAAGGAGCATGTAGCTTACGGTGTTCTACCCGTTCAAATGGAAATAATTTGTTTATCTCTAATGTTGTTACTCTCAAGAGTGGTAGAACACTTAGACCATTGGCTACAATAAGGGAAAAAATCTTGCATCTGATGGTGAACCGTCAGCTTAGCCAGCAACAAGGGCCAGAGACATTTTCAGAGGATCACCATCCACAGGATAAATACAAAAAACGAAGAAAATACAAAAACACAAAAAGACAACAACATCACAGGACCTGGTGGAGACCAGCCAACCTTGGAGACGCTTGCATGTGCTGAAGATCCGGAGCCAATCAATGAAGCCAATCCTGCACTTTTTGGTGTAGATGACTTTACACATTTTTACCATCTACCTGTACATAATGATCTGCACAAAATTTTGAATGAAAACTCTATGGATTCTCTACATATTTCATTTCCTGAAGCAATGAAAAAGACCAAAGAAATCAAAATTTTGAAAAATGCTTTGCATGATTCATTGATTGCGGAATTCATTTAGAACTTGGTATTGAATATGTCATTAATGAAAGCCATGGATTACATGCTAGCAGTAAAGAAAGGGCTTAAAGAGGCATACGCAACAAGGCATCGGCCTCAGCCCCACAACTCCATAAGCCAGAATGGCAAACATGAAAAACATATCATCACCATGGCAACCGTCAACGCCATCGGCAATATCCCTAATAATAAGAAAGATAAGGGAGTGCCACTCATTAGGTGTCACATGTTCAATCATGAGTTCGAGCGAACATTGCTCGACAATGGATCTTCTATCAATCTTATGCCGGATTCGCTACTCACAGAATTCGGGATAAGGCATCTTAAACCAATCAAGATGATTCTGCAGTTCACGGATAAATCAGTTAAGCGGCCTAGGGGCATGTTGGAGGATGTGATCGTCACTTTTCAAGGGATCTGATTCCCTCTCGATTGTGCTAGACATGGATGTCTCCACACCTCTGCTCCACACACCCATCATCCTTTATCGGTCGTTCCTCCAAACAACTAAGACAGTAGTGAACTATGACACTGGAGAGATTATGTTCAACTCCAACAGCAACAAATTGCAGATAGAAATCGTACCTGGGCCAAAATCAACAAAGGTTGCATCTAAGGTGAGTGTACTTGCACCTAACTACCATGAAGACTGCAACTTTCTTACAGAGATTCAAGATACAAATCTATTCACTGGCGGCATTGAGATCCACAAATTCCTTCTCCTCGAGGAAGGAGTGGAGAGAGTATTCAAATTCCCCTTTGTCGATGATGACACAATCTTTGTTGATGTGCTTGATGAATTCCTTGTGGACCCCCTAAGTCTCAGAGACCAAGAGCATATTAGGATTTCTGCAATCATGAGTATATTATTGAAAAGTTTTGTGAATCACTGAATGAAGAATATGAACTTTCAATGGTGGACATTGAATTGATGAAAGAGCCAATACCTATGGTTGTCGCCAAAGTCACCACCGAAGTAGCTCCCACACCACCAAAGCTCCAACCTCTGACCTCCAATATGAGGTACGCCTTCCTTGCAGGAGAACCAAACAAGTATCTGGTCATTATCAATATCCATTTGACTGAATACCAAGAATCTCGTTTGATGGAAGTTCTTGAATGAATCCGCAATGCAATAGGCTGGAAGATATTGGATCTCTATGGGATCAATCCATCCTTATGCTCACATCACATTTACCTCGAAAATGACAACAAGCCCTCCCATGAATTCCATAGAAGACTGAATCCAAACCTTCAGAAGATTGTTATAAAAGAAATTCAGAAATGGTGTGATACGAGATTCATATATCCCATCTCCGACAGTAATTGGGTGAGTCCCCTACACATAGTGCCAAAGAAATCTGGGATCACCTTTGTTACCAATGACAAAGGAGAGGAGATTCTGATCAGAGTGTTGATCTCATGGCGAGTTTATGTTGACTACAAACACTTGAACCTCACCATAAAAAAGGATTACTTTCCATTGCCCTTCATCAACCAGATTCTCGAGAAATTGGCCGTAAAGGAATACTTCTGCTTCTTGGATGGCTATTCTGGATACATTCAAGTCACAATTATGCCTGAAGTCCAAGAGAAGACTACGTTCACTTGTCCATTTGGGGCGTACGCTTTCTGACAGATGTCATTCGAGCTGTGCAATGCTCCCGCTACATTCTAGTGATGTATTCTAGTAGTATTTGAGTACATGATGGGTAGTTTCCTTGAGGTATTTGTGGATGATTTCTCAGTCTATGGAGACTCATTTGCTCAATGTTTGGACTATATAGACCGAGTTCTGCGGAGGTGCTACGAAGTGAACCTTGTGCTCTCATGGGAGAAGAGAAACTTTATGGTGACAAAGGGATCGTAATGGGTGATGTTGTAATGAACATGGAAGTTGACCAAGTAAAGTTAGATGTAATTTCAAAACTTGAGCCACCTACCAATCTCAAACAAGTCCAGTCATTCCTAGGGCACATCAGTTTCTACCGACGATTCATCAAAGATTTCAGCAAGCTTGCCCGACCATTGACTGAATTGCTAAGCAAGGGGGCATACTTTATTGTTGATGATTGTGTGCTCCAAGCTTTTACATAGATGAAATATTTGATCACTCAGGCCCCTATTCTGCAGCCATCAGATTGGACATTACTATTTGAAATCATGATGGATGCTTGAGATTATGCCATCGGTACAATGTTGGGACAAAGAAAAGATAATATGCCATTTGATATTCACTATGCTAGAAGAACACTCGATGAATCTCGGAAGAATTACATTGTCACGGAGAAAGAGTTTCTAGTAGTAGTTTTTGAAGGATATGGAGAAATCCTCAAGCGCATCACAGAAGCGTGAGCGTCGTATCGGATACGACGAAGAACGACTAGTCGTACTAGTTATTCGGTGCAGCGGAATTTTAAAAAATTTTATTCGATGAAACCACATGATCCAAGAACCATTCTCGAATCGTTTCATCTATAACCACAACAAGTATAATGCAATACCTCTTGAAGCGTGGTTGATCGAGTCTCTAAGAGAAGAGACCTCCTGTCTCAAGTCCGATCGTCGGAGAGATCGCTTGCGAGCGCGGGGAAGAACCGCGGTGTCCTCGCAATCCAAGAAGTTGATCCAAGCACGGTTGCTCCTGATCTCGTCGCACGAGATCAAACGTCTCCTTCGCGGGCGAAGCACTCGAAGTAGACGGAGAACCGCAGAGCGTCGAAGCGGTAGCACGAAGGTGAGGGCGACGACGATTCCCTCCACTAGGGTGGACGGCCACCAAGAGGAAGAGGGAGAGAGGGCTGTCGAGTATGAGAGAAATAGAGAGAGAGTTTTGCTACAATAGCATGTGTCAAGAGAGAGCCAAGAGTGCCTCTCTATTTATAGGGTTTTGGGATCCATGGATCTCAATCCATGTGTCACATAAAATCAATGGTTGAGATTGATTTATGCCAATCCAATGGTCAAGATTGTTGTTGGTAAAAGCCAACAACTTGTGATTTAATTTGATAAAATATATTTGATAAATCAAATAAATATTAATACCAAATCCATCAATCAAATAAGAGAGAGAGAAGACAAAGGAGATGCTCTCCTTATTTGGAAGAGGGGATGGCCACCAATTCCCCAAGGGAATTGAGTGCCGCCCCCCTCATTCCTAATGAGGAGTGTAATCTCCTTATTTTTCTCTCTACTTATTTTCCAACAACAATTTGTTGGTATTTTTAATTCACCAAAATAATTTTCAATTAATTTTGGGAATATTGCAATCTTGACATTGGAATATTGTGAATCACATTCACAACCCAAAACAAAAAGTAATTTACATTTTCAATTAATTAAACAATGTGTATCCAATACACATCAATAATTAATCTACTAATATAAATTATATTTAACTCTCTCTAATACATTATAAATCACATTTATAATATATTAGGAATAATTGTATATTACTATCCACATCATTCTTATCCATAATATTTAAATCACATTTAATTATATTGGATAACTTCTCATACATCATGATAATTAAATCACATTTAATTATCAACTTCTCTTTGCTTAGATCTTATGGAATTGCTCTTAAACCATTTAAGAACAATGCTATTTCTCCTCAGATACTTGGAGATAAGGACAGGGCGATTGTATTGTTCCACGTATAGTGACTTGGATATTGAGATCACATCTCAAATCCAGATCCCATGGACCTCTCATAGATGCTTGATTAAATCAAGACCGTAAACCTAATCTTCTCATTGCATCTGAATCTCATTCAGATCAATGTCCAGTACATGGACTAAGATTAGGTCACTTCTCTAATGAGAGGAGTCACTAAAATCCAGACCTGTTTCATCACTCCCTCGGAATGGAAGCGTCATGGTTATACAATCGTTTATGATCAAATCACCCTTCAGGTATTCCCAATACCTGCACATCCTGCATACTGGAAGACTCATGATCATCATGAAGATAAAGATCACTTTTACACTGTCATCTTCATAGTCTGATCATTAAGTTTCTCAATCTTGGTCCTTGGGATATGGCACAGATCATATGCTTTCACAAAGCATATATCTTACCTTCAAATTCATATCATGCTTCTAAAGCATGATGACCATGCATGGAATTTGGTCAATCCCAATACCTCATGAGTGAGCTCATGTCTCCCGGTTCACAAGTGAACCTGTATGATCCCTTTAAGAGATCATATTACGCATATGCCCTTACATGCACACCAGCTCGCCGGTGTCTAGACCTTGATTAGGTCATCAACCTATTGGTCTGCCAAATGTACATGCTCAGACATATGGTAATATATCTGTCTCTGGTCAGAGGATGTTTGCCTGTGATGTGACAGTATTCATCATAGGTCTTCGGTTATCTCGATCTCGTTAAGTCAACTCATTGACTTAACTAATCTGATACCTCCGAATCAATATTCTTATGCAGAGGACCTGCATCAAGAGGTCGATCAGATATCAGTCTAATGAGATGGGATTGCCATCTCCCACTCAGACTGGAGATCACTACTTGTTAATCATTGATGTTGCTTGATGAGTCCTCTATCTAACTCCTTAGATATTCATCCAAGCATCAGCCTCTATGATTCAATCATTGAATCAACATCTGTATGATTATCAAGTTGGCCATGGTACATAACCCTTATTGTACAGAGGGACCTTATAGTGCATTCATTCATTCAATATCAGAAAGGGAGTGAAACAAAACATCAGTAACTTTTATTGATAAATCATTTATTACAATAACATTTATTGTAGGAATGGTTCGCCTCGGGCTCACATTGCTAACAATCTCCCACTAGCCCTCAGAACCATTCAGGAACAAGCCTTAAACCCATACTCATTACATGCTGGTCAAAAACCTTCTGTGTCAGAGGTTTGGTAAGAGGATCAGCAACGTTGTCGGCGGAGGCCACTTTGGTGATGATGATGTCACCACGCTTTTGAATCTCCCGAATGATGTGGTATTTCCTTTCTACGTGCTTGCTCTTCTGATGCCATCTGGGTTCCTTTGCCTGGGCAATGGCTCCCGTGTTATCACAGAGTAGCGGGATGGGAGTATCAGAGGAAAATACGCCAAGCTCCTGGACGAACTTGCGCAACCACACCGCCTCCTTTGCAGCATCCAATGCGGCAATATATTCGGCTTCTGTTGTTGAATTTGCTGTAGTGTCCTGCTTCTTGCTTCTCCAGCTCACAGCACCAGCGTTCAACAGGAACACAAACCCTGATGTCCACTTTCCATCATCAATATCCGATTGGAAGTCAGAATCTGTATATCCCAAGACTTGGAGATCACCATCTCCATAGACCAAGATGTAATCTTGCGTCCGTCTTAGATATTTGAATATGTTATTTACTGTATTCCAGTGTTGTTCTCCATAGCAGGATTGGTAACGGCTTACCACTCCTACTGCATGGCAGATATCTGGCCTAGTACACATCATGGCATACATTAAGCTTCCTACGGCTGATGCATAAGGACATCCAGCCATGGCTTTCTTTTCCTCAACAGTTTGAGGAGCCATTCCTTTAGACAGGTGGATACCATGTCTTAAGGGTAGGAATCCTTTCTTGGAACTATTCATACGGAATCGTTCAAGAATCTTCTTAACGTATCCATGTTGTGACAATCCCAATATCCTCTTCTCTCGATTTCTGAACAACTTCAGACCCAAGATGTAAGAGGCTTCTCCAAGATTTTTCATCTCAAAGGTATGGGACAGCCAAATTTTCACACTGGTCATCATCCCTGTATCATTCCCAATGATAAGGATGTCATCTACATAAAGCACGATGAACACAATGGCGCTCCCACTAAGCTTCTTGTACACACAAGGTTCATCAGGATTCTGCACAAAATCATAACTCTTTATGGTTTCGTCAAATCTGATGTTCCAGCTACGAGAAGCTTGCTTGAGCCCATAGATGGATTTCTTCAGCTTGCATACATTGCCATCCTCAGTCATGAAGCCCTGGGGCTGCTCCATGTAGATATCCTCCTCGAGGTATCCATTGAGGAAAGCCGTCTTGACGTCCATCTGCCAGATGTCGTAGTCTAGATATGCAGCTATAGCTAGCAATGCCCTGATGGATTTAAGCATAGCCACAGGAGAGAATGTCTCATCGTAGTCGATGCCTTCTCTCTGTGTGTAGCCCTTAGCTACGAGCCGTGCCTTGAAAGTCTCTACTTTCCCATCAGGTCCCCTCTTTCTCTTGAAGATCCATTTGCACCCAATGGGTTTTACCCCCTTTAGGTGGATCCTCTAGGGTCCATACACCATTCTTATGCATGGAGTCAATTTCTGACTTCATTGCTAGCATCCATCTATCCATGTCATGATCCGCGAGTGCTTCATCAAATGAAGTAGGATCACTGTCAGTTTCACCTGACACATGGAATCCATACCTTTCTGGTGGTGCAACCACCCTCGAACTCCTTCGAAGAGGTATGGGTGTATCATCTTTATTTACTTCTTCAGTTTCTGGTTCAGGATGCTCAGAATCCTCAGGAGATTCAATGAGTTCCTTTATTTCATATTTATCTTGACCCTTAAGGAAATCATTCTCCAGAAATTTCACATCTCTAGAAACAAAAACCTTCTGAGTCTCAGGGTCATAGAGTTGGTATCCAATACCATCTCTAACATACCCTATGAAGTAACACTCACGAGAGCGAGATTCCAGCTTGCTTGCATCCACATTCTTTGCATGGACCAAGCAACCCCAAACCCTCAAGTGATTAACACTAGGTTTGGTTCCATACCAGAGCTCATGTGGAGTATTAGGTACAGATTTGCTAGGAATCTTATTCAGGATATATATTGCAGTCTCTACTGCATATCCCCAGAAACTAAGTGGTAAATGTGCTTTGCTCATCATTGAACGAACCATATCCATGATGGTTCTGTTGCGTCTTTCAGCAACACCATTAAGTTGAGGAGTTCCAGGAGGAGTGAGATTGGAAATAATTCCATTCTCTTTAAGGTATTCCTTAAATTCATCTGATAGGTACTCGCCACTTCGATCAGATCGAATTCGTTTAATCTTCCTATCGGTTTGGTTCTCAACCAAAGCCTTGAATTCTTTGAACTTTTCAAAGGTTTCAGATTTATGACGTAATAGGAAGATAAACCCGTATCGCGAATGGTCATCAATAAACGTCAAATAATATCGATATCCATTTCGGGTCACGGTACTGAAGGGACCGCATACATCAGTATGTATTAGGTCAATAATACCTTCACATCTTGTAACCTTGTTACGAAAAGGCATCCTGGTCATTTTTCCTTGAATGCAATTCTTGCAAGCAGGCAAAGGTTGAACATGTAGAAAGTCTAAAGGTCCATCCTTAATTAATCTATTGATCTTATCAACAGACAAATGACCAAGCCTTTGATGCCAAATCTCATTTGAGAGATTTTCATTCTCCCTGGATCTTTTAGGGTTTTTATTAGTGCTTGTAACATTCATAACACATTTATCAATGCACAATTCATAGAGTCCTCCAGAAGTCAAAATACCATCTGCAATATATTTATTATAACGGTTTATGACTAATTTATTACAGAACAGGAATGAATACCCACTTCTAACTAACTTAGATACAGATATTAGATTCCTTCTGACTTCAGGTACATAAAGACACTCTTTAAGTACTAGGACTCTACCACTAGATAATGATAGTCGACAAGTCCCGACGGCGACTGCTGCAACACTTGCATCAGATCTCATCTGGATGACTATCTCCCCTTCTTCAAGCTTTCTAGTTTCCTGAAACAAATGCAACAAATTGCATACATGAACAGAAGCACCAGAATCAACTACCCAACTTCCTTCTCGTCCAACGAGAAAGCTGGTTTCAATGATAAGAGTAGATTTCATACGTGTTGGGGCTTTACCTTTGTCGACCGACTTCAGGTAATCCGGGCAATTACGCCTCCAGTGCCCCGGCTTCTTGCAGTGGTGACAGACGTCAGTTTTCTTTGACGCTATTAAAGTGGATGCATTGGAAGATGAGGCAACACTTTGTCCCTTCTTCTTTCTCTTCTGGACCGGGCCCTTCCGAGAACCTTGCTTCCGACCGCGCTTCCCTCTGACCTGTGCAACCATTGCAGTGCCAGAGGGACCATCTTTCTTCATTACGTCTTCTGCAGACTTTAATGCAGCAAGAAGCCCAGCATTTGTCAGTTCCAGCTTATTCATGTGGAATGACACGACAAAGTTATTGAAAGATTTGGGCAATGACAGCAGAATGAAATCAGATTGCATGTCTGCATCCATCGTTGCCCCCAGAGTCTCAAGCTCCGACAAGTACCCAAACATTTTGAGTACATGCTCGCGGACCGAGGTCCCTTCCTGCATCTTGCAGCGAATGAGATCTTTCATAACATTGTACCGCTGGGTGCGGTTAATGTCACCAAACATATCCTTTAGATTCTGCATGATATCCTGGCAAGTACTCATCTCCACATGTTGCTTCTGAAGAACATTGGAGAGAGAACCTAAGATATAGCACCTAGCCAAGACATGATCTTCATCATACTTGTCATTATAGGCTTTGTCTTCCTTAGATTTAGGGTTTTCAAGTTTGTTTTCAGAGAGCACATAACTGATACGCTCTGCCGAAAGCACAAGCTCCAAATTACGGATCCAATCCGAGTAATTTGGTCCGGTCAATTGGTTGACCTCCAGAAGCCTGTTCAGCGGGTTCATGGCCTTCATTTTCTGAAATTGAGAATGCACTATATGAGAACATATAATCATATATTCAATTTAATTTTATTTGATTAAGGCATTTTAAATCAAATTAGTCTTGCTATGTCAACTATGAAAGCTTATTCCCTTATTCACTTTCAAAGTAGGAGATATACTTACCGATATATCTCAAGCAAGAACTGGGATCTCCTCTTTATCTTTGTTACATCCCAATAATATGAGAAACTGTAACTCCAATAAAGAGAAGCGGGAACACATTCCGCCTTGCAAGTCCAACTTGCATTCCCAATTCGGTCTTTAATACCCAGGCCCACCACCCCTAAGGTGATGTTGACCTGTCATTAATTGAACCAACCGTCAACAGGATTAGAACTCGCTATACGCAATCCAATATCGCCCCAATAATATGAGGATCCGATATTGGGGTCACTACGCATACGGCCTTACTCTTTCGAGAAGCAAAGAGTCCGATCCAGATGCGCTTGTATATAGGAGCTATCACTACGTACAGGCGTCTCCTATATACAATCCCTGGCGACGGAAACCCTTCGCCTTGACGGGAGACCATGGATGTCACTTATGTGATCCTCCACCTCTTATTCAAATTTAATTAATTACTATGAATCACATTCATATAATTAATTCTTCCAAGGGAATTATTAACTCTAATCATATTAGAGTATTTTCAATTGGATATAATTAACTTAATCATATTAAATTAATTATCAATCCAATTTAATCAATCAAACATAATTTTACGCTTGAATATACATATATGATATTAATCTCAAAGTACGTATTAATTTGTATTTTAATATTTAGAAAAATACATCATAATCCCTCGGACATTATCCCGGCCCTACCCGCTGTCATGGCCAGTACCGACGGGTGTGGGGCGGACCACATACGTTGCAACCCGCTGACCAGCGATCCCCGACTAGACACCATATCCACCTCGGGAAAGGATAATGCCAAATTGATTATTTTGTACTTGAGATGATCATCGGTTCTTCAACCGAAATTATACCATATAGTAAACAAAACAATTTTGATTTTAAGGAAATTTGCTAGGCAAATTCCCAAATCCTATTCAAGCAATAAGTTTGATGATTGTAACTCCAATTAAGGTTTAGATCAAATCTAATCAACTAATTGGTTGGGGCCAAGTCAATTAGGCAAATAATCATGTTTCAATATTTCACAAATATTTTTCAAGATTATTTCACGAAATTAACAATTAATTTCACTAATTGACAATCATTTGGTTCTAGATTAGGAAAGCAATTTCAGCAGTGACCCCTACTTACTAAAATTGGTGTATCTCAATCATATTAAATCCAAATTAAGCAAAATCAATTTCTAAATTTTGTTAATTTGATTTAGGACAGAACCTAAGTGATGTTTCACGCATTTCGAGGCAATTCTAAACAGTAATTAACATTTTAATCACGTTCAGATTCACAGTTCCCGCAACAGTGCATACATGTTCATTAAAACGACCATATCTCGAGCATACGAAATCCGATTTACGCAAACTCAGATCCTATGGTTTCCTTATTTAATGGGGAATATAATCCAAGTATAAAATTCGTGTTTAAACAATTTAAACAGTGTCGAATTTATTTACTAAACAGATCTGCGAAATCAAATGCGATGAAAACTTTCGCGACCTAAACGAACCCAAGTCGTCCTCGATTAGCGAATCACTATTCGAAACCGTCAACCTGGATTTGATACCACTTGAAGGATATGGAGAAATCCTCAAGCGCATCACGGAAGCGTGAGCGTCATATCGGATACGACGAAGAACGACTAGTCGTACTAGTTATTCGGTGCAGCGGAATTTTAAAAAATTTTATTCGATGAAACCACATGATCCAAGAACCATTCTCGAATCGTTTCATCTATAACCACAACAAGTATAATGCAATACCTCTTGAAGCGTGGTTGATCGAGTCTCTAAGAGAAGAGACCTCCTGTCTCAAGTCCGATCGTTGGAGAGATCGCTTGCGAGCGCGGGGATGAACCGCGGTGTCCTCACAATCCAAGAAGTTGATCCAAGCACGGTTGCTCCTGATCTCATCGCACGAGATCAAACGTCTCCTTCGCAGGCGAAGCACTCGAAGTAGACGGAGAACCGCAGAGCGTCGAAGTGGTAGCACGAAGGCGAGGGCGACGACGATTCCCTGCACTAGGGTGGACGGCCACCAAGAGGAAGAGGGAGAGAGGGCTGTCGAGTATGAGAGAAAGAGAGAGAGAGTTTTGCTACAATAGCATGTGTCAAGAGAGAGCCAAGAGTGCCTCTCTATTTATAGGGTTTTGGGATCCATGGATCTCAATCCATGTGTCACATAAAATCAATGGTTGAGATTGATTTATGCCAATCCAATGGTCAAGATTGTTGTTGGTAAAAGCCAACAACTTGTGATTAAATTTGATAAAATATATTTGATAAATCAAATAAATATTAATACCAAATCCAAATCAATCAAATAAGAGAGAGAGAAGACAAAGGAGATGCTCTCCTTATTTGGAAGAGGGGACGGCCACCAATTCCCCAAGGGAATTGAGTGCCGCCCCCCTCATTCCTAATGAGGAGTGTAATCTCCTTATTTTCCTCTCTACTTATTTTCCAACAACAATTTGTTGGTATTTTTAATTCACCAAAATAATTTTCAATTAATTTTGGGAATATTGCAATCTTGACATTGGAATATTGTGAATCAAATTCACAACCCAAAACAAAAAGTAATTTACATTTTCAATTAATTAAACAATGTGTATCCAATACACATCAATAATTAATCTACTAATATAAATTATATTTAACTCTCTCTAATACATTATAAATCACATTTATAATATATTAGGAATAATTGGATATTACTATCCACATCATTCTTATCCATAATAATTAAATCACATTTAATTATATTGGATAACTTCTCATACATCATGATAATTAAATCACATTTAATTATCAACTTCTCTTTGCTTAGATCTTATGGAATTGCTCTTAAACCATTTAAGAACAATGCTATTTCTCCTCAGATACTTGGAGATAAGGACAGGGCGATTGTATTGTTCCACGTATAGTGACTTGGATATTGAGATCACATCTCAAATCCAGATCCCATGGACCTCTCATAGATGCTTGATTAAATCAAGACCGTAAACCTAATCTTCTCATTGCATCTGAATCTCATTCAGATCAATGTCCAGTACATGGACTAAGATTAGGTCACTTCTCTAATGAGAGGAGTCACTAAAATCCAGACCTGTTTCATCACTCCCTCGGAATGGAAGCGTCATGGTTATACAATCGTTTATGATCAAATCACCCTTCAGGTATTCCCAATACCTGCACATCCTGCATACTGGAAGACTCATGATCATCATGAAGATAAAGATCACTTTTACACTGTCATCTTCATAGTCTGATCATTAAGTTTCTCAATCTTGGTCCTTGGGATATGGCACAGATCATATGCTTTCACAAAGCATATATCTTACCTTCAAATTCATATCATGCTTCTAAAGCATGATGACCATGCATGGAATTTGGTCAATCCCAATACCTCATGAGTGAGCTCATGTCTCCCGGTTCACAAGTGAACCTGTATGATCCCTTTGAGAGATCATATTACTCATATGCCCTTACATGCACACCAGCTCGCCGGTGTATAGACCTTGATTAGGTCATCAACCTATTGGTCTGCCAAATGTACATGCTCAGACATATAGTAATATATCTGTCTCTGGTCAGAGGATGTTTGCCTGTGATGTGACAGTATTCATCATAGGTCTTCGGTTATCTCGATCTCGTTAAGTCAACTCATTGACTTAACTAATCTGATACCTCCGAATCAATATTCTTATGCAGAGGACCTGCATCAAGAGGTCGATCAGATATCAGTCTAATGAGATGGGATTGCCATCTCCCACTCAGACTGGAGATCACTACTTGTTAATCATTGATGCTGCTTGATGAGTCCTCTATCTAACTCCTTAGATATTCATCCAAGCATCAACCTCTATGATTCAATCATTGAATCAACAGCTGTATGATTATCAAGTTGGCCATGGTACATAACCCTTATTGTACAGAGGGACCTTATAGTGCATTCATTCATTCAATATCAGAAAGGGAGTGAAACAAAACATCAATAACTTTTATTGATAAATCATTTATTACAATAACATTTATTGTAGGAATGGTTCGCCTCGGGCTCACATTGCTAACATTTGCCCAGGAAAAGTTCAGATCCCATCTCCTTATATCCAAAGTCATAGTCTACACAGATCATTCTGCCATCTAGTACTCACAATAGAAGAACGATGCCAAACCACACCTTATCAGATGGATCATTCTACTTCAGCAATTTGATCTTGAGATCCGAGACAAGCCTGGAGTCAAAAATGTTGTAACAGATCATCTATTAAGATTACCCGAGCCTGAGTCTCCTGATCAGAATTTAAGGTCGATCATCGAAACCTTTCCAGACGAAGCCAAATTGTTAGTCACCTCGCTCCCTTGGTATGCTGATATTGTGAACTATCTTGTGTCTAAGAGAAGTCCACAAGATTGGTTGAAACTGGAAGGAGACAGATTCTTGTCTGATATCCATTTCTACCAGTGGGAGGATCTGTATCTCTTTCATGTGGGAGCAGATTGTTTCTAGAGAATGTGCATTCCTCTGGAGGAAGTTGCCAGTGTCCTTGCATATTGCCATGATCATGAATATGGAGGACACCATTCATGCAAAAGAATGGCAACGAAAGTACTCCAATGCGGCCTTTGGTGGTCGACTTTATTCAAATATGTAGAAGATTATGTGAAGCACTGCACTGACTACCAGAAGATGGGAAAAATGATCAGACTGAGAGACACAATGCCCCTAAAATATATTCAGATTCCAGACGAATTTGATGCGTTGGGCTTTGACTTCATGGGTCCATTTTTGAACAGTCAGGGATTCGAATACATTTTGCTCGCTATCGACTATATCTGTCATTAGGTGGAGCCTATCCCAACCCGAGCTACTTATAGTCACACTTTTTGACATTTTCTAAAGGATTATATCATTTCAAGGCTCGAGATACCTAAGATTATTTATCATATGGTGGTATCCATTTCATCAATAAAGAGGTGAAGAAGCTAAAGCAAGAATTCTACATTGAACATCATGTAGCTTCTCTCTACCACCCAAATTCCAATGGCTTGGCAGAATGCTCAAACATGGAGATTAAGACAATTCTTCGGAAGCTTGTGCGCCCGGATCGCAAGAACTGGTTCAGTTGCTTGACTCAGTTCCTTGGGCTTACAAAACAACGTACAAGTCACCTTTGGGAATGTCTCCCTACTACTGGTATATGGCAAGCCACGCCATCTTCCCATAGAACTCATTCATAAATCCTTGTGAGTAATTAATGTTTGTAAACTGGATTCCAAGAAGGCCATGAAAAATAGAAAGTTGGGTCTGAACAGACTACTTGAATTATGTGATTATGCATATGGAAACATCTTAATGTACAAGGAAAAAGTCAAGAAATGGCATGACAAGGACATCTGCCGAAAGACTTTTGAACTGGGTGAAAAGGCCTGATTGTTCGATGCGAAGTTGAATCTTTTCCTAGGGAAGTTGAAAAGCAAATGGACTGGGCCGTTGATAATGAAGCATGTGCGTGACAATGACAGTGTAATGATATAAGGATTGTTAGCTCACGCACAACCCTTCGTGATCAACTGACAGCTACTGAAACCGTACGTGGAACATGACACCTTCTTATTCGTTGTAGATTTTATTCAAGTTGTATATGAAAATGAGTTGAACGCCACCACATCTGTTGAATCGGACAAAGAAGACTATTACTTTTTTGAATAATATTTCTTTTCTTCTTTTTATTTCCTTTTTCTTTTTCTTCTGAAAAGGTGTTCACTCCTTTCATCACTGCTATAATAGGACGTACTTTGTCCTAAGTATGCAAGGGGGGGTGATCATCTCGAGGTAATCATTCTTTGATCCCTCATCTTTCCCCTCAACTTTTGATAGTCTGTCTATACCTAGGGATATTTTACACTAAGTATGGGGTGGCATGTCGAGCCAATGATTTTGTATATTCCCTCCCTCAACCGTCCTTATACGTTGATACAACCTACTATACTAGAATTATTTTATACTAAGTATAGGGGGATTGTTGACTTCTCATTCTTCATTCTTTCAGTATTCTTTAGTCTTTATAGTATATGATCTTTTATACTCAGTACGCGTTATATCTTCTCTTTTCTCTCTGATCTATGAGGACATAGTTCAAGCTAAGTACGGGGGGGTTGTATACGTTGTATATAATTTAGCCATAACTCATACCTTCGTATTTTCAATAAGTATGGCTAAAATATAATTAATTAATTGTAGAAAACATACTTATATAAATAACAATAAAATTCTTTGTATATACTAGTTGAAAATGTTATGCAAAATGTTTGAAAATCCTTGTGAAAATTCTTTTGAAAATAATTTGGAAAATATTTTGTAAAATGTTTAACCTTTCTAAAAATGTTTTGTTTGTAAAAATTTATTTTTTTTGTTTGAATAGAATTTTTGAAAATCTATTTGCAAATGGTTTGGAAAATGGTTGCAAAACTAGTTTGAAAAATCTATGTATACTGTGAAAAATCTTTGCAAAATGATTTTCAAAATTTTAAAAATGTTTGTAAAAATTATTTATCAAATTAGTTTACAAACTAAAGTTTTCAAAATCTTTGTACAATCATTTCAAATTATTTTGAGGACTATGCACATGATTTTAAGCAAATTAAAATCTTTGCAAACCTTGTATATATACAAATATGTAAACTCCTAACTCACTTAAAATCTTGTAGATACCAAGATGCACTCCCATGTAAATAGCTGCATAAAATTATTTGCGATTCTTTTTTGAAAAATAACTAAAAAATGTAAAAATAAAAAATCCAATAAAATTCGCAAAATCTTTTAGAAAACTTGCACAAAAAAATTGCAAAACTTTGTTAAAAATCATAAAAAGTTCAAAACCAGAAAATTGCATCACAAAAATATTTTCCTTGCATTATCCATGGCATTTGCATTTTTTAGATTGATGTTGATAATTGAACTAGTCTCAATAAAATCTGAAGATTGGAGGCTTGGTTAGACCGTACTCCACTTAATCATAGGAACCTTTAAGGAACTGGAATTGAGATACTTTAGGTCTACTAGACTTAATTCTTTGAGACCACGAGAATTGGTTCAATGTTGTCTTAACTGCCTAAGTAGAATATTTCAGAACACACACATGACTCTTGTAGACAGTGACCTAGCTTGCACACGTTCACCTTACACTTTTCTAACCTCAGTTGAAGTGGTAGAGGGTTGGATTTGCCAACACGAGACACAAGCCAATGGAAACATCGGAAGCCGCACATTTGTAGCCATTGTACCCCAACCCAATCCATTAGCCACGAGGTCTAAAGACAGAAGTCGCTGGTTGTAATAAAGCTTCAAAAGAGGGATAGGCTACTGGCTTAAGAGGAAAAGTCCATATGTAAATGCTGATGTATATAGTATTCAAAAAAAATGGAAAACTAAAAAAACTCCAAAAATAAAAGATGGGGAAAATCAAGAAAAATCAATTCTCGTCAGAGTATGTATATATTTGTATAGTCAAATAAGCAAGCTTGAGATTCAAAGTTATATGTATGTGAGCCTGCAGCTGGATGACTTGGTTACACTGGTCAAGCGTCCTAGGATAGGTAGCTACACTTGCTACCATCCATTCTTCTCTCCACCTCCTCTTCTTCAGTTGGTTTCTCTTGAACTTAGAAGGGAATATCATGCTTCTTGAGGAAATAGTTGTTGGATGGGGGAATTAGGGTCACCATGTTGGAGAAGACTGACTTTTACCGCTTCAGCCAAGGAGAGCTACATATCACTTACACTATACAAGATAGACTCATAGTCATAAGGGACTATTTATGACCTCGACTTGTTCTGATCTGGCTTTTGAGGAGAATTGGGCAGAGTATTATGGATCTTAGAGGCTGTTGTGTTTTGATTTCGCTTCCCGATAAGGTTCCGACCAAAATTAATTTTCCAAAGGTCTGACTAAAGCTCCAAACTTTGATTTTTTGAAGACAATTTTAAGACTTAAAATCAATCCATTTTCTTTCATTTTCTTTTCTTCATTTTCTTTTTCTACACTTATAGGCATAAGTGTTTGCTAGGGACTAGTAAAGGCAAGTATATGAGGGTGATGGATCTTCATTTCATCACCTTTATTCTTTCATTTTGACCTTTAAACCCTAGCTAAATGCATGTATATATCATTATTGTATAAATTAATATTTATTAATTATTGTATAAATATTGTATAATATACTATATTTAAAGTAAAAATAAAAGAATAAAGAAAAGAAAATTAAATAAAATGCCGAAGGTATTTTATGACCCTAAACCTCGAGACCTAGGCATCATGATGACTGGGTCGACAAGGAATAAAGTACGGGGAGATAAGGGACAAAAATAAAATAAAACCCCTATTTATTTATTCTTCAATAATTCATTTTTGGAACCTATTTTATTCTTTATTATTTATACCTCAAATAAAGAAATTTTGTACATGAAAGTTGTAGATAAAAGTACATATAGAAAAATTTACACACAAAAATAATACAAAATGTACATTATACACTCAAAATAAATGCCAAAACCCAAACTTCCCAGATCCATATCTTCTCCATATGAACTCAAAATGCATCAAAATCCTTTTAATTGTATATAACTTTTCATTAGATATTTAATGAAGGTGGTTTTATTTAATTTGGAGTTAAGATGTAAAAGTTTGATTTTAGACCCCTATTGTATTATATACCTGAATAAAATATTCATTTTATTTATTATTTATATTATTCATTATTTTATAAATTTTTAAATATTCTTTATAATATATGTACATATCTTGAATACAATAAATAATAATAAATACAATAAAATAAAATATTATACAAAAGGTATAGATATATATTATACATATACCTATATAATTTATACCTATATTTATTTAAAAGAAAAATAGGGTTGCCCTTGCGGGCAGCCAACATTGCTGCCCTGCCCCATTTTGTCCGCAAATTTTTTTTGTTTTTTTGGAAAAATGTCACAGCGTATATTCATCTCTATATCCCGGCTATATGTCATTCGAATTTCGTCGGAAACAGAGACTCGTACGACCTCCATCCAGACAGTCATTTTTTAACGGTCACATGATTTTTTAAATCGACCCTATCTGGATGGAGGCCGTACGAGTCACTGTTTCTGAATAAATTTGAATGGCATAGAGGAGGGATATATAGATGAATATACATGGTGAAGTTTTTCAAAAAAAAGAAATGCTGAAAAAATGGGGAGGGAAACTATGTTGGCTGTCCGCAAGGGTCAGCCCCATCAAACCCTTATTTAAATGCACATATTAATTCAAAAAGTATAATAAAAATATATTTGTGTGTATTTAAATTAGTTATAATTATATAAATTCTGTATATAACATAGTAAATCTAAGGGATTTTATCCCTTGTGCCACTCCAAGATATAACAATATCAGTTATGCCTCTATCTTTTTGGTAATATCAGTTGTGCCCCTCACTTCTTTCTCCATCATCAGTTGTGCACTTCCGTCAGATTGACCGTCAAAAAATTGAAATAACCATAGTTTACTCAAACCATGGTGTGGTTAAGAGGGGTATTATGGTCAGAATAAAATCAAATGAGGAGGAGGGTTGGGGAGGAGGTGTGAGGCTGTGGAGGAGGTGCGGGCTGGCGGCAGGGGCCACGTTTTTGCTGCCGGTGACGACGGTCTGATCTATACCGTCGCCGAAGATCATGAGGTTCTTCACGGATTTGGTCAGTCGGAGAAGGGGGAATTAGAAGGCATCCGTCGTAGGGCGATGGGAGTAGGGGGAGGGGGAGACATGGGGGCGGCGAGAGCAGGAGGAGGGGAGGCTCGGGGGCGCGGGGCTAGGCGACGGCGGGAGCAGGGGCAGGGGTGGCGCGGGGGAGTGGGGGATGGAGCGACGGGCATAGGGGGAGGGGGAGGTGCGAGGGTAGGGGGCGACCTGGAACGGTGGGAGCAGGAGGAGGGGAGGCTGGGGGGCACGGGGGTAGGGGACGGCGGGAGCAGGGGAAGGGTGCGTAGGGGAGCGGGGGTAGTGGCGAAGGGCGTAGGGGGAGGGGTAGGTGCGGGGGTAGGGGGCGACCTAGGACGGTGGGAGCAGGAGGGGAGGCTCGGGGGCGCGGGGGGTAGGGGAAGGCGGGAGCAGGGGAAGGTGCACGGGGGAGCGGGGGTAGGGGCAACGGGCATAGGGGGAGGGGGAGGGGGAGGCGGGGGGTAGGGGGCGACCTGGGGGCGATGGGAGCAGAGGATGGTAGGCGAGGGCGGAGGGACCGCAGGGGATGGGGGGAGGTCGGGCGGCCTGGGAGGCTGGGGCGGAGGGGCGGCACGGGGCGGCGCCGGGGAGGGGAGGGGAGCTCGGGGCAGAGCTGGGCAGCACAGGGCAGGGGCGGGGGCGGAGAGGGAGGAGGAGGAGGTTGGAGGAGGAAGAGGATGGGGAAGAGGAGGAAGAAGATGAGGATGAGGAAGAGGGTATAAAATGACCATAAAAGCTTTTTTTTAAAATTTAATTCCGCTTATATCGTCAAAGTTAACGTTCGTTTGCACTGTGGATGGACGGTCACTAACCCGAGGGGCACAAGTGATAAAATAGCAAGAAGTGAGGGGCACAACTGATATTACCAAAAGATAGGGGCATAACTGATATTGTGATATCTCGGAGGGGCACAAGTGATAAAATCCCTAAATCTAAAATACAAAATAAAAATAAATGCATACTATATAGGTAAATATACATATAAAGGAACCTCCAAAAAGTAACTTATAATAAATCAACTCATAAAAATAAATAAAAAACATATGAAAATACTATGTAAAATAATAAATTTTTTATGTTTTAATCAAAAATTACATGAACTAGTAATTATTTTATTGATAATTTATTTTGAATTTCTGACTAGATTTGTCTCGTTGTGCCACGTGGACCAATTAGAGGTGGGCCTCAGTTGGTCATCTGTCAACTACCCCCCTCTAACCCCTAGGTCCTATAGCCTATTGGTTGAATTGTCTTACTTGATTTCTTCCACCAGACTCTTTCAGCCATTTTACTTGATTCCTTCTGCAAAACTCTTCCTTGATTGTAGAACTTTAACACACATGTCATTCCTTGATCGGAGGAGCAGTGCTCAAGCATAAAACCTTATTGAAGATCTTCCTATACATATACCCTTCGCCATCGCTTTTTCGATCTTGATCCCTCTTCCTCTACCAAAACCCTAATCTTCAAGCATCGGGAGAATCCTAGTGACAACAGGTCCTCGAGGAAGGTTCATCACATACTTGCGGCATCAAATCAAGGTTGATCCATCTTAGCCACCTCCTCTGCCGCGAGCTCACTTCTAGTCGATCCAGGTCAGATAGAGCTTCATCTTGCCATGCTATTTTCATTCCTAGGAGAAACCGTAGTGTAGTTTAGCCGTTTGTGTTCTTGCGATTTTTGTCTGGTTTAGTGTAGAATCCATGAACGTCGATCAACGGAGCCCCAGCTCTACCCTTTGATTCTACCCATTTCCGACCACCTCTCGACTTCAGCCCACCTCCATCTTCTTTACCATCACCTACTCTTTGATCCAAGCACTTCCATCCCTCCTAATCTTGCTCAGATCATGCATTTGGCTCTCCTCCCCTGCCGTATCACTGGAGAGATCCGCCACACCTCACCCTTGTTCATCACAACCTCCCGAAGCCTTGGGAGGCTTTGTTTTTGCTTCCTTTGTCTACCCTTGCAAGGATCGAAGACAAAACCCAGTTTTGCAGAGATTTCGAAATCAAGGAAGGCTCCCATGCATCTCGAGCCTCCATGACCCCATCGATGGTTCATGAACCCTTTTGGGACCACCACCCAACATAGAGAAGCAACTCCATTTTGCACCAGGTCCGAGCCTTCCAGGTGGCCGGAGGAATGAGGAGGAGACGATCCAAGTTCGACCCAACCGTGTTCTTGACTTGTTCTTCCACCCATCTTCTCAACCTTCTGATTAAGCGCATGTGCCTAGGTGTACAGCTACCTGATGAATCCACATTTCATCATCTTTATTCTATCATTTTGGTCTCAAAAACCCTAGCAAATGCGTGTGAATACCCTTAATTAGAGCATATTAGCATTCATGCATATGCATGTAAATAGTGTACAAAATACTGTAATTAAAGCCAAAATTATAGAATAAATAAAAGAAAAGAAAAAGAATAAAATATTGTAAATATTTTATGACCCAAACCCCCGAGACCTAGGCATCTTGATGAATAGGTCGACAAGGAATAAAGTAGGAGGAGATAAGGGCCAAATACAGTAGAAATACCTATTCTTTTTAATTCATTCTTTATTCATTTTGAGACCTATTTTTGGTTCTACTTTTTATACTCCAAATAAAGAAACTTTGTACATGAAAGTTGTAGATAATTAAATAAAGAAAAATATAAAATTGATTTCATTGAAAAATAATGTACAAATAAAAGTTATGATATGAATAAAAATCCGGAATCCCAACTTCCCAGACCTGTATCTCACAAATGAAAACTCCAAATGCATCAAAGTCACTTTAATTGTATATAGTTTAAAATAAGCTATTTAATGGCGGTGGTTTCGCATTTGGTGGAGCTACGGTTTGAAAGTTGAATTTTGGACCCCTACTGTATACTTGTAGAGATTAAAATATTCATTTTATTCTTTATTCATTATTTTTATAATTTTATATTTTTATAATTTTGTAAATATTACTTACAAAATATATGTATATTAAAATCAGAATAAAAATATAAATAAAATACAAAATAAAAAGACCTATGTAAAAGACATAGGCATAGGACCTATACTTATACCTGTATAAGCCATACTTATATTTTATTAGGTATACAAAATATACCCGAAAAATAAAAGAAAAATATATTCAAGTGTATAAAAGTATTTTATAAATTTATAAAATAATAAACAAAAATAAATAAATCAAATAAACAAAATAAAAATAAAATACTAAAATATATAGATAATATACCTATAAAGGCTTTAAATGGTAACTTATAAAATTATACCTTATAAAAATAACTAAAAATCATATTAAAATACCTTATAAAATAACAAACATTTTTATTAAATAACCTAAAATTAAATAAATCATTTACTATTTTTAAACTAATTTATAAATGTTTTTCCAGGAATTTTCCTGGTTGGTCCACGTGGACCAACCAGGTGGCTTGGAAAGTTGACCCGCGGGTCAACTCTCCTGTCTTAGCCCTGTGCCCCTGTCAGAGCGTCCGACACCCTCCTCTTCTCGATTTTTTCACCATCAATCCGTTGCTCGAGAAGGGAGGGTAATTTCATGAAAATTGTTCCCTGTAGTATCATGATTCTCGTCGGCCTATTAGATCTCCCAAGATCTTCCCCGTTCGCCTGTGATCATGCATCAAAAGTCACGCCAAAGCCAATTCTTCAAAAACCCCCTCGACCTCCTTTTTGGATTTGATGCTTCTTCCGCCATTTTCACCCGTAAACCCCTAGTCCATTGCACTCCTAGTGACAGTAGGAGGCGATTTGAGCTTGTGTTTGCGCCATTTGGTGTCGAATCGAGGTTGATCCAACCCCTTGTCGGAGCTCCGCCGCGAGTTCACTCCGTCGTCTCTGGTGAGCCTTCCCCTCTTCTTTTTCCATTTTCTTGTAGCTTAGGGTTAGCTTAGGTTAGGATTATAGCAGTTTTACTTTTCGTTCATCCATTCGCTGTGATTTCGCAAATCATTTCATGGATGAGCTTAGCTCCGCCTCCACTTTCCGGTCACCTCCGTCATCCACAGCCGATGCTTTCACCTCCATCTTCTTTCTCCTCACTCCGTCGCGTCGCTCCACCCTTTCATCACCCTCGATCTGGCCCAGATCGAGCGACCCGAGTTCCCATCTCCGCCCGTCGTCGGAGCTCCATGCCCGAGCCACGCATCACCTCCATTTAACCCCAAAACACCCCCAGTAGCTCCGCCTTATTTTTGTACGACTAACCCTGCTGGTCAGAGCCAAGGAGAAGGCTCTATCGAGCCTCGATACTCCAGGGAGAAGTCGCCCAGGTCAGCTCCGCCGTCCCGTCGTTCTACGTCGTCTGAGGCTCGCCTGAGACCTCCACTCGACGTGGATCGCCTCCAGGACCCTTTTGCCCTTGGTCCTGGGCCGGGAGAGGCCGTGTGTCAGCCGGATTCAGTCACCCAAGCTCGCCGGGGAGCGTGTTCTTCGTGAACCTCTCTCCGCCGTTGGATCAGGAGCACCGTCCTGAACGCACAGGAGCAGTCAGATCATCACCATCCTCCACCGTCGGATCTCGTCGCTGGGATCTAATCTTGGACGTCCGTGCGAAGCGCCATCGGGCCACAAGATCAGGACACGTGGATAAGTGGATCGTCACCAACCGTCCGATCGTGCGCAGCGAGGGGTATTTTGCATCCAACCCCCGTGCTTTTTGTATTTACGTATTAGTCCTAAAACTTCATCTGTTGTTTAAAAATAATTGTAATAATTGCAACTAGGTCCCTGAAATTCTTTTATTTGCACCTTAGTCCCTCTCCACGTCACCTCACGTGACGGGGACACGTGATTTTGGGTATTTTGTGCCAAGCACCTCGAGCTTTTCTGTATTTGCATTTCTACCCCTGTGCGTAGTGATTATAATATATCTTTGGGTTATTTGCACTTCTGCCCTGCCGGTTTTTGTTAATTGCAAATATACCCCTGTGAACAGCATAACACGTTCTCTGCGCGTGTATTTTGATGAAATTGCAATGTTTTCCTTATAGCTTTTGAATATTACAAAAATGCCCTTGCTAGGCTTGTAGTTTCTTTATGTTTTCTCTAATTATTGCATGCATCTCTAAACACCCAAAAATTCCACAAAATCAACTTAAGCTCCTATTTAGTTTTAGATTCACCTATATTTTTGCATAGCACTTTATTGCATTTTCATATTTATAAAAAATCAAAAACATGTATTTTGGCTACTGTCTACATTAGAAAATCCATAAAAATTAGCAAAACTTTTTGAAAAATTCTAAAAAATATATATTTTTTGTCTATTTTAGTGTCTTTTAACTTTTATCCAAAAACCATTAAACATTTCAAAACAAAAACCTTAAAAATTAGAAAACTCTAAAAAACTCTATAAAAATCTAGAAAATCACAGAAAAATCATAAAAATATAAACTCAGGTTCTGTAGGTTTCCTATTTTGTTCCCTTTATTTTAAAATTAATTTGAGAAAATTTTGTTACTGTTTGTTATTTTTCATTCCCATTTTGAATTCGGCCAGTAGTTAATTCACTGTTTTCTTTTATTTTGACTTTTAAAAATACCAAAAACATTTAGAAAAATCCCCAAAAAATCACAAAATAGTAAAAAATATAAAAAGGCCAAAAATATTTTATTTTCTAATTTCTGATTATTTTTCCTTATTTTTATAAATATCACATCCCCTCTTTTCTTATATTATATATAAATTCCAATATTAAAAGAAAAAAAGAAAAGAAAATATATAAAATATAAAAAAAGGAAAATATAAAAATCAGAAAATTAAAAATTAAAATACAAAATTAAAAAAAGATTAAATAAAAAAATTAAAAATTTAAAACCCACAAAAAATCCAGATTGGCTAAGTAGTTCACTATATATAGGTCTTGGCTTTTTATCTGCACACTCTACACCTTTGTTTCCTGTGTTCGACCCCTACTTGCTTGCCATTGTACATTTTTAGTAGGGAATAATAAATTTTAATCCTTACTCTTGATTGTTTGATTAATTGTGTGGGTTAATTGTTGATGAACGAGAAGGCTTGAATAGTCGCCCCAGTGACAACGTGTCTGATTTGTCAGACCACTATTTAGCGGCTCTCACTATAATCATTTTTCAAATGGCGCCGTTGCCGGGGAGCATCGGCTTGTAGAGTACATTGGTGTCTTTTAAACTGCTTAGCCATTTTTTATTATCTGTTTTAGCATATCATTTGTTTTGAACTGTCTGACATCTCTTCATTATTTTTTGCAAGGGACCACTGACCGAGGAGGATCGCCTAGGGGATCCTGTGCAGCCTTGGGAGGAGGAGCCGGCTATTCTACCCTAGTCGGTAGGAGAGAGCATAAGACCTTGAGTGAGAGAGAGATAGTTAGCTGTTTTCTTATTTGGTGAGAGAGAGACCCTTTATAATTTGTAATAATACAGGTACTTGGACACTTCAAACACTCGGGCCTAATTTCCAAGTGTCTGTTCACTTGGGGGCTCACCGCCGTTTTGACGTGTTTTTATCGCTTGTCATTTTCCGGTTTTGTTTTATTTTCCCTTTCTTTTGTGGAATGAGCTCTTAGCATTTAGGCTTTGCTTGATCGAGTAAATTAGGTCCAAACACCCTAATAACCATTGCATGTACCTATAGTGTGATTTTGGACTTAGTTTAAATTAAACAGTTGTTTCATTATCTTCGAGTCGCCGCGCCGCGAGCCCACCCTGCCAAGCGCTGCTCCCGAACTCGATTTGTCGAGAGGAGGAGTGGTGAGCCCTGACCGGACTCTTGGATTGAGGATTGGTGATCAACTTGTGGTTCTTCACGCTAGCAATTGCCTGCTTAGGACAATTTCCGTGTGCATATTGGCATTTAGATTAGGTTCAAAAATTCTTGTTTTGCATCCCGCATGGAGAGAGCTGGGAGGCACTGTAAGTCTTCTATCTTTGCATTCATCATCTAGGCACAAAGGTGAGATTTCCATCTTGATGCCGCCTTACATTGCTTTTCCGACTCTTCTCCCTCTGTTTTTGGATCAAGTAGGAATCAAGAAAATACAAAATCGTTAGACATTTATATTGAATTGACTCAAAACAAGTGATAACACCAAAAAAATTAAAAAAGGGACTGCTAAAGAAAACTTGACCTAAATAAAATTAATTAATTGGACTCATTGCCTTAGGGGTGAGCAAAGACCTCATTTGTTTTCAGGTTGCATAGGAAGGTTTCCTTCCCAGTGAGGTGAGCGCCGTCGTAAGGAATAGAGCCCAAAACCCAGTCTGTGGTTGCCTTGTGTATCGCCTGGATTTCCGAAGTATTGGCGCTTCTATCGTACGTAGACGAGTAGGGCTTGGTCGCCATTGATGACTCTCTATTGTGTAGAGCATTGACCTTGTCCGAAGTATCGAGCATAGGCCACGCCTTTACGGGTGTGTTTGTCTCATCGTCTTGCGTCTGAGTAGGTTCTCGCACGCTCACGGGTGATTCCGTTGCGAGCGAGATCTGAACTATTGGTTTCGCCTATCGGCTTCCTCCCTCTATTTCTTTGGCTGAGTAGGGATCCAGGAAGGGTTACAAGGACCTTAAAAAGTGCAGACTACAGGTTACACAGGAGGAGGACAAGTACGGGATACTTTTCCGACAGTACTCTCTCTCCTATAGGCGTAGCGCTCTAAGGACTCGTGAAAAGATAATTGCCTGAAAATCAAATCTAAAACTCACAAAGATAAATTGTCGAACTTTCACGGCTTCACGGTCGAGTTGGTGAATCCTTTGCTTTGGGTTTGATTGATTAGTTGAATTAAGGTCAAGATCAAAAACACCACGCCTTTACGCCATTTTGTTCTCCTTTCTAGTTGACCCTTGCTCATTGTGAGCCTTCTACTATTTTACACTCCATTTGTTTCGTGTTGACCCCCGTATCTTTCATCCACATCGATCTTCCTCTTGATCTCTAAGATGGCGACGAATGGGCATTTTAGTCGAGACTCTGTCGGCACCCACATCAGTTCCATTCGCTCTCCCTCTCCAATAAATCGGGGTGATTCTCGAGAACCCGGTTCAGACTCCGTGGACCGATCTGCAGACTCCCCGTCTTCTTCAATAAATCGGGATCACTCTCGTCTCGAACTCTGTCCGTTTTGGATGGCAATTGATTTCACTCCGTACACATCGTAGTCCTTAACCAAGTTCTGTGTTGACCTTAACACAGACCATTTCTCTCTATCTGGTGCTGCATTTCAGACTGTTCGGGGCATTCTTCCATATGCAGACTTAGAGCCTGATTTTGAGCCAGCATACCAAGCAGAATCTGAGATGGCCGGTGGAAGAGGAAAGGGACCACAGCCCCAACCTGAAGCTGAAACCAATCTGTGGGAAGGGCAGTATACCACGCAGAATGAGGTCAACAGTCAGTTGCTGGCTTCCATCCAAGCCATTCAGCAGAAGCTGACTAATCAAGCCCTGGCCCAGACCGCCTTCCAAGATTTGTTGAATGATCTGAGGAGGAGGGACGACGCAAGAGATGGCCGACGGGAGGATGATCCAAATCAAGAGACGAATTTTGAAGAGGTCAGAGATGAGTTCTCAGTGGGAGGACCAGAATTTGATGCAGCGGAAGCAGACCCACCGTAGACGAAGCCTACGCTGAAGGAAACTACAACCCAGGAGCAAGCCGCATCATAGAGTGGATTCAAGTTCCACGAATCCTCGCCCACTTCGAGCTGAAGCCGCAGTTTTTGTCCCTGCTCCCCACATTCCATGGGAACCCCATTGAGGAACCTTATATCTTTCTCAAGAAGTTTGGTCGCATCTGTGCTATTGCTCACTACCCTGGTATTCCTCTGGGGGTAGTCAAGATGACCGCCTTTCCCTTCAGTCTGCAAGATAAGGCCCTATATTGGGTCGACCATCTATGGAAGATAGTCACAACCTGGGAGGAGCTGAAATCTGCATTTCTCCAAAAGTTCTATCCTCTTGGGCGATTGAATCATATGCATGCCCGTATCTCTAGTTTTTGCTAGCAACCCCACGAGACTGTCCATGAAGCGTGGGAGAGATTCAAGGATCTTCAAGAGAAGTGTCCCCACCATGAAATCCCAAAGACCAGCCATGTGCAGCACTTCTTTGGTGGGCTTACACTTGAAAGCCAAAAGCTCGTAGATGCCGCTTATGGTGGTTCGTATTTCAATAAGGACGAGGACATGGTATGGAACGTCTTCGAGGAAATGGCTGAAGGAGAAACCGCTCAATCCTCGTCTCGAATCTACATGAAGGTGTCAACTGCCATCAGCAAGCCAGTGAACATGGCTTCTCACACCGAGGACAAGGATGAGAGCTCCAATCTGAGCATCATTGGGAGCCACTTGTCTAAGGTGGATATCATCGAGAAGAGGTCGCAGGACCTCGAAAAATTGACAGTCTTTGAAAAGAGGACCCAGGGCTTGGAAAAGCTCGATCAGATTTCCCAGCAGCTGGAGCAGCTCATTCGTGCGTTGAATGCCAACATGTGCAACGTTGTGTCTACTCCTGCTGAGCCGATAGCTGAGAAGAGGGAGCCTACAATGCAGCAGAACCCTCAGCCGACTCCACCGCATCCCCAACCTGTTCAGCATGTGTATTAAGTGCAGGTTCCGGAGCAGCCCACGCAGCCTCAGACATAGATGGTTGTATATCAACCTGAGTCCCAGCAAGCCTACTCCGAGCAGTTCTCTCCACCCCCGCCACTGATTCAGGAGATCAATGGTGTATGGAACAATGAAGCGCAGCTGACCCATCCTCAGGGAATGTCCAAGGTTCAGAACATGGGCACTAGGCCCTATCACCAGCAGCAGCAGGGCGGGAGACCCTTTCAGCCCTCATATCAGTACCAGCCTCAGTCTCACGGGAACACATTGAGGCAGAATTACCAGCATGGTCCTCAGCAGTCCGGATACTGTGGACAAGGGTATCATCAACAACCGGCTGCTACCTATAATAAGAGCTCACAATATTCCTCCAACCCTCCTCCTCAGTATTTTTCTCAGGGTTACCAGTCGCAGTCTCAGCCTTCATACCAGCACTCTAGGCCCCAATAGGGGGATTCTTCTGAGATTGTGCCGGTTAATCCAGCCCTGGCCTGCTTAGAACAATTAATGAAGAATATGGCTGAGATGAACCAGAAGATCGACGACTTGACGGCTACGAAAACAGCCATCCCTACTCAAGTCGAGGCCAACTCGAACAATTTCTGACGCAAGGAGCAGGTAGCCGGCAGTGTCCAACCCAAATCAGGTGAATTAAATTGTTTTTTATCTAATGCTGTTACTCTCAGGAGCGGTAGACACTCCAGCCATCAGCGACGGCGAAGGGAAAGCATCTTGCATCTGACGGTGAGTCGTCAGCCAAGCCAACACCAGGGCCAGGAAGTATTTTGAAAGCAGCACCATCACCCAGAAAATCACAAAAAAATGAAGAAAACCACAAAACACAAAAAGATAGCAGCAGCCTCGGTGGAGATAGGCCAGCATTGGAAACGTCTTCACCTGCTACAGAGCCAGCCACAGACAGAAGGAATCTTGCACCTGCAGCGAGTCCAACGCCAACACCTGAAGCCGAGCCTGCCATTTTTGGTCCACATCTTGTAGATGATTCTATTCCTTTTTGCCATCTATCTGTAAACAACAATACGGACAATATTTTGAATGACATTGGTGAAGAGTTTGTAAATATTCCTTTCCCAGAAGCAATGAAAAAACAGAAAAAAAATGAAAAATTTGAAAAATGCTTTGTCTGATCGTGCTATCATTGAAATCATTCAGAATTTAGTATTAAACATGACATTGATGAAAGCTCTTGAGTACATGCCAGCTGTAAAGAAAGGATTGAAAGAGGCATGCACAACCAAGCGCAGGCCACACCCCCATAACTCCAGAAGCAAAGGTGGCAAGGCCGAAAAGAACATCCTCACAATGGCCACAGTTAATGCCATCAGCAACCTCCCGGATAAAAAGCCAGATATGGGAGCACCTCTTGTGTGTTGTCAGATGTTTAATCAGGAGTTTGAACGAACACTTCTCGACAGCGGGTCTTCCGTCAACCTGATACCAGCCTCACTGCTTACAGAGTTCAAGCTAGGACCGCTCAAGCCTACAAAGATGATTCTGCAGTTCGCAGACAAGTCTGTTAAGCGGCCTAGGGGCCTGTTGGAGGACGTGATAGTTACGATCCAGGGAAAGCAGTTCCCGGCCGATTTTGTGGTACTAGATATGGACGTCCCCGCTCCATTACTCCTTACCCCGATCATACTGGGAAGACCATTCCTGCGGACATCAAACGCAGTGGTGAATTATGGGACGGGAGAAATCACTTTTGGCACTAGCAATGAAATAATCAGAGTGGAGACTTTGCCTGAGGGAACACTAACCGAACGAACATCTGCATTATGTGCAAGGGTGATTGAGTCTTCTGACGACTGCGACTTTCTAGCAGAAATTCAAGACACCAACTTATTCTTGGATGAAAATGAGATCCATGAACTCCTCTGCCCCGAGGAGGGAGTGGAAACTGCTGTCGAATTTCCCCTTATCGATCAGGATGAGGAACTCGCTGATGTGCTGAATGAGACTACCTCTGAGGTGTTGTGCCTTCAGAACCA
Organism: Ottelia alismoides; assembly: GCA_037367405.1. Classification (NCBI taxonomy): domain Eukaryota; kingdom Viridiplantae; phylum Streptophyta; class Magnoliopsida; order Alismatales; family Hydrocharitaceae; genus Ottelia; species Ottelia alismoides. The sequence goes on from JAZKJV010000331.1 coordinate 217,698, forward strand.
AGAGCAAATTGTTGAAGAATTTTATGATGAAGAGGAAATCATCGAGACATTCTGTCAAGATTTGAGAGAAGAGGCAGAACAGACTATGGTGGACATGAAACAGATGAAAGGATCGTCACCTGCATTAATAGCTGAGGTCACCTCTGAAGCAGCTCAGACCCCGCCAGAGTTAAAACCCTTGCCCTCCAACATGAAATATGCCTTTCTTGCGGGAGAGCCGAACATGTACCCGATCATTATCAATGCACACCTGACCGAAGACCGAGAATCTCGTCTGATGGAGGTTCTTGAACGCAACCGCAAGGCGATAGGCTGGCGAACTTTGGATCTCCATGGGATCAATCCATCACTGTGCTCACATCGCATTTTTCTGGAAGAAGATTGCATGCCCTCTTGAGAACTTCAGAGAAGATTAAATCCTAATCTGTGGGAGGTTGTTATGAATGAGATCCAAAAATGGTGTGATGCAGGATTCATTTATCCCTTCTCCGACAGCAATCCAAAGAAATCATGGATCACCATTGTGAAGAATGACAAAGGAGAGGAGATCGCAACTAGAGTACCCACTTCTTGGCGAGTGTGCGTGGACTACAGAAGACTTAACCTCGCCACCAAGAAGGACCATTTCCCTCTACCCTTCATCGACCAGATATTGGAGAGATTGGCCGTGAAGGAATATTTCTGCTTCTTGGATGGATACTCTGGGTATAATCAAGTTGTTATTGCTCCTGAAGATCAAGAGAAGACCACGTTCACCTATCCTTTTGGTACATATGCCTTCAGACGGATGTCGTTCAGGCTTTGCAACGCCCCAACCACATTTCAGAGGTGTATGCTTGCAGTTTTTGCTGATATGGTGGGCAACTTTCTCGAGGTCTTTATGGACGATTTTTCGGTCTACGAGGATTCATTCGATCAATGTCTGGATTATTTAGGCTGAGTCTTACGAAGGTGTTGCGAAGTCAATCTTGTGCTCTCGTGGGAGAAGAGCAACTTCATGGTGACCGAAGGAATCGTGCTAGGTCACGTTGTTTCTAAACGTGGCATGGAGGTTGACCCAGCCAAGGTGTAGGTAATTTCCAAACTTGAGCCACCTACAACAATCAAACAAGTCATGTCATTCTTGGGCCATGTCGATTTTTACCGACGGTTCATCAAAGATTTAAGCAAACTGGCCATACCGTTGACTGAGTTGCTCGGCAAGGAGAATGAATTCATTGTAGATGACCGCGTGATCCTTGCCTTTAATCAGCTGAAAGAACTAATCACACGGGCCCCTGTCTTACAGCCACCGATTTGGACTCAGCCTTTCGAGATAATGACCGACGCGTCAGATTATGCCATTGGTGCTGTACTTTGACAGAGAAAAGACAATGTCCCGTTTGCGATTCACTACGCTAGTCGAACGCTCGATGAAGCCCAAAGAAATTACACTGTCACTGAAAAGGAACTGCTAGCGGTAGTTTTTTGCCCTGGAAAAGTTCAGATCCTACCTCCTTGGGTCCAAAGTAATCATTTACACTGATCATTCGGCCATTCGGTATTTACAGTAGAAGAAAGACGCCAAACCACGTCTCATTCGGTGGATCCTTCTCCTCCAGGAATTTGACTTGGAAATTAAAGATAAACCTGGGGTAAAGAATGTGGTGGCCGATCACCTATCAAGGCTTCCTGAGCCGGAATCGCTTCAGCTAAACCTGCAGCCGATCACAGAGACCTTTCCAGACGAGGCAATTCTGTCTGTCACCTCGCTTCCTTGGTATGCGGACATTGTGAATTATCTGGTGACCAAGAAAATCCCACAGGACTGGCCTAAGTTGAAAATAGACAGATTCTTGTCTAAATCCATTTCTACCAGTGGGAGGATCCGTATTTATTTCATGAGGGAGCAGATTGTATCTGGAGAAGGTGCATTCCTCAGGAGGAAGTTTCAAGTGCCTCGCCTTATGCCATTACCAAGATTCTAGAGGATATCATTCAGGGAAACGAACGGCAGCACAAGTTCTTCAAAGTGGCCTCTGGTGGCCTTCATTATTCAAAGATGCAGATGATTATGTCAAATGTTGCACTGACTATTAGAAGATGGGAGGAACCATAGGAATGAGAGACACAATGCCTCTGAAATACATTCAGATATCAGACGTCTTTGACGCATGGGGCATTGATTTTATGGGCCCATTTCCTAACAGCCAGGGTTATGAATATATTCTTCTTGCTGTCGACTATGTAAGTCGCTGGGTGGAAGCTATTCTCGCCCGGACCGCCGATAGTAGGACTGTCTGTCGATTCTTGAGAGATCACATCATAGCACGGTTCGGGATTCCCAAGATTCTCAAGTCTGACGGGGGTAGTCATTTCATAAATAGAGAGGTGAAGAAGCTGACTCTGGAATTCTGTATTGAACATCACGTTGCTTCACCCTACCACCCGCAGTCCAATGGCTTAGTTGAATGTTCAAACTGGGAGATCAAGACAATTCTACAGAAGCTTGTGCACCCAGATCGTAAGAACTGGTCTCAACTGCTTGATTCTGTTCTTTGGACTTATAGAACAGTGTACAAGTCACCCTTGGGAATGTCTCCCTACCGCCTTGTGTATGGCAAGCCATGTCATCTGCCCGTTGAACTAATTCACAAATCTTTATGGGCCATTAACATCTGTAATTTGGACTCCAAGCAAGCAAGAAAGAACAGAAAATTGGATCTGAACAGATTACTGGAATTCAGAGATTATGCATATGACAATGGCCTGATGTACAAGGAGAAGGTCAAAACATGACATGACAAGCATATCCGCTGCAAGTCCTTTGATCCGGGTCAGAAGGTGTGGTTGTTTGATGCGAAATTAAAAATCTTTCCAAGTAAATTGAAGAGTAAATGGACTGGGCCATTTGTGGTTAGGCAGGTGCGTGACAATGGAAGTGTATTGATATCCAATCTGTCAGCTGACGCACAACCATTTGTAGTCAATGGACAGCTTCTGAAGCCATACCTTGAACATGATACATTCATGGCTGTCGTTGACTCGATTCAAGTAATCTACAGGGATGAGCAGGATATCTTCAAAGTGGCAGAGGAAGACCAAGCATAGCAAAACATTTTTGAATGACTTTTCTTCTTTTCAGTATATTTTGTTTTCTTCTACCGACATGATGTTATTCCCTTCATCACTGCTACACTTAGGATGTACTTTATCATAAGTGTAGGGGGGATGCGCATCCCGAGTTGTTCATATCCACTTTCATCTCTTTTCTTCTTTTCTTCTTTTCAATCTTCTGTATCTACCAAAAAGGTGCGGCCCCTTGTTGTCATTCTTCTATACTTAGGACGTACTTTGTCCTAAGTATAGGGTGGTGTGCACCCCGAGTTCTTCTATTCTTTTCGATCCTCTCCATTGTATCACCTTCTTGTCTCTACTTAGGGATATCTTACCCTAAGTATAGGGGGAGACAATCTGAGTACGATCTGTTCATACCACCCTTGACCCTCCCTGTGTTGTGTACAGTCTGCTATACTTAGGATTATTTGATCCTAAGTAAGGGGGGGACGGTCAACTTCTCATTTATTCATCATTCCTTTATTTATTCATTCTTTAGACTTGCCGATACTTAGTATGAGTTATGTCTTCTCTTTTCTATCTGATCTATGAGGACATATCTCAAGCTAAGTATTATATACTACGTATATACTTTAGCCATAACTCGTACTTTCGTATTTTCTTAATAATACGGCTAATAATTCTTTAAAATTCATTAAAAACTTTAATAAAAAGATGTTACCATTCCTCAAATTCTTTGTGTATATACTGATTAATAAATCAGGTGAAAATATTTTTTGCAAAATGTTTGAAAAATAGTTTGAAAATCATTGTGAACATTTATTGAAAATTATTTTGAAAATGTTTTGTTACATGTTTTCAACCTTTGTAAAATGTGTGGTTTGTAAAAATTTTTTTCTTTGTGTGAAATAAAATGTTTGAAAAATGATTTAAATGGTTGAAAAATGGTTGCAAAAATATTTGAAAAATCTATATATACTATTTTGAAAACCTTTGCAAAATGATTTTCAAATGTGTGTACATGTTTGTAAAATGTTTGTAAAAATTATTTTGGACTATAGTTTTCAATATTGTTTGAAAAACATGTGCCAAATAAGTTTGAGGAATACATACATCTCACTAAAATCCATTATAGTCTATATCTATAAAATTGACCACTTACCCTGTAAATTCTAAAATCCACTTCTTGTATATATAAGAAGCACTCCCGTGTACATATTTTTCACCTAGTTTTCAGCCAAAAGGTCTTTTTGTTTTCAAAAATCCCAAAAACATTTGCAAAAAATAAAATCCAAAAACATTTGAAAAATCTTTTGAAAAATACAAAAAAATGCATATGCATCATAATCATCTTTCAAAAATCCATAAAAAGTTCAAAATCTTTGAAAATTGCATCACAAAAATATTTTCTGCATATCATTTGCATAGCATGAGCATTTTCAGATTGAGTTTGATAGTTGAACGAGTCTAAGTAAAATCCGGAGATTGGAGCTTGATTGGACCTTAAAATCTACTAACAACAGGAACCTTATAGGAATTGGGTTTGAGGTACTTCAGGTCTAGCTGACTTAATTCTTTGAGGATCACGAGACTTGGTTCAATGGATTCTTGACTTCCTAAGTAGAGTATTTCGGAACACATGCACGACTCTTGCTGATAATGACCTAACTTGGACACTTGCACCTTCACATGGCTCAACTCAGTTGGAGTGGTGAGGGATTGGATTTGCTGGTATGAGATGCACACAAGTGGAAACACTTGTCCTCCTCTAGGGAGGGAAGTGCATCCCAACCCGTCCAGTGATAAGGAAGTCTAAAGACAGGAGAGTGTGGGTTGCGATAAAGCTTCAAAAGAGGGATAGTCTACTGGCTCAAGAGGAAAAACTCCTTATGTAAATGCTGTTGTGAATAGTATTAAAAAAATGGCCAGGCCTGTACAAAAATAAAATACCTGCAAAGTATGTGAATATATTGTAAAGTCAATAAGCAAGCTTGAGTTCCAAATTCAAATATGTGAGCCTCCAGTTGGATGACTTGACTACACCGGTCTTGCATCCCAAGATAGGTAGCTAAACTGGCTACCGTCCATTCTTCTCTTCACCCCCTCCTCTTGAGCTGGTTGCCACTTGAACTTAGAAGGTAATACCCCGCTCCTCGAGGATGGAGTTATTGGATTGGGGAATCATTGGGTTGTCATGCTGGAGAAGTCAGTTTCTTTGTCATTCTAGTTGGGGAGAGCCACCATCACTTACACTGTACGATTCAGACTCATAGTCATAAGAGTTTGTGTATGCGTTGAAGTACTTCTGACCTTGCTATTGAGGAGACTTGAAAAGAGTTTTGGGATTCTCAGGGACTGATGGATTTCAAATTCGGTTCTCATTAAGGTTCCGCCTGCACTAAATTCCAAAGGTCCGACTTAAGCTCCAAACTTTGATTTTGTGAAGACAAGTTTGATAATTAAACTTGATCCACATTTCTTCTTTTCTTTTCATTGTTTTCTTTTCTGCACTTATTGCATAAGTGTTTGCTAGGGACTAGCAAAGGTAAAGTATAGGGGGATGATGATCCACATTTCATCATCTTTATTCCATCATTTTGGCCTCAAAAACCCTAGCAAATGCGTGTAAATACCCTTAATTAGAGCATATTATCATTCACGCATATGCATGTAAATAGTGTACAAAATATTGTAATTAAAGCCAAAATTATAGAATAAATAAAATAAAAGAAAAAGAATAAAATATTGTAAATATTTTATGACCCAAACCCCCGAGAACTAGGCATCTTGATGAATAGGTTGACAAGGAATAAAGTAGGGAGAGATAAGGGCCAAAATACAGTAGAAATACGTATTCTTTTTAATTCATTCTTTATTCATTTTGGGACCTATTTTTGGTTCCATTTTTTATACTCCAAATAAAGAAACTTTGCATGAAAGTTGTAGATAATTAAATAAAGAAAAATACAAAATAGATTTCACTGAAGAATAATGTACAGATAAAAAGTTATGGTCTGAATAAAATCCAAAATCCCAACAGACCTGTATCTCACAAATGAAAACTCCAAATGCATCAAACTCACTTTAATTGTACATAGTTTAAAATAAGATATTTAATGGCGGTGGGTTCGCATTTGGTGGAGCTACGGTTTGAAAGTTGAATTTTGGACCCCTATTGTATACTTTTACATATTAAAATATTCATTTTATTCTTTATTTATTATTTTTATAATTTTATATTTTATAATTTTGTAGATATTACTTACAAAATATATGTATACTAAAATAAGAATAAAAATATAAATAAAATTCAAAATAAAAAGACCTGTGTAAAAGACATAGGTATATGACCTATATTTATACCTGTATAAGCCATACTTATATTTTATTAAGTGTACAAAATATACCCGAAAAATAAAAGAAAAATATATTAAAGTGTATAAAAGTATTTTATAAATTTATGAAATAATAAACAAAAATAAATAAATAAAGCAAACAAAACAAATATAAAATACTAAAATATATAGATAATATACCTATAAAGGCTATAAAAGGTAACTTATAAAATTATACCTTATAAAAAAAATTAAAAATCATATTAAAATACCTTATAAAATAACAAATATTTTTTTAATTGAATAACCTAAAATTAAATAAATAAATTTACTATTTTTAAACTAATTTATAAATGTTTTTTTCCAGGGATTTTCCTGGTTGGTCCACGTGGACCGACCATGTGGCTTGGAAAGTTAACCCGCGGGTCAACTCTCCAGTCAGTCCTGTGCCCATATCAGAGCGTCCGACACCCTCCTCTTCTCGATTTTTTCGCCATCAATCCGTTGCTCGAGAAGGGAGGGTACCTTCATGAAAATTGTTCCCTGTAGTATCATGATTCTCACCGGCCTATTAGATCTCCCAAGATCTTCCCCGTTCGCCCGTGATCATGCATCAAAAGTCACGCCAGAGCCAATTCTTGAAAAACCCCCCTAATCCTCCATTTTGGATTTGATCCTTCTTCCGCCATTTTCACCCGTAAACCCCTAGTCCATTACACTCCTAGTGACAGTAGGAGGCGATTTGAGATTGGGTTTGCGCCATTTCGTGTCGAATCGAGGTTGATCCAACCCCTTGCCGGTGCTCCGTCGCGAGTTCACTCCGTCATCTCTGGTGAATCTTCCCCTCTTCTTTTTTCCATTTTCTTGTAGCTTAGGGTTAGCTTAGGTAAGGATTATAGCAGTTTTATTATCGTTCATCCCTTCGCTGTGATTTCGCAAATCATTTCACGGAGGAGCTTAGCTCCACCTACACTTTCCTGTCACCTCCGTCATCCACAGCCGACGCTTTCACCTCCATCTTCTTTCTCCTCACTCCGTCGTGCCACTCCACCCTTTCATCACCCTCGATCTCGCCCAGATCGAGCGACCCGAGCTCCCATCTCCACCCGTCGCCGGAGCTCCATGTCCGAGCCACGCATCGCCTCCATTTAACCCCAAAACACCCCCAGTTGCTTCGCCTTATTTTTGTACGACTAACCCTGCAGGTCAGAGCCAAGGAGAAGGCTCTATCAAGCCTCGATACTCTAGGGAGCAGTCGCCCAGGTCAGCTCCGCCGTCCAACCGTTCTACACCGTCTCAGGCTCGCCTGAGACCTCCACTCAACGCGGATCGCCTCCAGGACCCTTTTGCCCTTGGTCCAAGGCCGGGAGAGGTCGTGTGTCGGCCGGATTCAGTCACCCAAGCTCGCCGGGGAGCGTGTTCTTCGAGAACCTCTCTCCGCCGTTGGATCAGGAGCACCATCCAGAACGCACAGGAGCCGTCAGATCATCACCATCCTCCACCGTCGGATCTCATCGTTGGGATCTAATCTTGGACGTCCATGGGAAGCGCCATTGGGCCACCAGATCAGGACACGTGGATAAGTGGATCGTCACCAGTCGTCCGATCGCGCGCAGCGAGGGGTATTTTGCATCCAACCCCCGCGCTTTTTGTATTTACGTATTAGTCCTAAAACTTTCATCTGCAGTTTAAAAATAATTGTAATAATTGCAACTAGGTCCCTGAACTTCTTTTATTTGCACCTTAGTCCCTATCCACATCACCTCACGTGACAGGGACACATGATTTTGGGTATTTTGCACCAAGCACCACGAGCTTTTCTGTATTTGCATTTCTACCCCTGTGTGTAGTGATTATAATATATCTTTGGGTTATTTGCATATTTGCCCTATCGGTTTTTGATAATTGCAAATATTCCCCTGTGAACAGCATAACACGTGCTCTGCACGTGTATTTTGGTGAAATTGCAATGTTTTCCTTGTAGCTTTGGAATATTACAAAAATGGCCCTGCTAGGCTTGTAGTTTCTTTATGTTTTCTCTAAGTATTGCATGCATCTCTAAACACCCAAAAATTCCACAAAAATCAACTTAAGCTCCTGTTTAGTTGTAGATTCAAGCGATATTTTTGCATTGCATTTTTATTGCATTTTAATATTTATTAAAAATCAAAAACATGCATTTTAGCTACTGTCTACTTTAGAAAATCCATAAAAATTAGCAAAACTTTTTGAAAAATTCTAAAAAATATATATTTTGTCTATTTTAGTGTCTTTTAACTTGTATCCAAAAACCATTAAAAATTTCAAAAAAAAACCTTAAAAATTAGAAAACCCTAAAAATCTCTATAAAAATCTAGAAAATCATAGAAAAATCATAAAAATATAAACTCAGGTCCTATAGAGTCCCTATTTTATTCCCTTTATTTTAAAATTAATTTGGGAAAATTTTGTTATTGTTTGCTATTTTTCATTCCCATTTTGAATTCGGCCAGTAGTTAATTCACTGTTTTCTTTTATTTTAACTTTTAAAAATACCAAAAACATTTAGAAAAATCCCTAAAAATCACAAAAATAGTAAAAAAATATAAAAAGACCAAAAATATTTTATTTCCTAATTTCTGACTATTTTTCCATATTTTATTAAATATCCTATCCCCCTTTTTCTTATATTATATATAAATTCCAATATTAAAAGAAAAAAAAGAAAAGAAAATATATAAAATATAAAAAAAGGAAAATATAAAATCAGAAAATTAAAAATTAAAATACTAAATTAAGAAAAGATTAAATAAAAAAATTAAAAATTAAAAACCCACAAAAAAATTCCAGATTGGCTAAGTAGTTCACTAGATATTGGTCTTGGCTTTTTGTCTGCACACTCTACACCTTTGTTTCCTGTGTTCGATCCCTACTTGCTTGCCATTGTACATTTTTAGTAGGGAATAATAAATTTTAATCCTTGCTCTTGATTGTTTGATTAATTGTGTGTGTTAATTATTGATGAACGAAAAGGCTTGAATAGTCGCCCCAACGACAGGGAGTCTGATTTGTAAGACCACTATTTAGCGGCTCTCGCTATAATCGTTTTTCACTACCGCTGGATGCACGAGCCATCAATCGTCAATCTTGCTGCTGAGATTTAATCTCAACCATCAGAAGTCGGAGCTTCATTCATCGTTGTGAGGATGACATGTGGATAAGTGGAAACATCAACGTCGTCCGATCGTGAGGGAGAGGGTAATTTTGCCATAATCCCTACCACATTTTGTATTTTATCTTTAGTACCCAAACATTTGTTTGTAGAGAAAAAGTTTGGACATTTTGTAGTTTACCCCCCTATGCTTCCCCTATTTGCATTTATGTCTAATCTACGTCACCTCACTTGCCAATGCACGTGAGGGGACTGGATATTTTGCACCTAATCCATGGGTTTCCATATTTCATTTTAGTCCTTATTTTTGAATCAATAGTGTAATATTTTCTGGCGAAAATGCTTTCGGCCCCTCGAACTTTGTTGTAATTACATAAATACCCCTCCGAGTACTGTTTATTAGATATATGTTGGAACAATGCATTTTAGATCCTATTAGTATTTAAGGTGTTCGAGATTAGTCCAGAAACTTTAAATATTTTCATAAATGCCCCTTCCTCATTTTATTTTCTTTTTGTAGATTTTATTTTGTAAAAAAACTCCACAAGTCTAAAAATTTATAGGAAATACCTATAAATACATGAGATCTATACCAATCTTATATATTTTATCTAAGTATTTAAGGGTTATTTTCTATTTATTAAAAATAAAAACTGAGCTATTTATCCCTGTTTACATTTAAAAATACAAAAAGTTATAAAAGTGTTTTAAAAAATTACAAAAATTTATATTTTGTTTATTGTTTTATTTTGATCCTACAAACCAAAAATCCATAGAAATAGAAAAAAAAGGAAAACACTAAAAACGAAAAAGCTCCAAAAAATGATAAAAAATTCTAAAAAATCCCAAAAATATTTGTTTTTGTTGTGAATTTTATTTACTATATTTATTATATATTAAAAATAGTTCTGGTAGTTTTTAGGGCTTTTAGCTATTTTTAAACTAAAACATTTCATGATATTTATCTTAGTTACTATTTTTCCTTATTAATTCAACTTAAAATATAAAAAATAGTAAAAAAATTTAAAAACTATAAAAATAGAATAAAATGTAAAAAAGCTGAAAATATTTATTTTTTTGAATTTTGAGTACTTATTACTATATGTATAAATATAAAAGCTATCTCTATAAATAATTATCTATATATACTTATCTTATAATTATTAATTATTTTAAAAATTCAAAATTAGAAAACTTAAAAGTAAAAAATAATTAAAAATTTTATTCTCAAAATTTAAATAATTAAAAACCCACAAAAATACGAAAATACGCCTAAAGCCCAAAAACAATTATTGTCTTCTTTAGCCAATTTTTGTTGTTTATCCCTTGTTGTCCTTGTGTTGGACACCCTAATTGTACTTGACAACTACACATTTATTTGTAGGGTTTTATAATGAATTTTTACCCCTTTCTTTATTAATTTATTTCTCGTGTAGTCTGATTGTTCATCGAACACGGTTATTGAGAGGCCGTCACAGTGACCGAGTTCTCTCCTTGTGAGGCTCATTTTAGATCTCTCGATTATCATATCACCTTCCCTTGATTGATTTGAGAAATAATTAGTTAACTAATTCCAAACTAAGTCCCAAATACAAGCCCAATTTTCCACACATTATTGAGCAGTAATAATCAATGATAGAGAAGAAATATGCTCAAAGATAACAATTCACTTCCTCAAATTAATTAATGTCAAATAAAGTCTCATACCCAATTTGTTGTCTTATAAGATAAAGGATTAAATAAGCATTAAAATGACATTAAGTTCGCAAAAATACGATAAATAGTGCCCAAGATATCAAGAAAACGGTCTAGGGTCATAAATGACACAGAAATCAATAAATATGTGCAATTTAAACCTCCATGGATGTAACATGCAATTTCCCAAATCCAATTGGATAGCTCTATACTTTACCCCCATGAGGGGGTATTTGTATGATTCTTAGGAAGCTGATAGATGCATTTTTCACTAGTCTGCTAACCAAACACAATTAGCAATCACTGCATGGTCGTGTGTGCCTCTCAACAATCGACCCACAGAAAATTCAAGCGATCAATGTGTGTGAGTTAAAATTTATTATAACTCTACTATAAATGTGTATAGGTATAAGTTTGGTTGAGTATCGATCACAGCGAGAGAAGTCGGTGTAGCAGACATATTATTAATAAATAAATGATAAATAAATAATATAGGTATAGACATACAATATATGCCTAATTAATCAATAAATGAATCAATGTTTTTGTATTCTTTGTATTTTTATTTTTTTTATATTTTTTCTATTAAATATTTTTTATTATTTAATTTTATAATTTTTATTTTCCTGTTCTTTTTATAACTTTCTGATTTTTTATTTCCTTTTTCTTTTCAATATATAACAAAGGTTTATATATATCTATATATACAATATAGGGTAATATATTTATAAATACAACTATAAATAAATAAAAATCTCAAAATAAAAGGTTTTTGTATTTTTTATAATTTTCTAATATTTTTTATTTTTAAGGAATTTTTGCTAATTCTTTTGGATTTTAAAATTAGAAGTAGTAAAAAACAATAACTAATTAAAGAAGCTGAATTGATTTGAGGATTAAAATAGCAAAAAGGGTCAAGATTTCTCCAAATCAATTTTAATATATACTAATATGTATAAATAAAAAATACAGAATAGAAAGAAGTTTTTTTTCAAAATTTTTAATGATTTTTATGCAGATTTTGGAGCTTTTATTTTTAAGGGTTTCCCTTTTCTATTTTTAGTGGTTTTTGGTCTAGAATTGTAAAATACTATAATAAACCAATGCTAATCTTTTTAGAATTTTTAAAATGGTTTTGTATTTGTGTACAAAGCAAACAGTAAATAAACCATGCTATTTTTATTTTTAATAAATAAGAAAAATGCCTAAAATGCAAAACTAAATATATATCATGGAAGATAATTTCATAAGACTCATTACCATATTTTTTCATGATTTTTGGAGCAAGGATGATATTTTTAGAAAATAGAAAATATGCACAAAAATAAATGAATTAGCAAGGGTATATTTATAATTAAAAAAATAACAAGGTGAAAAATGCAAAATACCATAAAGTTTACAACTAATATTCAAACTTTAAATATTAAACTACAAATACAAAAATCGTTAAGAGTTCCGATGGAAAATGCCCAGCTCACGTGCGACGACATATGATCTGGACCCAAATGTAATGTCACAAAAGCTTAGGGGTCTCCTTGCAAATATATCAGAAATATAAAATACATTAAATAAACTACATGACCAAATGAAAAGACAACAAAATTTTAGGGTGGGATCTATAATTTACCCCTCAATGAGATGGATTGGATGGCGTAGCTAGCTTCACTTGATACATAACGCTTTCTCCTTGTGCAATGACAATTCGTCGGTTGCTGCCAAGATTAATCCCCAGGAGGAGATCAATGGTGGCTGGCTCTCGCATCTAACGACTGTTGTACACCTGAGAGGGTGATCTTGATCGGACGACCATGGAGGGTCTTGGATGAACACGTGAAGAACTACGCTCCAGGTGGCTTCCATCTACTCTATCTCGGACCTCCGATCATCCCCTTCGATGCTTAGTGACTTGATTTCTTCCTCCCGATAGTACGTAGCTGTTATTGGATTCAAAAGACTATGGGGATTATCGTAGTGCTCCCAATATGTCAGAAGAGTTCAATGTACCTAGGAACCACCTCTGACTTCAAAAATGCCTCAGCTGGACTTTATGCTTAGAATACCTGCACAAAAAGAAGATGGGGTTGAGGAAAACTACGTCAACCCAATTAGGCATGGAATGAAGGCAGGATGGGTACAGACAATGAGGTTTGGTGATGGGTGGTGGAAAGGACCTCAAAGTCCAGATCCAAAGGGATCTGGTTGAGTTGTGTGTCACGTACGATGGAGAAACGTCAGGATAAGATGATGAGGTGAAAAGGCATGGTCGGAATAGGGTATAACGGTGAAGAATGGTGGTTGGAGCTCACAAGCTCTGGCGAAGCTAAAATCCTTAAGATACACTACAAATACAGACTAAAAGCTAACATAAAGACACAAAATAAAAACTACAATTAAAATATGCCTACAAATGATAGAAAACTGACCTCGAGCGACCAAACGTCGTGAGATGGAACCTCACACTTGCGAGCGATGGAGATAGGTGGGAATACCTCATAGACCACTCCTCCTCACTGCAAAATACTAGGCAAGCTAGCTATCACCCCGCTCGAGCCTTTGGGAGCATAATGAGGGAAGAAATGGAGTAAAAGGGAACCAAAAATAAAAAATGGAGGAGGCGGAGCTTATGTAAAGGCGAGTGAACGGAAGAGTTTGACTAGGCTTTGCGGGTATTTCGATGATGCTCGACCCTAGGCGAAGCATAAACGAGGATCAAGGATGAACATTGATAGACAGAGGATGTATATGGTCTCGAGCAACATATCAAGAGGAAAAATATTGAGAAAAGGGGTCACAACTTCTGACAGGGCTAGGGTGCGGGTCAGAGAAGTTCACCCGTGGCCAACGAATGGTCGTCTCCTCTTGGTCCAACTGGACCACTAGAAGACAATAAATGAAAAAAGATAAGTAATTTAAAATAAATAAATAAATTTAATTATTTAAATAAACATTATAAAATAAAAAAAATATTTATTATTTTATGTAGTATTTAATCCGATTTTTATTTTTTTATGGATTAATTTATTATAGGTTACATTTTACAAGTATAGGTTTATTTACCTATATATTGTATATTTTATTTTTATTTTTTATTTTATTATGTATACACTTAATTTATATATTTATATCTTATTTAAATACACTTAAATATATTTTTGTTTTATTTTTCTAATATAATATGTACACTTAAAAAAGTAAGGGTATTTATTATATAGGTATATGTATAGTATATTTATCTATTTATTTTAGTATATTATTTTATTTTATCATTTTCATTGTGGTTTTACTGTATTCTAAATATGTACAAGCACTATAAAGCATATTTACAAATTTATAAAAATATAAAATAATGAAAAATATAAAGAATAAATAAAATGAATATTTTATTCAGGTATATTATACAATAGGGGTGCAAAACCAAACTTTTTTTATCTTAACTCCAAATTAATAAAACCACCTTCATTAAATTGCTAATAAAAAGTTATATATAATTAAATGATTTTGATGCATTTTGAGTTCATATGGAGAAGATATGGGTCTGGGAAGTTTGAGTATTGGGATTTTATTATAAATGTAGAATGCACAATTTGTATTAGTTTTGTGTGAAATAAATTTTATGTTTTTATATGTATTTTTATCTACATTTTTCATGTACAAAGTTTCTTTATTTGAGGTTTAAATAATAGAGAATAAAATAGTTTCCAAGAATGTATTATTGAAGAATAAAAAATTGGGGTTTTTATTGTGTTTTTGACCTTTATCTCCCCCTACTTTTTTTCTGTTTCGATCCAGTTATCATGATGCCCAGGTCTCGGGGTCTACCTTTGGCATTTTATTTAATTTTCTTTTCTTTTCTTGAATCTTTTTTTTGGATTTAAATAATTTATTTTGTACATTATTTATACAATAAATAATAAATGTTAATTTCTGCAAAATAATGATATATACATGTATTTAGTTAGTGTTTAAAGGACAAAATGAAAGAATAAAGGTGATGAAATGGAGATTCATCACCCCATATACTTGTCTATACTAGTCCCTGGCAAACACTTATGCCTATAAGTGCAAAAAAGAAACTAAAGAAAAGAAAAAAAATAACTTTGATTGATTTTAACTCTTACACTTGTCTTCAAAAAATCATACTTTGGAGCTCAGTCATACCTTTTGACATTAAGTTTGGTCGGAACCTTATTGGGGAAACAAATTAAAACACAACAACCTCTGAGATCCACAAGATTCTGCTCAAGTCTCCTTAATATCCAGGTTGGAATAAGTCAACTTATTCACAAACCCTTATGACTATGAATCTATCTTGGACAATGTGTGTGATTTGTAGCTCTCCTCAATCGAAGCAGTAAAAGTCAATCTTCTCCAATATGGTGATCCTAGTTCGTCAATCCAACAACTCTTTCCTCAAGAAGCATGGTATTCCCTTTTAAGTTCAAGTACAACCGACTCAAGAAGAGGAGGTGGAGAGAAGAATGGACGGTAGCCAGTGTAGCAACCTATCCTAGGATGCTTAACCAGTGTAGCCAAGTCATCCGGCTACAAGATCACATACATTTGCCTTTGAAGTTCAAGCTTGCTTATTGGTTATATACATGCTCCAACAAGAACTAAATTTTCTTGGAATTTTTCCCGTGTTTTCTTTTTGGAGTTTTTTATTTTTCATTTTTTTTGAATGTTATATACATCAACATTTACATAAGGAGTTTTCCTCTTGAGCCAGTAGACTATCCCTCTTTTGAAGCATTATTGCAACCCACAACTTCTGTCTTAGACCTCATGGCTACTAGATCGAGTTGGGGTATAATGACCACAAATGTGTGACTTCCAATGTTTCCATTGGCTTGTGTCTTGTGCTGGTAAATCTAGCCCTCTACCACTTCAACTTAGGTGAGAAAAGTGTAAGATGCATGCGTGCAAACTAGGTCACTATCAACAAGTGTCATGCGTGTGTTCCGAAATATCCTACTTAGGCAATAAAGATGAAATTGAACTAGGTCTCATGGTCTCAAATAATTAAGTCTAACAGACCTGAAGTGTCTCAATTAAGGTTTCTGTGATTAAGTAAATTAAGGTCCATCCAAGCTCCAATCTTTGGATTTTACTTAAACTTGTTCAATTATCGACATCAAGCCAAAAAATGCAAATGTTATGCACAATGTAAGGAAAATATTTTTGTGATGCAATTTTCTTTTGTTGAACTTTTTATAGATTTTTGAAAAGGTTTACAAATTTTTATGCAGAATTTGAAAAGATTTTGTAAATGTTTCTCAGATTTTAAATTTTCCAAATTTTAGGTATTTTTCAAAACAAATGATTTTTAGAACAAAGGGGATATGTACAGATATTTACACGAGAGTTTGTCTTGTTACTTACAAGAATTGGGATTTTAGAATTTATAGGTTTGTACATACAAGGTCTTTAAAGGATCTTTATTTGCTTAAATTATGTACTTAGTTCTCAAAATAATTTGAATTTTTTTTGTAGATATCTTGAAAACTTTATTTTGCAAACTAATAATAACAAATAATGTTTACAACCATTTACAAAATTTTGAAAATCATTTTGCAATGATTTTTCAAATAGTATGTATTGATTTTTGAACTATTTCTGCAACCATTTTCCAAATCATTTGCAAATAGATTTTCAAGACATTTTATTGGAAAAAAAGAAATTTTACAAATAAAACATTTTTACAAAGGTCAAAAACATTTTATAAATATTTTCCAAATAGTTTTTAAAAGATTTTTCAAAAAGATTTTCCAACCATTTTTCAAACATTTTGCAAAACATATTAGACCTGATTTATTATTAAGTAAATACAAGGAATTGGGTGTGTTTTTAATTTTTATCAATTAGTCATATTATTAAAAATAGGAAAGTACGAGTTATAGCTAAAGTATATACATAGTATATACAACCTCCTATACTTAGCTTGAGTTATGTCCTCATAGATCAGAGAGAAAAAGAGAAGACATAACCCGTACTGAGTATAGAAAGTCTATAATACAATGATGGAATAAGAAAGAAAGAATGATGACAAAGAGAAGTCGGCTATCCCCCCTATACTTAGGATGAAATAATCCTAAGTATGCCAAACTGTTGTAGGGAGGGTCAAGAGTGGGAATAAATAGATCATAACATAGTTCGTCTCCCTCAATACTAAAGGTAGGATATCCCTAACTATAGACAAAACTATCAACAAAATAGGAGATAGTTGAGGGGATCAAAAAAAAAGAGATCAATAAAAAGAAAGAATATGTTGGGTGAATGTACACATCACTCCACCTATACTTACTCTAAAATAGACCTAAGTGTAGGCAACAACAAGAGTGATGAAACATAATGAAGAAAGAACAATCGGCTCATCCACCCCCTATACTTAGGATAAAGTGCGTCCTAAGAAAGGAAAGATGAGAAAAACAGTAGATGGAAGGAAGAAAATGATAGCGGATATACGAAGTGGAAACTATACATAGATCAAGAAGGTAGAACGCGTACCTTCTTGCGTGACAGTTGAGGAATGGATCTCACAAGGTTCAGGTCGATATTAGGGTCCTCAGCTGACTCAACCCCATCAGGATTGACATGATGAAGCTCCTCAGCAATCCTAAATAAAAAAGGCATGAACTGGTCGGTGGAAGTAGTGTGGTCAGGTTCAGTCTGGGAAGTCTCTCCTAAGTCTGCCCTCCACACTAAGGTGTCTATAATGTAAATACCACGAATGTCATCAATACATTGCCACACACCGAAAGGGGGAACTCCAAGGTCTATGATTTCCGAGTTTTCCTCCATGAAGACGAATTCTCAAGTCTTAGTCTCATCCATGGTAAGTCAAACCTCTTTGATAGAACTAGATAGGTCATAGTCCTCGAGGTCGACTAACACAATTACACTCTCAGCAGATGTGGATCTCTAGTCATTGGTGGGTGCAATGATCAAGACAATGTTGTCGTCAGCAGAACGAAAGCGAATCTCTCTAGATCCATAATCAATAACGACTCTCGTAGAGGCAAAAGAAGGTTGTCCTAGGATGATCGAAGGATGCTCCACAGGGGTGGAGGTATCCATGGGAAATACAACAAAGTCAACAGTGAAGCTCAGGCCCTAGATCTGTGATGATGTTCTCTAGAATAACCCTCAGTCTCTTTATCGATCTATCAACAAACTACCAAATCATCTTGGTTTTCTTAGGAGGCAAAGATTAAGAGATTGTACCATTGAGAAGGGTTTTATATTAATCGAAGCACCGCCATCAAGGAGAGTATGATCACAAGAGTGGTTAGAAGTGATGCATCTCACAAGAGGTGTAACAGTGTTCCCTTTCCTAATGTGTGGACAGTGGGTGATGGCATATGCAGTGGCCATGGTTAGAATGTGTCGCTCGAATCTACTCCTTCACTTTCTTTTCTTGGGTTCGGGCGTATATAATTGGGTCATTGCCTGACAAAGTGGGGCCTCAACAATATCATGAATATCTGCCACCATTTCAGGAATGGTTAACATTTTTTAAAGATCTTATATCTCTTCCATACAAGTGAAGAGATCGAAATCATCATCTACACAAGGATGAGTAAGAGAAATCTGTACAGTGTCATCCTTGGGGGAAAGGGTTGGAACAATGGTGGATGAGTGTTTGGTCAAAGGATCTGGCATGGGTGCCCTCTACTCACAAATCGACTCGGCTATGTGTCTCCTAGGTTCTTTTTGGATTTTTAATTTTTTCCTCATTTTTTGTATTTTTGGTGATTGCAAGCTCTCATAGGCATCCTCTGGTGAATACATGAATCCAGAAGGTGAAGCGTCAATGTGTTTCTTATTTTGGCTAATGAGGTCATCTATCCTCCGATGCATTTGCTCTACTAACTGTGTCACGTGTTCAAGAGAGGTGTCCATGCGAGGTGACTCCAATAGCTCAGTCTCGAGCAGGTGAGATGGTGGGCTATGTGACGGTGGTATAGGGTAAAAATTCGATGCTTGAAACTGTGGATGAGGCGGATATGTACCAAAAGAAAATTCAGGAGCAAAGTCCTCCTGAAAATCAGAGGTCGATCGACTAGAGAGGAAGAAGGATCTGTGAAGTCCAGATAAAAAACATTCCAGTTAGCCACTTCTAAAACAAAAGGTGGGGATCGGGAGAGCACGAGGGTCAAGTCAAGAAGTGCAAGAAAAAGGTGCAAATACACATAGAAGATCTAGTATGCACACAAACAAACACAACTATAAACAAGTAAAACCCATCAATTCACCAATTCAACACAATGATGACCATGAGAGTTCAATCTTTTTATCTAGTCAAATTTTAGAATTAGTTGAATTTCACCAAGTTTGATAAACACGCAGGTAGGGTTGGGATTGGGGCACTAATCCTTAGTATGTACGTGCCAAGTATAAAATGCATATATAATGAGGGGGTTACTCTCTCCAAGGCAAGGATTCTTCTTTTTGATTTTAGGGTCGAGTAGAGTTAGCAATCCCAATTTTATTGGTTAACACTTTTTTGGATTTTTAATAAAAATGCATGAGTCCTAATGAGGTGTCTATTCCTTTAGTATCCTAACTGGTCAAAATCAGAGGAAGGGAGTCAGAAAAGCAATGCAAGTGGCAATTAATGTGTATACTCAAATAGAGAGGCTCACCTTGCCTCCAGCTCTCTTCTTGTAGGATGCTAAGCAGAATTGAAACCTACTCTATATGCAATGCAAGCCAGTGAAATCACCCTTTGAGTAAAATTTTCTATTATCATGAAGCACTAGATGCTAACTATCTAGATATAAAACCTAAGGTCTGGTCTTGAAGACTCCTCGATGCCCACCACTATGGTCTTACAAAAGCTATATGGAGCCCCTTGCGGTGCGGTCTCAAGTCTAAATAATCAACAATTCAGATTTGACTAAGTCTAAGCGTGAACTATAGGTACGTGAAGTTTTAGTTAGGGCTTTGGACCTTAATTGATTGATCAAGCGATTCCTACACTAGGGCTCAATCAGACAAAACAAATAGAAAGCAAGGTGAAAAACTCAAAACTCATGAAACAAAGAAAAGAAAAGATGTGAAAATGCAAAAAACACAACGATGCCACCAGGTGACCAATCGCTCGGGCACTAGACCTCGTAAAGTGGAAGTTTCTATTGTCCACAATTATTACAAATAAATTCTACAAAAATAAAAAGAAAAGTCTATCTCACAAAATAAAACAAAAGTGCTAAAATAGATTGTTCTTCTTCATCTACCTCCCCTTCTCTCTCCTTCTTGCTCCTAGTTGGTCCGGGTGCGTCAACTTCCTAGGAAATCATTGTTTCCATCTGGTACCTCACAAGAATGATCACCGAAGAAACAAGGAGTCCGAACAGTCAAATAATTATCAAAAATAAAAAGCAGAAAATAAAAGAGAAAAACAAGAGGGAAAATGTATAATTATGCGGTACACTACGTTGCTCCATGGCAATGACACCATTTGACAAATGCATTTTGCATCAGACTGCTAGCCAAACACGATTAGCAATCGCAGCATGATTGAGTGTCCCTCTAATAAACAATCAACCCACAAAAAATTCAAGCGATCAATGTGCATGAGTTAAAATGTAGTATAACTCTACTATAAATGTGTATAAGTGTAAGTATGGTAGAGTATCGATCACAGGAAGACAAGTCAGTATAGTGGGAATATTATTTATAAATAATGATAAATAAATAATACATGTATAAACGTACAATATATGCCTAATCAATAAATGAATGGATTAATGTTTTGTGTTTTTTAAATTTTAATTTTTTAATATTTTCATTTATATGTATTTTTTAAATTTTATAATTATAATTATAATTTTTATTTTCTTTTTTATAATTTTATAATTTTTAATTTTCTTTTTCATTTCAATATATAATAGAGGTTTTATATATATACAATATATGGTAATATACTTATAAATACAACTAAAAATAAACAAAAATTACAAATACAAATTTTTCCATTTTTTTATAATTTTCTAATTTTTTATGATTTTTTGGGAATTTTTTCTATTTTTCTTATTTTTAAAATCAGAAGTATTAAAAAACAATAACTAATTAAATAAGTTGAATCGATTTGATGAATAAAAATAGTAAAAAGGGTTAAAATTTATTCATATCAATTTTAATATATACTAATATGTATAAATAAAAATAAAGAATAAAAAGAAATATTTTTGGAAATTTTCAGATTTTTTAATGATTTTTATACAGATTTTGGTTCTTTTTAATTTTTAAGGTTTTTCTTTTTCTATTTTTAATGGTTTTTGGTCTTAAGTTATTAAAAATACTATAATAAATAAATACTATTTTTTGAATTTTTAAAGATGGTTTGGTAATTTTTTGGATTTTTTATGGCTAAAAGAAAATAAACCATGCTATTTTTTTTTTAATAAACAGGAAACATGCTATAATGTAAAAATAAAATTATGGCATAGAAGATAATTGCATCATATACATTACGCTATTTTTTCATGTTTTTTAGATCTTGGATGATATTTTAAAAAAATGGAGAGCACAAAAATAAGTGAACTATCGCGGGTATATTTGCAATTAAAATAAAGAGTAGGATGCAAAATGCGAAATACCCAAAAGTATACAACTAATATTCAAATTTTAAATATTAAAATATAAATGCAAAAATCGAAAGGGTTCCTATGCAAAATGCCCAACTAATGTGGGACGACACGTGAGATGAGCTGGACCCAAATGTAATATCATAAAAGCTTGGGGGTCACCTTGCAAATATCACATGACCAAATGAAAAGATAAAAAATATCTGGGAGTGGGATCTGCAATTTACCCCCCAAGGCACTGGATCAGATGACATAGCTGGCTTCACTTGACACATGGCACCTTCTTCTTGCGTGATGACAGTTTGTTGGATGCAGCTGAGATTAGATCTTCAGGAGGAGATCAACGATGGCTGACTGTCGCATCCGACGACTGTTGTACATCTGGGAGGGCGATCTTGATCGGACGATCTTGGAGGGTCTTGGGTAAACACGCGAAGAACTGCGATCTAGGTGGCTTCTATCTAGTTTATCTCACACCTCCGATCGTCCCCTTCGCTGCTAAGTGGCTCGAATCGTTCCTCCCGATGGTAGGTTGTTGATGGCTTCAAAAGACTCCTGGGATCACCATGGTTCTCCCAATAGGTCAGAAGAGTTCAAGGTACTTGGGAACCTCCTCAAACTTAAAAAATGTCCCTAACTGGACTTTAGGCTGAAGAGACCTGCACAAGAAGAACATGGGGTCGAGGGCAACCTGCCTCAACCCGATTAGGCATGGAATGAAGGCGGGATCGGTACGGGCGGCGAGGTCCGGCGATGGGTGGTGTAAAGGACCTTGAAGTCTAGATCAAAAGGATCTGGTTGAGTTGAGTGGTGCGTGCGGTGGAGAAGCGTCGGGATAAGGTGGTGAGGTGAAAAGGCATGGTTAGAACAGGCTATAACGGTGAAGAACTGCGGCCAGAGCTCACAAGCTTTGACAAAGCTAAAATCCTTAATCTACACTACAACTACAGATTAAAAGCTAATCTAAAGACACAAAACAAAAACTACAATTAAAATCTACCAAAAATGATAGAAAATTATGAGCGACCGGAGGCTGCGAGATGGAACCTCGCGCCAACAAGTGACTGAGATAGGTGGGAACACCTCCTAGACAACTCCTCCTCACTGGTGCAAAATGAATGGATGAAATGGAGCAAATGTAACCAAAAATAAAAAAATGGAGGAGGCAGAGCTTATGTACAAGCGAGTGAATGTGAAACTTTGACTAGGGTTTGCGGGTATTTCGATGACACTCAACCTTAGGCGAAGCATCGATGAGGATCAAGGATGAACAATGATCAAATGTTACAAAGGATGTACAAGGTCTCGAGTAACGTATCATGAGGGAGATGTCGAGAAGGAGTCGCAGCTACATGTGATAGGGCTATGGCACATGGCAGAGAAGTTGACCCGCGATCAACGAATGCTCGTCTTTTATATTGGTCTAGTTGGACCACTAGAAGATAAAAAGACAAAAAAGATAAATAATTAAAAATAAAATAATAAATGTATTATTTTAATAAATGTTATAGAATGAAAATTGTTTATTATTTTATGTAGTATTTTTATCTGATTTTTATTTATTTTTATGGATTAATTTGTTATAGCTTATTTTTTACAAGTATAGGTATATTTACCTATATGTTTTTTATTTTATTTTGTATTTTATTATTTTATACACTAAATTTAGATGTTTACAAAATTGTAAAAATATAAAATAATGAAAAATATAAAGAATAAATAAAATGAATATTTTATTCATGTATATTATACAATAGGGGTCCAAAACCTAACTTTTACACCTTAACCCCAAAATAAATGTAACCACTTCATTAAATAGATAATAAAAAGTTATATACAATTAAAGTGATTTTAATGCATTTTGAGTTCATATGGAGAAGATATGGGTCTGTGAAGTTCGAGTTTTGGGATTTTATTCTGAGTATAGAATGTACCATTTGTATTATTTTTGTGAGAAATATATTTTATATTTTTCTATGTATTTTTATCGATAACTTTCATGTAAAAAGTTTCTTTATTAGAGGTATAAATAGTAGAGAATAAAATAGGTTCCAAGAATGTATTATTGAAGAAGAAACAATTAGGGGTTTTATTGTGTTTTTGACCCTTATCTCCCCCTACTTTATTTCTTGTCGACCCAATCATCATGATGCCTCTGTCTTGGGGTTTAGGATCATAAAATACCTTTGGTACTTTGTTTATTTTTCTTTTCTTTCTTTATTCTTTTATTTTGGCATTAAACAATGTTTTTTTTACAATATTTATACAAAAAATAATGAATGTTAATTTATGCAAATATTGATATATACATGCATCTAGCTAGGGTTTAAGACCAAAATGAAAGAAGAAAGATGATGAAATGGAGATTCATCACTCCCCTATACTTGCCTTTGCTAGTCCGTAATAAACACTTATGCCTATAAGTGCAAAAATAAATAAATAAAAGAAAAAGAAAGAACTTGAATTGATTTTAACTCTTAAACTTGTCTTCATAAAATCAAATTTTGGAGCTCAGTCAGACCTTTGGACATTAAGTTTGGTCATAAACTTATTGGGAAACAAATTTGAAACACAACAGCCTCTCAGATCCACAAGAATCTACTCAAGTCTCCTTGATATCCAGGATGGAATAAGTTAAGTCATATGCAAACACTTATGACTATGAATCTATCTTGGACAGTATATGTGATCTGTAGCTCTCCTTAGCCAACGCAGTAAAAATCAGTCTTCTCCAATATGGTGACCCTAATTCCCCGATCGAACAACTCTTTCCTTGAGAAGCGGGGTATACCCTTCTAAGTTCAAGTGATCTTGACTCGAGAAGAAGATGTAGAGAGATGAATGGATGACAGCCAGTGTAGCTCCATATCCTAAGATGCTTGACAAGTGTAGCCAGCTCATCCGGCTGCAGGCTCACATACATTTGACTTTGAAGTTCAAGATTGCTTATTGGCTATATACATGCTCCGATGGGAATCGATTTTTCTTGGAATTTTTCCCGTCTTTTCTTTTTGGTGTTTTTTATTCGGCATTTTTAATACTATATACAACATTTACATAAGAACTTTTCCTCCTAAGCCAGTAGACTATCCCTCTTTTGAAGCATTATTGCAACCCAAAACTTCTAGCTTTAGACCTCATGGCTACCGGATCAAGTTGGGGTACAAATAGCCACATATGTGTGACTTCCGATGTTTCCATTGGCTTATGTCCCATAACAGCAAATCCAACCCTCACCACTTCAACTTAGGTGAGCAAATTGTAAGGTGTAGTTGTGCAGGCTAGGTCATTATCAACAACAGTCATGCATGTGTTCAGAAATATCCTACTTAGGAACTCAAAATGACACTGAACTAAATCTTGCGGTTTCAAAGAATTAAGTCTAGAAAACATGAAGTGTCTTAATTCCAGTTCCTATAAGGTCCTTGTGATTAAGTAGATTAAGGTCCAACCAAGATCCAATCTTCAGATTATACTTAGATGCTTTTATCTATCAACATCAATCTGAAAAATGCAAATGTTATGCACAATGCAAGGAAAATATATTTGCGACGAAATTTTCTTATTTTGAACTTCTTATAGATTTTCGAAAAAGTTTTGCAAGTTATTGTGCAGATTTTTGAAAAGAATTTGCAAATATTTTTGGGATTTTAATTTTGCAAATATTTAGCGATTTTACAAAACAAAAAGGTTTTTAGAATAAAGGGGATATGTGTAGATATTTACATGGGAGTGTGTCTTGTTATTTTCAAGAATTGGAATTTAGGAATTTACAGGTTTGTACATACGAGGTTTTTAAAGGATCTTTATTTGCTTAAATTATGTACACAATTATCAAAATAATTTAAAAATATTTTTTCAAACATTTTAAAAACTTTTTTTTGCAAACTCAGGCTCTCATTGGTCTTAGGTGGTCAGTCATTCCAAATAAAGTAGGGGAGATAGGGCAACAGAACTGTACAAAAAATACACAGAAAACCCTAATTCATCTTACCCAATAATTGCATTTTAGGATCAATTTTATTTTATTATTTTTACTCCTTAAATCAATAAACCCTCAACATGAATATTGTACATAAAAATACAAAGAAAAGTATAAAATTAATTTCACTAATAATGCACAGCTTGTCCGGGACACACAAAATAAAAAAAATAGCAAAGAAAAGTTTGTGGTCTCGTATCTTCTCCGCACAGATTCAAAATTGACCATACTCACATTTATCATTCATAAAATTAAATAAACTATTTAGTTAATATGGTTTCATTTGATTTGGAGTTAAGATGCACAAGTTTGGTTTTGGGTCCCCATTGTGCAATATACATATATATTATATTCAGTATATTTATTCTTTATATTTAGACTTTTATTTGTTTTTATAAAATTGTATATATACTTTAAAACACATGTATATAATTAAACTAAAATAAAATCATAAAAAAATAAATAAAATAAATAAGGTACTTCAATATATACATGAAGTATAGCTATAAAATATATGTATAGAATTAATTACATAAATAAACTCAGGAAAAATATAATAAAAATACCTAAATATGTAATTAAATAAGTTAAAAATATACAAAATACATGTGCAATAATAAAATACAAAATATAAATTAAAATTAAAATATAGGAAATACAGGCAGATTTACATATATATATATATATACACATGTAAATAATAACATGTTCAAAATAGCCTTGTGAAAATAAATATAAATAGGCATTAAATATTGCATTAAATTATAAACATTTTTTTATATTTCAGTAGAAAATTAATTAAGTAATTTCTTTGTTTTTATTGATTTTACAAAGATTTTTTGCCCTAGAATTATCTAGTTGGTAACCGTGGACTAGTCGGGTTATTCTGTTCGTTGACCTAGGTTAATTATACATCCCCCTTCGACCGCCTTGTCAGACTTACGAACCGACCATTTTCTTCGATTTTTCACTTAACCGCCATGCCTCCCTCTCCCTCGAGACTTCCACCCTCCCATGGCCTCACCTACACCATCCTTGCCCACATCTCTTATCATCCACCCTTCCACTCCATCTCTGCCAATCCTGTGACCAAAACCACCAACTTCTTTGCCTATAAATATCCCCCATTCCACCATTTTTGGTGCTTGATCACCCCTTCTTCGATTCTTAGCCCCTCAGATCCTTCATGCCATAGTTGTCTGGTGTTCGACAACCTGAAACCCCAGTGACTGTCTCGTAGTCCCCACAAGGCGGGACCACTGAGTCGATGTGATGACGACCCTAGAAGCTCAAGTGACTGAGCAATAATCAACCCACACTAAATAGCTCAAGCAATAAATAAGTAGTTGTGAATCAAAATTTATTATACCGTACAATGAATGTCTATAGCGGACAAGCCGATAAGGGTCGAACTCATGAAGCAATACGTCGTAGCGCAGAATAGTATTTATAAATGAATAATAAATAAATAATAGAGGTATGGATGTATATATCTGCACACTATTTACTTAGGATTTTGTGGGTTTTTAATTTTTAATAATAATCTTTTTAATACTTTTTATTTCTTTTTTACCTTTAATTTTATATTATTTTTTTAAAATAATTAAAATGTTCACAGTAATTATAATAATGTAACTTATATATAACTATATGTAGTTATATAATACACTATAGGGTAATATAAATATATATACAGTTAAAAATAATAAAAAATGCAGAATAAACTATTTTTGTGTTTTTTATCTTTTTCTACTATTTTGGTGATATTGGGGACATTTTAGTTAGTTTTTTGGAATTTTAAAATCTATAAAAGAAAAAATAATGACTTTTTTAATTATCCGAATTGATTTACGGATAAAAATACTGAAAAGGATCAAAGTTCCTCCAAATCAATTTTAATATATACTAATATGTATAATCGACATACAAAACATAAAGAAATAATTTTGGAATTTTTGAAGAGTTTTATATTTTTTATAAAGATTTTGGATCTTTTTAACTTTTTATCATTTTTCTTTTTCTATTTTTATGGATTTTTGGTCTGAAGGCACAAAATACAATGATATGCAACTACTATTTTTTGGAATTTTTAAAGATGAATTTATTTTTTTGGGATTTTTTTAAAGCAAACAGGAAATATCCATGCTATTTTTTATTATTAATAATTAGGAAAATGTGTAAAATGTAAAACTACAATTATAGCATGGAAGACAATTGCATCTGACACATTACCCTATTTTTTTATGATTTCTGGAGTACGAATGATATTTTTAGAAAATAGAAAACAAACACAAAAATTACTTGAACTAGGAGGGGTATATTTGTAATTAAAATTAAAGATAGGGGTGAATGTGCAAATAACCCAAAAGTTTTGAACTAATTCTCAAATTTTAAATATTAAATAATAATTAAAATAACCGTAGGGGATTACATGAAAATTGCCGACGCACGTGGGCCGCCATGTGAGGTGATGTGGCGGGGGACTAAAGTGCAATATCAGAATAGTTCAAGGACTTACATGAAATTTTTCCACTACTTTTTGAGTGTAATAAAATATTTACAAGACTAATTACTAATTATAAGATAGGTGGAGGGGCTCTCTATAAATTACCCACTAAAATGCTTCAGATTTAATCGTTCCTTGATTGGCACGTGTCAGATCAGATGGCTCTCGTCGGGTAGTGATTCGATTTAATTCAAGGGCATGATTAGACCTGGGCCCTTGTTATTGATCTGATAATGCACGGATGTTCACAAAGAACACCCAAGAACAACTGGGTTGCTTCGCTTTCATCCTCGAATACTGCAACTCCAACCACATTTATCCACACCAAGGGGTGCTTCAGCTTCCTAGGGCGTATCTACGTGGAGAGGGCTTCTCAAAGGATGATAAGGGGGTTCCAGATGCTCGAACGAAGTACGAGCACCTAAAAGTGCTTCAGGTGATCATCAGGGTTTTATACGCCCTCAGTGATTGCTATTCTACATCAAAAGACTCCTTGGCTTGAGGGGAGTATCCTTCGCCTAAGGGTTAGGCAAAATGGGCGTGGATGGAGATGGAGGTAGAGCTCCGACGCAACGGAGGAAATGGAGCTCGGTGACCTCGAATTCGTGCATGATTCAAGGGGGAACCTTGAGGTTTTGTGGAGAAATGGGCTAGTATCGAAATGAGATGATCAAAGGGGTCAGAGTAGTGCTATAGACAATGGATTTGTGGCCGGATATCGGATTTTTGATTTTTAAAATGAAGCTAAAGATGCAATGGAAAGCTTAAATTAATCCAACAACTAAACTACTGGAACTGAAAGACGGCTAAAGAACTTACCCTAACATCTCAATGAGCTGAGAAATTTGAAGTAGAAGAGGTCACCGGAGACGAGTGATGGCAGACCTAGACCATCTCTTCCTCCACCTTATCCATGTCACAGATGCTCGGAGCGGTTCCTACTACCACTAGGAGCTCGTCGATGGGTGCAAATGGGGGTTACAATGGATTGGGAGAGATCAAAAAAAGAAAGGATACCTAATGAGGTTATTTATAGGGTTGCTTCCGGCCAAAAGGATGGAGACGTGGCTCTTGGATCGAAGGTGGTAGGTGAAGATGCTCGCATGGGCGAGGATCAAGGACGGAGGGCCTGCACGATGGTGAAGTTCTTGAGGAGAATGGGAGTAAGGAGGAGGCATGAAAAATGCAAGAAGATGGCATGTCAGAGTTCTGACAGGAAGGTGGGGCATGTTAGTACAGTTGACCTCAGGTCAACGGACAAAGCTCCATGGTTGGTCCACGAGGGCCAACCACGAAAAAGATAATAAAAAATCATATATAAATTCAATAACAAATATCAAATGAAATAATTAATTTTTGGTTTCGAAATAAAAAATGTTTATAACTTTCTATAGTATTTAGTTCTTATTCTTATTTATTTTTTTCGAGGTTATTCATTATAGTTTATTTTTTACATATATAATTATAGGTATATTGACCTATATTTTGATTATTTTATTTTTATTTTGTATATTACATTTTATTATTTTAGATGCTTATTTTATATATTTATAACTTATTTGAATATACATAAATATATTTTTAGTATATTTTTGTGAGTTCATTT
Source organism: Ottelia alismoides (assembly GCA_037367405.1). Taxonomy (NCBI): domain Eukaryota; kingdom Viridiplantae; phylum Streptophyta; class Magnoliopsida; order Alismatales; family Hydrocharitaceae; genus Ottelia; species Ottelia alismoides. The sequence continues at coordinate 247,619 of JAZKJV010000331.1, forward strand.
GTACACTTTAATAAATAGATGTCTTTATTATATAGGTGTATATATATATGTGTATTTCATCTATGTATTTTATATAATATATTTATTTTATTAAATTTTTAATGATTTTATTTTATTCCAATTATGTACATATATTATAAAGAATATTTACAAAATTATAAAAAATATGAAATTATGAAAATGTAAAGAATAAATAGAATGAGTATTTTATTCATGTATATTGTACAATAGGGTTCCAAAACCTAACTTATGCATCTTAACTCCAAATTAAATGAAACCACCTTCATTAAATATCTTATTAAAAGTTATATACAACTAAACGGATTTTGTTGCATTTGGAGTTCATATGGAGAAGTTACATGTCTATGATATTTGGGTTTTGGTTTTTTATTCTGATTTTAGAATGCACATTATATGTTATTTTAATGTAAAATAAATTTTTTATTTTTCTTTGGATTTTTATTTACAATTTTTATGTACAATTTTTATTATTTTTATTTATAAATAATAAGAAATAAAATAGGTGCCAAAAGGCAATTATTGGCATGTATTTTTATGGTTTCCAGACTGTTTTCTGTATAATTGGCGCCCTATCTCCCCCTACTTTATTCCTTGTCGACTAAGTCATCATGATGGCTAAGTCTCGAGGGCTAAGATAACTCAGTGTCTTTGACACTTCATTATTTTTCTTTCTTTTCTTTATTCTTTTATTTTGGCAATAAATGCATTATTTATAAAATCTTTTCTACATTATTTTGTACAATTTGTATAGTGATTATTTTGACAAATTAATGTTGTATTTGTACATTTGGATAGGGTTTAAATGCCAAAAATAAAATAATAAAGGTGATGAAATGGAGATGCATCACCTGGTGACAGAGGAAATTTAGGCGGTCTGCAGCGAGGAAGAGGTCGATCGTCCTCAACGTTAGAGAATTCCTTCGGTGGTTCCTCCTCTTTGACCCCCAGGTTGAATCGAGACCCTTTCTAGTCATTCTTAGGTAATATATAACTCTAGGATTTATTTTTGATCTTTAGTATTGCCTTCTAGCTGTTAAATTATGAGTAATCTAAAACCCCCTATTAGACCTGGAACTTGAGATCCAGGACAAATCTGCTTTTCTCCAGCCATTTTTTGATCCGCATCCACTACCATTCCATTTCCCATCATTTTCTTCGTGATACCCCTCATTTATACAACCCATATCTCGCTAATATCTGGGAATCGAACTCCATCTAATGCCCTTCGTCTGAGCTCTTTTTCGCCCGTCCATCCCATTGCTTCCAGCTTCATCTGCTGGCGGAGGAGCTCCTCCTCGAGCCATAGAACATTTTTAGTGCAGGCCCATGTCTTGAAGATCCATATGGAGAAGAATTAAGCACTTGGAGAACCTCCAGGTCACTGGTGAAGATCCCGAATCCTAGATCCATCATTGGAGCACATGGAGCTCATCAGAGCTAACCTGTGGACGCGGAGTGAGCCCAACAAGGCATAGACGTTGTCAGAAGAAAGATCCATAACTGAAGTCATCGGGAATGATCGATCAAAGGAGCTCCTAATTCTTGCTCTTGGGAGGTCATCCATAGGCCTCCAATGCCGTCGACCCAGAACCAATTGCCAAATCTAATCATAGACGCCCGTTTAGATCGAAGCATCTTCCTCCAACTACTATTTGATCATCTATGTGGAAGCCAGGCAATTGCGCGATGAAGGGTCATTAAGTGGGTAATTTACAAATACCCCTACAAACTTTTTGTAATAATTAAATAGCCATGCAAATATTTAAATTAGGGTAATATTTTTGGAATTATTGCATTGAGACCTTTGTTTTCTGAATATTACATTTTTGTCCTCTACCAGCTCAGCTCACGTGGCCCCCTAGGTGAGATGGGTAAATTTCCATTGTACCGTTACGGCTTTTATTATTTCATTTTTGTCATAAAACTTTTGGGTATTATGCAAGAAACACCTCACATTTTATTTTAATTACAATTATGCCCTTACTAGCTTATGCATTTTAATGTTTGATTTCATATTTTTTTATTAATAGTAACCTTGCTCCAAAAATTATGCAAAAATAGATGAAAGTGCCTAATATGATCCTCATTCACATAATGTTTCCATTTAGTATTTTCTCACATTTTCTTTTTATGAAAAATTGAAAGGAGCCCTTTTATTCCCGATCTAACTTAAAAAATACAAAAAAGTTTAAAACTAGCCGTAAAAAATTCCAAAAAAATGAGGAATTATCTATTATTGTATTTTACCAAAAATCACTAAAAATAGAAAAGAAAAACCAAAAATTTTTACAAACCCTCTCTAACCCTCAAAAAATTAGAAAAAAATACTCAAAAACTCTAAAAAAATAGTTTTCTATCCTATATATATTAACACATATTAAAAACAATTTTGAAAATTTTTGGACCCATTTTATATTTTTATCATCAAAATAATTTGCATATTTTAATATTCCCTTATTTGGACTTTTTCGACTTTATAAATACATAAAAATTAAAAAAATCATTAAAAAATCTGTAAAATAGGAAAAATTATTAGAAACAAAAATATTTTATTTTATAATTCTTGACTATATAGTTATATGTATAAATAGAATATCCTATAATGTATTTATATACATATAGATAGTTATATATAGTTATTATTATTATTATTTATTATAAATACCTTTACTATATTTTAAACCCTTCTAAAAATAGAAAAGGACTATTTTTATTTGTACTTTTTTTTATATATTTATTATATATATTACATATATATTAACTATATTATACACATTACATTATATAGGTATATATATACTTATATATAATTGTTATATATAATAAAAAGAAAAGAAATTAAAAATCAGAAAAACATAAAAAGAAAAGTAAATTGAAAAAATAAAATTAAAAAAATAAAAATAAAAATCCAAAAATTAAATAATTAGAAAATCCACAAAAACAATAAGTACATAACTACTAAATATATATAGATATACATTATTTAGCAATAAATAATATCATTACACCCATGTGTTCCCTAGTTAGACACCCTAGACATACTTGAACGCTATACATATTTATTTGTAGGGTTTATAATAAATTTTGACTCCACTTTGCATCAATTGATTTATTCTATGGTGGGTTGATTGTTGTTTGAATTTGTCAGCTCGTGAGCGGTCACTGCGATGACTGCGGTCTGCCTTGTGAGACCTCACGATCAACTTGTGGTCGTCTGAGTGGGTCAACAAATGGCGTCGTTGCTTGGGAGCAATAGATAGTGTAGCATTTTTCATATATATTTGCATGTGCATTATCACTCTTTTTATTTCTCTTTTGTTTTTGTAACTATTTTATCTTCTTCTAACCATCTTTTCTTTGTTGACTTTCTTGCAAGGGACCACGTGGTGATGTTGAATTCCGAGGGGTTTGGCACATCCGAGCTACGAGGAGATTGACCTTTTTTGCATAAGGTCAATTGGAGAGAGCATGAGAGAGAGAGATGAAGAGAGAAGGAGAAGAGCAGACTTTTAGTGTAGATTTTTCATTTATTTTGTGAGAGAGAGTTTATATTTTATTTTTATATATTAACTAATAATAACTCAAGATTTTTGGACACTACCACGTCACGAGGTCCAGTGCCCGGGTGATTATTCACCTAGGGGCCTTGTCGGGTTTTCGTGCTTCCTCACCTTTCTTTTATTTTGTTTCATGCATTTTGAGTTTTTCGCTTTATTTTTATTTGTTTTATGTGATTGAGCCCTATCTTAGGATTGCTTGCTCGATAGACTAGGTCGACAACCCTAATTATTGCATGTACATATTGATTATATGCTAGAACTTAGACAAATTAATTATTGATTACTTAGATTTGGAACCGAGCATCAAGAGAGACTCTATATATCGTTAGTAGGATTCGCTGTGGCAGTCACTGAAGAGTCTTCAAGACCAGACATTTGGGTTCCATTTTTTAGTAGTTAGCACATGTTCTTCACATTAATAACAACTCTTGTACTAGGGTGATTTCATCAGTTTGCATCTTCATATAGAATAGGCTTCAATTATGTTTAGCTCCTACACAAAGAGAGATGGGAAGCAAGGTGAGCATCTGCTGACTGAGCATACATCATTGATTTTTGCTTGCATTGCTTTTTCAATCTCTTCCTCTAATTTGGTCACCCTTAGGATACTAAAGGAATCGAGACTACGTTAGGCATCATGCATTAAAAAATTAACCAAAAAATGATAACCAATAAAATGGGGACTGTTAATTCTAGTCGATCCTAAAATCAAACGTAATCAACAAATCATTATTTTGGGGAGATTACCCCCTCATTGTTCACATGTACTTTCTAGACTGAGAGAGGTATGCATACCTATGGAATAGAGCCCCCATCCCTCGACTTATGCCTTAAGCACTTGGGTCAGCTCTTGAGCCCTATTATTGCTGAAGTACTTGCCTTTGACTATATACAAAGTGATCTCGATATTTTAGTATGTGTGCTACACCAACTAGAACACAACCACTCTAGGTGACTGCACTTGTGAGCTTGTAAATAAACTGTCTTCTTATCTAACTCTAAAATTGACAAGATAAAAGATTGAATTTTCACAGTCTCCAGTATGTTGAGTTGATGAATTGAGGAATTTTGTTTGTTTTTATTTTGTGTGCATACGGGATCTACTCTGTGTATTTGTGCCTTGTTCTTGCATATCTTGACGTGACTATCGTGATCTCTTAATCCCCATCTTTTGTTTCGGAGATGGAAAAATGGAGTTATTGTATCTATATTTCAAAGATTCTTCTTCTTCTCCATTCGATCCACTTCCATTTTGTCAGGAGGACTTTGCTCCTGATTTTTCTTTTTTTTACATATCCACCTCATCTGTAATTTCAGGCATTGGTTTTGTACTCACCACCACCATCACAATGCCACCATCTCACCCATCTGATATTGAGTTGTTGGAGTCAGCTCTCATGGACACCACTCTTGAGCACATGACCCAGGCAATGGAGCAAATGAAGAAGAGGATAGATGATCTCACAAGCATAAATAATAGCCACACAACCGCTTAACCTTCTGGAATCATGGATTCACAAGAGGAAACCCATGAGAGCTTGCAATGGTCCAAAATACAAAAAAATGAGAAAAATATAAAAATACAAGAAGATAATAGTGGGAGACATCTAGTCGGGTCAGTTTGTGAGGAGAGTGCACCCATGCCACATTCCTTGCCCACATTTACATTCACCACAGTTCCCACCTCCATCACCCCCAAGGATAACACTATACATACTGCTCTTATTCATCCTTGTGTAGATGATGATTCCGATCTCTTCCCTAGTATGGAAGAGATAGAAAATCAAAAAAAGATCTTGACGTACCCTGAACTGTGGTGGTTATTCAGGATATTATCGATGCCCCACTTTGCAAATCCATGAAGTAAATGCATGCGTACACACCTAGTAAAAGAAAGCGATGACGCTGAGCTGAGCGACACCTTATTAACATGGACATTGCCCACACCATCCGCCCTATAGGAAAGGGGACACTAGTACACCATGAAGGATATGGAAAATCCTTAAGCGCATTACGGAAGTGTGGAGATCGCATCATATGTGATCGGGAGAGACTACTCGCACTAATTGCTCAAGGCAGCGACATTTAAAAATTTAAAACTGATGAAACCACATGATCCAAGAACACACTTCTCAGATCATTTCATCTAAACCACAAATAGGTATTAAGGTAACCTCTTGAAGCGTGGTTGTGATCAAGACTCTAAACGAAGAGACCTCTTGTCTCAACTCCGATCTGATGGAGGAGATGCTTGCGAGCACGTTGATGAAACACGTTCTCCTCGCAATCCATGGCGATGATCCAAGTGGCAAATCTCTTGATCTCGTCTCATGATATCCAACGTCGTCTTCACAAGCGAGGCACACTGAAGGAGACAGAGATCAACAAGCAGTCGAAGCGACAACACAACGTCGTAGCGACGACGATGGAGACTCTCTCTAGGGCATCAAGATGGACGATCACAAACAGAGAGAGAGTAGATGTGTAGAGAGAGAGAACTAGATATGTTTCACATTGTGTAAATAAAAGGCTAGGTCTACCCTTCTATTTATACTATTTTGGATGTCCATGGATCACACTCCATGTGCTCACAAATTCAATGGTTAAGATTGATTTCTGCTTTCAATCAATGGCCATGATCTTGTTTTGTTTTAATTACCAACAACAAATAATTACTTTAAAAGAAATTAAATATATTGAATTATATTCAATAAGTTTAAAATCAATTAAATCAACACATATGGAATATTATGGAAAGGAGTGTGGCCTCCTTCCATAAATAGAGTGGACGGCCACCATTGAGATATTTTTTGGTGGTCGTCCATACCACGTATGGTATGGTGGCCATCTCCTTCCAGTTTGGTGAGATCTCATATCTCACTAAATATTCCACATATGCAATATTTATTATTACAAAAATTATTCACCAAAATAATTTTAAATTATTTTGTGATAATGTCTATCATGCCATTAATATATGGTGAATCATATTCAAACATCCAAAATAAAATGTAAATTGCATTTACAATAATTGTTCAATGTAAATCCAATTCACATCAACTATTAATTCGTAAATACAAATTACAAATATGTCTATCTGATATATTATAAATCACATAATAATATCTATGAATAATATGAATAGTGTTATCCACATTGAACATATCCCAGGTAATTAAATCACATTTAATCATTCTAGATGTCCATTCTCATGAGCCCAAATAATATGAATCAAATTCACATTATTAGTAGCAATTAAATCACATTTAATTATCTATTTTTCTTAATGCTCAGATACAATATCAATAATGAAATTATTCTTAAACTCTTTCAAGAATAATGCACTTTCTCAGTGGATACTTGGAGATATGGACATGGCGATTGTACGATCCACGTATAGTGACTTGGATATTGAGATCAAATCTCAAATCTAGATCTCGGGGACCTCCCATAGATGTTTGATTATATCAAAGTCGTAAATCTAATCTCCTCATCGCATTCAGATCACTGTACAACATTTGGACCAAGATTAGATTACTTCTCTACTGAGAGGAGTCATAAATACAGACATGTTTCAGCACTCCCTCGGAATGGAAGCATCATTGTTATACAACCGCTTATGATAACATCACCCTCAGGTATTCCTAATACATGTACATCCTGCATACTGAAAGACCTAGAATAAACCCGAAGTTTTATATCAATTTCGATTGTCTTCTTCAGGATTTTATCATTAAGTATCTCATTTGGTCATTGGGAGTTGGTATCGATCATATACTTTCCAAAAGCATATATCATACCGAGGTATTGATCATATACTTTCCAAAAGCACATATCAAACCTATAAATTCAGTCAATCTTCTAAAGAGAGACGATCGTGCACGGAATTTGATTCCCAATATCTCATGAGTGAGCTCATGTCTTCCTGTGCAGTAAATGAACATGTATAATACCTTTGAGAGATCGTATTACTCATATACCCTTGTATGCACACCAGAGCGCCGATGTATAAACTTGGATTAGACCATCAACCTATCAATCTGCCAAATGTACATACTTTAACATATATTAATGCATTTATCTCCAGTCAGAGGATGCATGCCTATATCATGACAGCATACAACATAGGTCTTTGGTTATCTCGATCTCGTTAAGTCTACTCTTTGACCTAACTTATCTAACACCTCAAAATCTCCATTCTTATGCAGAGGACCTATATCAGGAGGTCGGTTAGATATCAACCCATTAGAGAAAGGATTTCCATCTCTTACTTAGGTTGGAGATCATCTCTTAATAATCATTTAACAGTGCTTTACAAGTCCTCCAACTAACTCTTTAGATATTTATCCAAGCACCAGCCTTTACGATTCAACAATTGAATCAACAACTATATGTTCATTAAGATAGCCATGGTACATGATGACTCGGATTATGCAAGGGTCTAAAATAATATCCTTACAAAAGCAAAGATATATTTTGCTGAGGCGACCACTAACAAAGCCCAAGGTCAATCAACAATCAACCCACACAATGTGTAATTCAATTAAAGCAAGCAAGTGTGAATCAAAATTTATTATATCCTACAAATAGATGTAAAGTGACAAGTAAAGTAGGAGTCAAACACAGGAAACAACTGATGATAGACAATCAAAAACTGGCAAAGAAAGTCTATAAAGGATTTTGGGAATTTTTAAGTTTTTAAAATTTTTTTGGGTTATTAATTATTTAACTTTTTGAGGATTTTTGTTTTATAATATTTTTTATGTTTTTAATTTTTAATATTTTTTGATTTATAAATAATAATAATAATAGGAGTAATATAAGGATATATTTAAATAAAATATTTTTATATATTTTATAATTTTCTCTATTTTTGATGTTTTTTGATAATTTTGCTATTTTTGTATTTGTAATTAATTAAATAAGGGAAAACAATGAGTAAGATAAATAAGGCGGGTTATTTTGAAAATTAAAAATAACAAATAGAACCAAAATTTTCCAAAACTATTTTTAATTAATAATAAAAAATGTAGAAAAAAATTAAAAAAAACATAATTATTGGATTTTATAGAATTTTTTATATTTTTATAAAGGATTTTAGAGATTCTTAATTTTTAGGCTTTTTATTTTTCTATTTTTAGAGATTTTGTATGGATATATAAAATATTGAAATAAATAATGTATTTTGGGGGGAATTTTTCACAATGGTTTATAATTTTTGGTATTTTTAATACATACTGAGACAAAAATATGCTCTTTTTATTTTTAATAATTATTTAAATTACCTAAAATGCAAAAACAAAATTATACCGTGAATATGTACACTAGCAGGTGCTTAATCCTATTTTTTGAGAATTTTTGGAGCACGAATATATAACAAGCAACAATAAAAATTAATGAACTGACGGGGCATCTTTGCAATTAAAAATAAGCACAAGTTTAATTCTGCAAATTACCTAAAATATTATAACTAATATTTGAAGTTATTGGACTAAATCGAAATTTAAAAATCCATGAGGGCTTACATGAGAAATCGCCACCTCATCTGGGACCGCACCTTGAGGTGACGTGGACTGGACCCAAAAGCAAATACAAGAATGTACAGGGGTTCCAATGCAAATTTACCAATTTTAAAATACAAAAATAAACTACAGGACTAAATAATAATACAAAAAATTAAGGGTCCTAAGATGTAATTACCCCTCTACTGCACTCGGACTGACAGTGAGATCCTTCCACTCGCCACGTGTTACACCTACGACGACCAATACCCCTTCATGCTTCAACGATGGAGATTAGATCTCCGCCCAAGATCTAGCAGCTAAGCATCGAAGCATCGGACTATAGATGTAGCGTCTAGAGTTGGCACTTGATCAGATAGTGGCGAGGCGACGTGGAAGAACAAATGAAGAACTTCACCCTTATGGACTTTGATCATTCGTATCTTTTGGAATTTTCACCCCTAGGAGCATGGAGATGGTGCAAAACGCTCTTGGAGATCTTCTGTGACTGTAGAGCTCCTCAAAATGGCCAAGGACCACCGGAGTTTCTCCAGCGAAGCCTGAGACCTGGAGCTTCTTCCAGATCTCAATGAGCCCTGCAAAGGGGCACGATGTGGATTTGGAGGAGTGGTCGGAAATGGTCAAGAATAACCGAAACAAGGCAGCGGAGTCGGAGCTCTAGGAAGGGGGAAATTTTGTAAAATATAGAAAATAAAACTAAATCAATTGGAATAAATAACTAAACTATGATACCAATACACTTAGAGACTGAAAAAGCAAAAAAGTACAAATCTCACCCAGTCAGGAATGCTTGAGATGAAGCTTTGGGCGGAGACGGTGAAGGAGCTGGACCAGCCTAGATTCTACGCCAAACACTACGAGAAGGCCCCCAGGTCTTCCTGCTGTCATCAGGGAGATGGAGTGAGCCTTAGAATTAGGGTTAGGCATCGGAAGGGAGACTAAAGATCCAAGGGAGCTTGAAGGAGATACTATATACCCATCCCCTTCATCGTGTAGTGGTGCTCTATTCAGAGTTCCATCAACCAAGTAATGAAACATGCGTGAAAGTGTGTTGATCAAGGAATAAAAGTCAAAAAGATATCGAGCAAAAATAGTGCAACGATGGAGCGAGAGAAATCAATGAAGATTGGTCAAAATCGAGGTCTAATAGTCGCTTGCCTTGGTCAAAGAGTTGACCACGGATCAACGCTTGGGCGTCTCCCATTGTTCCAACTAGGACACTAAAAGACAAAATTAATTTGAAATTTAAAATTAATTCAAAATAAATTAGTAACAAATTTTCTGATTTTTTGTTAAAACATACAAAATGTTGATTATGTAATGTAGTAATTTAATATGATTTTTAATTTTTTTTTACAAGTTATTTTATTACAAGTTACTTTTTACAAGTTTCTTTATAGGTGTAATTACCTATGTTTTGTTCATTTTATTTTTATTTTGTATTTTCGATTTTATTATTTTATTTTCATATTTTATATATTTATAACATGTTTTTATACACATAAATATATTTTTGCTATATTTTTTATGTAATATTTACACTTAAATAAATAAGGGCATCATTTATATATGTATAAGTATAGGTATATCATCTATAGATTTTTATAGACTATTTTGTTTTTGTTTTTCCTTTATGGTTTTATTCTATTCTAATTATGTACATATTCTATGAACAATCTTTACAATATTATAAACATATTAAATTATAAATATAACAACGAATAAATAAAATGAATGTTTTATTAAGTATACTATACAATAGGGGTCTAAAACCTAACTTTTGCATCTTAACTCTCAACTAAATGAAACCACCTTTATTAAATAGCTCATTAAAAGTTATATACAATTAAAGGTGATTTTTATACATTTTGAGTTCATATGAAGAAGAGTATGGGAAGTTTGGGTTTTCACTTTTTATTTTGTGTATAAAAAGTACACTGTAAATTATTTTTGTATGAAGTCAATTTTTTATTTTTCTATACATTTTTATCTACAACTTTCATGTAAAAAGTTTCTTTATTTGAGTTATAAATAATAAAGAATAAAATAGGTTCCAAAAAGGACTTATTGGTGAATAAATAAAAGGGAATTTTATAGATTTATTGACCCTTATCTCCCCCTACTTTGTTCCTTATCGACCCAGACATCTAGATGCCTAGTTATCGGGGTTTAGGGTCGTGAAATACCTTTGGCGATGATGAATATATGATTATGATTCTTTATCCTTTTATTTTAGCTTTATGTGTTAGCAAAAACATCTATAAATAATTGTAAAAACAATAAATTAGCATTGTCCATGTCCTTGTTAATGTTGCATATTTAACACATATTATCCAAAAAATAAAAGAATAAAGATAAAAGAAAACGAAAGAAGGATGTGATTATGAAATAAATACAGATTGACCCTAACCCTAAGTGAAGGTCAATAATTGACCTAATCGATAATGAATAAGTAGAGGGAAATAGGGCATATTGTATAATACTATATAAATAAATATTTACACTTTGTGAATATTAAATTTCTAAACACATGTAAATACTTTTAGTGATAAGATAAAAATAAAATAAAAATTATAAAATATAAAAAGAAATAAAATTAAAATTAAAAATTCCATTGTACATTAGCCACACATGTATATATTGTATATAATACTTATTTATTTAACACCTTTATTCAATCTATAAAAATCAAATAAAAATTCTTTTATGCTCTTTAAATTATGTAATAAAAATAAAATATAAAAAATGTATTTTTGTGAAAATAATAAAATAAAAATACATGTATATAAGACATAAGTATACTATACTTGTACATATTACATTATACTTTATATATCATGATATATTTTTTCATAAAAATAAATAAAAATTCATAGAAAATAGTTTGAAAAATAATAAACAAATTTAGTTTTATTTATTTTTTATTTTGAAATGACCTTTTTTTTATTCAATATTCTTTCATTTTGTAAATCTCCAATTTCTGATTCGTCTACATCAGATTGTTGACCTCAGTCAACCCTTCCTCTCCAAGACCTGACCCGACAGATACTTCACCGGACCCGATTTCTCAGAATTTTCTCGATCGGGTCCGATCACCAATCGCCTTGCTTTTTGCACTCAAATATTCTCCTAGGATCCGTGATTCTCACAGACCCCTAGGCGTGACCGGATTGTCTTAGGGTTTTGAGCATCTCTCCGATCTTTTTGGAACCCTACACACCCCTGTAAAGCATCACCTCCGTGTCCCAAGCTCAAGAGCTCGTTCCTCGTTCTTTCCTTCCTCCACCAGTGACTGTAGGATAGTGACAGTATCTTGTTTGGTCTTCTCGGAGCTCGATTAGGTGAACGATACATCATAGCTCACCTCGTGGTTGGAGCATGCCATCACGATAAGCCTCTTCTACTTTCCGTTGTAGAATCAAGGCCACAACCTTGCCATCACCTTTGGCTGCAGCTGCTAAGTCCGTCATCACCTCCAGGTACCCTTTATCTCACCCGCATTTTTCATTTCATCCAGATTAAGTACATCGCCTCTGGCGCCGCTCCGCTTGCTCTAAGCAGGTGGTCGGAGATCCATTCCGTGCACCTACCCACATTGATTCGCGCATGACTACACCTTCCCTCGCAACCTGGTCACCTTAGGCTCGAGATTTAAATCGAGATTAAGGACTAGACGCCCTTCCTCCATTTCGCCAGATGTCGAACTCCATTCCCCCAACACTTCCTTTGTCTTTGTATGCAATAACATGACCGGAGCAATGACTTCGAATCTATCTACCCTTTGCAGGTATAGGAGCGTGCTTGGATTCCCTATTTGAGCTCTGACTGCTCCAGCAGAGCAACTCCAGGAGGTGGAGCACCATCAAGCTTATCCGACCGTCCATCTCCTGATCAGATCCAACCAGTAGACACGGAGCACCATTGCGAAGGTGTCGGACCTTTGGGAGCTTCGATCCGACCTGCAGATTGCCACATACCACCGATAGAAGTTCCTCGGCCACCTGTTCTTCCAGCATCTTCGTGACCATCAGATTTGAACCCGTACGCCTAGATTTGGTTCGAGCCGCACAATCGGGTTGTACCATCAGATGTCAGATCTTTGCAGCCTACTAAACTGCGCTGCTAGCCCAGAGGCTTTCTAGAGGTGACAGATTTTCAGATAACAGTCAATCATAGCCATACACACACACACCCCCCTCCCCCATGCCGCTAGACATCTCATGCTTACGGCACGTGTCCCAGCGAAGGGTATTTTGCGCTTTTTCCCCGCATGTTTTCTTTATTTCGTTTTAATCTAATAAATACAATGTGTAGTTGAGAATAATTGCAGTTAGACCCATGTAGTTTTCATATTTACATTACAGTCCATCTGAGTTAGAGTCACATGCACCCGCACGAGTTTTTTGGGATATATGCAGTTTTTATCTTAAACTTTGTTTACGTTATGGAATGAATCTATGGTTTTGGAAATTGCATATATACCCTTATTAGCTTGATTCATGTGTTGTGAGTGAGTTTTGTGGATAAATTGCATTAGTGTCCCTTGTAGTTTCTGACTTAGTTATTCAGGAGGCCCACAAACATAAAGTAATTACAGATAGGTCCCTATAAAATATTTTTAATTGCGTGTCTTTTATTTAAATAGCTAATTATCTCCAAAAACTACCCAAAAATTATATGCGACTCCTGTTTGCATGCTTTGTTTGTGATACTTTTGTTGGTTATTTTCTTTACATTTTTCTATTATTAAAAATTCAAAAACCCCTAAAAATGTCCAATTTGTCTTAGAAAAATCATAAAAATTCGAAAATATATAAAAAAATAAAAAATAAAATAGATGTATTTTATTATCCTTTATCTCCAGTACTATTCTCACTCAAAAATAATTTATAAAACCAAAAAAATTACAAAATACTTGAAAACTCATAAAATTATATAAAATTGTAGAAAAATCCAAAAATTGTGATGTTGTAGATATTTGTTATACTTTATCATAAAAATTACTTTCAGGAGTTTTGGGCACTTTATTATTTTGACTTTGCAAATTACTCCTTAGTTCACTATGTGTCTATTCTTTCACTGTTTGATTTTTAAAAATCACAAAAACATCTGAAAAATCTATAAAAATACCAAAAACATTGTAAAACATATAGAAACCAAAAATATTTTTTACTTCAATTTTCTGAGTATTTTTTATCCTGTTGAAAAATATAAAAAGAATGTTTGTAAGTGTGTTTTACTTGTTCTCTTATATTGAAAAATTAAAAATTTGAAAAATTAAAAACCACGAAAAATAATAAAAAAATTTTATCTATGAAATCTTGCTGCTTAGTGTTTAATTGTGCTCCTTGTGTTCGTCCTCGGTCGCTATATACGGCAAATAAAAGTAGCAAAACTACTCACCTTCGAATGTTTGATTCATTAGTAGTTTATTTTCTCGTTGATCAATTAGGTTGATTTAGGACAACGACAATAGCTTAATTAGTCCACCTTAATCAACCGACAATCACATTAGCAGAATGGCGCCATTGGTGGGGAGCACGGCTAAGTAGTTATATTTTACTTATTTATATCTATCTTTGTTTCTCTCTCTCTTGTAACTAATTCTGACCATCGTCTGTTTTGCTTTTCGTGTGAGGTACTACCTAAAGGATGACTCGGTCTGCTTAGAAAGGACCCGCACCTGAGGAGGGGCAGAGGAGCAGAGAAGCAGTTATAGAAGAGAGAATTTAGCCTTAGTTTTATTTTTGCAAATATTTTTGTAATAACTTAGAAATTTGAACTCTTCGACTTGAACTTTATTTGGGGTCTGTTTCGCCGGGTGCCGGTGCACTCAAGGGACCAAATCGAGTTTTTCGTGATTTTTCACCTTTTACTTTTCATTTGATTCTCGAGGTTTTAGCCCCTAGACTTAGGTTTTATTATGGTTGAGCTCGGTAGCAATTAAGGTCCAAACACCATAATAGACTTTCTGTTCCTATAGATCACATTTTAGACTTAGTCAAATAAAAAGGCTAACTCAATTGGACTAGAGACCATGCACTTGGAGATGCCATATATAGCGCTTGCAGGACCCACTGTGGTGGGCACCGATCGGCATCTAAGACCAGACTCAGGTCTCTTTTCTGATTAGATAGCCACCGATTATTCCCGTAATAGAAGCTATCACCTAAGGATGATTTCCTCGTGCATCATTTAGATTAGATTAATTTTTGTCATTAAATTTATGTGCAGATCACCCTACATGCAGAGTGTTAAGGCAAGGTACATATTTCTTACTCTGCATGCATCATTGTGTTTAATTATGCATCGGCTTTTCCACTCTCCTCCCTCAGTTTTATTGGACTTAAATAAAAAGGAAAATGGAAAATTCGTTTGACGTTTGACTTATTCAGAAAAATGCCTAAAAAATGATAACCAAATAAAATATGGGACTACTAAAGAACACTTGACTTAGAACTAAAACATCATTAAAAAATTCTTGTTTTGGGAACAATAACCCCCTCTTTATCTGATTTTACTGCTGAGAGTTGAGCAACCCACACATTAGGATAGAGCCACACCAGAACTTTTTTCAGACTACTGGTTCTAAAAATGATTAGTTATTCTCTAGTGAGGATTTTCGGGTAGCCAGTAAATGGTTCGGACTTCCATAGTGTAGTGGGTGGTTTAGAGGACCTTGTGTAGGGCTCCGTCTTCAAGTAAAATCGAGTAGCCAAGAACGATCTGTACTTACACCCATACTTGTTGGAAATAGGCGTAACTAGTTGTAAGGACTCAGGCCAGTCTCCAGGGAGAATCGGGCTCCTAACAGCTTGCTAACCCGCTCTGTAAGATTAGATTATCACCTAATAAAAAATTGACAAGATAAACGATCGAACTCTCACGGTCATCATATTGTGTTGAGTAGGTGAATTGGGGGTTTTTATCTCATCTTACTTTCATCCCAGCTCTAATCTTCATAAATCCCCACATCATGATGATGGGCAGAAGGCCTCTTAGGTTGCCTCTGGCAGCACTGCTTTCCAGCACTCCTGCCCATTCATCTAGGCTGGCTTCAGAGAGCTCAGACCCGCTCTCTGAACATTAATTCGCCTCCACCCTATTCCCCCTCAGCCATCCTTCTTCCACTTCTGAGGTACAATCAGATAGGACAGCCAGCTATACATTCATTTGACAGCACAAGAGTTAGGGTCTTTTGCCTTTGCAGAGACCGGAGAGATGGACAGTGATGACAGAACAAATGACCAGCCTCAAACTTCTTCGTTTGTATTAGATCAGGTGGCCATCAACAACACACTTTTAGATTCCATTGACACCATGTAGAGACAGATTAGAGACCAAGGGATATTCAAGGCAGAAGTGAGGAGAGAGCTTATGCAGATACGAGCCAAGTGAGAGGAGCTAGAACGACCAACTCGTGGTGGAGAAATACCATGCTAGGAGGGATGAGTAGATGACAGACGGCAGGATGAGCCGCAGGACCCAACTAGACTAGCCTGCACCATGATGTAGTTGCACAACCATGGTGCAACCCTCACACATAGATGGATCCAGCTGCCCGCTATCTTGGGTGATTTCAAGCTCCATCCCCAGACCATTCAGTTACTGCCCAAATTCCAAGGGATAGCCACAGAGAAGCCCCATCTCCATCTGCAAGAGTTCAAGATGATTTGCAGTACCATCTACGACAAACTGGTGGATGAGGACACAATTAAATTGATCGCCTTCTCGTTCTCCTTGGTTGATCGAGCAACCTACTGGTTGAAACACTTGGGCATGGTTTTCACTACTTGGGAGCAGCTCCAAACTGAGTACTTGAACAAGTACTACCCACTCGACCGGACCAACGTAGCCAGAGCCATGATCACTAATTTCACCATGATCCCTAATGAACAGTCCCATGAAGCTTGGGATATCTTTAGAGAGCTCAGTCCCCATCATGAGATCAGCAAGCCCAACCTCGTCCAGAGTTTCTTTTGTGGGCTGACACCTGAGTTGAAGGGGCTAGTGAACACCTCTTGTGGAGGTTCCTATTTTGCCATGGATGAAGATGAAGTCAAGGCCGTTTATGAGGAGATGGTCGAAAACTACACTGTGATGTCCCAGAATCGGGTCTATACTCAGGGGAAGCATCTCCTGCAAGAAGTTTCATACCAGAGGATAACACGCATTGAGGTCGGTCCTTCTACCTATTCTACAACAACAGCACTAGCAGAGTCTTCAACTGCCGATATGGGTATCATCAGCCAGAAGATGGTTAGGATAGAGATCATCGAGAAGAAGGCGTGTCAGGGCCTTGACAAGCTAAATAAGATTGATGAGCTGGCCCAGACAATTAGTGACCTGAAGACCCAGATCATGTGTCTCCAAGAGGCACAGACAACTTCTCATCCCCATTCCAGGTCATGGGTTGATCCAGGGAGTAGTTCTTCTCAGCCATCCACCTCGTACTACCAGGTTCACCACATTCAGGCGAAGCTGATCCAGTCACTCCCACAATACCAGTTACCACCACCCCCTCCCTCAGACACTCAGATGGTGGTATATCATCTAGATCAGCCCTTGGCGTCCCTTTCTCTCCCAATCATGATCAGCAGGAGTCGTTGATGGAAGTTGCTGGGATTTGGTACTCCTAGTACCAACAACAGCCCAGGATCCATTGTGACCACCTAGGCTTTTGATGGTCTACTGGAGGCACTTCATCCTGGTAGCAACCTTCGACACAAATAGGGCAGGGCGCCCAACCACAACAGCCATATTACTCCTAGCAGCACGATCCTCGTCCCGCATAATAGGGTCAATAGTGGAGGCAGCAACAGGCTCATCAGCAGTATTCCCAGCCTCCTCCTTACTCCCAGTAGCAGACACATCTTCATTTCCAGCAAGGCAACCTGTCTAGTTCTCATCCGCACTAGTATGAGAATACAACCCTCGATGATCTCAACCGTATGCTTTTCGATCAGCAAGCCACCTTCCCACGAGAGATGGACGAGTTCCAATAGGAGATGCAATAAATAATCAAGGGAAAAGCCGCCATACCCGCTCAGATTGAACCTAACTCGAATAATCTGAAGAGGAGGTATGATCAGGTGTATTTTACAGAGACTGCCTCTCCTAGTAATATTCTGGATGACATTCATTATTTATTTGATGCTGATTTTGTGACACTTAGAAATGGTAGGAAGCCAACCGATGGTGACTCTTCTAGGCGACATCCCACTGTAGAGTCTAGAGTGACAGATGGAGTCAGGAGCAGTGCTAATGCCACTAACCGTGATGATGACGGTGGTACTAATTTCACCAAGGATAATCCAGACGATGGTGTTGATGTCGTCATATCTCCAGTTACAGATGGTGATACTGATGCCACCACGCTTCCAGATGTAGGGCTAGAGCGTGGTACTGATACCGTAGTTTCAGGTGTTGTCGGTGGTACTGATGCCACCAAGAGTCATACAGTTGTTGTGTCCTCTCCTATACTTGAGGATCTTTATGAAAACATACAAAAAATGGAAAAACTTCAAAAATCAAAAAATATGAATAAAAGAAAGATTTTTGTATTTCTTTTGGATCCATCTGTGGTGATTGATGATGCTTGCATGGATTCCAGCATTTTGCATGCTCAGAAACCCACTCTTGACCCTTTCTTCTGAGGAGGGTACCTCCATTCCCTTCCCCATGCACTCCTCTTAGGGAAAGGTCATAAAACAGAAAATCCCAAACATAGGCACCAAACAGAGTTCAGCAAGCAGATGATAGACAGATTCCATATCCAGCTGACTCTTCAGAAAGCACTTGAGCACATCCCTCTATTCCAAAAAAACCCGAGAGAGAAGACCACTATCTGTAGGAAGAAGAGGAGAAACTACAATGCATAAATCAATGTGCTCACTTGCACCACCTGCTTTGCCATCCAGAACCGATTGCCAGCCAAGAGACTTGATGCAGAGGCTCCTTATGTCAGATGCCATATTCATGAGTAGCAATTCGATCGGACTCTATTAGATAGTGGTTCCTCGATCAACCTTTTCCTGGATGCCTTACTCGACTGATTTGAGTTCGGCCCTCTTAGACAGAACAGGACAGTTCTTCAATTAGTAGATAGATTTGTTAAGAGATCGAATGGGTCATTGAAGGAGGTTGTCGTCACAATTCATGGCCAGAAATTCTCCGTGGACTTTATTGTGTTGGACATGGAGATCCCTAAGTGTGTGACCGATTCCCCCATCATTTTCGAACGACCGTTCATGGCCACAACCAAGGTAGTGTCCGATCATGATAGTGGGAAGGTATACTTTCATGTCAAGTGCGAGAGTATAAACATAGAGACGATGGAGGAACTCAGAGCCAGGGATTCAACTTGCTCCGAGCAGAGTTCTGAGCAGATGATAGATTCATAGCTAGACATAAACCACGAGTGTGATTTTGTGATCACAAATGATAAAGCCGTTTGGACAGATCCGATTCACGATCTCTTGTCACGCCTTCAGAGATTGCATAGCCACATATGACAGATGATGAGAGTTCAGAGAGCGCACTCATGGAACATGACACCTTAGAGGCTGATGATCATGATTTGGGTAGCGAAGCAGAGTATATTTCTTGTAGCTCAGATTCAGATCCCTTGGCTTAGACACTGATTTTGATTGGCAAGATTTCGATGATTATTTATCATATATGATGTCCACAGAGCCAACAGCTAGGGCAGATATCGAGCTAGTACAATTGATAGATATACCAACAGGGTCGTCTTCGTCAGATTTACAGATTCAATGAGAGTTCTCCCATGTATATTTTGTAGCTTTCATGTAGACTTTGCAGAGGCCAGATCTGCCAGCTCCCACTTGTCCTGAATTGAAGACCTTGCCACAGAGTATGAAGTATAGATTCCTTGTGGGCGAGCCTGACATGTTCCCAGTCATAATCTCAGCGGATTTGAATGAAGACTAAGATTCTTGCTTGATAGAGGTTCTTGAGAGAAACCGTAAGGCAATCGGATGGAGTGTAGATGATCTCCAGGGAAATGTCTGGCCATTGCTCCCACCTCATTTATCTTGAAGATGACACCAAGCCATCGCGTGAGTTCCAGCATAGGCTGAAACCGAATCTTCGAGATGTAGTAATGAAGGAAATATCTAAGTGGTGGAGTGTTGATTTTATCTACCCCATCTCCGACTCCAAATGAGTTAGTCCTTTACATGTGGTACCCAAGAAGATGAGTATCACTACAGTTGTGAATGAGTCTGGAGAGGATATTGTACCCGAGTACCTATTTCTTGCAGGGTTTGTGTGGACAACATACGATTGAATCATTCCACCAAGAAGGGTCATTTCCCACTACCATTCATTGATCAGATTATCGAGAGGCTAAGTAGGAAGAGTCACTACTATTTTCTTGATGGGTACTCGAGATACAATCAGATGACCATAGCACTTGAATACCAAGAGAAAATGACGTTCATTTGTCCATTTGGAACGTATGCTTTTAGACGGATGCCCATTGCTTTATGTAATGCCCTGACTGCATTCCAAAGGTGCATGCTATCCATCTTCTCAGACATGGTGGGTGACTATTTAGAGGTCTTCATGAATGATTTTTTGATGTACGATGATGGGTTTAACACTTGTCTTGATTGCATAGACCGAGTACTTAAGTAATGTATCGAGGTAAACCCTGTTTTATCTTGGAAGAAGAGTCATTTCACAATGACTCAAGGGATGGTCCTTGGTCACATCATCCCCAACAAGGGGCATGGAGGTTGATACGGCCAAGGTGGATATCATCAAGAAGCTCAATCCAACGTCTAATGTGAGACAGTTGCAGTCTTTTCTAGGGCATGTCGGCTTTTACCGACGGTTCATACAAGACTTCAGCCGAATTTCCTGACCAATTACTGATCTGATGATAAAAGAAACCGAGTTCCTTGTAGATGATAAGTGTATTTCATCGTTTGAGACTCTCAAGGGATTAGTTGTGCATGCTCCTGTCTTTCAGCCACCTGATTGGTCACTCCCATTTGAGATCATGATGGACGCTTCGGATTTTACTGTAGGAGCTATGCTTGGACAAAGGAGGAATAACTTGTTGTTTGATATTCACTACGCTAGCCAGACTTTAGATGCCACTCAGTGGAATTATATTGTGATAGAGGAGGAGATGTTAGATGTAGTGTTTGCTCTTAATAAGTTCATATCATACATTCTGGGATCCAAAGTGACTATTTACACAGACCACACCACCATCCGATACCCCATGGCAAAGAAGGATGCCAAAGCCAGATTGACCAAATGGATCCTTCTACTCCAGAAGTTTGATATAGAGATTAAGGATAAACCTAGAGTTAAGATTGTGGTATAAACTCACCTCTCTCGATTAGAGAACCTTGAGGATTCTGATGAGACCAAACCTATTATAGAGACATTCCTAGATGAGGCGATTCTTGCTATCACCTTGCTTCCATAGTATGCTGACATTGTGAACTATATTGTTTCCAAGAGAGTTCCATAAGGTTGTCCCCGACATCGACTAGAGACCTTCCTCGCAAAGGTCAAGTTGTACCATTGGGAGGATCCCACCCTTTACCGTGAAGAGGGGGGATAGTGTCGGGTATCGGTATATTCCTCAAGAGGAGCACCATAGAGTCCTCACTTGTTGCCACAATATTGAGGCAGGAGGACATCACTCTGGGAGACGGGCAACGTAGGAAGTTCTCTAATCCGGCCATTGGTGGCCTACCCTCTTCAAGGATCCAGACGAATTTGTGAAGAAATGCATTGACTGTAAGAGGATGGGCACTTGTGGATAGAGAGATATGATGTCGATGCAACCCATTCACTTCTGTGAGGTTTTTGACGCATGGGGGATCGATTTCATGGGTCCATTCTCATTACATTCTGCTTGTTGTAGATTATATTAGTCATTGGGTTGAGGCCATTCCCATCTAAGACGCAGATGCAAAGACTGTTTGCAAAATTTTGACGAAGAATATCATTTCACAGTTTGGGATACCTAGAGTCTTGATTTCAAATGGGGGGACTCATTTATCAACGACAAGATAAGGGCCCTTGTTAACTAGTTCAACATTGACCATAGAGTTGCCACTCCATATCACCCACAAACCAATGATCTTGTCAAGGTTTCAAATAGGGAGATTAAGACTATTTTGTAGAAGGTTGTCCACTTAGTCTGGAAGGATTGGTCATAGCTTTTGAACTCGATCTTGTGGGCCTATCGGACTTCCTTCACGACACCTTTGGGCACATCTCCCTTTCGACTCATTTATGGCAAACCATGCCACTTACCCGTGGAGATTAAGCATAAGTCACTTTGGGCAGTCACTGAAATACTAGTGGATTCTGAGAGTGTAGGAGACCAGAGAAGAGAAGAATTGGTGGCCCTGGAGGAGTTGAGAGACACAGCCTTCTCAAGTAGCCTACAATATAAGGACAACCAAATCAGAGAGTATGCCTATTTGACACTAGATTGAGATTATTTCCAATTGAGATTATTTCCAAGGAAATTATGGAGTAAATGAAAGGGACCATACTTGGTCAGAAAGGTGCACAACAATGGTAGCATTGATATATCTGAATTGTCTTCTGAATCAACCTTTTGAGTCAATGGTCAGTGCTTGAAGCCTTATCTTGATCATGATCCATTGATCGTTGATGTTGCCCCGATTCATTTTGTATGAAATGTGTTATTTGACTCACATCATCTGCATCTCATATCTGAGTTCTACTTCTACTCCGCAGCTGTATAGATCCATATTGTCTATATCACTCATTCTTTTGGTTTAATACCCCAGCTCCATCTTATGATTTTGCTATACTTAGGATGTACTTGATCCTTAGTATAGAGGGGTATTACATTTGTGATTTTCCATTTACTCCACTACCACTATTTTTGGTGCCTATACTCAAGGATATTTCACCCTAAGTATAGGGGAGGTAATGTTGGTACATTCTACTCCTCAGTTTTCCCTTTTATGCACAGTCTTCTAGACTTAGGATTGCTTGATCCTAAGTATAGGGGGATGAACGACTTCTATTGATTCTATTTTTTTCACTGTTTCGAGTCGTTGTTGTATAGCATTCTTCCCACTTCTCTATATTCAGCACGAGTTATGTCTTCCTTCGTCACTCTCTGATCACTCTAAGGACATCGTTCAAGACAAGTATAGGGGGTGCCATATATATTGTATATACACTTTAGCCATAACTCATACTTTGAGTGGGTTTAATAACATGGCTATTACTAAAATTGGCAAAAAAATTTTGTAAAAAACTTTTCAATTTTATTTTGTAAATGTTTGTAAAAATGCTTTGTTTGCAAAATACTTGGAAATTATTTTCTGTATCGAAATTATGTATATAGTACAAAATTTTTGAAAAGTGTGAGAAAATAAAATGTTTGTATGCAAAAGTAGTTTGTAAATAGTTTTGAAAAACCTTTTGAAAAATTCTTTGCAAAGTATTTTGTCACATGGGGTATGAAAATTACTGGTATATATATGTACATTAAAAACTAGAATATACCCCTAAACTCTTTGTATATAAGTATCATGTAAATAAAATCCATTTCTACATAAACCTGTAACATAAACCTTTTTGTAAATATGTATATATCTTTGTAAAAATCTTTCCTTATCTTCCAAAATACCTAAAAAGTTGAAAATTCAAATTTCATAAAAATTTACATAGTTTGAAAAACTCCCACCAAAAAGAGTTTTTGTAAATACTTGCATCATGGTTGACATTTAAACTAGTCATGCATTAAATTGAAAAATGGAGCTTGGTTAAGACCTTAATCCACTTAACTTTGACGAACCTTATAGGACTTGGGGTTAAGACGTTTCAGGCCCATAGAGACTTAATGCTTGGAGTCCACTAGACTATGTTCACATGTCAATGAGCCTAAGTAGAACACTTAACAATGCACGCATGACTCTCAGAGACAATGGCTTGACTTGGACATGACCTTACACGTAGCTCAACATGGATAAGGTGGTGAGGAGGTAGAATTATTTGGCTTGGAGTAGCATACGGGGTAGTATGGCTAGCTGGAACCTCCCGTCCTCCTCTAGGGAGGGATGTGCACCTCAACCTGCTCTAGTAGAATTGACGTCTAACACATGATGTTGTGGTTTGCAATAATGCTTCAAAAGAGGGATAATCTACTGGCTCAAGAAGAAAAACTCTTTATATATATGCTGCACCTTGTAGATATGTTGTATATATGTCAAAAAAATGTGCAAAAATTGCAAAAACTCCAAAAAAGGGGACATTCCTGATTGAAAATAAAATGCACGTCGGAGTGTATATAGTGAATAAGCAATGCTTATGTATCCCACCATCTCGTCTCAAGGAAGCTTGCAGCTAGAGACTTAGCTACACTGGTTAAGCTCCAAGGGATACATGACTACACTGGTCACTGTCCATTATCTCCTTGTCCCCTCTTCTTGAGCTGGTTGTACTTGAACTTAGAAGGGAATACCCCATTCCTTGAGGAAAGAGTTGCTAGACTGAGGGATTAGAGTTACCTTGTTAAGGGAGGTTGTTTCTTTGCCATTTCTGAAGTGAGGAGCTACATATCACTCACACAGTACAAGGAAAGATTCATAGTCATTAGATTTTGCATATGTAGACTTGTTCTAACCTGGTTGTTAAGGAGTCCTGACCATAGAACTATGGATACCAACTCCCATTGATTTCCATCAATAGCTCTGTCTGCTCATGTGAAGGTGGGGGAAGGGACACCAAGGGTTGATCACTCTGATAGACCACCATCTATGTGTCTGGTGCAGGTGGTGGTGGCATCAAGTATTGGGGGGCCGGCTGAATGTGCTCCGCCAGAATATGATGAACCTTTCGATAAGAGGCGGACGTTGTGATGATCGACTCCCCTGATCATCATGTGACCTAGAATGTGGTGTAGAAGCCGTCCGTGCCTCTTGGAGGCACATGATCTGTGTCTTGAGGTCACTCAAAATCTAGGCCAGCTCATCAATCCTATTGAGCTTGTCTAGGCCCTGGCACGTCTTATTCTCTATAATCTCCATGCGATCCAACTTCTGGCTAATGATGCCCATGTCCATTGCTGATGACTCTGCTAATGTTGCGGTTGTAGAAGATGAAGATTGACTAGCTTCTATGCGTGCAACTCTGGTCGAGGCAATGCTTTAGGGGAAGACTTCCCATGAGTGTAGATACAAGCATGGGTCATCATAGTGTAGTTTTCAGCCATCTCCTCGTAGATGGCCCAGACCTGGTCCTCATCTTTGGAAAAATAGAACCCTCGACAAGAGGCATTGACTAGCCCTTGCAGCTCAAGTGTCAGCCAACAAAATAAACTTTGGACTAAATTGGGCTTGCTGATGTCATGATTTGGACACCTGTCAATGAGCTCTCTAAAATGATCCCAAGCCTCATGGAACTGTTCATTCATGATCATGGTGAAATTGCCGATCATGGCTCATGTTGCATTCGTTTGACTGAGTGGATAGTACTTGTTGAGGTACTCAGTCCTTAAATGCTCCCAAGTGGTGACAACCCTCCCCAAGTGCTTTAGCCAGTAGGCTGCTCTGTCAACCAAGGAAAATGGGATGGATATCGGCTCGATCATGTTCTCATCAACCAACCTATAGTGGACTATGCTACAAATCATCTCAAATTCTTAGAGATGTAGATGGGGCTCCTCGGTGATGTGCCCATGGAACTTGGGCAACAACTGAATCATTTGGGGTCGTAGCTCAAAATCACCAAGAATGGCTGGCAGCTGAATCCACCTGTGGGTGAGAGTCGCACCAGGGTTGTGCAATGCTCTCATGGTACGTAAGTGTCTCTATGGATCACTGGCGTCCTCATGGCGTCTGTCATCTGATCGATCCTCATGTCTAGAAATCTCTCCACCACCGGATCTGTCATCTCTCGCATCTACTCGCCCATCTCGCATCTGAGTCAACTCCCGCCTCACTTCTGTCATGAGCAATCCCTGGTCCTGTATATATCGCTGCATCACCTTTAGGTATGCCAAGAGGGTGTTGTTGATCGTTTCTAATCGAAAACATCGTGAATATCTGGTTGCTCATCATCTCTCTATTCTTGGGCCATCTCGTCGGACTCTAAAAAGGAAAAAGAGTAGACCACAGGTGTAACCAAGACTACAAATATCTGATCTAGTTGTTGTACCTCAGGTGATGGGTGGGGAAGGTCAAAGAAAAAGGAGGAGGAATACTCGGGTTCCGAGAGTATGTCTGAGCTCTTGGGAAGCTCCCTAGATGAATGGACAGGTGTGTTGTGAAGCGGTTTCACCAAAGGTAGCCTAAGAGACCGCCTGCCCATCATCGTGATGTAGGAGTAGGGAAGAGTAGATTTGGACTGAAGACAATGATGAGAAATCAAATCCCAAATTCACCAACTCAATGCAATAATGGCTGTGAAAGCTCGATCGTTAATATTTTCTGTTTTTAGAGTTTAGTGGTAATACATTCGTAGAAAAGAGTTAGCAAGTTGTTAGGTGCCTGTACTTCCCTAAAGATTGGCTCGAATTCTTACGACTAGTTGTGCCTATTTTCAGCCAGTATGAGGGTAAGTACGGACTATAAAATGACTACGCGTTACTTAAGAATGGAGCCTTACACAGTGTCCTTTAAAACACCCACTATGCTAAGGAAATACGTACTGTTGACCGGATACCTCTATTCCCTCACTAAGAATTAGCTGATTATTTTTATAGAAACTGTAGTCTAAAAGAGAATCCATGCATGGCTCTATCCTAGTGTTCATCTATCTCTCACTCTACAAGTAAATTCAAACAATGAGGGGGTTACTCTCCCCAAAAAAATGGATGTGATCTTTACATTTATTTTAGGGTTGAGTTTGTTTAGCAGTCCTGATTTTATTGGGTTATCACCTTTTTTAAATTTTTTAAATGAAGACACGTCTAATGAATTTTCCGATTTCCTTTTATTCCTAAGTCAACAAAATAGAGGGAGGAAGACGGAAAAGCCGATGTACGATGAAATTATTGATGCATGCATGAGATAGAAGGTGTACCTTTCTCCAGCTCTTTACATGCAATATGATCCACACATAAATTTAAAGATAGAAAATAAACTACATATTTGATGCGCAAAGAAGTCATCCTAAAAAATAACTTTTATTACGGGGAAAACAAGGTTCTAACTATCTAGAAGTGAAACCAAGGTCTGGTCTTCGATGCCACTTGGTGCCAACCACTACTGGTCCTGCTAGCACTATATGTGACATCTCTCGACGTGCGGTCTCAAATCCAGATAATTAATAATTTATATATTTGATAAGTCCAGTGGATTCTATAGGAATAGATATTCTTTTAGGTGCTTGGACCTAATCGCTACCTGGCTCAACCAAATAAAAGCCAAAGTCTTGGGCTCAACAGAAAAAACAAAATAAAACAAAGTTGATGAAAATCGTGAAGAAAATTCGGTAAGGTCCCCTGAGTGCACCGACACTCATTGAAACAAACCCCGGATAAGAGTGTCCAACATTCTCTCGAAATAATTACAAGTTCATGCAAAAATAATGACATTAAAAGAAGCTAAAATCTACAATTGTCTCCTCCTCGGATGCTCTCTCTAGCCAGTCAGTGCAGAACGGCATGCCTCTGCCTCGCGAGGGTGCATCAGTTCTCCGAAGATAACTTCCCTCGCTCCGCGGGCACTCGCAACAAAGGTGAAACAAAAAGAGTGTCAGAGACAGTTATAGAAAGTATAAACAAATAAAAGAAAATAAAGAGAAAAATTAAACAAAGAAATAAACAAACAAAAGGACAAAAATCCTAACTTCATAGTCGTGCTCCCCGGCAACGACGCCATTCTCATGAACGACCCGGCTACCAGGTTAAGTGGATTATTAATGTGATGTTCTCACCCAAATCAACCGAATCAAAAGTTGAGAAAATTATTTAACCACTAAAGAAATCAAACAAATCAGGCAAGTGGTATAGCTATTATTATTAACCTGGTATAGCAACCAACGTTGAACACAAGGAACACTATAGTAAACTAGGTAGGTGACCTAAAGAATCGAAGGATTTTTACTTTCTTTTTAGTATTTTTAATTTTGCAAATTTGAAAATAAGTAAAATCGAAACAAAGATTAAAAGGCAAACAAACAACTCTTTTTGTATTTTTCAAATATGTTATAAATACACAGAAAATTCAAGTAAAAATATTTTTTGTTCTATAGGTTTTATACTATTTATGGATTTTTGGAGAATTTTTAAATACTTTTGGAATTTTCTAAAAAGAAAAAACCAGGAAAGCAATAAAATAGTAAGAAACCAGAAGTATTATGGAAATATAAAATATCAAATCAGCTCAAAATTTCTGGATGTTAATTTTAATAAAAACTAGAGGCAAATATCTACAAAAAAGAACTGAAATCACAATTTTTGGATTTTTAATAGATTTTATATGATTTTTATAAGTTTTTTTGTTTTTTTGCACATTTTTAGGGTTTTACAAAAAAATTTCAAGCCAATTTATATAGTAGCTAATTTATGAGAAAATATACATACGATAATTATTTTGGAATTTTTAAATCATTTTTCAAATTTTTTTATTTTTGTGATGCAAATAGGGACTTTTTGATGGATTTTTTATTTTTTTATAATAGCAAATGAAAGAAAATTGGAAAACTAAAATTACCACGCAAACAACATGCTAGCAGGAGCTACAAGTTATTTTTGTAGAACTTTTATGGCCAATTAATATTTATTGCAATAATAAAGGAGCATGAAAATAAAACAATGAAGCAAGGAACTAGTTGTAATTATTTTGAGTCCTGGGACCCAGTAGTAACACACGCTAGCAGTGAGGGGGTCCCAGATGCAAATAACCTAGAGTAATCATGCGTTGCACGTGGTTCATAGTTCAGAAAGGCATAAATGCAAATATGGAAAATTATTTCTATTTCATTAACCAATTAAAGCATAAGTATATGGTTGCAATATACCCAAAAACGCACGTACGGACACACATGAGTTAGATTCAATTGGACTAAAGTGTAAATAATGAAAATACAAGGTCCAAACTGCAAAAACTCTTTAACTAATTATTACAAATTTTAAACTAAAGTCAAATAAAGGAAATATCGTGGTGGAAAATGCAATATACCCCTAGCAGGCGTGCGTGGCGCATTACGTCTCTGGCGGCTCTGATGCACTTTTGAGAAAGATCTGACGGCCGGCGACGTGGTGCAGGTGTACGGTCCTGATTGACCATTGCTGAGCGGATTTGACATCTCATATGGTAGGTAAGCATGCGTGTCAGATGCGTCAGAAAATTAGATTTAGCATCGCAAAAAAAGGCATGAATGGACGGTCCAGATCGATTATGGTAGAGGAGGTCTCGATCTGACAATGCTAAGTGACTCTGGATGAACTAGAAGAAGGTGGTGTAGGCAGAACTTCGATTAGGTAAATCTTGTACTCCTCAGCTCTGATCGACTTGCTGAGAGGCTCAGCATGTCACTGGAAGGGATACACGTCTGGTGGAGCACTCCGATGGGATGAAGAACAACTGGATGGGTGAGATGGAGAAGTAGCATTTGGAGGTGCTCAGTCGGGTCTGCTAGGGACTGAATCACCTCCTCGTACATGCCTGGACCTATAGGAGTAGACTATGCTCGAGGGTGACACCTCAGCAGGAGTTATTTGACGCTGAAAACATAAGAAATATAGTGGGATGAAGATTGACGTTCGACAAAGGTGATGGATTGATGTCGAGGCTTGGTCTCGCTCCAATGAGCGAGGTTCAAGATGATCAGGGTGTGTACGAAGGGTGGGAGTGAGATGGGGTGTCGATCGAAACGACTAGATGGATGAGATGGAGCTCCAACGCGAAGGGCGGAGTCAAGATAGTGGTCGACGACTGATGGGCAAAATTGAGGTGAAATGACAAAATGGAAAGGAGAGGGCGATACCTGAGGCTACAGAGATGATCAATGAAGCAAGGCAAAGTGGAAGCGAGGTATTGGCCTCAACCATGATGCAAAAGGCAGAGGAGGCTAAATGTGGCAGAGCTTCTCCGGCTACGTATGAGTTGCGTGCAACCCGGCACCAACCAAGCCCCAAAAGCGAGCTATGGAATGTTGTCACTATCCTAAGGACACAAATGGAAGAGAGGAGGCACGAGGGATGAGCTGCGTTGTGGCAGAGGCGGAAGAAGGAAATTTATAGGAGTCCCATTAGTCTAGAAGGACGGATTCAGAACGCGAACCCTAAGGGAGATATGGACCTGCCTAGGGATCCATGAGGACCACGGATCATGAAGGAGTAAGAGGGTCTATAAGTCGTGGAGAAACAAGTCAGATCCATGCTTGATAATTAGGAGAAATAAGGACTTGTGAAGGCTGGCTCGAATCAGATCTGGAGAAGGGGGGTTGACCTAGGTCGACTAATCAGAATTCAAGGATTTACAAAATCAAAGAAAATGAAATAAAAAATAGTAAATGAATTTAAAAAAATGGTTATTACATAAAAAATGATAGTTATTTTATAAACTATTTTCTGTGATTTTTTATTATTTTTAATAATAAATATATACGGTATATACAATATGTATTACATAAAGGTATAATATACTTATACATTATATACATGTATTTATATTTTATTCTATTTATTAAAATACATTATATTTATATTTTATTTATTAACGAAATATTTCTAAGTTTGTAAAAACATTTTTATTTGATTTTTACAAAATAGTTATAAGTATTAAATAAATAGGTGTTATGTACAATATATACATGCTTGGCAATTTGTACAATGAAAAGATGATTTTATTTTTAATTTAATTTTTATTGTATGATTTTTTTAATTTTATATAATTATTAAAAATATATATGCAAGTGTCAGATATATATAAATTATTTACAAAGGTTAAATAGATTAATATATACAAGTATAGGTGTTGTGCATTTGTACACATTATTATTTTGCAATTACTTTTATTTACATTTTTAATTAAAATTTTTATTTAGAAAATTGAATTATTTTGGGATTTTTTTACTTAGAGATAAAAACAGGTGAAAGATATATACATGGTGAGCAATGAAGAATGCACAATGAATCAAGACCCTATCTCTCCCTACTTTATTCCTTGTCGATCAGGCCAATAATTGGCCTTCTCTCGAGGTTCAGATCAGTCTGTATTTATTGCATAAACATATCCTCATGTTATTCTTTTCCTTTTCTTTTCTTTTTATTCTTTTATTTTGGTCAAAAAGAATGTTAATTACATAATGTTAACAAATGTATGCACAATGCTAATTTATTGAATTCGATACATATTTACAGATATTTTTGCATAGGGAACTTGGCTAGAATAAAATAAATGATGTGAATCATGGATTCATCAATGATCCTTCTTGGTGACCTTACTCAAACGTATGTAGTCCATACATACACTTAGAGAAGTGGGTACACGGTAGCAATCTCCTCTCCGTCCTCATTCATAATTGTAGTGATACCCATCTTCTTGGGTAACACATGTAACGGTCTAACCCACTTGGATTAATTGATGGGGTAGATAAAATCAACGCTCCATCACTTGGACATTTCCTTCATGATCACCTCTCGAAGATTTGGGTTCATCCTGCACTGAAACTCACGAGATGGCTTGGCATCATCCTCGAGATAAATGTGGTGGGAGCACAGAGCCTAACTTATCCCTTGGAGATCTGCTACAAACCAACCAATTGCCTTGCAGTTTCTTTCAAGAAGCTCCAACAAATGAGATTCTCGATCATCAATCAAATCTGTTGAGATGATGACTGGAAGCATATCAGGCTCTCTCGAAAGGAAACTGTACTCCATGCTATGCGGTAAGGTTTTCAATTCTAGGCATGTGGGTGTTGGTAAATATGACCTCTGAAATGTCTGCATTAAAGCTATCGGATCTAAATGTGAAAACTCTCTATATAGTTGAACTCGACGAAGATGGACCTACAGGTGTCTCTATCAACTGCATTGGCACTGTCTCCGTCATGGCCGTAGGATCTGTAGAAATCAAACACAGAAGGTACTCATCAAAGTCCTGCCAGTCAAAGTTCGTGTCTGAGTCAGAGGGATCAGAATGACA
Source organism: Ottelia alismoides (assembly GCA_037367405.1). Taxonomy (NCBI): domain Eukaryota; kingdom Viridiplantae; phylum Streptophyta; class Magnoliopsida; order Alismatales; family Hydrocharitaceae; genus Ottelia; species Ottelia alismoides. Next base: position 279,854 of record JAZKJV010000331.1, read on the forward strand.
AGAAATGAAATTAGCCTCGCTAACCGAATCAACATCACCAGCCTCTATGGTAACCTGCTCCAAAAGTGTGTCCTCTGAACTCTCATCACCTGGCATCTATAAATATGCTAACTCTGAAGATATGACTAGAGCTCGTGAATCCCCATTTGCCTAAACTGTGTCATCATCTATAATCACAAAGTCGCACTCATGGTGGATGTCTGGCTCATAATCTGTTGTCTGCTTTGAGCTGGTTGAATATATGGCTCTCAACTCTACAATCATCTCTATTTGTATATTCACTCCCTCGACGCGAAAGTAAACCTTCCCTCTACCCTAATCAGGTATCGCCTTTGTTTTCTCCAAGAAAGGTTGTCCTAATATGATCAGGGTATATGTCACGCGTTCATGGATCTCCATGTCCAATACGACGATGTCCAAGGGGAATTTCTTGCCCTGAATGTTGACGGCGATGTCCTTTAGTAACCCCTTCATCCTCTTGACAGATTAATGAATTTACGATTCATCGCCTTTATTCTTTTATTTTAGCTCTATTTCCTTAGTCAAATACCTGCAAATTCCCACTAATTCCATGAAATTACCATTTTGCATGCATTTGTTAAATATGTATTTTTAACACTCTTTATATTAAAAAAAAGAATAAAGAAGAAAAGAAAAGAGATAAAGTATGTATTTATGAAATAAATACAGACTAACCCGAACCCTGAGAGAAGGTCAAGACTTGACTTGAAAGACCATGAATAAAGTACGGGGAGATAGGGCCTTCCATTACAAAATCCAAAAATAAATTGTAAATTTTTTCCTTTTTATTTTTGAATTTATTCTTCGTATATTCGTACAAAACTTACATGATTTTATTTGTATATAAATTGACCTCAAACTAAATATTTTTCTAAACAGAAATGGTAAATAAAATTGTTTTGTAAATAATAAAAAAAAATTTCAAAGTAAAATAATGTATAGATTAAAAGTATCCGCACTCAGAAAAAGTTGTAACGCAATAACTGAAAGACCAATTCTGGCTCCATAGGAACTCAAATTGAATCAAACTCACTTTCATTGTACTCTAAATTAAATTATCTTTCAAATACTTGTGGTTTCATAATTTTTAGAGGTTCGCTTGAAAAGTCGATTTTCTGGGGTGGTTTATGTAATTTCACCACTTACTTATTATATATATTTATTCATATTTATTTTTTATACATAATGTACATAATTGTAAATATTCTCTTCATTAAAATAAAAATAAAAATTAATTGTTTAAAAAAATATTTAAAATTAATTTCTATATTTATACATTTGTATAATGTACTATATGTATATAATACTTGTATATAACTAATTTCCTTATACAAAAATCACCAAAAAATTAATATCTAACATTAATTAATTAAATTAATATAATTACGAAAATTGAATTTATTTATTTAATTTATTCATTTATTTGTAAACCTCCCTTGTATATAAAGATTTGATTTTATGCCTTAAATAACCACCATTAAGGTGGCTAATTAATTTTTGTATATTAATTATTTTAATTAATTTTTGTAAATTAATTATTTTAATTATTTTATTTAAATCTGAATTTCATTTTTAATTAATTATTGAATTAATTTAGCCAATAAACACATTCCTTATTTGTACATATTTTCCTTTATGATTTTTCCTTCTCTTTTTATTGGGCTCCTCCTCCCTCATTTGCTCTTGATCAATCTTTGGTGGAGAAGGAGCCTCATTCCCGAAATCTCGTCTGTCGATCGAGGAGCCCAGCCCCCATGCCATCTGGTGACCGTGGATCGGTTGTCGTTGAAGCCATCACGGCACTTGCCTCCCTCAGGTTAGATCCATTTTTACTACTCTCTTCTCATCTAGATTAATCGTAGGGTAAATTATCATTTCAATTTTCATCATCAATATTTTATTCATAATCCTCATTAATCGTAGTTTTTAATCATCCACAAAAAAATTGATTCCGAATCCGACGTCAATCATCCACACCATTTTTGTGACCTCATCATTTCCATTCTACCTCTGCATGGTCGGAGATCCGGATCTATCTTCCATATCGCAGGATCTGCTCTCGTTCACACATCCTATGTTGTTTATAAATAAAAAAGTAAAAAGAAACAAACAAACAAAATTATATAGCTTTTCTTTCTAACATCTGTTTTGCATGACAATAAAAAAAATAAAAAAATAAATATAAAAAAATATCTCTGCCTTTTTCTGTTTAAATATAATAGTAATTGTTTTCTTTCGGATTACAAAAGAAATGTTGGACATGCGAGCCCACGACGAGCCATTATGCAATAAATGTTATTGCAATTCACTCCTTAATCTGAAATAAAGAGTACATAGTTTGCATAATAGGTCCCTTAGTACAATTAGGGTTATGTACCATGGCCATCTTAATGATCATACAGTTGTTGATTCAATTATTGAATCATAGAGGCTGGTGCTTAGATGAATATCTAATGAGTTAGATTGAGGACTCGTCAAGCACCATCAAATGATTATTAAGAGATGATCTCCAGCCTGAGTAGGAGATGGCAATCCTTTCTCAGTTAGGTTGATATCTGACCGACTTCTTGATGCAGGTCCTTTGCATAGGAATAGAGATTCGGAGGTGTCAGATTAGTTAGGTCAAAGAGTTGACTTAACGAGATCGAGATAACCAAAGTCCTATATCATATGGTGTCATGATATAGGCACACATCCTCTGACCGGAGACAGATGTGTTACTATATGTCTGAGTATGTACATTTGGCAGACCGATAGGTTGATGACCTAATCAAGGTCTATACACCGGCGCGCTGGTGTGCATATAAGGGCATATGAGTAATATGATCTCTCAAAGGGATCATACAGGTTCACTACTGAACCGGAAGACATGAGCTCACTCATGAGATATTGGGAAGAATCAAATTCCGTGCGCACGGTCGTCTCTCTTTGGAAGCTTGACTGAATTTGTTGGTTTGATATATACTTTTGGAAAGTATATGATCAAAACCTAGGTATGATATATGCTTTTGGAAAGTATATGATCGATACCGACTCCCAATGATCGAATGAGAAACTTACTGATAAAACCCTGAAGTAGACAGTATAAAGTTGATCTAATACTTCGGGTTTGTTCTGAGTCTTCCAGTATGCAGGATGCACAGGTATTAGGAATGCCTGAGGGTGATGTGATCATAAACGGTTGTATAACCATGACGCTTCCATTCCTAGGGAGTGATGAAACGGGTCTGGATTTTAGTGACTCCTCTTAGTAGAGAAGTAATCTGATCTTAGTCCAAATGTTGGACATTAATCTGAATGTGATTCAGATTCAATGAGAAGATTAGATTTGATGTCTTGATTTAATCAAGCATCTATGGGAGGCCCGAGATCTGGATTTGAGATGTGATCTCAATATCCATGTCACTATACGTGGAACAATACAATCGCCCTGTCCTTATCTCCAAGTATTCGTGGAGAAAGCGCATTATCCTTGAAAAAGTTCATGGATAATTCTATTGTTGATATATGTATCCGAGCATTGAGAAAATGGATAATTAAATGTGATTTAATTATCATGAATAATATGAATTTGATTCATATTATAAGGAGAGTTATCTTAGATAATTAAATGTGATTTGATTATCAAAGATGTAGATAATGTGAATGTGATTCATATTATTTGAGTACATGAGAATAAGTTATCCAATATAATTAAATATGATTTAATTGTTATGGATAAGAATAATGTGGATAGAAATATCCAATTATTCATAATATATTATAAATGTGATCTATAATGTATTAGAGAGAGTTAATTATAATTTATATGTGTTGATTAATTATTATGTGTATTGGATACACATTGTGTAATTAATTGACAATGTAAATTATATGTTGTTTTGGGTTGTGAATTTGATTCACAATTTTTCTATGGCAAGATTGCAATATTCTCAAATATAATTGTGAATTATTTTTGAAGAATAAAAAGCCAACAAAAGTTGTTGGAAATAAATAGAGGAGATTTTCAAGGAGATATGCAATCTCATGGATTTCCATGAGATTGCTCTCTCCATGGAAAGAGGGGGCGGCACATCATTCCTATAGGGAATGTGTGGCCGTCCACTTTGGAAGGTACATGGAGATGAAATCTCCATGTATCTTCTCTCCTTATTTATTGGTTTGATTTGGATTAATTTGTATTTGATTTTGTCAAATATATTTTGATCTAAATTTGTTGGTTTTACCAACAACAATCTTAGCCATTGGATTGACATAAATCAATCTCATCCATTGATTTTATATGTCACATGGATTGAGATCCATGGATCCCAAAACCCTATAAATAGAGAGGCACACCATGCTCTCTATTTTACACAACACACAATGCTTGAGAAGCATCTCTCTCTCTCTCTTTCTCTTTCTCTCTAGAGGTCAGCCCTTTCTCTCCCTCTCATGGCCGTCCACTATGGATGCCATGGAGAGGTTCTCCATCGCCGCGGCATCGTCGTTATGCTGCCCGTTCTTCTGCTCGTAGATCTCCGTCTCCTTCGGTGCGCCTCGCTCGTGAAGAAGATGTCGGATCTCGTGTGTCGAGATCAGGAGATCCGCCGCTTGGATCATCAACATGGATTGCGAGAAACACGCGGTTCATCCCCGCGCTCGCAAGCGTCTCCTCCGTCGGATCAGACTTGAGACAGGAGGTCTCTTCATTTAGAGACTCGATCACAACCACGCTTCAAGAGGTAATACTATTACTTGTTTGTGGTTTATACGAAACGATTCGAGAAGTGTTCTTGGATCATGTGGTTTCGTCGCATAAAAGTTTTTAAATTCCGCTGCATCGAGCAACTAGTCCGACTAGTCGCTCCTTGTCGTATTCGATACGACGCACACGCTTCCGTGATGCGCTTGAGGATCATACCATATCCTTCAAGTGGTATCAGAGCCTTAGGTCGACGGTTTCGAATAGTGATTCGCTAACCGAGGACGACTTGGGTTCGTTAAGGTCGCGAAGTTTTCATCGCATTTGATTTCGTTGATCTGTTTAGTAAATGAATTCGGCACTGTTTAAATTGTTTAAACACGAATTTAATACTTGGATTTTGTTCCCCATTAAATAAGGAAATCATAGGATCTGAGTTTGCGTAAATCGTATTTCGTATGCTCGAGATATGGTCGTTTTAATGAACATGTATGCACTGTTGCGGGAACTGTGAATCTGAACGTGATTAAAATGTTAATTACTGTTTAGACTTGCCTCGAAATGCGTGAAACATCACTTAGGTTCTTTCCTAAATCAAATTAGCAAACTTTAGAAATTGACTTTGCTTAATTTGAATTTAATATGATCGAGATATGCTAATTTTAGTAAGTAGGGGTCACTGCTGAAATTGCTTTCCTAATCAAGAACCATGTGATTGTCAATTAATGAAATTAATTGTTAATTTCGATAAATAATTATGGAAAATATTTGTGAAATATTAGAAGATGATTATTTCCTTAATTGACTTGGCCCCAATCAATTAATTGATTAGATTTGATCTAAATCTTAATTGATATCACAATCATCAAATTTCTTGCTTGAATAGGATTGGGAATTTGTCTAGCAAATTTCCTTATAATCAAAATTATTTTGATTACTATATGGTATAATTTCGGTTGAAGAACCGATGATCATCTCAAGTACAAATTAATCAATTTGCCATTATCCTTTCCCGAGGCGGATATGGTGTCTAGTCGGGGATCGCTGGGGTAGCGGGTTGCAACGTATGCGGTCCGTCCCACTCCCGCCGGTACTGGCCATGACAGCGGGTAGGGCCGGGATAATGTCCGAGGGATTATGATGTATTTTTCTAATTATTAAAATACGAATTAATACATACTTTGAGAATAATACTATATATATATTCAAGCATAAAATTAAGTTTGATTGATTGAATTGGATTGATAATTAATTTAATATGATTAAGTTAATTATATCCAATTGAGAATACTCTAATATGATTAGAGTTAATAATTCCCTTGGAAGAATTAATTATATGAATGTGATTCATAGTAATTAATTAAATTTGAATAAGAGGTGGAGGATCACATAAGTGACATCCATGGTCTCCCGTCAAGGCGAAGGGTTTCCGTCGCCAGGGATTGTATATAGGAGACGCTTGTACTTAGTGACAGCTCCTATATACAAGCGCATCTGGATCGGACTTTGCTTCTCGAAAGAGTAAGGCCGTATGCGTAGTGACCCCAATATCAGATCCTCATATTATTGGGGCGATATTGGATTGCGCATAGCGAGTTCTATTCCTGTTGACGGTTGGTTCAATTGATGACGGGTCAACATCACCTTAGGGGTGGTGGGCCCGGGCATTAAAGACCGAATTGGGAAATGCAAGTTGGACTTGCAAGGCGGAATGTGTTCCCGCTTCTCTTCATTGGAGTTGCAGTTTCTCATATTATTGGGATGTAACAAAGATAAAGAGGAGATCCCAGATCTTGCTGAGATATAATGGTAAGTATATCTCTTACATTGAAAGTGATTAAGGGAATGAACTTTCAGTGTCTTTGACAAGGCAAGACAACTTTGATATAAAAACTCCTAAATCAAAGTATAATATGTATATATATAAATATATACACTCATGCAAATTTCTTATTTCAGATAATCCTTCATTAAACCCACTCAATTCTATACTCAATAATAACCAGTAAAATATCATGGATTGGACCCTTGATCCAGATATTGTAATTGCAGTTGGACACATAATGTATGTGGTTGCAATATGCAAGTTTCCTTATAATAATGAGAAGTGATAATTAAATAGACAATAGGACTAAAACCCTAGGGTTTGTATGTCTCTATAAGTCTTGATCTCATCGAATGTACTTTGGAAGTGACATGTCAATGATGATCGTAATTATCAAATAATCCTTATAAAATCAATAAAGATATTCTGGCATACACATGTGCTCTTGACATTTAATCATGAATGACATGGTTCTCTGCATCATGTAGAATGGTAGCTCTATGAGAGATGATGTATTCAAATTGTTTGAGTGCATACCTGAACCAATGTTTTAAGAGTTTAGATGGATGTAGGTGATGAGTGTCATCATTCTACTATCTTTACTCTAGTCATTCATGAAGCTTCATAATATTCATATTATATGAATTTAATGAAGCATATATTAAGTGTTGAAATACTCTTATTTTGAATTCTTTTGAATTTAACATGAGAGATCCTTTAGTCTTGAGCAATGGTCGCTTAGAGATAAAGGGAGCGCAGTGGAAGCATGGGTTGGACCCAAGTAAGAAGTATAGTCAAAGATTTGATTATGTGACTTCCATCCAAAGAGTTGGATGAATGCCAATATTGCAATAAGTTGATGTGTTGATAGTATGACTATCAAGTCTGTCTGAAATCCTCAGAAAAGGACTCGGATGGAGCATCAGTATAATCTACATAGATCACTATATTGACTTGCTTATTGAATAATATAAAGTCTAATAATTGTGTCTCAATCTTCTAATCACACTTGCAATTGGTTGCATATGTATTAGAAATTTGATCTTAAAGTTTATTGGTCATCCATGTTGAAAGTGATGCAAGTGTTGCAACAATTTCCATGAGATCAATAGACTTCATATTTTCAGTGGGAGCCCTTAGTCTTAGAGAATGTCTCTATGACCTAGATATTAGAATACACTCATTGTTTATTTCTAATTGTTGGATATAAACATGAATTCTGTAATAAATCTATCATAAAGAGTTATGATGGAGATATTTCAGATAGTAATCTAAAATCTAGTGGACTCTACTAAATTAGAAAATTAATGAATGGTTCATTAAGATTTCTAATACTGAAAAATTAAACCTTTAAAGATCAATAGGAGGATATAAGATCATTTGACAAATGATCTAGCATCAAGTTTTAGACTTATGTTTGTTGATGAGATCAATGGACTAGTAAGACATGAAACTTTAGATTGTCTGAAGATTCAAATCTCACATACTTGTGAATATTGTATTAAAAGTAAAAATGTCCAATACACCCTTCTTTGGGAAAGGTGTAAGATGTTAAGGTATTCAAGATCTCATACATATTGATGTATGTGAATCATCTATATCAGAATAAACATTATGGATATGTGATATCTATTAGTGATTATTTGTGATATGAGATTTCTTCTCTTCACTTAGAAAACTTTGAAATGTTCAAAGATTTCATAATTTTGGTTTAGAATCAAAGTTTGAAGGAAGATGAAATGAATTTGATCTAATCAAGGTAGCTTGTACCTATTAGATGAATTCAAGGAATACCTTATGGAGATGTGAATATCATTTCTATCTCACCCCTCCTAATGAGCCTTAACTCAATAGAGTTGTAGGGAGATGCAATTGATCATGTGTGACATGATTTGATCAATGATTAATCTTAGCATAATTATCTCTTAGTTTCCAAGTATATGTGGTAGAGACTACATTATACACTTAATAAGGTCCCAAGCTGGTAAGCTGGAATCTAGCACCAGAGAGTGCTACTTCATTAGGAAAATAAAGGATGGTATTAGATACCTACTTTATGACCTTGAGATTCTTAAAAGATCTCATCTTTGAGAATATGATTCTTATAGGATGACTCTCTTAAGAATCAAGATGAAAATGAAGTAAAGGAACTCATTTAATCTTGAAAAGATAATGAGGCTCCTGAAATTGGAAACTAAAAGAATAATTGAAGATGATACACTAATACTTCTTCAAATAAGTTTGAGGATGTATTCCATCTGAAAATGATCGGACTTCATGTGATGAAGCTCCTGAGGATCATGACATGGAAAGATGGATGTTAGAAAAAAAAGTCTAATGTAGACTTCAGATACAAGTGTTGTATATGGACCCTCGAGGAACCACCTATATGGGTCAGACCCATTAAGATGTAAATGGATCTTCAAGAGAAAGAGGGAACCTGATGAGAAGGTATAGACCTTCAAAGCACGGTTCGTAGCCATGAGCTACACACCGAAGAGAAGGCATCGCTTGCGATAAGACTTGCTCTCCAGTGACCTTGCTTTAACCCATCAGAATATTGCTAACTATAGCTACACAACTTGTCTATGACATCTTCATGGTGTGAGTCAAGATTGCATTTCTCTATGAATACCTCTCTGAGGATATTCATATGAAGTAGCCCCAGGGCTTCATGGTTGAGGAAAGCAAGGTGTGCTAGCTGAAGAACTCCATCTTTGGACTCCAATAAGTTTCTTGTAGTTGGAACATAAGATTTGATGAAATTATAAATGTTGTGATTTCAGATAAAATCTTGATGAACCATGTGAAGCTTAGTGGGAGTGCCATTGTGTTCATCGTGCTAAATGTAGATATTATTCTAATCATTTAGAATGATATAAGAATAATAATAAGTGTTTTATAATTTGGTTGTTCCATACCTTGAGATACGATTTCAAGGATACCTCTTAGATCTTAATTCTGAAGTCGTTCAGAAGCAAAGAGAAGAGGGCATTGGGACTGTCACATTAGTAGTACACCTTGGACTTATTCCATTTTCTGGAAAATTCCAAGAAAAGCTTCCTTCCCTTAAGATGTGGTAGTGACCTGTCTAAAGGGATAGCACCTCAAAGAGTTGAGGAAGTAAATGCTAGAACTGATTGCACTTGTGCATCAGTTATGAGAAGCTGGATATATGCTAGATGTGTACAAGAGCCAGATGTCTGCCATGCAGTGGGAGTAGTAAACTGTTACTAATCCTGCTATGGAGATAAAACACTTGATTGCAGTAATAACAATATCTTCAAAGATGATAAAACTTAGAGATAGTGATCTGAAAGTCTTATCTTCAAAGGTTTAAGACCTTGTAGATAGTGATCTATAAGGGTCTTAACTGTAGATACCTTAGGAGATAGAGATCTCCAGGAATGAAGGTATTCTAATAAGGATTGTGGGAATGCTGGTTATGATAACTAATAAGATGTAGTGTCAAGGACACTATAACCGACAAAAATTGAGTATCTATTGCATAAGATGCAACATTCGCATTGGATGCGAGCACTGTTACTAGGAGATATGCAAGTGTCGTAAAAGGACTTGGCGTAGTCTCTTGGGAACAGAGTGATTGATCAGCTTACCTAGCTATTTTCTAAATAGCCTATGATTGTCACATGAGTGTGGGTTTAAATGGTTAGCCCATTAATGGCTCTTTGGGCTAGTGGGAGATTGTTGGACATGCGAGCCCACGACGAGCCATTATGCAATAAATGTTATTGCAATTCACTCCTTAATCTGAAATAAAGAGTACATAGTTTGCATAATAGGTCCCTTAGTACAATTAGGGTTATGTACCATGGCCATCTTAATGATCATACAGCTGTTGATTCAATTATTGAATCATAGAGGCTGGTGCTTAGATGAATATCTAATGAGTTAGATTGAGGACTCATCAAGCACCGTCAAATGATTATTAAGAGATGATCTCCAGCCTGAGTAGGAGATGGCAATCCTTTCTCAGTTAGGCTGATATCTGACCGACTTCTTGATGCAGGTCCTCTGCATAGGAATAGAGATTCGGAGGTGTCAGATTAGTTAGGTCAAAGAGTTGACTTAACGAGATCGAGATAACCAAAGTCCTATATCATATGCTGTCATGATATAGGCACACATCCTCTGACCGGAGACAGATGTGTTACTATATGTCTGAGTATGTACATTTGGCAGACCGATAGATTGATGACCTAATCAAGGTCTATACACCGGCGCGCTGGTGTGCATATAAGGGCATATGAGTAATACGATCTCTCAAAGGGATCATACAGGTTCACTACTAAACCGGAAGACATGAGCTCACTCATGAGATATTGGGAAGAATCAAATTTCGTGCGCACGGTCGTCTCGCTTTGGAAGCTTGACTGAATTTGTTGGTTTGATACATACTTTTGGAAAGTATATGATCAAAACCTAGGTATGATATATGCTTTTGGAAAGTATATGATCGATACCGACTCCCAATGATCGAGTGAGAAACTTACTGATAAAACCCTGAAGTAGACAGTATAAAGTTGATCTAATACTTCGGGTTTGTTCTGAGTCTTCCAGTATGCAGGATGTACAGGTATTAGGAATGCCTGAGGGTGATGTGATCATAAACGGTTGTATAACCATGACGCTTCCATTCCTAGGGAGTGATGAAACGGGTCTGGATTTTAGTGACTCCTCTTAGTAGAGAAGTAATCTGATCTTAGTCAAAATGTTGGACATTAATCTGAATGTGATTCAGATTCAATGAGAAGATTAGATTTGCGGTCTTGATTTAATCAAGCATCTATGGGAGGCCCGAGATCTGGATTTGAGATGTGATCTCAATATCCATGTCACTATACGTGGAACAATACAATCGCCCTGTCCTTATCTCCAAGTATTCGCGGAGAAAGCGCATTATCCTTGAAAGAGTTCATGGATAATTCTATTGTTGATATATGTATCCGAGCATTGAGAAAATGGATAATTAAATGTGATTTAATTATCATGAATAATATGAATTTGATTCATATTATAAGGAGAGTTATCTTAGATAATTAAATGTGATTTGATTATCAAAGATGTAGATAATGTGAATGTGATTCATATTATTTGAGTACATGAGAATAAGTTATCCAATATAATTAAATATGATTTAATTGTTATGGATAAGAATAATGTGGATAGAAATATCCAATTATTCATAATATATTATAAATGTGATTTATAATGTATTAGAGAGAGTTAATTATAATTTATATGTGTTGATTAATTATTATGTGTATTGGATACACATTGTGTAATTAATTGACAATGTAAATTATATGTTGTTTTGGGTTGTGAATTTGATTCACAATTTTTCTATGGCAAGATTGCAATATTCTCAAATATAATTGTGAATTATTTTTGAAGAATAAAAAGCCAACAAAAGTTGTTGGAAATAAATAGAAGAGATTTTCAAGGAGATATGCAATCTCATGGATTTCCATGAGATTGCTCTCTCCATGGAAAGAGGGGGGCGGCACATCATTCCTATAAGGAATGTGTGGCCGTCCACTTTGGAAGGTACATGGAGATGAAATCTCCATGTATCTTCTCTCCTTATTTATTGGTTTGATTTGGATTAATTTGTATTTGATTTTGTCAAATATATTTTGATCTAAATTTGTTGGTTTTACCAACAACAATCTTAGCCATTGGATTGACATAAATCAATCTCATCCATTGATTTTATATGTCACATGGATTGAGATCCATGGATCCCAAAACCCTATAAATAGAGAGGCACACCATGCTCTCTATTTTACACAACACACAATGCTTGAGAAGCATCTCTCTCTCTTTCTCTTTCTCTCTAGAGGTCAGCCCTCTCTCTCCCTCTCATGGCCGTCCACTATGGATGCCATGGAGAGGTTTTCTATCGCCGCGGCATCGTCGTTATGATGCCCGTTCTTCTGTTCGTGGATCTCCGTCTCCTTCGGTGCGCCTCGCTCGTGAAGAAGATGTCGGATCTCGTGTGTCGAGATCAGGAGATCCGCCGCTTGGATCATCAACATGGATTGCGAGAAACACGCGGTTCATCCCCGCGCTCGCAAGCGTCTCCTCCGTCGGATCGGACTTGAGACAGGAGGTCTCTTCGTTTAGAGACTCGATCGCAACCACGCTTCAAGAGGTAATCCTATTACTTGTTTGTGGTTTAGACGAAACGATTCAAGAAGTGTTCTTGGATCATGTGGTTTCGTCGTATAAAATTTTTTAAATTCCGATGCATCGAGCAACTAGTCCGACTAGTCGCTCCTTGTCGTATTCGATACGATGCACACGCTTCCGTGATGCGCTTGAGGATCATACCATATCCTTCAAGAAATACATATAAAAAATTAAAAAAGGGGCACGCGCGGAGCATCGCGCCTCCCTCGTCAGGTCCGTGCATGGTCTTCCTCCACCGCTCACCTCCCACGCATAAGGTCCTCCGTCACCGTCCGTTATCGCCACCTTCCTAGTCGCACATGGGTGGCGCTCCACCAGCCAGCGAACGACGCCCGCCGCCCCACCACATGTGTCACCGACCGTTTCCTGGACGTGTCACGACCACCGCTTCCCTCAACTCCAGCCCCTCGCTGAGCACCGTCGTTTCCCTTTGGTCTTCCGATCACCCGCGAGCCCGGCCCACCACCACTATCCATTATCGTATGCCATCGCATCCCTCTACCTAGTTGGGTGTGTGTCGCCCAGCATCTCCGTGACCGCCGGCTGTCCAGCCACCCGCAAGCCCCTTCGCGAAGACAGACGCCACGCTCTACCGCCTTCGTCATTGTTCTGTGCCTGCCGTCGCCGTTCTTGAGGAAGAGGAACGGAGGGACGGCGCACCACCCCTTGTTCCCCATTTTTCGGTTGGAAAACAAAGAGCACAGGGAACCGTAAGCAATTTTAAAAGAAAAAATTGGAAACATTCCATTTCAGCCCTCCAAAGTTCTGAAAATAACGCCCCTGCCAACCAGAGCATCATTTATACTGGGTAAATATCCATTTCTATCCGCTAGTAATTTCTTATAATATTTTGATACAAAAACTTCAAACAATTTCATTTCAGTCCTTCTTATCCAGACTTTATTTTATTGGTTGTTATTGTTCAAATAAATAACATTTGTGCCTAAAAAATACTCATAAAATTAAATTAGACTCCAGTTGTGAACATGTTCATTGTGTAAATTTTGCATTGCTTTTTATTTCCATTTGATGTTATTAAAAAATCAAAAACATGTCATTTTTCCATGTTTGAAATTTGAAAAATCATAAAAATTCGAAAATTGCCTAAAAATTCTAAAAAAAAAAGATTAGTTTCATTTTATTGTCTTTTATTTTGTGTACAAATTTCACGTCATACTTATTTATAAAAACCAAAAAATGTAAAATACTAAAAATTTTATAAAAATTATAGAAAATTGTAGAAAAATCAAAATATAATGATTTCAGTTTCTCTGTGTAGATATTTGTTTATGTTTTAGCATAAAAATAATTCCCAGGAGTTTTGGGTACTTAAAGTATTTTAAATTACAAATTACTCTAGGCTTTGCACTATTTCTCATTTTTGCCACTATTTGATTTTTAGAAAAATACAAAAACATCTGAAAAACTTGGAAAAATTATCAAAAACATTAAAAAAGATTTAAAATTCAAAAATATTTTCTTTACAATTTTTTGATCATTTCTGATATAATTGAAAAATACAAAAAAGTGTGGTGTGTGTATTTCTTTCCTTGTGCATATTGTTCTTTATTTGAAAATAAAAAAATTGAAAAATTAAAAACCATTAAAAATTCATTTTATTTTATTTCAAAATTTGACTACTTAGTTTTTCAATCGTGCTCCTTGTGTTCGACCCTGGTCGCTATACCAGGTAAATTAAGTAGCGAAGACTGCTTACCTTTCATTGATTGATTTTCTTTAAAGCGGTTTTATACATTTTTCTCGTTGAGTTAGCCGATTAATTGGGGTCGCAACGACCATTAATATATTTGCATACTTAACCCTAGTCTATTCGACGCTCATCAGAATCATTAATCCACGATTCATCGCCTTTATTCTTTTATTTTAGCTCTATTTCCTTAGTCAAATACCTGTAAATATCCACTAATTTCATGAAATTACCATTTTGCATGCATTGGTAAATATGCATTTATAACACTGTTTATATTCAAGTAAAAAAGTAAAGAAAAAAAAGAAAAAGAAATAAAGAAAAGAAATAAAAAATAAAGGATGTATTTATGAAATAAATGCAGACTAACCTGAACCCCGAGAGAAGGTCAAGACTTGACCTGATTGACCGGGAATAAAATAGGGGGGATAGGATCTTTAATCCAAAAATCAAAAAATCATTTGTAAATATTTTTTCCTGTATATTTGTACAAAACTTACACTATTTTGTTTGTATATAAATATTTTTCTAAACAAAAGTTGTAAATAAAAATGTTTTGTAAATAATAAAAATAATTGCAAAGTAAAACCATGTACAGATTAAAAGTATCCACACTCAAAAAAGCTGTAAAGCAATAATTGAAAGACCAATTTCGGCTCCATACAAATCAAAATGAATCAAACTCACTTCCATTGTAATCTTAATTAAATTATCTTTCAAATGGCTATGGTTTCATAATTTTTGGAGTTACGGTTGAAAAGTCGATTTTCTAGGGTAGTTTATGTAATTTTACCACTTACTTATTATATATATTTATTCATATTTATTTTTTATACATAATGTAGATAATTGTAAATATTCTCTTCATTAAAATAATAATAATAATAAAGTTTTAAAAAAATATTGAAAATTAATTTCCTTTATTTGTACATGTGTATAATGTACTATATGTATAAAATACTTGTATATAACTAATTTCCTTATATGAAAATCACTAAAAAATCTAATATATAACACTAATTAATTAAATTAATATAAGTACGAAAATTAGATTTATTTATTTAATTTATTCATTTATGTGATTGGAAAACTTGCCTTGTATATAAAGATTTGATTTTATGCCATAAATAACCACCATTAAGGAGGCTAATTAATTTTTGTAAATTAATTATTTTAATTATTTTATTTAATTCCGAATTTTATTTTTAATTAATTAATTTATTTATATAATTTATTTAATTAATTAACCAAAAACCACATTCCTTATTTGTACATATTTTCCTTTTTGATTTTTCATTCTCTTTTTATTGGGCTCCTCCTCCCTCATTTGCTCCTTATCAATCTTTCGTGGAGAAGGAGTCCCATTCTCGAAATTCTATCGGTCAATAGAGAAGCCCAGCCCCCGAGCCATCTGATGACAGTGATCGATTGTCGTCAAGACCATCACAACGCCCGCCTCCCTTAGGTTAGGTCCATTTTTACTTCTCGCTTCTCATCTAGATTAATTGTAGGGTAAATTATCATTTCAATTTCATCATCAATATTTTATTCGTAATCCTCATTAATCGTAGTTTTTAATCATCCTAAAAAAATGATTCCGAATCCGATGTCAATCATCCACGCGATTTTTGTGACCTCTTCATTTCCATTCTACCTCACGCAACCACGCATGGTGGTCGGACATCCGAATCTATCTTCCATATCGCAGGATCCGCACCCGTTCACACATCCTAAGTTGTTTATAAATAAAAAAATAAAAAATAAACAAACAAAAAATTATATAGATTTTCTTTCTAACACTGTTTTACAAGACAATATAAAAAATTAAAAAATTAAAAAAAAATTATCTCTGACATTTCTATTAAAAAATAATTAAAAAATTCTTTCTGTTTGCAAAAGAAATACATATCAAAAATTAAAAAAAAAACAAAAAAAGGGGCACGTGTGGACCACCGCGCCTCCCCCACAAGGCCCGACTCCATCTCTGCCACCCGCCCAGCATCTGGAGGCCCGTCGCCCATCCGTGCATGGTCTTCCTCCACCGCACACCTCCTTCGCATGAGGTTCTCTGTCGTCGTCCGTTGTTTCCACCTTCCATGGTCGCACTTGGGCAATGCTCCACCAGCTAGCGGGCGGCGCCCGCTGCCCCACCACGCGCGTCACCGACCACTACTTCCCTCAGCTCCAGCCCACCGCAGACCCTTCATCATGCCTCCCCATATCTGCCAACACCTGCATGGGCAGGACCGATCTCCAGCCCTCCGCGGAGCACCACCGCACCCCATTGGTCTTACGGTCACCTGAGAGCCCGACCCGCCACCGCTATCCTCTGTCGTACGCCATCACATCCCTCCACCGAGCTGGGCGTGTGTCGCCCAGCATCTCTACGACCGCGGACCATCCATCCACCCGCGAGCCCCTTCGCGAAGATAAACGCCATACTCTACCGCCTCTGCCATCATTCTGCACCTGCCACCGTCGTTCTTAAGCAAGAGGAAGGGAGGGACATCGCACCACCTTTTTTCTTGGTTGGAAAATAAAGAGCAGAGGGAACCCTATGGTGATATTAAAATAAAAAATTAGAAACATTTCATTTCACCCCTCCAAAGTTCTGAAAATTGCTCGAACGCCCTTGCCAACTGGAGCATCACGTGCATAGCACGTTTATACTAGTTCATTTCCATTTCTATCTGCTAATAATTTCTTGTTATATTTTGATACAAAAACTTCAAACAATTTCATTTCAGTCCATCTTATCCAGACATTATTTAGTTGGTTGTTATTGTTCAAACAAATAGCATTTCTGCCTCAAAAATTCTCATAAAATAAAATTAGACTCCTACTGTGAACATGTTCTTTGTTTAAATTTTTCATTGCTTTTTATTTCTATTAGATATTATTAAAAAATCAAAAACATGTCATCTTTCCCTCTTTGAAATTTGAAAAATCATAAAAAATTGAATATCGCTTAAAAATTCTAAAAAATTAGATTAGTTTTATTTTATTATCTTTTATTTTCTCAACAATTTTCACGCATTAATTATTTATAAAAAAACAAAAAAATGCAAAATACTAAAAATCTTATAAAAATTGTAGAAAAATGTAGAAAAGTTAAAAATAATGATTTCAGTTTCTATGTATAGAGATTCTTTTTATAGTTTAGCATAAAAATAATTCCCAGGAGTTTTAGGTACTTCAAGTAATTTTAAGTTGCAAATTACTCCAGGTTATGCACTGTTTCTCATTTTTACCACTATTTGATTTTTAGAAAAATACAAAAACAATACAAAAAAAGTGTGGTGTGTGTATTTCTTTCCTTGTGCATATTGTTCTTTATGTGAAAATAAAAAAATTTGAAAAATTAAAAACCACTAAAAATTCATTTTATTTTATTTCAAAATTTGACTACTTAGTTTTTCAGTCATGCTCCTTGTGTTCGACCCTGGTCGCTATACCAGGTAAATTAAATAGTGAAGACCGCTTACATTTCATTGATTTATTTTCTTTGAAGTGATTTTATACATTTTTCTCGTTAAGTTAGCCGATTAATTGGAGTCACAATGACCATTGATATATTTTCATACTTAACCCTAGTTGATCGAATGCTCATCAGAATGATTAATCCACGATTCATCGCCTTTATTCTTTTATTGTAGCTCTATTTCCTTAGTAAAATACCTATTAATATCCACTAATTTCATGAGATTACCATTTTGCATGAATTGGTAAATATGCATTTATAACACTGTTTATATTCAAATAAAATAATAAAGAAGAAAAGAAAAAGAAAAGAAAAAATAATAAATAAAGAATTTATTTATGAAATAAATGCAGATTGACCTGAACCTCGAGAGAATGTCAAGACTTGACCTGATCGACAAGGAATAAAGTAGGGGGGATAGGGTCTTTAATCCAAAAATCAAAAAAAATCATTTGTAAATATTTTTTCCTGTATATTTGTACAAAACTTACACTATTTTATTTGTATATAAATATTTTTCTAAACAAAAGTTGTAAATAAAAATGTTGTGTAAATAATAAAAATAATTGCAATGTAAAACCATGTACAGATTAAAAGTATCCACACTCAGAAAAAGCCGTAAAGCAATAATTGAAAGACCAATTACGGCTCCATATGAATTCAAATTGAATCAAACTCGCTTCCATTGTAATCTAAATTAAATTATCTTTTAAATGGTTGTCGTTTCATAATTTTTTGAATTACGATTAAAACGTCGGTTTTCTGGGTGGTTTATGTAATTTTACCACTGACTTATTGTATATATATTCATAATTTTTTTATACATAATGTAAATATTTGTAAAAATTCTCTTCATCAAAATAATAATAATAATAATAAAACTTTAAAAAATTATTTAAAGTTAATTTCCTTATTTGTACATATATATAATGTACTATATGTATAAAACACTTGTATATAACTAATTTCCATATATAAAAATCACCAAAAAATCTAATATCTAATATTAATTAATTAAATTTATATAATTACGAAAATTATATTTATTTATTTAATATATTCATTTATGTGATTTGAAAACCAGCCTTGTATATAAAGATTTGATTTCATGCCTTAAATGACCATCATTATGGTAGCTATTTAATTTTTGTTATTTTATTTAATTCCGAATTTTCTTTTTAGTTTATTTATTTATTTTATTTAATTAACCGATAAACACATTTCTTATTTTTACATATTTTCCTTTTTGATTTTTCATTCTCTTTTTATTGGGCTCCTCCTCCGTCATTTGCTCTTGATCAATCTTTCGTGGAGAAGGAGCCCCATGCCCGAAATCTCGTTAGTCGATAGAGGAGCCCAACCCCTGAGTCGTCCGGTGACAGCAAATTGGTTGTCGTCGAGGCCATCACAGCGCTCGCCTCCCTCAGGTTAGGTCCATTTTTACTTCTCGCTTCTCATCTAGATTAATCGTAGGGTAAATTATCATTTCAATTTCATAATCAATATTTTATTCGTAATCCTCATTAATCGTAGTTTTTAATCATCCTTAAAAAAATGATTCTGAATCTGATATCAATTGTCCACACCATTTTTGTGACCTCTTCATTTCCATTCTACCTCACGCAACCACGCACCTCCCACCACACACGGTGGTCGGAGATCCGGATCTATCTTCCATATCGCAGGATCTGCTCCCGTTCACGCATCCTAAGTTATTTATAAATAAAAAAATAAAAAAACAAACAAACAAAAAATTGTATAGATTTTCTTTCTAACATCTATTTTGTTGGACAATATAAAAAAATAAAAAAATATCTTTGCCTTTTTCTATTAAAAAAATAATAAAAAAAATTCTTTCTGTTTACAAAAGAAATACATATAAAAAATTAAAAAAAAAGGGGGGCACATGTGGACCGCCGCACCTCCCTTGCTAGGCCTGACGCCATCTCTGTAGTCTGCCCAGCATTTGGAGGCCCGTCGCCCATCCGTGCACAGTCTTCCTCCACCGTGCACCGCCCCCGCATGAGGTTCTCCGTCATCGTTCGTTGTTTCCACCTTTCACGATCGTACTTGGGTGGCGCCCACCGCCCCACCACGCGCGTCACCGGCCACCTCCTGGACGTGTCACGACCATCGCTTCCCTCAGCTCCAACCCACCGCGAGACCCTTCATCATGCCTCCCCGTCTCCGCCAACACCTGCACGGGCGGGACCAATCTCCAACCGCCCACGGAGCACCACCGCGCCACATTGGTCTTCCGATCACCCGAGAGCCCGACCTGCCACCACTATCCTCTGTCGTACGCCATCACAACCCTCCACCGAGCTGGGCGTGTGTCACCCAGCATCTCCGTAATTGCGGACCATCCAGCCACCCGCGAGCCCCTTCGCGGAGACAGATGCCACGCTCTGCCATTTTATCCAGACTTTATTTAGTTGGTTGTTATTGTTCAAATAAATAGCATTTCTACCTCAAAAATTCTCATAAAATTAAATTAGACTCCTGCTGTGAACATGTTCATTATGTAAATTTTGCATTGCCTTTTATTTCCATTTGATATTATTAAAAAATCAAAAACATGTCATCTTTCCCTGCTTGAAATTTGAAAAATCATAAAAAAAATCGAATATTACTTAAAAAAATTCTAAAAAAATAAATTAGTTTTATTTTATTGTCTTTTATTTTCTATTAAAATTTCATGAATTAATTTTTTTATAAAAGTCAAAAAATGCAAAATACTAAAAATCTTATAAAATTTGTAGAAAATTGTAGAAAAATCAAAAAATAATGATTTCAGTTTTTCTGTGTAGATATTTGTTTATAGTTTAATTAAAAATAATCTCCAAGAGTTTCGGATACTTAAAGTAATTTTAAATTGCAAATTACTCTAGGCTATGCACTGTTTCTCATTTTTGCCACTATTTGATTTTTAGAAAAATACAAAAACATCTGAAAAACTTGGAAAATTACCAAAAATATTAAAAAAGATTTAAAACTCAAAAATGTTTTCTTTGTAATTTTCTGAACATTTTTTATATAATTGAAAAATACAAAAAAGTGTGGTGTGTGTATTTATTTCCTTGTGCGTATTATTCTTTATCTGAAAATTAAAAAATTTTGAAAAATTAAAAACCACTAAAAATTCATTTTATTTTATTTCGAAATTTGACTACATAGTTTTTCAATCGTGCTCCTTGTGTTCGACCCTGGTCGCTATACCAGATAAATAAAATAGCGAAGATCGCTTACATTTCATTGATTGACTCTTTTCTTAAGTGGTTTTGTACATTTTTCTCGTTGAGTTAGCCGATTAATTGGGGTCACAGTGACCATTGATATATTTGCATACTTAACCCTAGTTGATCGGTTGCTCATCAGAATGGTGTCGTTGCCGGGGAGCACGACTTTGTAGTTATTTTTCAGTTTTATTTATTTGTCTCTACATATTATAACTATTTTCTGACCATCATCTGCTTTGATTTTTGTGCGAGGAACCGCTTGGTTGACGACTCGAATTCTTTTTGGAGGACTTGCGCAGAGGAGGAGCAGAAGAGAGCAGGAGTCAGTTGTTCTATTTAGAGAACATTTTGAGATTTTTGTAATAACTTAGACCCTGAAACTGTTTGGACACTTGTACTCGGGGTCTGTTTTGCCAAGTGCCGGTGCACATGTGGGATCCCAACTAGTTTATGTGCTTAAGACCCTAGTTGTAGGTTTTATTATCTTGCTTGAGCCAGGTAATTTATTAGGTCCAAAGCCCTAAACAAGAATTTTTGCACCTATAGAGTAGAGCGTAATTTGGACTTAGTCAAATTAATTGGTTATGGCCTGCTAATAGAAGTTATTGCTAGGATGGTTCATGTGCATCATGTAGGTTAGTTTAATTTTCTGTATTTAAATTCTACGTGGATCACTTGCATGTAGAGTGCTGACGACAAGGTATGCATCTCTTCAACCCTACATGCATCATTGGATTTCATCGTGCATTAGCTTTTCTAATCCCCCCCTTGATTTCACTTACATAATTCAAACAGGAAATTTGACACTCGTTAGACGTTATTTTTGAAGAAAAAAATCCAAAAAAGAGAAAACCAAAAATTGAAAATTGGGACTGCTAATTGAACTTTACTCTCAAAATCAAATGTAATTGATTCATACTATTGTTTTGGGGAGAGCAACCCCCTCCTTATTTGATTTATCTACGAAGAGAGAGCGACTCGCACACTAGGATAGAGCC
This sequence comes from Ottelia alismoides, assembly GCA_037367405.1. Classification (NCBI taxonomy): domain Eukaryota; kingdom Viridiplantae; phylum Streptophyta; class Magnoliopsida; order Alismatales; family Hydrocharitaceae; genus Ottelia; species Ottelia alismoides. The sequence goes on from JAZKJV010000331.1 coordinate 302,023, forward strand.
ATACTTGATCTCTCTTCAGACTACTGATCTTGGGGTTAGTCGTTCTCCAGTGAGGATCTCTCCAGTAGTCGGTAAAGCGGTATGCGACATCCATAGCAGATTGAATTGATCGGGTAGCCGGTAAACGGTCTGTAATTCATACTGACTGGGAAGATCTAACTTTGGGATTGGGCTAGTCTCCTGGGAGCATCGAGTTCCCAACAAATCGCACTAATAGCTCTGATAGATTGATTTATCACCTAAACTCTAAAATTGACAAGATAATTGATCGCATCTTCACGGTGTTTACATTGCTTTGAGTAGGTGAATTGTGGGTTTGCATTGTGTTTGTATGTGATTGGTGTGAGTTGGTTACGATCATCGTATGTAGATCATTAGCATTTGCCTTCTCTTCTTTTTCTATCTGTTTCCTTTTCCCTCCCTCCCTTCATTATCCTCCCCCTTACCTATTCTCTTGATGATGGGTCGCCCTTCATTCCAGCCGGATCTTGGGGCTTATTCTTTTCATTCCCATCATTTTCGCCCACTCTCTTGGGAGGTTGGAACTCCGACTGACATCCCATGTTCTCCATCCTCACCTTCTTCTACTGGGCATTTTGTGCTTGATGCCTGAAGAGTTCAGATTAAGCATATGCGAGACCCGGGTGATTTCATTGCTGAGATGAGAGCGCATTCCATAGGATATCACATGGAGCAGTTATGAGTTTTAGACGACTTCTATCCTGGTATGATGGATGAGTACCCAGATCAGGAAGTGCATCCCACTTTGACAATGAGTCCCTTCATTCTGGATTTAGAGTTCATTATTCTACTGCCAAAGTTTTCTAGCGGAGTGCATGAGGAGCCATATATTCATATATCTGAGTTTGAGGATTTTTGTGGATCACAAGCATACCTAGATATCACTTCTGAGGAGCGGATGTTGATGACCTTCCCTTTCTCACTTCAGACTAGAGCCAAGAGTTGGCACTGACGGTTGGGAAGGAAGTTCGTTGTGTGGGGAGACTTACGCTTAGAGTTCTTATAGAGATTTTACCCCCAGCGTAAAGCAGATATGATGCGGTCTTTCATTACAGATTTTTCAGTAGACCCCCAGGAGCCATTGCATGATTCATGGTTGAGGTTTCTTGACCTCTTGAGGAGATTTCCAGAGCATGGAATCTCGAAGACTGACCCTATACAGATCTTCTATAGGGGGATGACCACCGAGCAGCAGACACTGGTCGATACCTCGTGTAGTGGTTCACACCACAATCATGACATGAATTCACTTTGGATCATCATTGGAGAGCTTTCTGATATCTCGTTGACTTCCCAATCTTCACGAGATGATTTTGTCGGGACAACACACGAGAGAGATGCAACACCAGTTACGTCTGATATACTTCATGAGGATTCATAGAGCACACATTATTCCGAAGACATGGATTCTACTACATTTCAGATGACGGACGTGTTGACCACCACTGTGAGTTTCCAGAGCCAGACATTGGTCGAGTTCCCGTTGGTTTTACACCCAGAGTTTGAGCTAGTCCTGCACTTTCACGTCGAGTATTCTTGTATTCTAGATCTGCTAGTATCACAAGAAATAGAGGAGGAGCCCACATTGTTTCAGCCATCCTTTCAACCATTTCAATTTCCTTGTCCAGATGATTCAATTTTCATTCTTCAAAAGATCTTCTCAGATTCAGATACACATTTGGATCCATCTCCACATAGAGAGCTTGATGAGGGACACCATTTTGATTTGGCATACCTAGATAGTCCCATCTTTGAGCTGTGTGTCCTCCCATTTGATGAGGTCGATACATGTTTGAAGGACCTGATATTTGGCAGCATAGATCCCTAGTTCGATTATGATTCCTTTGTTCTCACTGATGATTTTGCATTACTCTCCGAGGGTTATCTACGGGAGGATGCCACATACCCTGTGTACTCGGTTTCACTTTCTAGGAGTCCGATCTGTCAGATAACATGAACGAGTCTTCTGATACTTCTGATCTTACTGAGTCTAAGTTTTTTGTCTCCTCGATGACCCTCGCGAGGATGACCCGATCTTTGAGGTATTCGATGATTTTACTGACTTCTCTACATTACATGCATCGGGTATCAGCCTTTCTAGTGAGTCTCTCGATCTTGATCTTCCTTATCTTTTTGAGACGGTGATTAATATGGAGGATTCGCTGACAGATCCTTCCTTCTCCACGTTCAATTTCTTCGGATCCATCCATTCACTCCATTCAGACCTTGAGCCGATGATTTCTTTTGTGCTACTGGAGTATGATCATACATCGTCTTTTCTTTTCCTAGTAGTCGACGCCCACTTGAATGCATATTCGGGTGTCTCTTTGGACCATCCTGAGTCTGTTGTTGTTCTCCCACCGAGAAGACAACAGCAGTACAGCATACGCATTACATATGTCGTCCTGAACCTTGATACATCGTTATCCTAGCCTTTGCGCCTAGCTAGGGGCGTAAAGTCTAGCGCTTGTTGAGAGGCACCTCAACGTTGTCTTTCTTGCACTTGTATAGATCCATTATGTCCATATCATTGATTCTTTCTGTCTAAACACCCCATCTTCATCCCATGATTATGCACCACTTAGGGTGCACTTTACCCAAAGTATGGGGGGTGTCAGACTTGTGATTATCTATTTGATTATATTACCTCTGTTTTGTTGCCTATACTTCGGGATATTTCACCCTAAGTATAGGGGGATAATATTTGTGCATCCTATCCCTCGATTTTCCCCTTATGTATAGTCTTCTATACTTAGGATTACTGGATCCTAAGTATAGGGGGATCACCGACTTCCACTCATTATATTCTTTCATTCATCATTGTAGCATAGTATTCTTTTCACTTTTTTATACTTAGCATGAGTTATGTCTTCCTTTGCCGCTCTTTGATCACTATGAGGACATAGTTCGAGCTAAGTATAGGGGGTGTCGTATATATTGTATATATACTTCAGCCATAACTCGTATTTTTAATATGTCTAAAATACAGTATAAATACTTGCAAAAATTCAGAAAAATCAAGTAAAAAAAGATGCAGATATTTCCTCAAATTTCTTTTTGTATATAATGATTAATAAGTCAGGTTAAAATATTTTGAAAAATATTTTTAAAGCAATTTGAAAATCTGTTGGAAAAATTTTTGAAAACTATTTGAAAAAGGTTTGTAAAATATTTTCAACCTTTGTAAAAATATTTTGGTTGTAAAAAATTTCTTTTCTTTGTGTGAAATAAAATTATTTTGTAAAACTATTTATAAATGTTATGAAAATGGTTGAAAAATTATTTTGAAATATATATATATATTGTTTGAAAAAAATGTTTGCAAAAACTATTTTTAAATGTTTGTAAATGATTGTAAAATTGTTTGAAAAATTATTTTGGACTACAACATTCAAAATTATTTGTGAAATTATTTTCAAATAAGTTTGAGGAATATATGCATCACACACACCAAAAAAATTGTATACTTGTATATATTACTAACCATTTTCTGGTAAAAAAAAGAAAAAATCCCTAAAAACTCCAAAAACCAAAAGTCTATAAAATTTTACATAATTAAACTTTCAAAAAAACTCTTTTTGCATGTGCATCATTTTTCAAAAATCCATAAAAGTTCAAAATTAGAAAATTGTTTCACAAAAAGATTTTGTTTTATTTCTTTGCATTGTACATATTTTCTTGCATTTTCATGTAGATTTTTCATGATAATATTGACATTTAAACTAAGTCTGGAATAAAATTGAAGAATGGAGCTTAGTTGGACCTTAATCCATTTAATTTCAGAGGAACCTTATAAGAACTGGTGTTAAGACTTTTCGGGTCCTAGTGACTTAATTATTTGACTCCATAAGAATATGTTCACATGTCATCCTGATTAGTCTAAATAGAATATTTTACAACACACGCAGATTCTTTCAGACCATGGCTTACCTTGGACAAGCACTCTACAGGTAGCTCTTCATGAAGGAGGTAGTGAGGGGGCAGAATCTTTTGGCTTGGGGTAGCATATGAGGGTAGTACATCTAGGCGGAACCTCTCATCCTCCTCTAGGGAGGGAAGTGCGTATCAACCTGGTCTGGCAATGTTGAGGTCTAAAGACATGATGCTGTGGGGTTACAATAATGCTTCAAAAGAGGGATAGTCTACTAGATCAAGAGGAAAAACTCCTTATGTACATGTTGCACCTTGTATATATTTAAAAAAAATGCAGAATCTCCAAAAGTGGGCATGCCTGATTGAAAAGTAAAATGCCTGCCGGAAGTGTATATACAAGTGAAAAAAATAAGAGCTTCAAAGTCAAATGTTTGTAAGCTTGCAGCAGATGAGTTGGCTACACTGGTCATGCATCCAAGGATAGGTAGCTACACTGGTTACCATCCATTCTCTTCTCCATCCCCTCTTCTTGAGCTGGTTGTACTTGAACTTAGAAGGGGATATCCCCGCTCCTCGAGGAAAGAGTTGCTAGATCGGGGGTCTAAAGTTACCATGTTGAGAGAGGCTGTTCTTTGCTACTTTTGAGATGAGGAGCTATATTTCACTTACACCGTACAAGTAAAGATTCATAGTCATAAGAATTTGTGTATGTAGACTTGTTTTGACCTGACTGTTGAGGAGACCCGAATAGGAGTCTTTTGGAACTTAGAGGCTGTTAGGTTTTAAATCCATTTCCCATTAAGGTTCCACCACACTAATAATCCAAAGGTCCGACAGAGCTACATACTACAATTTTATGAAGATAAGTTTAAAAGTCAACATTGTTCTAAGTTCTTTCCTTTTTCCTTTCTTTATTTTTGTTTTCACTTATTTTCCAAATAAGTGTCTGCTAAGGGACTAGCAAAGGTAAAGTATAGGGGAATGATGAATCCATGATTCATCACCTTTATTCTTTTATTTTAGCTCTATTTCCTTAGTCAAATACCTGTAAATTCCCACTAATTGCATGAAATTACCATTTTGCATGCATTTGTTAAATATGCATTTTTAACACTCTTTATATTCAAATAAAAGAACAAAGAAGAAAAGAAAAAGAAAATAAAGGATGCATTTACGAAATAAATGCATACTGACCCAAACACCGAGAGAAGATCAACACTTGACCTGATCGACCAGGAATAAAGTAGGGGGGATAGCCAAAAATAATTTGTAATTTTTTTCCTTTTTATTTTTTAATTTATTCTTTGTATATTTGTACAAAACTTTTATGATTTTATTTGTATTTAAATTGACCTCAAACTAAATATTTTTCTAAACAGAAATCTTAAATAAAAATGTTTCATAAATAGAAAAAATAATTGCAAAGTAAAATAATGTACAGATTAAAAGTATCCACACTTAGAAAAGACTGTAAAGCAATAATTGAAAGACCACTTCCGGCTCCATATGAACTCAAATTGAATCAAACTAACTTCCATTGTACTCTAAATTAAATTATCTTTCAAATGTTTGTGGTTTCATAATTTTTGGAGTTACGGCTGAAAAGTCATTTTTCTGGGGTGGTTTGCGTAATTTCACCATTACTTATTGTATATATTTATTCATATTCAAATTTTAAACATAATGTACATGATTGTAAATATTATCTTCATTAAAAATAAAAAGGTAAAATTTTTAAAAATATTTATTTAAAATTAATTTCCTTATTTGTACATATGGATAATGTACTGTATGTATATAATACTTGTATATAACTAATTTCCTTTTATAAAAATCACCAAAAAATTAATATCTAACATTAATTAATTAAGTTAATATAATTATGAAAATTGGATTTATTTATTTCATTTAAGCATTTATTTGAAAATATGCCTTGTATATAAAGATTTGATTTTATGCCTTAAATAACCACCATTAAGATGGCTAATTAGTTTTTTATATTAATTATTTTAATTATTTTATTTAAATCCAAATTTTTATTTTTAATTAATTAATTAGATTAGATTAGATTATTCAATAAACACATTCCTTATTTGTAAATGTTTTCCTGTTTGATTTTTCCTTCTCTTTTTATTGGGCTCCTCCTCCCTCATTTGCTCTTGATCAATCTTTGGTGGAGAAGGAGCCTCATTCCTGAAATCCCGTCGGTCGATAGAGGAGCCCATCCCTCGAGTCGTCTAGTGACAGTAGATCGGTTGTCGTCGAGGCCATCACGACGCCCGCCTCCCTAAGGTTAGATCCATTTTTACTTCTCGCTTCTCATCTAGATTAATCGTAGGGTAAATTATCATTTCAGTTTTATCATAAATATTTTATTCGTAATCCTCATTAATCGTAGTTTTAATCATCCTAAAAAAATGATTCTGAATCCAACGTCAATCATCCACGCCATTTTCATGACCTCTTCATTTCCATTCTACCTCACGCAACCACGCACCTCCGACCACGCACGGTGGTCATAGATCTGGATCTATCTTCCATATCGCAGGATCTGCACCCATTCACGCATCTTAGGTTTTTATAAATAAAAAAATAAAAAAGAAACAAACAAAAAAATTATATAGCTTTTCTTTCTAACATCTGTTTTGCAGGATAATATAAAAAATATAAAAATATATAAAAAAATATCTCTACCTTTTTATGTGTAAAAAAATAATAAAAAAATTCTTTCTATTTACAAAAGAAATACACATAAAAAATTAAAAACAAAACAAAAAAGGGGCACGCGTGGACCACTGCGCCTCCCTCTCCAGGTCCGTACGCAGTCTTCCTCCACCGTGCACCTCCCCCGCGCGAGATCCTCCGTCGCCATCCTTTGTTTCCATCTTCCACGGCCGCACTTGGGTGGCACTCCACCAGTCAGTGAGCGACACCTGCTGCCCCACCACGCACGTCACCGACCATCGCTTGGACGCGTCACGACCACCGCTTCCCTCATCTCCAGCCCCCCGCGGAGCATCGTCGCGCCCCTTTGGTCTTCCGATCACCCGCGAGCCCGGCCAGCCACCACTATCCTCTATCGTACGCCATCGTAGCCCTCCAACGAGTTGGGCATGTATCGCCCTGCATCTCCACGACCGCTGACCGTCCAGCCGCCCGCGAGCCCCTTTGTGAAGACAGACGCCACGCTCTACTGCCTCTGCCGTCGTTCCGCGCATGCCGCCGCCATTCTTGAGGAAGATGAAGGGAGGGGCGGCGCACCACCCCTTGTGCCCCATTTTTTTGGTTGGAAAACGAAGAACACAGGGAACCTTAAGGCGATTTTAAAATAAAAAAATCTAGAAACATTTCAGTTCAGTCCTCTAAAGTTCTGAAAATCACACGGACACCCCTGCCAACCAGAGCATCACGTGCATAGCACGTTTATACTGGGTAAATATCCATTTCTATCTGCTATTAATTTCTTGTTATATTTTGATACAAAAACTTCAAACAATTTCATTTCAGTCCATCTTATCCAGACTTTATTCAGTTGGTTGTTATTGTTCAAATAAAAAAATATGTGCCTCAAAAATTCTCAAAAAAATAAATTAGACTCCTGCTATAAACATGTTTATTGTGTAAATTGTGCATTGCTTTTTTTCCATTTTATACTATTAAAAAATCAAAGACATGTCATCTTTCCCTATTTGAACTTTGAAAAATCATAAAAATTCGAATATTGCTTAAAATATTCTAAATAAAGATTATTTTCATTTCATTGTCTTTTATTTTCTATCCAAATTTCATGCATTACTTATTTATAAAAACAAAAAAAAATAAAATACTGAAAATCTTATAGAAATTGTAGAAAATTGTAGAAAAAACAAAAAATAATGATTTCAGTTTCTATGTGTAGATATTTGTTTATAGTTTAGCATAAAAATGATTCCTAGGAGTTTCAGTACTTAAAGTAATTTTAAGTTGCAAATTACTCCAGGTTGTGCACTGTTACTCATTTTTACCGCTATTTGATTTTTAGAAAAGTACAAAAACATCTCAAAAACTTGGAAAAATTACCAAAAACATTAAAAAAAGATTTAAAACTCAAAAATATTTTCTTTACAATTTTCTGAACATTTTTGATATAATTGAAAAATACAAAAAAGTGTGGTGTGTGTATTTCTTTCCTTGTGCATATTGTTCTTTATTTGAAAATAAAAAAATGAATAATTAAAAACCACTAAAAAATCATTTATTTTATTTCGAAATTTGACTACTTAGTTTTTCAATCGTGCTCCTTGTGTTCGACCCTGGTCGCTATACCAGGTAAACTTACTAGCGAAGATCGCTTACATTTCATTAATTGATTTTCCCTTAAGTGGTTTTATACATTTTTTCGTTGAGTTGCTGATTAATTGGGGTTGTAATGACCATTGATATATTTGCATACTTAACCCTAGTTGATCAGTCGCTCGTCACAAATCTATCTACAAGCTCAAGTACTGTCATGCTCTGTCTAAGAGGACCAAACTCGAGCGGTCAAGTAAGGTTGCCGGAAGAAGGTTAATAGAAGTGTTGTTGTCTAATAGAGTACGATCGAACTGCTGCTCGTGAATGGGGAATCTGACATATGGAGTTCCTGCATCTGGCCTCTTGGCTAGCAAACGGTTCTGGATAACGAAGCATGTGGCACAGGTAAGCACATAGATATCTGCATTGTGGTTGCGCCTCTTCTAATTATGTATTGTGGTCTTCTCTCTAATATTCTTCTGGAAGAGAGGGATGTTCTCCAATGCCTCCTGGAGAGTTAGCTGGATATGAAATCGATCTATCATCTGCTTGCTGAAGTCTAACCACTGTCTCTTTTTGGGATTTTGAACTTTTTGGCTCTTCCCTAAGCAAAGTGTTTGTAGGAAGGGGACAGTTGCACCCTCATCAGGAACTAGAGGGTCTGGAGTAGGAATAGGTCTCTGAGCATACAATTGGTTGGAATCCATACAAGCATTATCAAGTATCATATCAGATGGACTCAAAGAAGAAACATAACATAAACCTTTCCTTTATTCATCTTTTTGTTTTTCAAAATTTTGACCTTTTTTTGTATTTTTCTAAAAACATCATCCTCGGGTACAAGAAGAGAAGTCAAAACAACTGGAGTGTTTGTAAAGTGACTTTGGAAGCATCAGCACCACCGACAACATCTGAGTAAGTGACATCAGTACCACGCTCTGGCCCATTATGTGGAATCTTGGTGGCATCAGTACCACCATCTACAGCATTGATGAATCCATGATTCATCGCCTTTATTCTTTTATTTTAGCCTCATTTCCTTAGTCAAATACCTGTAAATATCCATTAATTGCATAAAATTACCATTTTGCATGTATTTGTTAAATATGCATTTTATCACTTTTTGTATATAAATAAAAAAATAAAGAAGAAAAGAAAAAGGAAAGAAAAATAAAGGATGTATTTATGCAATAAATGCATACTGACCCAAAACCCCTAGAGAAGGTCAAGACTTGACCTGATTGACCAGGAATAAAGTAGGGGGAGATAGGGTCTGCAATTCAAAAATCCAAAAATATTTTGTAAATATTTTTCATGTATATTTGCACAAAACTTACATTATTTTATTTGTACATAATTTGACCTCAAATTAATTAATTTTTGTAAATAAAATTTGTTAATAAAAATGTGTTGTAAATAATAAAAATAATTGTAAAATAAAATAATGTACATATTACCAATAATTACAATCAGAAAAAGCCTCAACTCAATAATTGAAACACCAATTCCGGCTCCATGCGAGCTCAAATTGAATCAATTTCACCTCCATTCTACTCTAAATTAAATTATCTTTCAAATGGTTGTGGTTTCATAATTTTTGGAGTTACGGTTAAAAAGTTGGTTTTCTGGGGTGTTTTGTGCAGTTTGACCCCTTATATATTTGTATAATTACTCACAATTATTTTTAATGTACATAAGTGTAAATATTATTTTAATTAAAAATAACAAAAAATTATTTCCTTATTTGTACATGTGTATATTGTATTATATGTACATAATATGTGTATACAACTAACTTCCTTATATAAAAATCACCAAAAAATAAAATATCTCACATTAATTAATTGATTTAATCTAATTATGAAAATTGTATTTACATGTAATTATTTAATTCATTATTTTATTTTATAACTTACCATGTATATTATATTTGATTCTTTACCTTTAATGGCCACAATTAAGGTGGTTAATTGATTTCCATAAATTACTTATTAATTACCTCTTGATCAATCTTTGGAGAGAGGAGCCCGATCTCCGAGAGCTACTTGTCGCAGAAGGGTGCCCAGCCTCCGATCCGATCGCTGACAGCAATTCGATTGACATCGAGGCCATCACGACGTGTCCAATTCCAATGTGAGATCCATATTTCATTTACTGTCATTATCTTTAGATAAATTATAGTTTAATTTTTTACGTAGATCTTATTAATCTTTAGATCGTAAAATCACAAAAAAATCCACATCGCAAATATTTCGATCCGATTTTGATTTCATATTCATTCTCTCGATCTACGCGTTCACATTCTACCTCGCACAACCTTTCACCTCTGACCACGCACGGTGGTCAGAGAAAAAGATCCATTCTTCCATCTTGCCGAAATCCGCCCATTCACACATCCCATTTTTGTGTATAAATAAAAAACCATAAAATTATTTTTCATGTTTATATCATATTTGTTTTTGCAGGAAGAATTAAAAAAAAGTAATAAAAATTTTTATTGTCTTTTCTCTCTAATTTTTGTTTTGCAGGAAAATTAAAAAAATAAAAATAAAAAAAATATTAAAAAAAACCATTTCTTGTTTACAGCTTCTGTTTTTACATTTAGAAATAAAAAAATTAAAAAAAATTTATTTGTATTTCTGATTACAGTAAAAAAATAATAAAATAATAAAAAAGATGCAGGTCCACAGTGGGTCGCCACCCCCGCCGCCGGCCGTGCAACCCATCCTCTCGCAGAAGGCAGCGCTCCTCCGCAGGCCCCGAGCCTCCTCCAGCTTCACGCGGTGTAGCCCTCGCCCTCCAAGACACCACTGCGCCAGGCGGCGCTGCAGTGCCTGGCTTCGCCAACAACCTCGGTCGTCCGACCCCCAGCAAACGCAGGCACCCACAGAGGCGGCGTCGCAGCCCCGCGCTTGACCTCCACCGCCATCCGGTGCTCACGCACCACCGCTCCGCCTGGACCGCTCTGCCCCCGACCTCGCACGCGGGTCACCACCTCCCCTCCGTGCGGTCTGCCCAGATCCGCCTGCGCAGCCCGTGCGGAAGCGCCCCCGCACGACCCTACGCCACCCGCGGCCCTACGTCCCCGACGCCACCTCCACGACGCCCCAGCAGCGGCGCGATCTGCCACGCGTAGCCCCGTCCCCATCCGGCTCCTCCCACACCTCTGCACTCGAGCAGCGTCCCTGCAGCCCTCCATCCTATGCCCAGATTGGTGCGCCTCTACCGCACGATTGCGCCGCCTCCGCTCCCTGACGCCGAGCAAGCTCTCTGTCACCTCCGTGCCTAGCCATGGCGGCGGACTCCAGATATACTACCGTGACCCTTGCTGCCCATTGTTGAGGAAGAACCAACGGCCAGGAACCCTAGGGTTGGGTTAAATAAATAAATAAATAAAATTAGACAAATTACACTGAAGCCCTTTGAGATTTTCTAATTTGCAAAAACATCCATGTGCTCTAGAAGATCACGTGTGTGGCACGAATTATTTGGGTAATTTCACTTTTGCTCTCGCAAGTTTATATTCTTCCATTCAGTACAAAACTTTTCCAAAATTATGTTTGCGTCCTAGTTTTCCAGAATTTAAATTTTGCATGCTCATTTTGATGAAATAAATAGTTTCATTGTTCAAAAAATTCTCAAAAAAAAATGGTGTACGTTTCTGTTATAGTTTCTATCATTGCATAAATTGTTCATGATTTTTTGTTGACATTTGATATATTTAAAAAATAAAAAACAGTGTCTTTTTGCTTGCCCAAACTTCGAAAATTCATAAAAACTCGAAAATTAGTCTAAAAAATCCAAAAAAAATATTGTAGATGTGTTTTATTGTCTTTTAATTCCTATCCAGTTTTCATGCATTAACCCTTTATAAAAGCCAAAAATATTGTGAAAATGAAAAATATTTAAAAAATTGTAGAAAATCCTAGAAAAATCAAAAAATTCTGATTTTAGTCTCTGATTATAGATATTTATCTATAGCTTATATTAAAAATAATTTTCAGGAATATTGGGTACTTAAATTATTTTTAAGTTGCAAAATATTCCTGGCTGTCACTATTTTATAAGTTTTTCACTGTTTGTTTTTTTAGAAAATCACAAAAACATAAGAAAATTTTGAAAAAAATACCAAAAATATTTTAAAATATATAAAACACAAAAACATTTTCTTTGGACTTTTCTGCACATTTTTTACTATTCTGGAAAATATAAAAAAAGTGTGTGCGTGTGTTTTATTCTTTGTGCTTATTTTTAAAAGTAATAAAATTTCAAATTTTGAAATTCAAAAACCACTAAAAATTATTCTCAAAAATTTGACTACTTAGTTTTTAAATCGTGCGCCTTGTGTTCGACCCTGGTCGCTATACCCGGTAAAAAGAAAAACGAAAACCACTTACATTTGTTGTGATTGATTTATCTTATTTTGAGTGGTTTAAAATTATTTTTCTCATTGACTGATTCGAGTGGTTGAGAACAACGACTATTGTCATATTTATTTTATCCATCTCGACCCATCGGATTTTGCATCATCAGAATAGCGCCTTTTTCGTGGAGCACGGCTTTGTAGTCATTTTTCATTTTTGTGATATTTTTCTCTCTATATTATAATTATTTTCTGATCTTCTCTCTTGGATTTTTGTGCGAGGAACTGCTTGGAGGATGATTTGGAGTTTCTTTTTGAAGAACCCGCACATGAGGAAGAGCAGTGAAGGAAAGAAGACATTTATTTTATTTAGAGAACATTTATTTGAATTGTAATGATTTAGGACTTTAGAACTGTGGACTTGGACATTATTCGGGGTCTGTTTTGCCGAGCACCAGTGTGCTCGAGCGACCTCACCGTTGTTTTCCGAGTTTTTGATTTCACCGTCATAACTTGTTGTTTATTCTCACGGATTTAGCACCTAGACGTAGCAATTTTGATTGATTGTGACGTAATATTCTAAGGCCCAACACCTAATTGCTTATCTGTTCCTATAGAACGTAATGGGACCTTACTAAAAATAAAAATTAAAAGGTTCTTCATGATCAAAAGAAGCTACTTGTCTAAGGTTGATTTCCTCATGTATCATATAGTTAGTTTACTTTCTGTATTTAATTTATGCACGGATCATATTGCATCTAGAGTGCTGGAGTAAGGTACGCATTTTCTATCTCTACATGCATCATTGTGTTTGACTGTGCATTGACTTTTTCGACTTCCTCCCCCTATTTTAGACTCAAAATAATCAAAGGAAATCGAAAAATTCGTTAGGCCTTGTTTATCTTTAACAAATCTAAAAAAGTGAAAGCAATAAAATCTGGGACTGCTAATGCAAACTCAACCCTGAAACTCACTTCATCTAAAAATATTTGTTTTGGGGAGACTCACCCCCTCATTGTTTGGTTTGCTTGAGCGAGAGAGTGACCCATACATTAGGCTAGAGCCACACCTGAACTTTCGTTAGACTACTAGTCTTAGAGTTAGTCGTTCTCCAGTGAGGATCTCTCCGGTAACCGGTAAAGCGGACCATGACGTCCTTAACAGAGTGAGTTGATCGGGTTGCTGGTAAACGGTCCGCAACTTGTACTGGCTGGGAAAGATCTAGCTTTGGGATTGGGCCAGTCTCTTGGGAGCATCGGGTTCCTAACAGCTCGCTTAATTGCTCTGCAAGACTAATTTATCACCTAAACTAAAAATGACAAGATAAATGACCGATGCTTTACGGTCATCAGCTCATGTTGAGTTGGTGAATTGGCGATTTTATTTCTCATCTTGTTTTCTTACAAGATCTCATCCGCACTCATCCCCACATCACGATGATGGGAAGGAGATCCCTTAGGCTGCCTCTGGCAGCACCGCTCTCGAGCACTCCTCCCCACTCATCTAGGGTGGTTTTGGAGAGCCCGGACTCGCTCTCTGAACCTGAGTTCACTACCACCATGTCCCCCCTCGACCACCCTTCTTCCACCAGTCCTGAGATACACGAGCAAAGGACAACACAGATACATGTTAACTTGACGGCACCTAAGTCTAGGTCTTTTGCCTTTGCAGAGACCCACAAGATGACCAGCAATGATGGACGAACCGATGGACAGCCCCAGAGTTCTACTTATGTTCTAGATCAGGGCGCCATCAACAACACCTTGTTAGCGTCCCTAGAGACGATGCAACGACAGATTCGGGATCAGGGAGCATTCATGGCAGAGGTCCGTCAGGAATTAGCATAGATGCGAGCCAAAAGAGGAGAGCCTCACTGAGCAGGCAGTGGAGAGATTCCAGAGTTTGGAGGAGGATCAGACGGACACCCAGAGGATCAGCCGGAGCTAGCTAGACAACCACGGCCGATGAGGCATTTGCACAACCCTACTGCAACTCTGACTCATCGATGGATTCAGCTCCCCGAGATTCTGGGTGATTTCAAGCTTCCCCCCCAGACTATTCAGCTTTTGCCCAAGTTCCATGGTCTAGACACCGAGGAGCCGCATCTTTACTTGCAGGAGTTTGAGATGATCTGCAGCATTGTCCACGACAGATACGTGGACGAGGACACAATCAAGATGATAGCATTCCCTTTCTCCCTGGCTGACAGAGCAGCCTATTGGCTGAAGCATTTGGGGAGATATGTTACCACGTGGGAGCAGCTCCGGACTGAGTACTTGAATAAGTACTATCAACTCGACCGGACCAACGCAGCACGAGCTCTTATAAACAACTTCTCCATGATCCCCAATGAGCAGTTTAATGAGACGTGGGATCGATTTAGTGAGCTCATCGACCGATGTCCACACCATGACATATCCAAGCCCAATCTTGTCCAGAGCTTCGTTTATGGGCTGACATCGGAGCTGCAGGGACTTGTCAACACTTCTTGTGGGGGTTCCTACTTTGTCAAGGATGAAGACCAGGTCTGGGCCATCTATGAGGAGATGGCTAAAAACTACAGAGTAATGTCCCAGACCAGGCTCTACGTTTAGGGGAAGCCCTCACCGCAGGCCGTTTCCTATCAGAGGAAAGCACGGGTTGATGCTAGTCCACCCATTTCTTCATCAGCAACATCATCACAGGCAGAATCTTCAACTGTTGACATGGGTATCATCAATGAGAAGTTGGACTGCATAGAGATAATAGAGAAGAAGCAGTACCAGGGCATGGCACAAATATATCAATTGGCACAAACTCTTAGTGACCTGAAGACCCACATCTTGTGTCTCCAGGGGGCACAAGCGGCTTCTCAGCCTCGTCCCAGGTCACGAGCTGATTCCAACAGCAACAGCTCTTCCCAGCACTCTGCCCAGTACCGCCAGGTTCACCACATTCAGGCAGAGCCAGTTCAGCAGTTACAGCAGCACTACTCTCAACCACCACCATCTCAGGACACTCGGATGGTGGTGCATAAGTCGGATCAGCCACTGGCAGTTCTTCCCCCTTTCCAGTACGAACAGGAGCTGTTGATGGAAGTCAACAGGATCTGGTATGACTGGAAGCCCGGGATCCACCGAGATCATCAAGGATTCAGGTGGTCTACCGGAGGCACCTCATCCCAGCAGCAGCCTCCAACTCAAGGTGGATAGAACAGCCAGCAGCCGCAGCAGCCCCATTACTCCCATCCACAGCAGCACTTACTCCAGGGTCCTCATCCTTACCATCAGGGACATCAGTGGAGGCAGCAATAGCAGCCTCAACAGTATTCTCAGCCTCCTCCTCATTTCCAGCAAGGCAACCCATCTGGTTCTCATGCACCTGTTTATGAGAACCCAGCCCTTGATGACCTCTCCTGCTTACTCACTGACCAGTAGACATCCTTCCGGTGAGAGATGGATGAGTTCCAACAGGAAATGAGGGAGATAATCAAGGGAAAAGCTGCCATACCTGCTCAGATTGAACATAACCTGACCAATCTGAAGAAAAAATCTGAGGAGGTACAGTTTACAGAGACCGCCACTCCTAGTGATATTTTGAATGATATTTCCTCCTCCATATCTGATGTTGATTTTGTAACACTTAGGAGCGATAGGATGCCAGCCAGCGGTGCCTCGTCTGAGCGACACCATGATTATTCCAGAGTGTCAGACGAGGAGGATAGCGGTGCTGATGCCGCTGATGATGTTGATGACGGTGGTGTTGAAGCCACCAAGGATGATGATCCAACAAACAGTATTGAGGCCATCATTTCTACGGATGCAGTTGGTGAACTGATGCCACTATTAGATGTGATATTGAGCTTGAGCGTGGTGCTGATGCCGCGAAGACAAATGCCGTGGGTGGTGCTGATGCCACCATTTCTAGTCCAGTCGTGTTGCCTCCTATCCCTGTATCTCAGGACATTATCAAAAATAACAAAAAAATGAATAAAGGAAAGGTTTCTTCATCTACTCTGAGTCCATATGTGTTGCATGATAACTCTTGTATGGGCTCTAGTCCTTCTCAACAGCAGGAACCTCTTCCTGACCCCTATCTGAGGAGGGTCCAGCTATCCTCTTCCCTCAAGTACTCCTCTTAGGGCAAGGGAAGAAAACAGAAAATACAAAAATATCACAGCAGTTAGAGTTCAGACAACAGATGATTGACAGATTCCATATCCAATTGACTCTACATGAGGCACTAGAGCACATCCCTCTCTTCCAGAAGCACTTAAGAGAGAAGACCACTGTACATAGGAAGAAGAGGAATCGTAATGCATAAATCCATGTGCTTACATGTGCCACTTGCTTCGCTATACAGAACCAATTGCTAGCCAAGAGGCCTGATGCAGGAGCTCCATATGTTAGATGCCACATTCATGAGCAGCAATTTGTTCATACTCTTTTGGATAGCGGTTCTTCGATTAACCTTCTCCCGGCTGCCTTACTCGATCGATTCGAGTTTGGCCCTCTTAGACAGAGCAGGACGATCCTTCAGTTTGCTGATAGATATGTTAAGAGGCCAAAGGGGTTACTTAAGGACGTTGTTCTCATAATTCAGTGCATGAAATTCCCTGTGGACTTTGTTGTACTGGACATGGAGATCCCTGAACGTGTGATCGATGCCCTCATAATTTTAGGAAGACCTTTCTTGGCCACAGCCAAGGCGGTGTCCTACCATGATAGTGGGAAGGTATACTTTCGCATAGAGGGTGAAAGTGTACAAATAGAGATGATCGAGGAGACCAGAGCTAGAGATTCAGAGTTCTCAGATCAGATTACCGACTCAGAGAAGATGACAGATGCAGAGCTAGACATCCACCATGAGTGTGACTTTGTGATTACAGATGATGAAGCAGTTTGGGCAGATCCTGCATCACGAGCTCTTGACACATCTTCAGACAATGTAGATTCACATATCATGGCAGATGAGAGTTCGGAGAGCACACTCATGGCACTGGATACAGTAGAGGTTGTTCATCATGATCAGGATAGCGAAGACGATTTTGTTTCATGCGCTTCGGATTCAGATTCCTCAAACACCGACATCGATTTTGACTGGCAGGAGTTCGATGAATATTTACCGTGTCTGTTGCCTACAAGGCCGACAGCTAGGGCAGAAAGTGATCCAGGTCCGTTGACATATATACCAGCAGAGCCATCTTCGTTTGATTTATCATTATAGCGAGAGTTCACATACACAAATCTGGTAGCATTCACTCAGACATTCCAGAAGCGAGATTTACCAACTCCCACTTGTCCAGAATTGAAGACCTTACACGGAGCATGAAGTATAGATTCCTTGTGGGTGAGCCAGATATGTTCCCAGTCATTATCTCAGCAGATTTGACTGAAAACCAAGAATCTCGTTCGATCGAGGTTCTTGAAAGAAACTGGAAGGCCATAGGATGGAGTGTAGCTGATCTTTAATGGATAAGTCCGACCCTATGCTCCCACCACATTTATCTCAAAGAAGATGCCTAGCCCTCGCATGAGTTCCCGCGACGGCTGAACCCGAATCTTTGAGAAGTGGTCATGAAGGAAATATCTAAGTGGTGGAGCGCTGATTTTATCTACCCCATCTTTGACTCTAAGTGGGTTAGTCCATTTCATATGGTACCCAAGAAGACAGGTATCAAATGAGTCTGGAGAGGAGATAGCTACGCGTGTACCCACTTCTTGGAGGGTCTGTGTGGACTACAAATGATTGAATAAGACCATCAAGAAGGACCACTTCTCACTACCATTCGTAGATCATATCATTGAGAGATTAGCTGGGAAGAGTTACTACTGCTTTCTGGATGGGTATTCGAGAAACAATCAAGTGGCCATAGCGCCCAAAGACCAAGAGAAAACAACTTTCACATGTTCGTTTGGGACGTATACTTTTAGACGGATGCCCTCTGGATTATGTAATGCTCTGGCTACATTCCAAAGGTGCATGCTCTCTATTTTCTCGGACATGGTTGGTGAATTTTTAGAGGTCTTCATGGATGACTTCTCGGTCTACGGTGACAGTTTTGATACATGTCTTGATTACTTAGGCCGAGTACTTCAGCGCTGCATTGAGGTCAACTTAGTCTTATCCTGGGAGAAGAGTCATTTCATGGTGACTCAGGGTACGGTCCTTGGCCACATCATTTCCAATAGGGGCATGGAGGGCGACCCGACCAAGGTGGATATCATCAAGAAACTCAATCCACTATCCAATTTATGAAAGTTGCGGTCCTTTCTGGGGCATGTCGATTTTTACTGACGGTTCATGCAGGACTTCAGCAAAATTGCCCGATCGCTTTCTGATTTATTGACAAAAGACACCGAGTTCCTTGTCGATGATAAGTGTCTTGCGTCATTTGAGACTTTCAAGAATTTAGTTGTTGAGGCTCCTGTCCTTTAGCCGCATGATTGGTCTCTCCCATTCGAGATCATGACAAATGCTTTTGATTTTATCGTAGGGGCTGTGCTTGAACAGAGGAGAGATGGAGTGCCTTTTGCCATTCACTACGCTAGCCGAACAATGGACGCTGCTTAGCAGAATTACACAGTCACAGAGAAGGAGATGCTAGTTGTAGTCTTTGCCTTGGATAAGTTTTGATCTTACATTCTCGGATCTAAAGTGACTATTTATACTGATCACACCGCCATCCAATACTTAATGGCAAAGAAGGACGCCAAATCCAGATTGACCAGATGGATCCTTCTACTCCAGGAATCTGACATTGAGATTAAGGATAAACCTGGAGTTAAAAATGTGGTGGCGGGTCACCTCTCCCGTCTAGAGAACCTTGAGGATTTGGATCAAATGACACCTATTACTGAGACATTCCCAGATGAGGCGATCCTTGCAATCACCTCACTTCCATGGTATGCCGATATTGTGAACTATCTTGTCACGAAGAAAGTTCCACGAGATTGGCCCAGACAATGACTTGAGACCTTTCTTGCGAAGGCCAAGTCGTACCATTAGGAAAATTCCACCCTTTATCATGAAGGGGGGAATAACATCTGGAGACGGTGTATTCCTCAAGAAGAGCAGCATAGCGTCCTCACATATTGCCACAAGCTTGAGGCAGGAGGACATCATTCTGGGAGACGGACAACACAGAAGGTGCTTCAATCTGGTCTTTGGTGGCCTACCCTCTTCAAGGATTCAGATGAATTCGTGAAGAGGTGTACTGACTGTCAGAAAATGGGCACTTGTGGACAGAGAGATATGATGTCGATGCAGCCCATTCACTTCTGTGAGGTTTTTAACGCATGGGGCATCGATTTCATGGGCCCATTTCCTAAGAGTCAGGGATTTGAGTATATCTTGCTTGCTGTAGATTATGTGAGTCGTTAGGTTGAGGCCATCCCTGCCCGAACCGCAGATGCTAATACCATTTGCAAATTATTGAGGAAAAATATCATTTCACGGTTTGGAGTACCTAGAGTTTTGATATCAGACGGGGGGGCCCATTTTATCAACGACAAGGTAAGGGCCCTTGCTAACGATTTCAGCATAGATCATAGAGTTGCCACTCCTTATCTCCACAGACAAATGATCTTGTTGAGGTTTCCAATAGAGAGATTAAGACTATATTGTAGAAGGTAGTCCACCCAGACCGAAAGGATTGGTCATAGCTTTTGGACTCATTCTTGTGGGCATATCGGACATCCTTCAAGACTCCATTGGGTACATCTCCATTCCGACTTGTTTGTGGCAAGCCATGCCACTTACCAGTTGAGTTGAAGCATAAGTCACTATGGGTTGTTACTGAGATATTTTTGGATCCAGAGAGTGTAGGAGATCAGAGAAAGGCAGAATTGGCAGCCCTGGAGGAACTTAGAGATACAGCCTTTTCGAGTAGCCTACAATATAAGGAGCGAGTTAAGATATGGCATGATTCCCATGTCAGCCATAGCAGTTTGAGCCGAACCAGAAAGTATGTTATTCGATGCCAGGCTAAAACTATTTCCAGGGAAGTTGCAGAGTAAGTGGAAGGGACCATACTTGGTCCGGAAGGTGCATGACTATGGCAGCATTGAAATATCTGAGATGTCATCTGAGTCTACCTTTCAAGTTAGCGGTCAGCGCCTGAAGCCATATCTAGATCATGATCCGCTGACTGTCGATGTTGCCCCTATTCATTTTGTATGAGATGTGGTTTTTGACTCACATTATTTGCATCTCATACCTGATTATCACTTTCTCCCGCAGCTGTAAAGATCCAGATGTCCATATCGCACATTCTTTTGTCTAAAAATCCCATCTCCATCTCATTATTATGCTATACTTAGGGTGTACATTACCCTAAGTATAGGGGGTGTCAGACTTGTGATTTTTCTTTTGATTCTTTTTACCTCTATTTTGCTGCCTATACTTAGGGATATTTTACCCTAAGTATAGGGGAGGTAGACTATGTACATTCTACTCCTCGGTTTTCCCCTTGTGTACAGTCTTCTATACTTAGGAATACTTGATCCTAAGTATAGGGGGAGTATCGACTCCTATTGATTATATTCTTTATTCGTCATTGTAGTATACTATTCTTTTAACTTCCCAATACTTCGCACGAGTTATGTATTCCTTTGCAGCTCCTTGATCACTATAAGGACATAGTTTAAGCTAAGTATAGGGGGTGTCGTATATATTGTATATATACTTCAGCCATAACTCGTACTTTCATATTTTTTAAATATGGCTAAAATATTGTGTAAATACTCGAAAAAACCAAAAAAACTAACTAATAAAAAGATGCAGATATTTCGTCAAAAATTCTTTTTGTATATACTGATTAATAAATCAGGTTAAAATATTTTGAAAAATATTTTGAAAGTAGTTTGAAAACCTATTTGAAAAATCTTTTGAAAAATGTTTGAAAAATATTTTCAACCTTTGTAAAAATATTTTGGTTTGTAATTTTTTTCTCTTTGTGTGAAACAAAATGATTTTGTAAAAACTATTTGCAAATATTTTGAAAAATGGTTGAAAAATTATTTTAAATATATATATTGTTTGAAAAATGTTTGCAAAATAGTTTTCAAATGCTTGTAAAGGTTTGTAAAATTGTTTGGAAAAATTATTTTGGACTATAGTTTCCAGAATTATTTGTAAAATAATTTTCAAATAAATTGAGGAATATATACATCACAAAAATAAAAAAGAAAATGAATAAAACAAATTAATAATGATAAAAATTAAAATAAAAAATCCAACTGTGTATATACTTGTATAAATTACTCAAGTTGTAAATCCTTTCTCATGACTATTGTAAATAATTGACTCACTTCTGTGTAATTATGTGTATCTCATCGCTAACCCTTATAAAAAAATCCCTAAAAAATATATACAGAAAAGTCTATAAAAATTTGCAAAAAAAACTCCTTTTGCATGTGCATCATCATTTTTCAGAAATCCATAAAAAGTTCAAATTTTGAAAATGGTTTCACAAAAGGATTTTGTTTTCTTTGCATGTACATATTTTCTTGCATCTGCATGAGCATTTTCCAGGATGATAGTGACATTTAAACTAAGTCTGGAATAAATTTGAAGAATGGAGCTTAGTTAGACCTTAATCCACTTAATTTCAGAGGAACTTTATAAGAAATGGAATTAAGACTTTTCAGGTCCTAGTGACTTAATTCTTTGAGTCCATAAGACTATGTTCACATGTCATCTTGATAAGTCTAAGTAGAATATTTAACAACACACGCATGATTCTTTCAGACCGTGGCTTACCTTGGACAATGCACTCTACACATAGCTCTTCATGGAGGAGGTAGTGAGGGGGCAGAATCTTTTGGCTTGGGGTAGCATAGAGGGTAGTACATCTAGGCGGAACCTCTCGTCCTCCTCTAGGGAGGGAAGCACGTCTCAACCTGGTTTGGTGATGTTGAGGTCTAAAGACAGGATGCTGTGGGGTTGTAATAATGCTTCAAAAGAGGGATAGTCTACTGGATTAAGAGGAAAAACTCCTTATGTACATGTTGCACCTTGTATATATTATGAAAAAAAGAAAAAAATGCAAAATCTCCAAAAGTGGACAGGCCTGATAGAAAAGTAAAATGCTTGCCAGAGTGTATATACAAGTGAAAAAAAAAGAATAAGAGCTTCAAAGTCAAATATTTGTGAGCTTGCAGCGGGTGGCATGGCTACACTGGTCATGCATCTAGGGATAGGTAACTACACCGGTTACCATCCATTCTCTTCTACATCCCCTCTTATTGAGCTGGTTGTACTTGAACTTAGAAGGGAGTATCCCCGCTCCTCGAGGAAAGAGTTGCCAGAACGGGGGATTAGAGTTACCTTGTAGAGAGAGGTTGTTTCTTTGCTACATTTGAGATGAGGAGCCATATTTCACTTACACCATACAAGAAAAAATTTATAGTCATAAGAATTTGTGTATGTAGACTTGTTCTGATCTGACTATTGAGGAGACCTGAATAGGAGTCTTATGGAACTTAGAGGCTATTAGATTTTAAATCCATTTCCCATTAAGGTTCTGATACACCAATAATCCAAAGTTCCGACATAGCTCCATACTACATTTTTATGAAGATAAGTTTAAAAGTCAATATTGTTCTAACTTATTTCCTTTTTCTTTTCTTTATTTTTGTTTTCACTTATTTTCCAAATAAGTGTTAGCTAAGGGACTAGCAAAGGTAAAGTATAGGGGAATGATAAATCCATGATTCATCGCCTTTATTCTTTTATTTTAGCCTCATTTCCTTAGTCAAATACCTGTAAATATCCATTAATTGCATAAAATTACCATTTTGCATGCATTTGTTAAATATGCATTTTTAACACTTTTTGTACATAAATAAGATAATAAAGAAGAAAAGAAAAATAAAGGATGTATTTATGCAATCAATGCAGACTGACCCAAAACCCCAAGAGAAGGTCAAGACTTGACCTGATCGACCAGGAATAAAGTAGGGGAGATAGGGTCTGCAATTCAAAAATCCAAAAATATTTTGTAAATATTTTTCATGTATATTTGTACAAAACTTACATTATTTTATTTGTACATAATTTGACCTCAAATTAATTATTTTTGTAAATAAAAGTTGTTAATAAAAATGTATTGTAAATAATAAAAATAATTGTAAAATAAAATAATGTACATATTACCAATAACTACACTCAGAAAAAAGTTGTAAAGTGATAATTGAAACACCAATTCCGGCACATACGAGCGCAAATTGAATCAAAATCACCTCCATTATACTCTAAATTAAATTATCTTTCAAATGGTTGTGGTTTCATAATTTTCGGAGTTACGGTTAAAAACTCAGTTTTCTGAGGTGTTTTGTGCAGTTTGACCACTTACATATTTGTATAATTACTCACAGTTATTTTTAATGTACATAATTGTAAATATTATTTTTATTAAAAATAAAAAAATATAAATAAAAAAATTAAAAAAAAAGGATATAAAAATTATTTCCTTATTTGTACAAGTGTATATTGTATTATATGTACATAATATGTGTATACAACTAACTTCCTTATATAAAAATCACCAAAAAATAAAATCCCACATTAATTAATTTATTTATTTTAATTACGAAAATTGTATTTACATTTAATTGTTTAATTCAATATTTGATTTTATAACTTATCATGTATATTATATTTGATTCTTTGCCTTTAATGGCCACCATAAAGGTAGTTAATTGATTTCCATAAATTACTTAATTTATTAAATTTATTTAATTCTGAAATTCGTAATTAATTAATTACTTTAATTATTTTATTTATTTAATTATAATATTTAATTAATCAATAAACACCTTCCTCATTTGTAAATACTTTCCATTTTATTTTTGTCTTTTTTTTAATGGGCTCCTCCTCCCTCATTTTCTCTTGATCAATCTTTGGAGAGAGGAGCCCGATCTCCAAGAGCTACTCATCGCAGAAGGGTGTCCAGCCTCCGATCCGGTTGGTGACAACGATTCGGTCGTCGTCGAGGCCATCACGGTGTATCCAATTCCAAGGTGATATCCATATTGCATTTACCATCGTTTTCTTTAGATAAATCGTAGTTTAATTTTTTACGTAGATCTTATTAATCTGTAGACCGTAAAATAACAAAAAAAATCCCCATCGCAAATTTTTCGATCCGATTTCGATTTCATATTCATTCTCTCAATCTACGCGTTCACATTCTACCTCGCACAACCTTTCACCTCCGACCACGCACGGTGGTCGGAGTCACAGATCCATTCTTCCATCTCGTCGAGATCCGCCCATTCACACATCCCATTTTTGTGTATAAATAAAAAAACATAAAATTATTTTTCTTGTTTATCTCATATTTATTTTTGCTAATAAAGTAATAAAATTTTTGTTTGTCTTTTCTCTCTTATTTTTGTTTTGTAGGAAAATTAAATAAATACTGTCTTTCCTAAACCCATCTGCCCGCGGAAGGCGGCGCTCCTCCGCCGGCCCCGAGCCTCCTCCAGCTTCCCGCGGTGTAGCCCTCACCCTCTAGGCCACCGACGCACCAGGCGGTGCTACAGTGCCTGGCTCCACCAACAGCCTCGGCCGCCCGACCCCCAGCAGACGCAGGCGCCCACAGAGGCGGTGCCACGGCCCCGCGCCTGACCTCCACCGCCATCCGGTGCTCGCGCACCACTGCTCCGCCTGGACCGCTCTACCCCCGACCTCGCACGCGAGTCGCCACCTCCCCTCCGCGCGGTCTGCCCAGATCCGCCTGCGCAGCCCCCGTGTGGCCCTGCGCCAGCTGCTGCCCTGCGTCCCCGACGCCACCTCCACGATGCCCCAGCTGTGGCGCGGTCTGCCACACGTAGCCCGTCCCCTTCCGGCTCCTCCTGCGCCTCCACATGCAGGCGGCGTCCCCGCAGCCCTCCATCCTCCATCCAGATCGGTGCGCCTCCACCGCATGCCCGCGCCGCCTCCGCTCCCTAACGCCGAGAAAGCACTCTCTTGCCTCCGCGTCTAGCCGTAGCGGCAGACTCCAAATCTGCCACCGTAACCCATGATGCCCATTGTTGACGAAAAACTAATGGCCTGAAACCCTAGGGTTGGGTTAAATAAATAAAAAATTGGATAAATTGCGTTGAAGCCTTTGAGATTTTCTAATTTGCAAAAAGATCCATGTGCTCTAGAATATCACGTTAGTGGCACGTACTATTTGGGTAAATTTCACTTTCACTCTTGCAAGTTTATATTCTTCTATTCAGTACAAAACTTTTCCAAAATTACGTTTGCGTCCCTGTTTCCCGGCTTTAAATTTTGCATGCTCTTTTTGATGAAATAAATATTTTTATTATACGAAAAAGTCTCAAAAAAATGATGTGCGCTCTTGTTATAGTTTCTATCATTGTATAAATTTTTTATGATTTTAAAAAATAAAAATAGTGTCTTTTTACTTGCTCAAACTTTGAAAATTCATAAAAATTTGAAAATTAGTCTAAAATTCCAAAAAAATTATTGTAGATGTGTTTTGTTGTCTTTTAATTTCTACCAAATTTTCATGTATTAACCTTTTTATAAAAACCAAAAAAAATGCGAAAAACAAAAATCTCAAAAAATTTTAGAAAATCCTAAAAAATCATAAAATTCTGATTTCAGACTCTTATTGTAGATATTTATCTGCAGTTTATTTTAAAAATAATTTCCAGGAATATTGGGCACTTAAAGTATTTTTAAGTTGCAAAATATTCTTTGTTGTCACCATTTTATACGTTTTTCACTGTTTGATTTTTTAGAAAATCACAAAAACATCAAAAAATTTTGAAAAAAAATATCAAAAATATTTTAAAATATATAAAACACAAAAACATTTTCTTTGGACATTTTGTACATTTTTTACTATTTGAAAAATACAAAAGGAGAGTGTGTGTGTTTGTGTGTGTGTGTGTTTATTCTTTGTGCTTACTTTTAAAAATAAAAAAATTCAAAATTCAAAAACCACTAAAAATTATTCTCGAAAATTTGACTACTTAGTTTTTAAATCGTGCTCCTTGTGTTCGCCCCTGGTCGCTATACCAGGTAAAAAGAATAGCGAAAACCGCTTACATTTTTTGAGATAGATTTATCTTCTTTTGAGTGGTTTAAAATTATTTTTCTCGTTGACCGATTCGAGTGGTTGAGAACAACGACTATTGTGATATTTATTTTATCCATCTTGACCTGTCGGATTTCGCATCATCAAGCATCTGGAGAAGGTATAGCATCAGCATTGCATCGGCACCGTCGTCTAGATCATCAACCTTGGTGGCATCAGTACCACCATCGACATCAAAATCAGCAGCATCAGCATCGCTCTCTACCTCATATGGCACTCCTGAATGAGCATCTTGTTGTCACCTAGATGAGGCACTATCAGCTGGCTCCCTACCGCTCCTAAGTGTCACAAAATCAGTGTCAAATAAACAATGAATATCGTCAAGTACCTCACTAGGAGTGGTGGACTCTTCCGACTGTACCTGGTCATATTTCCTCTTCAGGTTGTTTAGATTTGGCTCAATCTGTGTGGGTATGGCAGCCTTGCTCTTAATGATCATCTCATATCTAGGCAAAACTCATCCATCTCTCGTTGAATGTGGCCTGCTACTCTATAAGCATGTAGGCAATATACTCTAAAGTTGGGTTCTCATATGAAGGTGCATGAGACCCGGATGGGTTGCCTCTCTGAAAGTGTTGAGGCTGGCCATGTTGTTGTTGTTGTCGTGAATATGAGTGAGGGGGAGGCTGCTGGAACTGGGAGTGAGGTTGTTGCTGCCTCCACTGCTGACCCTGGTATTGGGGTTGAGGAATGGTATGCTGGGAGTACTGGGGTTGCAACTGCTGCGTATCTTGTCCTGATTATGCCGGAGATTGCTGATGGGACTGAGCACCTCCAGTAGACCATCTAAAGCTTGGGTGATCATTATGGATACCGAGTTGCCATTGGTACTGGGAATACCAAATCCTGTTGACTTCCATCAACAGCTCCGACTGCTCGTGCAATTGTAGGGGAAAGGACGGCAATGGCTGATCACTGTGGTATACCACCATCTGTGTATATGGTGAAGTTGGTGGTGGCAACGGGTACTGTGGAGCTGGCTGGATATACTCTGCCTGAATCTGGTGAACCTATCTGTATGAGGCAGATGGATGTGAAGATCTGCTCCCCTGATCATCATGTGACCTAGACGATGGCAAGTAAGCTGTCTATGCCTTTTGAAGGCACATGATCTACATCTTCAGATCACTAAAATTCTGGGCCAGCTCATCAATCTTGTTGTGTTTGTCTAGGCCCTGGCACGTTTTCTTTTCAATGATCTCCATACGGTCCAACTTCTGGTAATGCCCATATCGACAGCTGATGACTCTGTTAGTGTTGTTGTTGTGGAAGATGAAGATGAACCAGCCTCTATATGTGCAACTCTATAGTGAGACAACTCCTGGTAGGGAGGCTTCCCCTGAATGTAGACACGGGCCTAGTTCATAATAGTGTAGTTCTCAGCCATTTCCTCGTAGATGGCCGAGACATGATCCTTGTCCTCGGAGAAATAGGATCCTCCATAAGAGGCGTTGATAAGCCCCTGCAGCTCAAGTGTCACCCCACAAAAGAAACTATGTACCAAGTTGGTCTTGCTAATATCATGGTGGGGACACCTGTCAATGAGCTCTCTAAATCGATCCTAAGCCACGTGGAACTACTCATTTGGGATCATGGTGAAGTCACTGATCATTTCTCTCGATGCATTGGTCCGACTGAGTGGATAGTACTTGTTGAGGTACTCGATCCTCAACTGCTCCTAGGTAGTGACAACCTTCCCCAAATGCTTCAGCCAGTAGGTTGCTCTGTCAACTAAGAAGAATGGGAAGGCAATCAGCTTGATGGTATCCTCATCCACCAGCTTGTCATGGATGGTACTGCAGACCATCTCGAACTCCTGCAAGTGGATGTGAGGCTCCTCTATGGAAAGTACATGGAACTTGGGCAATAGTTGTATCATATGTGGACGGAGCTCGAAATCTCCCAGAATAGCAGGCAACTTAATCCACCTATGAGTGAGAGTTACACCAGGGTTGTACAATTTGCACATGGTACACAAGGGTCTAGCATCTTCTCTGGCATCTGCTCGATCCTCGGGTCTAAGAATCTCAGGTCCACCATCAGGTCTCAACTCTAGCATCTCGAATCTGCGTCAGCTCCCTCCTAACATCTATCATCAGTAACCCATGGTCCTGGATATGTATCTACATCGTCTCTAGGGATGCTAGGAGGTTGTTGTTGATCGTAGCCTGATCAAATACATCGTGAATATATGGCTTCTTATCCTATCTCCGCTCTCGGGCCATCTAGTCAGATTTAAAAATGAAAAAAATTTGTCTCAGTTGTTGCCAAGTCAACAAAAATCTGCTCTGATTATTGTTGTATCTTAGGTGATGTATTAGGAAGGTCAAAGAAGAAGGAAGTGGATCACTCTGGGTCTGAGAGAGGGTCAGAGCTCTCTGGAACTGCCCTAGATGAACAGATGGGTGTGCTGTAAAGCGGTGCCACCAGAGGTAGCCTAAGAGATCGCCTTCCCATCATCATGATGTGGAGAGGAGTGAAGATTAGTTCTGGACTGAAAAACAAATGATCAGAAAAAAACCTCGAAGTTCATCAACTCAACGCAATGATGACCGTGAAAGCTCGGCTATTTATCTTTTCAATTTTAGAGTTTAGTGATAAAAAGTTACATTAACAAGCTCACAAGTGTAGTCTCCTAGAGTAGACCGTGAATAAGTTGATGAATCCCCTAAGCATAGAACTATCCTCATAATAGCTCGAGAGTCGTTCTAAGAGAATCCACCTCCTTATCTACATGACTACTTCTACTATCATCTAAGGCAAGCACTTACATCAATAACAAGACCCGAGAGTCAAATTCCAAGCGCTTAGGGCGCAAGTCCAAGGCTTTGGGCTCTATTCCCTAGGTGTACGTGCCACACTCTGTCTGGAGAGTACCTGTAAACAAGGAGGAGGTTACTCTCCCCAAAATAATGAATGTGATCGTTATGTTTATTTTAGGGTCGAATTCAATTAGCAGTCCCAATTTCTATTTGGTTACACTTTTTGGGTATTTTTAAAAAGAAACATTTAACGAATTTTCTGATTTCCTTTTTATTCTTAAGTTCAGAAAATAGGGGGAGGAATATAGAAAAGTCGATGCACGATGAAATCTATGAATGCATGTACGAGATAGAAGGTGTACCTTGCTCTAGCAGTCTACATGCAATATGATCCGTGTATAAAAATTAAACTAATCAATATGAATGCAAAGGTGAGAACTATCCTAAATAGAAGCTTCTATTATCGTGAAGCACCAGTTATTTTGACTAAGTCAAAACGTGTCTATAGGAACAGATATACTATTAGGGTTGTGGACATAATCACTACCTGACTCAACCAAGAGAAACCTCATTCTAGGGGCTCAAGATCATGAAAACTATGAGAAACAAATGAAAATAAAGGCAAAGAAAACCAAAATCCAGTGAGGTCCCCCAAGTGCACCGACACTTGGTGAAATAGACCCCACAATCCAAAGTATATAATGGCCTAGAAAACAGAAAAAGGGCAAATGCCAAAAAAAATACAAATTAATTACAAAAAATAAAATGACGACAAAAATTTATATCTAAAAACTAGACGATCTTCTGTTCCTCATGTTCCTCCTAGGTTGCTCTCTCCTGCCGGTCAGTGTAGAAAGCCCTGCCTCCACCTCGTTCGGGTGTGTCGGCTCTCCTAAGATAGCCTTCCTCACTCTGCGGACCCTTGCAACAAAGGTGAAACAAAAGATGCGTCAGATAACCGTATGAAAAATATAAGCAAATAAAAGGAAATAAAATAAACAAAAATAAGAACAAATATAGACAGAAATAAAAAAAACAAGTGACACAAATGTAGACAAAATCAAAAGGGAAAAACAAGTATATACACAATCAAAGAGAAGAAGGCAAACTAAGTCCTAATTACCTTCGTAGTGTCTCCCAAGCAACAACACCATTTTGATAATCGAATCGGCTGATTATGGTTAAGTTATGAAATTAACAGTATCGTTGTCACCCCAGAAATCCAGTTAGAAATCCATAAGAATTTATTCAACCAAAAAATGAATCAAGCAATTAAAGAAAGTGGTCTAAGCTACTTTTATTAACCTGGTATAGCGATCATGGTCGAACACAAGGAGGCAACTATTATAAACAATGGTAAATCAATCAATGAAAAATCAAAGATAAAAAACAAGGACAAGTAAAGCAAACAACTATCGGATTTTTGTGAATTTTATCTTTTAAATTTTTATGGGCTTTTAATTTTTATATATTTTTTATGTTTTATGATTTTTATAATTTTTAATGATTTTTACTTTTGCAATTTTTTATGTTTTAAATTTTTCAAACAAAAAACAAATAAAAAATGAAATAAAAGATACACACACTTTTTTATTTTTGAAATCAGTGTTTTTGTAATTTTTATGGGGTTTTATTATTTTTAGGATTTTAAAATGGTTAAAAATAGAAAATAATGCAAATAGTGCACAACCAGAAGAATTTTTCAAATTAAAAATATAAAAATAAGCTCAAAACTTCTGGAAGATATTTTTATCAAAAGTATATTCAAATCTATAAACAGAGACCAAGAATGCAATTTTTGGTTTTTCAATGATTTTATATGATTTTTATGGTATTTTTACGGTGTTGCAAATTTTTGAGTTTTATAAAAGCAAATGAAATGAAAATTAGAAAGAAAATCAAACAAACAATAATAAAGCTAATCTAATATTTTTAAAATTTTTAAGGACTTTTTAGAACTTTATAAATTTTCTAAGGCAAATAGAGAATTTTTGGATGATTTTTGAATTTTAAAAAATAGGAAATACAAGAAAAACAACAAAAAAATTACCACACAAAGAAAACACTAGCAGAAATTTATCCTAATTTTTAGGGGATTTTTGGATCAAATTTTATATTTATTGCAATAAAAAAGAAATAAAATAAAAATGCTAGATATAGAAGGACTTAGATGCAAATATTTTAAGTTCTGGGGCCAAATAGTAACAAGTACAAAAAACTCCGGGTCAAATGCACAAAAATCCCAACATAAGCATCTTCACACATGACATAGGATCACATGGGCATAAATGCAAATATCAAAAAACTTTTCTCATTCAGACAACATGTTAAAGCTCGAGATGAAAGATGTAAATAATCTAGTAAAGCATGTGTACAGGCACGTGAGTTCAATTTGGTTGGACTAAAATGTAAATAAGAAAAACACGATGTCTTTATTGCTAATGTTCAAAACTAACTAATAAAATTATTAGAGTAAAATGAAATAAAAGGAAAGCAAGGGGCTAAAGTGAAATATACCTAGCAGATACGTGGTGCACATGTGGTGGATGCTCTGATGTATGGCTCTCATCGCTCTGGGAAAGATCTGACGGTGCAGGGACGTGCGATGGTGTATGGCTCTGATCGACCATTGAATGGATCTGACGATCAGGTTAAAAGGCAAGGACGTTTGTGTCAGATCTCTACAGGATCTGATCGGACTGCCCGGATTTGAGAGTGCTCGTGCGGTCCGGATCAAATCTGGAAGGAGTGATGCTCCATCCGACGAATATGGGAGGTGCTGGAAGAACTTGAAGAAGGTGGCACCTGCTGAACTTTGATCGATGGTATATGGAGCTATAAAGCTTGGATCAGCTGACTGAGGGGTCCAACACATCGTTGAAGTGTGTCCGCGTCGGGTGGAGTGCTCGGATGGAACAGAGGAGGGCTCGCTGAAGATCTGGAGCTTGAAGTACCTGGAGCAGCTCTGCCTCTCCTTCCGGGGCTTGGTTCGGCTCTCTCGCTCACACTTATACCTGCAAAGGAACTCAAGGCTTGGAGATGAAGCTCAGATCGTGATTTATTTGGTAGAAACAGTAGAGGAAGTGGCAGGGGAATGGATCTGACCTCCAACGAAAGTGATGGAAGGAGGTACATACCTAATATCGCTCTGATGACCAAGATTAAGGGTGAACAGGGTGTGAGGGAAGATGGACGGTGATAAGGTCGAGATAATGGAGCTGTTAGAGGGCCAGGATGGAGCTCCGACACAATGGACGGACCAGCTACAACGGATGAAGGTAATGGTTATCTAATCGTGCTAAAAGGGCGATAAAGAAAGCAAAGAAAGAGTACCTGGTGATCGAAGATGGGAAGGCGGAGAACTACAGAGTGGACAGCGGGGTAATGGCCTCGATTCCGATGTGGGATGCGGAAGAGGCTAGTCACGACGGAGGTCTCTGGCCACGAAGTGTGTCTGCTCAAACGGCCACCAATCTGAGCTCCAAAAGGATCCTCTGGGGTCTTGTCACTACCCTGGGGATTCAGGTGGAGAAAGAAAGAGGCACAGAGCAAACTAGGGCACGATAAAGGAGAATGATATAATTTATAGAGCTCCCAGGTTTCTAGAAAGATCGAGAGATATCATGCAAATCGAGGTGAATTCAGACCCTCCTTGGTATCCATGAAGTCAAGGATCATCAGGGCGTGTGGGGGCCCGCAAGCCGAGGCAATCGGACTCGGGCTGGGGAAATGGAAGAAATCGAGTCCAACGAAGGCCAGCCGGGTTCGGACCTAGGAGAGGGAAGGTTGACCCAGGTCAACAGACCCAAGTTGACCAATAGAAAAAAAGAATTTACAAAAATAAAAGAAAAATATTAAAATAGTAAATGATTTTAACATAAAAATGTTAAAAAAATGCTAATTATTTTGCAAATGATTTTTTTTCCTGATTTTTAATAAATTTAATAATATATATTATGGTATATACAATATATATCAATACTTACGAGTATAATATGCCTATATATAATATATACATATTGTTATTTTATTCTTATTACATAAATACCTTATATTTTATATTTTATGTATTTACAAATAATTAAAAAAATTAAATTAGATTTTTATTTTATTTTTTTGAATTATTTTATTAGGTTAAATATATAAATATTTATAATATAGATACATGATAAATATGTATAATAAGTAGATTATTTAAATTTTTATTTGTTTTGAATTTAATATTTTTAGAATTTTATATAAATTAAATACAATATGCATAAATACTTAAAAATACAATATATGCAAAATTTTAAAAAAAATAAATATCAATAAAATATATATATATACAAGTATCAATATAATACATTGTACAGACAACCCTCCCAAAAAGACGACTTTCAAACTATAACTCCAAAAATTATTAACCACCTTCCTTTTAAAGTTAATTTTATTTAGAATTCAAAGAAAGTAAGTTTAGTTCAATTTGAGTTCATATGGAGAAGGTATTGGTCTTTTTATTCTGGTTTTGCAACTTTTTCTGAGTATTGTATCTTTTATTCTATGCACAATTTATTTTTACTATTATTTTTTTAATTTATAACACATTTTTATGTATAAGTCTTATTAAGGAAATAACATATTTTGAGATCTTTTTCCTGATAAATAAAATAATACAAGGTTTATACAAAATGAACACATACATAATAAATATTGAATAAATATAAAATAATATTTACAAGATTTTCTAGATTTTATGAATATTAATAAATGAAGACCCTATCTCCCCCTACTTTATTCCTTATCGATCAGGTCAATTCATGACCGTCTCTCGAAGTTCAGGTCAGTCTGTATTTATTGCATAATTATTACCTTCTTTTTATTTTCTTTCTTTTTATTTTCTTCTTTTATTTTATTTTGGATAAATAAGTACTAATTACATAATATTAATAAAAGCATGCACAATGCTAATTTATAGGATTTGATATATATTTACAGTTATTTTGCATAGGGATTTATGCTAAAATAAAAGAATAAATGACGTGAATCATGGATTCATCATGCATTCTCTCGTGATCCCATTGGTCCCCTTGTATTCATCTATACTTAGGCCAAGGCCTAAGTATTGAGTGTTTGATGCTCGCCCTATGTATACTCAACATTCCTCTCTTTTCCCTCGATCGCCCCATTTTTGCTCTCTTCTATACTTAGGCTAACCATAGACTAAGTATAGGAAGGCGTCTGACTTCTACCCCACTCCTTTCTTCTTTTGCACCCTTATATACTTAATAACCACTAAGTATGGAGGGTGAGTCGTATTCATGTACATACTCTACATTGCATTGTACTATATGGTATTGTATATTCTGTATATCAAACTAACATGGGGGTGGTAATTTTTATAAAACATGGGAAATATGTACAATTATTCAAAAAAAGTAAAAAAAATCAAAAAAGATGCTTGCATTTCACCGTTCATCATTCAATGCATCTGCATAAGTTAAAAATCCTTGGGTTCTGAACCGAGTTGTGAGCAAAAACTGAAAGTGGTCTTGACTTGGCCTTAATCCACTTAATTTTCATAGGAACTTCACTTAGAAGTAGGATTTTAGAATATTCAGGCTCTGGACTTAATTCTATGAGTTCTATGTGTTAGTGTTCAAACTTCGAATCTTAGTGTCTAACCTGGTCACCTCATTCTATGTACGACTCAGGAATACAGAACTAATAATATGCACTTAGATCAACTTATTCATTGTATTGGAAGATAGCGTGGGCTTCTTTTCTGGTAGTACGAACATCTAAAGATCGGAGTACATGTTGAAATAAAGCATCGGATGAGGAATGGACTGCTAGCGTAATTTTTTTAAGACCCCAAAACATGGGCAGAAAAAAAGATTCTATATTCGTCGAGGCACAAAAATATCAATGCAAAGAAACAATAATTCATACCAAGAGAAGACAATTCTCAAGTACATCATTGATCGCAATGATCCAAGATTTAGACAGCTTGCATATCTTGGTGTATACTTGGCTAAACTAGCCAAGCTTCACAGGAGATGTGACTACACTGACTTCACTCCAGTTCTTTTTTCATTCTTCTAGACTTCCCCCACTATATTCGTTGTGAAATAACACATATGAAACTTAAAAGGAAATACCTTACTCCCCAAAGATGAGTTACTGAAGGAGATGTTTGCATGATAGTCCGGCATTTCGAATGCGGAGAGATAGCACCCTTCACACACATGAGACAAGCGTTCAATGTTCATGGGGTATGCTTTTGGCAGGGGGATTGATCTCAGATGATTTCTTAGTCGAACTGGTACAATGATGTGTAGAACTTGGACAGTGTTGATTTTAAAACCCTAATTCTCACAGGAGTTCCACCAACTAATAGTACAAAGGTAGGGTCGAGCTCCATTTTCACCTTTTGTTTATGATCTTGGTATGAAACCCAATTTTATTTCACCTCTTCATTTTTAGTTACTCAGGGACAAACAAGTTTAAGTATAGGGGGTTGATGAATTTGTGATTCATTACTCTAATTGGCTAAAAATATAGCTTTATCCCAAGAAATTAGGTGCATTCACCTATTTATATAACATAATTAACATTCATGCACTTGTAAATAAATTGCACAAATTAACATTGCATTGTGCATTTATATCCATTTGTAAATTTACACTTAACTTCACCCATTTTAGTTAATTCATGATAACTCTAATTGACATGAAACCAACTCTATTACATACATATCACTAACTTTAATCAATGAAAAATCCAAAAAAAATACTAACTTGTTTATATTTGAAATAAACTCTGATGAATAGCCATTAATCTATCTTTATTCTTTCATTTTGTCTTTAAATCCCTATCAAAACACATGTAAACATAGCTAACTTGTACAAATTAATATTAAATATTCATAAATAATTAGTCCGTAAACTATACAAATACTTGTATTTAAATCTAATACAAAAGAATAAAGAAACAAAAGGAAAATAAATGAAGTATCAAATATACTAAATGATCCAAAACCCTGAGCCCAAGTCAATATTGACTGGGCCGACAAGGAATAAAGCAGGGAGAGATAGTGGTCTGTATTGTATATAGAAACCCTAATTTACTCTTCAAATAATCTATTTTACTCTACTTTATTCTTTATTTTATACACCTCAAATAATAAAATGATCTACATGAAATTTTTACATAAAATATAGAAAATTATAAAAATAAATCCCAAGAAATATAACACATTGTACAACTGGGACACACAGATATAAAAGATGCAAACCAAACTTCACATATCGATATAGTCTATATAATCCCAAAATTCACCAACCTCGCCTCTATTGTATTTCAAATTAAATTATCTATTTAATGAAGTTGGTTTCAATAAAAATATTGTTAAGATATAAAAGATGGCTTTTAGGGTCCCATTGTACTATGTATTTGTATATTTTACTCATATATCTTATTCTTAATATTTGTACTCTTCTTACATTTTAGATAATTTTATAAATTATTTTAAATACATTAAAAATATAAAATAAAATAATTGATAATACACTAAAACAAATAAAACAATAAAATATATAGGTTTATATGTAACTAAAATTAGAAAAAAAAACAAAAATTTGTAAATATGTATTATTTTATATTATAAATATATAAAATATGTACATATGATAATACAACAACAACAAAGCCTTTTCACACAATTACATATGATAATAGAAATTAAAAATATAAAATAAAAAAATACCTAAAATATAAGTAAATATACCTATAATTATACATGTAAATATTAACATCCTACAAACAAGGCTGTAAAAATAAATAAAAATACTCGTAAAATAATTTGAAAAATAAGAGATAGTTTTCATATTTTGAGCTTTAATTAATAAAATCATTTATTATTGGTTATGGAATTAATAAACATTTTAATTTTCAGTTTTGTCTTATTGGTGCTATGTGGACCAATGGGAAGCCAGAAAAGTTGACCCTTGGTCAACTTTCTTTCCTCCAACTCCAACTTAGTCAGAGTCATGCGCAACCCCTTCTTCTCTGAAATTCTACTCCATCTCCACTCCTACATATCCCTCGAGATCTCCACCAATCTGTAGCCACCATGACCCTCATCCACACCCATCTCTTAGCCTCTACCAACTACCATTGATCTTCATGCAATCCACCTCCCAAAAGTTATTGTTCCTTTGTTTATAAATAAAGCCCTTCCACCATTTATGAGTTTTTGATCCCTCTTCATGTACTTTAACCCCTATATCCACATCCAGATGGATGTGTTGTCCATTGAATTTACGACGAGGATAAAGCATCAGAGATCGATCCAAGAATCATCAGAGCTTGCTCCTACGACCTCTGCTCCTTATCCTCCCAGCCAGTTATAAACTGCTTGCCCTTGCTTTCAAGGTTAGTTTCTATTCATGCTTTGATTTCAATATTTTATGCCATGCATGTATTTCATGTTTTAGCTTAAATCCCTTAGTTTAATGTACGTCACATCTTAGAAGCTCTGGCCCGTGTTCATCGTCTCAAGCCACAGTGAACCCTCACAGACCACCTCACTATATCTCCCAAACTCTTCTCCATGATCTAACCACCTTTTTGTGCCCTTGATCTCGCTAAGATCAAGGTACCTAATCCTCCTTCTTCCACCTATCGTTAGAGAGAATCCACTTCGCCCAATCTCCATTCATACCCATCTAATAAAGGGCACGTTCAGTTTGCCCAGGTCCCCCTACGCTTTGGTGCGGGTCTAAGCCTCGAAGACCCCTCCTGGAGTGTGAATCATTGCTACACAAAAGCTTAAAGGTGACTGGCCCTCCATGAGCCTCCGAGTCTCCAACGATGGGACCAGGACCCTCTCAGCACCTTCTTCAGTCGTGGACTGCCTCCACAAAGCTATAGAATAGCTAAGCAGCGTGAAAGACCGTCAAAGTCATATGGGAGCAAGTATCGAAGCAATCATAGGCAGTGTTCTTCCCCAGTTCGTCTAGGAGGACTCCCCATCATCCACTCTAACCCCTCCTTCCGATTGTAAAGTAGTTGTTGGATACAAGCAACTATATCTATCAGATACATTAGTAGGATCTAATCCGAGCCGTCCAACTGTGGAGGGGTATTGGTAGTCCAAAGCGTGACACGTGTTTAAGTAACGAGCATCTGACCATCCTTTAGTGTGCATATTATGAGGTAATTTATACGACACCCATCCCACCTTTTGTATTTTATAAACAATCCTGTAAAAATTTAATTGTGTAATTGTTTTAGGTAAAATAACAACTTGGACCACTGAACCTTATTGTATTCGCACTCTAGTCCAATCTACTACATCTCACACATAGTCCCACGTGAGGTGTTGGTAATTTTACGATATGTATCCTAAGTTTGTGGACCAATTATTAAATGCATTAATTGTTTATTAAAATTGTATTTAGGTCCATCTGAACTGTGCCTTTTTATTTTATGAATATTTTTCTTATAAATATTTCTATTACTTTAAAAAATGTAGGGAAATTAATGTAGATGCCTAACATGATTCTTGTCCACAGTTAGCTTTTATTTGGTATTTTAGTTAATTTTCCTATTTATTAAAAATATAAAAACATGTATTTTCATCTTATCTAATTATTAAAACATATAAAATTATAAAAACTTTTCAAAAATTTCCAAAAAATGTATTATCTAAATTATTATATATACTACCACATAATCAAAAATTCCTAAAAATACAAAACATAGAATCCAAAAGTTACAAAACCCAAAAATTGTAGGGAAATTAATGTAGATTCCTAGCATGATGCTTGTCCATGGTGGATTTTTATTTTGCATTTTAGTTAATTCCTATTATTAAAAATATAAAACATGTATTTTCATCCTATCTAATTATTAAAATATATAAAAATTATAAAACTTTTCAAAAAATTTCCAAAATAATATATTCTCTGAATTATATACCCCTACATAATCAAAAATACCTAAAAATACAAAACATAAAATCCAAAAATTACAAAACCCAAAAAACCTTATAAAAAATTGAAAGGATTATTGAAAAATCCAAAATATAAGTTTCTATTTTTTGAATTTTATACATCATACATACTATATATTAAAAACAGTTTTGAGTGACTTTTGAAATTATGTATTATTATTAAAATCAAAACAAACTCGGATATTTATTTCGTATACTATTTTGTTAATTTATTAGCTTAAAAGTACCTAAAATTAGTAAAAATTCTATAAAAGTACCAAAAATAGAGAAAAAACTAAAAAAACATGAAAAAAATTTATTTCTTATATTTTGAGTATATTTTGATATATTTATAACCATAATACTATATATATACTAGATATCTAATATATTACTTATAATGTTTATAATACATATATTATTATATATATCTTATCTTAAATATTCAAAAGAAACTAAAAAATTACAAAATTGAAAAGAAAATAAAAGTATAAAATTTTAGAAAATAACAAGAAATTAATATTAGTTAACAATAATTAACTATTAAATTTTCCATCTATGTTGTAGCTCCATGTGTTTGATCTCTATCGTACTTTGCCCCATACACATCTATAGTAGGGTAATAATAAATTTTGACTCGCATCAACATTTATTCGATTAATCTATTCATTTTGGGTGAATTGTTGATTGATATAGGATTTGGTCGATACAACGGCAGTTAGTTTTGCGTGTTAAGCTGATAGATTAAATCCAAATCCATCAAACCCAAAACCTAATTTCATGACAGAAAGTAGTAAAAGCTAAAATATCTCTCATACAATGTCCAATTCCACTCTACTCATATTTGAATTGATGTATATTCAATTATCTAGAAATCAAGACTAAATTCAAAAGAATCAGAGTTCATTTGTGAAAATTGGATTTTGGGGCCTAATTGTGCATTGTACATATTTACTTGTCTTTGACCCATTATTTCATGTAAATATTTGATTCTTCGTAATTTATTTCTTTTTCATTTCTCCATTTCATTTAACATTTTAACTAATTACGTTAAAATGAAAATCCAAAAAAATCAGAAAAGCAATGAGAAAGATCAGTTCTGACTTGAGCTCGCAGACCTAATTCACCCGTACATATTCCACTTCATCCATTGATTTTGACTTTTCTTAACTCATTAAAATTAAAAAAATGCATTTGTGTCCATTGCATCTATTCACATCAAGATTGATTTTTGTAAACAATATTTCTCTATAAAAAAACCAAATAAAAATTACAAACTAAAAATTGGTATTATATATAATATCACAAAAATTACATATCTTGCACAGTTGAGTCTAGACACATTTTGTGGTTCATGAACATTGTAGAGTGCATTTAGGGCTACATTTTTTATTTTGGACATTTTTTTCATTTTATGTCCTTTGCTATTTTTAGTTAATTTTTCCTTTATTTTATACACCAGTCAAAGTCAAAGCATCCACATATTGTAGAATTATTTGGCCACCTTGTCTTCGTCGTTAAACCACACTCACCCTGGTCAGCATATTTTATCATCTTGCGCCTTGATCTTGAGTCGTTGGATCGACTTCAATCCAACGACCATCTACAACCCCACATTCTCTCTCAGCTCCCCTCACGTGATTCGCATGAGACCCATCTCCGATCGTTGGATCTTAGAAGATCCAACAATCATTATGTTTCTCCTTCCACCTCCTACTTGATCGACCCACCACCTTGCCTCCCAGCTCAGCCTGCACCGCCCTATGCAACTCCAATCACCTTACTTCGCTCCGACCACCATATTCTCCCTTATCTTCGGATCATCCACCCAAAACAAAACACCTAACATCCCATCTCCCCGACAGCCACTATCACATACAATCGTTGATCTTTATCCTCCTCCAACTAACCTAATCTGCTCTACCCCTCCATAATCCTAACCTCCTGCATGTCGAAGCCATCTCCTCTCTCATCCCTTCTCTCTGCGATCAGTCCCCAACAACCCATTGCTGGACATATCCCTCATCTATACGTCACTAACCATCCCATCATCGGACCCCCAAACCAACATTATTTCCTCTCAATCTCCTATTTAACCCAAGCCCTAACCTTCGTTTAGATCATCTACCACCATCTTCGACTAGATTGAGAGGAATATCAATCAAACCAGATCATGAGGTTGGTGACAACAACCTCCCCTCTTCGGCGAAGCCACTCCCTCCCAGCGTGATCCACAGTGCTCTCATCATGCTGCGGAGCTCTAGACACTACCAAGTTTACTGTGCATCGCCCACAGTTCGAGGATATCACTAGAGTCGAACGAGTCTCCTCCTCATCCTAGGTGATCAGGTATCCCTTTATCCCTCTTATCTTTCCTCTTTCCCCATCCTCTTCTTCGTCACTCCTTTCGTCACCACTTTCTTCGCTACTTCATCTTCATCCATCCACTTCGATGACACGACCAGACTGCTTCCATCTCTTGACCATCATATGCTTCTACGTCTATTCTCCTTGCAGCACTTCACAAACTTAGCTCCTCTTACTTCACCCTCCAAGGAGCTCTGACCACGCACCTCTTCTTCTGACATCACTCGAAAGTCGAGCCCCAGAAGCTTTAAGTTTTAATATTCCCTTTCAAGAACAAGCACGCAGGACTCCATCGATGCCACTTGTCTATGTGTCGGTCGTTAGGAAGAGGAATGGGGAAGGTTGTTAATGAGCATCTATCGGACACAAAAAAAAAGAAGAAGACCACTAACATAGAAGGTACCATTCGATCAAGAACGATCCTCACCTTCATCATTCAATCATACCCAAACTATAGCCATTGGATCATATTTAATCAGACGCATCAGACTTCGTACTGAACCAAGACTTGAGTCTTTCACTTCGGGATGCTCAGAACAAGTAGGTACACCCACATGGACATCAAATCACCATCTGCTTCTCAAACCTCTCCCTCGTGTGCGCCTCACATGCAGACGAGGTGCTTTGCATCCACACCCCGCTTCTACCAGAATTTACAAAGAAGACTGGTCACATGCCCCACACACATGACCTTGGGTCTTTTATAGACGTA
Source organism: Ottelia alismoides (assembly GCA_037367405.1). Lineage (NCBI taxonomy): Eukaryota > Viridiplantae > Streptophyta > Magnoliopsida > Alismatales > Hydrocharitaceae > Ottelia > Ottelia alismoides. The sequence goes on from JAZKJV010000331.1 coordinate 344,467, forward strand.
ACTTTGTGCCTCTCGATATTCATGCTCATAACTGAAAACTAGGGTTTTGCAAAGATCTCGTCAATCCACAAGGCAGATCAACAGTCGTCGAAGCGACCTCTCACGAAACCCTAATAATTAAACAATTAACCCATAAATAAATGTAGCAATGCAAATAAATGTGTGGAGTTAACATTTATTTTATTCAACTCTACAAAATGTGTGTATAGTGCAAGTATGTAGAGTGTCGAACACGGGGATCAAATGGTAGATTAGGAAAATAAATTCCAAAATTTGTGTTCCTCTTGTCTATGTGTTTTTGTGTGGGTTTTTAATTTTATATTTCAATTTTATATTTTTTTATTTTTAAAAGAAACAAGTGACACAAATGTAGACAAAATCAAAAGGGAAAAACAAGTATATACACACAAAGAGAAGAAGGCAAACTAAGTCCTAATTACCCTCGTCGTGTCTCCCAGACAACGACACCATTTTGATAATCGAGTCGGTTGATTAGGGTTAAGTTATGAAATTAACAGTGTCGTTGTCACCCCAGGAATCCATTTAGAAATGAAGAATAATTTATTCAACCAAAAAATGAATCAAGCAAGTGAAGAAATTGGTCTAAGCTACTTTATTAACCTGGTATAGTGATCAGGGTCGAATAAAGGAGGCAACTATTATAAATATGGGTACATCAATCAATGAAAAATCAAGGATAAAAAATAAGGACAAGCAAAGCAAAAACTCTCGGATTTTTGTGAATTTAGTCTTTTAAATTTTTATGGGTTTTTACTTTTTATATAAATTTTATTTTTTCTGATTTTTATAATTTTTAATTATTTTTAATTTTGAAATTTTTTATTTTAAATTTTTCAAACAAAGCATAAATAAAAAATTAAATAAAAGATACACAGTTTTTTTATTTTTCAAATATGGAAAAATAGCCAGAAAAATCAAGTAAAAATATTTTTTGGTATATTTATAGTGTTTTTGTAATTTCTAAGGGTTTTTAGATTTTTTTAGGATTTATAAAATATTTAAAAATAGGAAATTATGCAAATAGTGCACAACCAGAAGTATTTTTCAAATTAAAAATATAAAATAAGCTCAATGCTTCGAGAATATATTTTTATCAAAAGTATATTCAAATCTACTAACAGAGACCAAGAATACATTTTTTATTTTTCAAAGATTTTATATGATTTTTATGGTGTTTTTATAGTGTTGTAAATTTTTAGAGTTTTATAAAAGCAAATGAAATGAAAATAGGAAAGAAAATCAAACAAAAAATAATAAAGCTAATCTAATTTTTTTAGAATTTTTAAGTAATGTTTAGACTTTTATGAATTTTCTAAGGCAAGTAAGGAATTTTTTGTTGATTTTTGAATTTTTAAAAATAGAAAATACAAGAAAAACAACAAACAAAAATTACCATACAAAGAAAACACTAGCAGACACTTATCCTAATTTTTAGGGGATTTGGATCAAATTTTATATTTATTGCAATAAAAAAGAAACAAAATAAAAATGCTAGACATAAAAGGACTTACATGCAAAGATTTTAAGTTCTGGGGCCAAATAGTAACAAGTAAGAAAAACTCAAGGCCAAATGCACAAAAATCCCAACAAAAACATCTTCACACATGACAGAGGATCACATGGGCGTAAATGCAAATATCAAAAAACTTTTTTGATTCAAACAACACGTTAAAGCTCAGGATGAAAGACGCAAATAATTTAGTAAAGCACGTGTACATGCACATGAGTTCAGTTTGGTCGGACTAAAATGCAAATAAGAAAAATACGATGTCCTTATTGCTAATGTTCAAAACTAACTTTTACAATTATTAGACTAAAATAAAATAAAAGGAAATGAGGGGCTAAAGTGAAATATACCTAGCAGGTGCATGGTGCACATGTGGTGGATGCCCTAACGTACGGCTCTGATTGCTCTAGGAAAGATCTGACGGTACAGGGATGTGCGATGGTGTATGGCTCTGATCGACTGTTGGATGGATCTGACGGTCAGATTAAAAGGAAAGGAGTTTGTGTCAGATCTATGCAGGATCTGATTGGACTACCTGAATTTGAGAGTGCTCGTGCGGTCGGGATCAAATCTGGATGGAGTGATGCTCCATCCGACTGATAGGAGAGGTGATGGAAGAACTTGAAGAAGGTGGCGCCTGCTGAACTTCGATTGAGGGTATATGGTGCTATAAGGCTTGGATCAGCTAACTGAGGCGTCCAACACATCACTGAAGTGTGTCCGCGTCGGGTGGACTGCTCGGATGACACGGAGAAGGGCTCGTTGAAGATCTGGATCTTGAAGTACCTGGAGCGGCTCCGCCTATCCTTCTAGGGCTTGGTTCGGCCCTCTCGCTCGTACCTAGACCTACAAAGGAGCTCAAGGCTTGGAGATGTGTGTCCGCGTCGGGTGGAGTGCTCGGATGGCACGGAGAAGGGCTCGCTGAAGATCTAGATCTTGAAGTACCTGGAGCGGCTCCGCCTCTCCTTCTGGGGCTTGGTTCGGCCCTCTCGCTCGTACCTAGACCTACAAAGGAACTCAAGGCTTGGAGATGAAGCTCAGACCATGATTTATTTGGTAGAAACAGTAGAGGAAGCGGTAGGGGAATGGATCTGACCTCCAACGAAAGTGATGGAAGGAGGTCCAGACCTAATCTCGCTCTGATGAGCCAGATTTAGGGTGTTCAGGGTGTGAGGGAAGATTTACGGTGATAAAGTCGAGATATTGGAGCTGTTAGATGTCCAGGATGGAGCTCCAATATAATGGATGGAACAGCTACAACGGATGGAGGTGATGGTTATCAAATCGAGCTAAAAGGGTGAAAAAGAAAGCAAAGAAAGGGTACCCGGTGATCGAAGATGGGAAGCCGGAGAGCTACGGAGTAGACAACAGGGTAATGGCCTCGAATCCGCTGCGGGAGTTTGAAGAGGCTAGTCATGATGGAGTCTCTAGCCACAAAGCGAGTCTGCTCAAACGACCACCAATCTGAGCTCCAAAAGGATCCTTCGGGGTCCTCTCAGTACCCTAGGGATTCAGGTGGAGAAAGAAAGAGGCACAGAGTAAAGGGCACGACAAAGGGGAATGTTATAATTTATATAGCTCCCAGGTTTCTAGAAAGATCGAGAGATATCACGAGAATCGAGGTGAATTCAGACCCTCCTAGGTATCTGTGAAGTCATGGATCTTCAGGGCGTGAGGGGGCCCGCAAGCCAAGTCAAGAGACAATCGGTCTCAGGCTGGGGAAATGGAAGAAATTGAGTCCAACGAAGGCCAATCGGGTTCAGACCTGGGAGAGGGAAGGTTGACGTGGGTCAACGGACCCTAGTTGACCAATAAAAAAAGAATTTACAAAAATAAAAGGAAAAAATTAAAATAGTAAATTATTTTAAAATAAAAATGGTAAAAATAAAAATGCTAGTTATTTTACAAATGATATTTTTTGTGATTTTTAATAAATTTAATAATATATATTATGGTATATACAGTATATAACAATACTTACAAGTATAATATGCCTATATACAATATTTACATATTTTATTTTATTATTTTTACATAAATACCTTACATTTTATATTTTATATATTTACAAAATAATTAAAGAATTTTAATTTGATTTCTATTTTATTTTGTGAATTAATTTAATAGGTGAAAAATAAATATTTATAATATAGATACAAGATAAATATCTACAATAAGTAGACTATTTTAATTTTTATTTGTTTTGAATTTAATATTTTTGGAATTTTATATAACTAAATACAATATGTATAAATACTTAAAAATACAATATGTACAAAACTAATAAAAATAATAATAAATAAAAAATATATAAACAAGTATCAATATAATACACTATACAAACAACCCTCTCAAAAAACTGACTTTCAAACTGTAACTCTAAAAATTATGAAACCCCTTCCTTTTAAAGTTAATTTTATTTAGAATTCAAAGAAACTGAGTTTGGTTCAATTTGAGTTCAAATGGAGAAGATCTTTTTATTCTGGTTTTGCAACTTTTTCCTGAGTGTTGTATCTTTTATTCTATGCACAATTTATTTTTGCTATTATTTGTAATATTTACAACACATTTTTATGTATAAGTCTTATTAAGGAAATAAACTATTTTGAGATCTTTTTCTTGATAAATAAAATAATACAATGTTTATACAAAATGAACACTGATTGATATATACATAATAAATACAGATAAATATTAAATAATATTTACAAGATTTTCTAGATTTTATGAATATTAATGAATAAAGACCATATCTCCCCCCAACTTTATTCCTTGTCGATCAGGTCAGTTCATGACCTTCTCTCGAAGTTCTGGTCAGTCTGTATTTATTGCATAATTACAACCTTCTTTTTATTTTCTTTCTTTTCTTTTATTCTTTATTATTTTATTTTAGATAAATAAGTATTAATTACATAATATTAATAAAAGCATGCACAATGCTAATTTATTGGATTTAATATATATTTACAATTATTTTGCATAGGGATTTATGCTAAAATAAAAGAATAAAGGACATGAATCATGGATTCATCATGCATTCTCCCGTGATCCATTAGTCCCCTTGTATTCTTCTATACTTAGGCCAAGGCTTAAGTATTGGGTGGACGATGCCCGCCATATGTATACTCAACATTCCACTCTTTTCCCTCGATCGCCCCATTTTTGCTCTCTTCTATACTTAGGCTAATCAGAGCCTAAGTATAGGAGGGTGTCCGACTTCTACCTAACTCCTTTCTTCCTTTGCACCCTTCTATACTTAACATACACTAAGTATGGGGGATGAGTCATATTCGTGTACATAGTCTACAATGCATTGTTTTATATGGTATTGTATTTTCTATATATAAAACTAACATGGGGGTGATAATTTTTATAAAAACTGAGAAATAAGTGCAATTATTCAAAAAAATAACAAAAAAATCAAAAAATATGCTTGCATTTCACCATTCATCCTTCCAAGCATCTACATTGGTTAAAAGTCCTTGGGTTCTGAACTGAGTTGTGAGCAGAAACTGAAAGTGGTCTTGACTTGGCTTTAATCCACTTAATTTTCATAGGAACTTTACTGAGAAATAGGATTTTAGAATATTTTGGTCCTGGGCTTAATTCTATGAGTTCTACGTGTTTGTGTTCGGACTTCGAATCTTAGTGTCTAACCTGCTCACCTCATTTTGAGTACGACTCTTGAATACAGAACTAGTATGTACTCTAGTACTATGCACTTAGTCTTAACTTAGACAATGTGTTGGAAGACAACGTGGGCTTCTTTTCTGGTAGTATGGGCATCTAAAGATCAGAGTACAGGTTGAAATAAAGCTTCGGATGAGGAAAGGACTGCTAACATAATTTTTTTAAGACCCCAAAACATGGGTAGAAAAAAAGATTCTATATCCGCTGACGCACAAAAAGATCAATGCATAGAACAATAATTCATACCAAGAGAAGACAATTCTCAAGTACATCATTGACCACAATGATCTAAGCTTTAGATAGCTTGCATATCTTGGTGGATACTTGGCTAAACTAGCCAAGCTTCGCAGGAGATGTGACTACACTGATCTCACTCCAGTTCTTTTCTCATTCTTCTAGACTTCTCCCACTATATTCATCGTGAAATATCACGTCCCTAACTTTAAAAGGAAATATCTGACTCCTCTAGGATGAGTTACTGAAGTAGAGGTTTGCATGATAGTACGACATTTCAAATGGGGAGAGCTAACTCCCTTCACATACACACATGAGACAATCATTCAATGTTCATGGGGTATGCTTTTGGGAGGGGGATTGATCTCAGATGACTTCTTAGTCGAACTAGTACAATGATGTGTAGAACTTGGAGAGTGTTGATTTAAAAACCCTAATTCTCATAGGAGTTCCACAAACTAATAGTCCAAAGGTCGAGTCGAGCTCCATTTTCACCTTTTGTTTATGATCTTGGTATTTCATTTCACCTCTTCATTTTTAGTTGTTCAGGGACGAACAAGTTTAAGTATAGGGGTTGATGAATTTGTGATTCATTACTCTAATTAGCTGAAAATATAGCTTTATCCCAAGAAATCATGTGCATTCACTTATTTATATCACATAACCAACATTCATGCACTTGTAAATAAATTGCACAAATTAGCATTGCATTGTGCATTTATATCCATTTGTAAATTTACACTTAACTTCACAAATTTTAATTAATTCATGATAATTCTAATTGACATGAAACTAACTATATGATGTACATATCACTAACTTTAATCAATGAAAAATCCAAAAAATACTAACTTGTATACATTGGAAATAAACTCTGATGAATAGCCATTCATCTATCTTTATTCTTTCATTTTGTCTTTAAATCCCTATCATAATACATGTAAACATAGCTAACTTGTACAAATTAACAAACGAAATTCATAAATAATTAGTCCGTAAACTATACAAATACTTGTGTTTAAATCTAATACAAAATAATAAATAAATTAAAGGAAAATAACTGAAGTATCAAAGATACTAATTGATCCTAAACCCTGAGACCAAGTCAATATTCACTGCGTAGACAAGGAATAAAGTAGGGAGAGATAGTGGTCTATACTATATATAGAAACCTTTATTTATTCTCCAAATAAGCTATTTTACTCTACTTTATTCTTTATTTTATACAACTAAAATAATAAAAAGATCTACATGAAATTTGTACATAAAATATAGAAAATTATAAAAATAAGTGCCAAGAAAAATAACACATTGTACAAGTGGGACACATAGATAAAAAAAGCTGCAAATCAATCCTCACATATCAATATATTATATATATAATCCCAAAATTCACCAAACATACTTCCATTTTATTATAAATTAAATTATCTAATTAATGAAGGTGGTTTCATTAAAAATATTGTTAAGATAAAAAATATGGCTTTTAAGGTCCCATTGTACTATGTATTTGTATATTTTACTCATATATCTTATTCTTAATATTTTTACTCTTCTTACATTTTAGATAAATGTATATATTATTTTAAATACATTAAAATAAAAAATAAAATAATTAATAATTCACTAAAACAAATAATACAATAAAATAAATAGGTATATATATATAGCTACAATAGAAAAATAAATCAAAAATATGTAAATATGTATTATTTTATATTTTAAATATATGAAATATGTACATATGATAATAAAAATTAAAATTATAAAATATAAATGAAATACCTAAAATATAAGTAAATATATCTATAATTATACATGTAAATATTAACATCCTACAAATAAGGCTGTAAAAATAAATAAAAATACTCGTAAAATAGTTTGAAAAATAAGAGACAGTTTTCATGTTTTGAGCTTTAATTAATAAGATCATTTATTATTGATTATGGAATTAATAAGCATTTTGATTTTCAGTTTTTTCTTATTGGTGCTACGCGGATCAATGGGAAGCCAAGGAAAGTTGACCCTTGGACAATTGTCCTGCCTCCATCTCTGACTTAGTCAGAGTCACGCGCAACCCCATCTTCTCTAAAATTCTACTCCATATCCACTCCTACATATGCCTTGAGATCTCCACCAATTTGTAGCCACCATGCCCTCATCCACACCCATCTCTTAGCCTCTACCAACTACCATCGATCTTCATGCAATCCACCTCCCAAAAGTCATTGTTCCTTTGTTTATAAATAAAGCCCTTCCACCATTTATGACCTTTTGATCCCTGTCCATGTGCTATAACCCCTATATCCACCTCCAGATGCATGTGCCTTAGTGACGGCAAGGTGTCCATTGAATTTACGACAAGGATAAAGCACTGGAGATCGATCCAAGAATCATTGGAGTTTGCTCCTACGACCTCTGCTCCTTATCCTCCAAGCTAGGTATTAATTGCTTACCTGTGCTTTCAAGGTTAGTTTCCATTCATCTTTGATTTCAACATTTTATTTCATGCGTGTATTTCATGTTATAGCTTAAATCCCTTAGTTTAATGTACTTCAGAGCTTAGAAGCTCTAGCCTATGTTCATCGTCTCAAGCCACTGTGAACCCTCGTGGACCACCTATCTCTCCCAAACTCTTCTCCATGATCTAACCACCTCCTGTGCACTTGATCTCGCTAAGATCAAGGTCCCAAATCCTCCTTCTTCCACCTATCTTTGGAGAGAATCCATTTGCCCAATCTCGAATCATTCCCATCTAATAAAGGGCACGTTTAGTTTGCCCAGGTCCCCCCTACGCTTTGTTGCGAGTCTAAGCCTCGAAGACCCCTCCTGGAGTGGGAATCATTACTACACAAAAGCTTATAGGTGTCTGGTCCTCCACGAGCCTTCGGGTCCCCAACGATGGGACCAGGACCCTCTCAGCGCCTTCTTCAGTCGTGGACAGCCTCCACGAAGCTATAGATTATCTAAGCAGCGTGAAAGACCATCGAAGTCATACGAGAGCAAATATCGAAGCAATCACTGGAAGTGTTCTTCCCCAGTTTGTCTAGGAGGCCTCCCCATCGTCCAATCTAACCCCTCCTTCCGATTGTAAAGTAGTTGTTGGATGCGAGCATCTATCTCTGCCGGATCCATCAGTAGGATCTAATCTGAGGTGTCCATGGAGGGTTATTGGTAGTCCAGAGCGTGACACGTAGTTAAGTGACGAGCATCTGACTGTCCTTTAGTGTGCATATTATAGGGTAATTTATACGACACCAATCCGGCCTTTTTTGTTTTATAAACAGTCCTGTAAATATTTAATTGCATAATAATTTTAGGTAAAATTACAACTTGGACCGCTGAACCTTATTGTATTTGCACTCTAGTCCAATACACTACATCTCACATGTAGTCTCACGTGAGGTGTTGGTAATTTTACAATATGTATCCTAAGTTTGTGGACCAGCTTTAAATGAATTACATGTTTATTACAATTGTATTTAGGTCCCTCTGAACTGTGCCTTTTTATTTTATGAATATTTTTCTTATAAATATTTCTATTACTTCAAAAATTGTAGGAAAATTACTGTAGATGCCTGACATGATGCTTCTCCGCGATTAGCTTTTATTTGGCATTTTAGTTAATTTTCATATTTACTAAAAATATAAAAACATGTTTTTTCATCCTATCTAATTATTAAAACATAAAAATTATAAAAACTTTTCCAAAAAATCCAGAAATATATTATCTAAATTATTATATATACTACCACATAATAAAAAATCCCTAAAAAATACAAAACATAAAATCCAAAAATTACAAAACCCAAAAATTGTAGGAAAATTAATGTAGATGCCTGGCATGATGCTTGTCCATAGTGGATTTTTATTTTATATTTTAGTTAATTTCCAATTTATTTTAAATATAAAAACATGTATTTTCATCCTATCTAATTATTAAAAGATATAAAAATTATAAAACTTATCCAAAATTTTCCAAAATAATATATTATCTAAATAATTATATATAATACTACATAACCAAAAATACCTAAAAATACAAAACATAAAATCCAAAATTACAATACTCAAAAAACCTTATAAATATTAGAAAGGATTATTGAAAAATCCAAAAATATAAGTTTCTGTTTTAGAATTTTCTACATCATACATACTATATTTTAAAAACATTTTTGAGTGACTTTTGAACTTATGTATATTTATTAAACTCAAAACAAACTCGGATATTTATTTTGCGTACTATTTTGTTTATTTACTAGCTAAACAATACCTAAAAGTTAGTAAAAATTCTATAAAAATTGCTAAAAATTGAGAAAAAAACTAAAAAAAGCATGAAAATTTTTTGTTTCTTATATTTTGAGTATATTCTGATATATTTAAAAGCATAATACTATATATATACTAGATGTCTAATAGATTACTTATAATATCTATAATACATATATTATTCTATATATCTTATCTTAAATATTAAAAAGAAACTAAAAATTTACAAATTTGAAAAGAAAATAAAAGTATAAAATCTTAGAAATAAGAAAGAAATTAATATTAATTAACAATAATTAATTATTAATTTTTAATCTATATTGTAGCTCCATGTGTTTGATCTCTATCATACTTTGCCCCATACACATCTATAGTAGGGTTATAATAAATTTTGACTCGCATCAATATTTATTTGTTTTATCTGTTCATTTATGGGTTAATTGTTGATTGATAAAGGATTTGGTCGATACAATGACAGACAGTTTAGCTTGTTAAGCTGATAGATTAAATCCCAATTAATCAAACCCAAAACATAATTTCATGACAGAAAGTAGTAGAATCTAATATATCTCTCATACAATGTCCAATTCCACTCTACTCATATTTGAATTGATGTATATTCAATTATCTATAAATCAAGACTAAATTCAAAAGAATCGGAGTTCATTTGTGAAAATTAGATTTTGGGGCCTAATTGTGCATTGTACATATTTACTTGTCTTTGACCCATTATTTCATGTAAACATTTGATTCTTCTTGATTTATTTCTTTTTCATTTCTCTATTTCATTTCACATTTTAACTAATTACGTTAAAATGAAAATCCAAAAAATCAGAAAAACAATGAGAAAGACCAGTTCTGACTTGAGCTCGCCGACCTAATTCACATGTACATATTCCACTTTATACACTGATTTTGACTTTTCTTAACTCATAAAAATCCAAAAAATGCATTTGTGTCCATTGCATCGATTCACATCAAGATTGATTTTTGCATACAATATTTATCTGCAAAAATCCAAATAAAAATTATAAACTAAAAATGGTATTATATACAATATCACAAAATTGCATATCTTGCACAGTTGATTCTAGACGCATTTTGAGGTTCATGAACATTGTAGAGTGCATTTAGAGCTACATTTTTATTTTGGACATTATTCATTTGAAGTCCTTTGCTATTTTTAGTTATTTTTTCTTTTATTTTAGACACCAGTCAAAGTCTAAGTATCCACATATTGCGGCATTATTTGGTCACCTTGTCCGTGCTGTCAAACCACACTCACCCTGATCAGCATATTTTATCATCTTGTGCCTTGATCTTGAGTCGTTGGATCGACTTCAATCCAACGACCATCTAAAACCCCACTCTCTCTCTCGGCTCCCCTCGCGTGATTCGCACGAGACCCATCTCCGATCATTGGATCTTAGAAGATCCAACAGTCATTGCGTTTCTCCTTCCACCTCCTACTTGATCGACCCACCGCCTTGCCTCCAAGCTCAGCCTGCAATGCCCTCTGCAACTCCAACCACCTTACTTCGCTCCAACCACCATATTCTCCCCTATCTTGCGATCATCCACCCAAAATAAAAATCCTAACATCCCATATCCCCAACAGCCATTATCACCTACAATCGTCGATCTTTATCCTCCTTTAACTAACCTAATCTGCTCGACCCCTACATAATCTTGTCCTCATGCATGTCAAATCCATCTCATCTCTCATCCCGTTTCTCTTCGATCAGTCCGCAACAAGCCATTGCTGGAAATATCCCTTATCTATACGTCTTTGACCAACCCATCATCGGACCCCCAAACCAACATTATTCCCTTTCAATCTCCTATTTAACTCAAGACCTAACCTTTGTTTATATAAAACACCATCTTCGACTATATTGAGAGGAGCATCTATCGAGCCAGATCATGAGGTTGGTGACAACAACCTCCCCTCTTCGGTGAAGCCACTCCCTCCAGGCATGATCCACGGCGATCTCATCATGTTACAGAGCTTTATCCACTGCCAGGCTTACTGTGCATCGCCCATGGTTCGAGGATATCACTGGAGTCGAACGAGTCCCCTTCTCATCCCAGGTGATCAGGTATCCCTTTATCCCTCTTATCTTTCCTCTTTCCCCATCCTTCTTCTTCTTCATTATGTTCTTCTTCGTCGATCCTTCCATCACCACTTTCTTTGCTACTTCATCTTCATCATCCACTTCGATGATTCAACCAGACTGCTTCCATCTCTTGACCATCATATGCTTCGATTTCCATTCTCCTCGCAACACTTCATAGACTTAGCTCCTCTTACTTCACCCTCCAAGGAGCTCTGACCACCAACATCTTCTTCTGACATCACTCGAAAGTCGAGTCCCAGAAGCTTTTGAGTTCTAATCTTCCCTTTCAGGAACAAGCATGCGGGACTCCATCGATGCCACTTGGCTATGTGTCGGTCGCTTGGAGGAGGAACGGGAAAGGTTGTTAACGTGCATTGATCGGACAGAAAAAAATAGGAAGAAGACCACTAACATAGCAGGTACCATTCGATCAAGAATGGTCCTCACCTTCGCAGTTCAGTCATGCCCAAACTATAGCCATTGGATCATCTTTAATCAGATGCATCAGACTTCATACTTAACCAAGACCTAAGTCTTTCACTTCATGAGGATCACAACAAGTAAATACACCCACATGGACATCGAATCACCATCTGCTTCTCGAACCTCTCTCTCGCGTGTGCCCTCACATGCAGACGAGTTATTTTGCATCCACACCCCGCTTCTACTGGAATTTACAAAGAAGACTGGTCGCATGCCCCATACGTATGATCTTGGGACTTTTATAGACATAACTTTATGCCTCTCTATATTCATGCACATACCAGAAAACTAGGGTTTTGCGGAGATCTCGTCAATCCACAAGGCAAGCCAACAGTCGTCAAAGCGACCTCTCACGAAACCCTAATAATTCAACAACTAACCAACAAATAAATATAGAAATGCAAATAAATGTGTGGAGTTAACATTTTTTTATTTAACTCTACAAAATGTGTGTATAGTACAAGTATGTAGAGTGTCGAACATAGGGAGCAAATGGTAGATTGGGAAAATAAATTCCAAAATTGTTTTCCACTTGTCTGTGTTTTTTTGTGGGTTTTTTAATTTTATATTTTTACATTTTAATTTTTTATATTTTTTATTTTTAAAAGAAACAAGTGACACAAATGTAGACAAAATCAAAAGGGAAAAACAAGTATATACACAAATAAAGAGAAGAAGGCAAACTAAGTCCTAATTACCCATGCCGTGTCTCCCAGGCAACGACACCATTTTGATAATCGAGATGACTGATTAGGGTAAAGTTATGAAATTAACACTATCGTTGTCACCCTAGAAATCCGGCTAGAAATCAAGAAAAATTTATTCAACCACAAAATGAATCAAACAATTAAAGAAAGTGGTCTAAGCTACTTTTATTAACCTGGTATAGCAATCAGGATCGAACACAAGACAACTATTATAAACAAGGGTAAATCAATCAATGAAAAAACAAATATAAAAAATAAGGACAAGCAAAGCAAACAACTCTCGGATTTTTGTGAATTTTATCTTTTAAATTTTTATGGTTTTTTAATTTTTATATAATTTTTATGTATTCTGATATTTATAATTTCAATGATTTTTATTTTTGCATTTTTTTACGTTTTAAATTTTCAAACAAAACATAAATAAAAAATGAAATTAAAGATGCACACACTTTTTATTTTTCAAATATGGTAAAAATATCCATAAAAATCAAGTAAAAATATTTTTTTGATAATTTTATTTGGATTTTTTGGATTTTCAAAATGGTTAAAAATAGGAAATAATGCAAATAGTGCAAAACCAGAAGTATTTTTCAAATTAAAAAATATAAAAATAAGCTCAAAACTTCTAGAAGATATTTTTATCAAAAATTATATTCAAATCTATAAACAGAGACCAAGAATGCGGTTTTTGGTTTTTCAATGATTTTATATGATTTTTATGGTATTTTTACGGTGTTGCAAATTTTTAGAGCTTTATAAAAGCAAATGAAATGAAAATTAGATAGAAAATCAAATAAACAACAATAAAGCTAATCTAATATTTTTAAGGAATTTTTAGAATTTTATGAATTCTATAAGTCAAATAGGGAATTTTTGGATGATTTTTGAATTTTAAAAAATAGAAAATACAAGAAAAACAACAAACAAAAATTACCACACAAAGAAAACATTAGAAGGCACTTAGCCATTTTTTAGGGGATTTTTAGATCAAATTTTATATTTATTGCAATAAAAAGGAAACAAAATAAAAATGCTAGATATAGAAGGACTTAGATGCAAATATTTTAAGTTCTAGGGCCAAATAGTAACTAGTAAGAAAAACTCAAGGACAAATGCACAAAAATCCCAACAAAAGTGTCTTCACATATAATATAGGATCACATGGTCATAAATGCAAATATCAAAAACTTTTCCGATTCAGACAACACGTGAAATCTTAGGATGAAAGATGCAAATAATCCAGTAAAGCACGTGTACAAGCACGTGAGTTCAGTTTCGTTGGACTAAAATGCAAATAAGAAAAACACAATGTCTTATTGCTAATGTTCAAAACTAACTTTTGCAATTATTAGACTAAAATGAAATAAAAGGAAATCAAGGAGCTAAAGTGAAATATACCTAGTAAGTACATGGTGCACATGTGGTGGATGCCCTGACATACAGCTCTGATCGCTCTGGGAAAGATCTGACGGTTCAGGGATGTGCGATGGTGTATGGATCTTATCGACCGTTGAATGGATCTGAAGGTCGGTTTAAAAGGCAAGGACATTTGTGTCAGATCTGTGCAGTATCTGATCGAACTGTCGGATTTGAGAATTCTTGTGCGGTCCGGATCAAATCTGGAAGGAGTGATCTCCATCTGATGGATAGGAGAGGTGTTGGAAGAACTTGAAGAAGGTGGCGCGTGCTGAACTTCGATAGAGGGTATATGGCACTATAAGTCTTGGATCAGCTGACTGAGGGGTCCAACCCATCGCTGAAGTGTGTCTACGTTGGGTGGAGTGCTCGAATGGCACAGAGGAGGGCTCGCTGAAGATCTAGAGCTTGATGTACCTGGAGCAGCTCCGCCTCTCCTTTTGGGGCATGGCCCTCTCGCTCGCACCTAGACCTGCAAAGGAACTCAAGGCTTGGAGATGAAGCTCAGACCGGGATTTATTTGGTAGAAATAGTAGAGGAAGCGGTAGGATAATGGATCTAACCTCCAACGAAAGCGATGGAAGGAGGTCCAGACCTAATCTCGCTCTAATAAGCAAGATTTAGGGTGATCATGGTTTGAGGGAAGATGGATGGTGATAAGGTCGAGATATTGGACCTGCTAGATGACCAGAATGGAGCTCTGACACAATGGACGGAGCAGCTACGAAGGACGGAGGTGATGGTTATCAAATCGAGCTAAAAGGGTGAAAAAGAAAGCAAAGAAAGGGTACATGGTGATCGAAGATGGGAACATGGAGAACTACGGAGTGGACGGCGGGGTAACGTCTTCGATTACGCTGCGGGAGGCAGAAGAGGCTAGTCGCGACGGAGTCTCCGGCCATGAAGCGAGCCTTCTGAAACGCCCACCAATCCGAGCTCCAAAAGGATACTCTAGGGTCCTGTCACTACCCTGGGGATTCAGGTGGAGAAAGAAAGAGGCATGGAGCAAACTAAGGCACGACAAAGGGGAATGATATAATTCATAGAGCTCCCAGGTTTCTAGAAAGATCAAGAGATATCGTGCGAATCGAGGTGAATTCGGACCCTCCTAGGTATCTGTGAAGTCATGGATCTTCAGTGTGTGAGGGGGCCTACAAACCGAGTTAAGAGGCAATCGGACTCGTGTTGGGGAAATGGAAGAAATCGAGTCCAACGAAGACCAGCCGGGTTAGGACCTGGGAGAGGGAAGGTTGACCTAGGTCAACCGACCCAAGTTGACCAATATAAAAAAATAATTTATAAAAATAAAAGAAAAAAATTAAAAAAGTAAATGATTTTAAAATAAAAAATGGTAAAAAAAATTTAGTTATTTCACAAGTGATTTTTGTATGATTTTTAATAAATTTAATAATATATTATGGTATATACAGTATATATCAATACTTACAGGTATAATATGCCTATATACAATATTTACATATTTTTATTTTATTATTTTTACATAAATACCATATACTTTATATTTTATGTATTTACAAAATAATTAAATAATTTTATTTTATTTTATGAATTAATTTAGTAGGTTAAATAATTAAATATTTATAATATAGATATATGATAAATATGTACAATAAGTAGATTATTTTAATTTTTATTTATTTTAAATTTAATATTTTTGAAAGTTTATATAAATTAAATACATTATGTATAAATAATTAAAAATAAAATATGTGTAAAACCAAATAAAAATAAATATCAATAAAATTTATATATACAAGTATCAATATAATACACTATATAGACAACCCAGCCGACTTTCATTCCATAACTCCAAAAATTATGAAACCACCTTTCTTTTAAAGTTAATTTTATTTAGAATTCAAAGAAAGTGAGTTTGGTTCAATTTGAGTTCATATGGAGAAGGTATTAATCTTTTTATTCTAGTTTTGTAACTTTTTCTAAGTGTTGTATCTTTTATTCTATGCACAATTTATTTTTGCTATTATTTTTATTATTTACAACACATTTTTATGTTTAAGTTTTATTAAGGAAATAAATTATTTTGAGATCTTTTTCTTGATAAATAAAATAATACAAAGTTTATACAAAATGAACACTGGTAGATATATACATAATAAATACAGAATAAATATTAAATAATATTTACAAGATTTTCTAGATTTTATTAATATTAATAATAAAGACCCTATCTCCCCCTAATTTATTCATTGTCGATCAGGTCAATTCATAACCTTCTCTTGAGGTTCGGGTCAGTCTATATTTATTGCATAATTACAACCTTCTTTTTATTTTCTTTCTTTTTCTTTTCTTCTTTATTATTTTATTTTGAATAAATAAGTACTAATTACACAATATTAATGAAAGCATGCACAATGCTAATCTATTGGATTTAATAAAAATTTATAGTTATTTTGCATAGGGATTTATGCTAAAAAAATTAGGACGTGAATCATGGATTCATCATCCATTCTCCCGTGATCCCATCGATCCCCTTGTATTATTCTATACTTAGGCCAAGGCCTAAGTATTGGGTGGATGATGCCCGCCCTATGTATACTCAACATTTCTCTCTTTTCCCTCGATCGCCCCATTTTTGCTCTCTTCTATACTTAGGCTAACTAGAGCCTAAGTATAGGAGGGCGTCGGACTTCTACCCCACTCCTTTCTTCTTTTCCACCCTTATATACTTAGCATACACTAAGTATGGGGGATGAGTCGTATTCGTGTACATACTCTACGTTGTATTGTACTATATGGTATTGTATTTTGTGTATATCAAGCTAACCTAGGCTGGTAATTTGTATAAAACTTGGGAAATATGTGCAATTATTCAAAAAAACAAAAAAATCAAAAAATATGCTTGCATCTCACCATTCATCATTCCATGCATCTGCATTGGTTAAAAATCCTTGGGTTCTGAACCGAGTTGTGAGCAGAAACTAAAAGTGGTCTTAACTTGGCCTTAATCCACTTAATTTTCATAGGAACTTTACTGACAAGTATGATTTTAGAATATTCAGGTCCTTGACTTATTTCTATGAGTTCTACATGTTAGTGT
The DNA here is from genome assembly GCA_037367405.1 of Ottelia alismoides. Taxonomy (NCBI): domain Eukaryota; kingdom Viridiplantae; phylum Streptophyta; class Magnoliopsida; order Alismatales; family Hydrocharitaceae; genus Ottelia; species Ottelia alismoides. The sequence continues at coordinate 361,990 of JAZKJV010000331.1, forward strand.
TCGGACTTCGAATTTTAGCGTCTAACCTGATCACCTCATTCTGAGTACGACTCTTGAATACGGAACTAATACGTACTCTAGCACTCTGCAGACATTGTGTTGGAAGACAGCAGGGGCTTCTTTTCTGGTAGTACGGACATTTAAATATCAGAGTACAAGTTGAAATTAAGCTTCGAATGAGGAATGGACTGCTAGCGCAATTTTTTTAAGACCCCAAAACATGGGCAGAAAAAAAGATTCTATATCTCTCGAGGCACAAAAATATCAATGCAGAGAAACAATAATTTATACCAAGAGAAGACAATTCTCAAGTACATCATTGGCCACAATGATCCAATCTTTAGATAGCTTGCATATCTTGGTGGATACTTGGCTAAACTAGCCAAGCTTCGCAGTAGATGTGACTACGCTGATCTCACTCCAGTTTTTTCTCATTCTTCTAGACTTCCTCCACTATATTCGTTGTGAAATAACACGTACCTAAACTTAAAACGAAATACCTGACTCCCCATAGATGAGTTACTGAAGGTGAGGTTTGCATGATAGTCCGGCATTTCGAATGGGGAGATCTAACTCCCTTCGCACACATGAGACAATCGTTCAATGTTCATGGGGTGCATTTGGGAGGGGGGTTGATCTCAGATGACTTCTTAGTCGAACTGGTACAATGATGCATAGAACTTGGAGAGTGTTGATTTAAAAGCCCTTATTCTCACAGGAGTTCCACCAAACTAATAGTCCAATGGTTGGGTCGAAATCCATTTTCAACTTTTGTTTATGATCTTGGTATGAAAACCAATTTCATTTCACCTCTTCATTTCTAGTTCCTCAGGGATAAACAAGTTTAAGTATAGGGGGTTGATGAATTTAACATGATTCATTACTCTCATTAGCAGAAAATATAGTGTTATCCCAAGAAATTAGGTGAATTTACTTATTTCTATCACATAATTAACATTCATGCACTTGTAAAAAAATTGCATGAATTAGCATTGCATTGTGCATTTATATCCTTTTGTAAACTTACACTTAATTCACCCATTTTAATTAATTCATGATAACTCTAATTGACATGAAACTAACTCTATAATGTACATATCACAAACTTTAATCAATGAAAAATCCAAAAAATAATAACTGTATATTTTTGAAATAAACTCTGATGAATATCCATTCATCTATCTTTATTCTTTCATTTTGTCTTTAAATCCCTATCAAAATACATGTAAACACAGCTAACTTGTACAAATTAACATTAAATATTCATAAATATTTAGTCTGTAAACTATACAAATACTTGTATTTAAATATAATACAAAAGAATAAAGAAATAATAGGAAAATAAACAAAATATCAAAGATATTAAATAATCCTAAACCCTGAGCCCAAGTCAATATTGACTGGGTCGACAAGGAATAAAGTAAGGAGAGATAGTGGTCTATACTGTATATAGAGACCCTAATTTATTCTTCAAATAAGCTATTTTTACTCTACTTTATTCTTTATTTTATACGCCTCAAATAATAAAATGATCTACATGAAATTTGTACATAAAATATAGAAAATTATAAAAATAAGTGTCAAGAAAAATAACACATTGTACAACTAGGACACACAGATAAAAAAGTTGTAGATCAAACTTCACACATAAATATAGTTTCTATATAGTCCCAAAATTCACCAAACTCACTCCATTGTATTATAAATTAAATTATCTATTTATGAAGGTGGTTTCATTTAAAAAATTGATAAGATACAAAAGATGACTTTTAGGGTCCCATTGTACTATGTATTTGTATATTTTACTCATATATCTTATTCTTAATATTTGAACTCTTCTTACATTTTAGATAAATGTATATGTTATTTGAAATACATTAAAAATATAAAATAAAATAATTGATAATACACTAAAACAAATAATACAATAAAATATATAGGTATATATGTTATTAAAACTAGAAAAATAAAACAAAATTTTGTAGATATGCATTATTTTATATTATAAATATATAAAATATGTACATAAGATAATAGAATATAAAAATATAAAATAAAAATAAAATACCTATAATATAAGTAAATATACCTATAATTATACATGTAAATATTAACAACCAACAAACAAGGCTGTAAAAATAAATAAAAATACCCGTAAAATAGTTTGAAAATAAGAGAAAGTTTTCATGTTTTGAGCTTTAATTAATAAAATCATTTATTATTGATTATGGAATTAATAAGCACTTTGATTTTCAATTTTGTCTTATTGGTGCTATGTGGACCAATGGGAAACCAAGGAAAGTTGACCCTTGGTCAACTATCTTGCCTCCAACTCCAACTTAGTCAGAGTCACGCGCAACCCCTTCTTCTCTGAAATTCTACTCCATTTCTACTCCTACATATCCCTCGAGATCTCCACCAATCTATAGCCATCATGACCCTTATCCATGCCCATCTCTTATCCTCTACCAACTACCATCGATCTTCATGCAATACACCTCCGAAAAGTCATTGTTCCTTTGTTTATAAATAAAGCCCTTCCACCATTTATTAGTTTTTGATCCCTCTTCATGTGCTATAACCCCTATATCCACCTCCATATGCACGTGCCTTGGTGACGGCAAGGTGTCCATTGAATTTACGACAAGGATAAAGCACCAGAGATTGATCCAAGAATCATCAGAGCTTCTCCTACGACCTCTGCTCCTTATCCTCCCAGCCAGGTATGAACTGTTTACCCTTGCTTTCGAGGTTAGTTTCCATTCATGCTTTGATTTCAGCATTTTATTTCATGCATGTATTTCATGTTTTAGCTTAAATCCTTTAGTATAATGTACGTTGGAGCTTAGAAGCTATGGTGTATGTTCATTGTCTCAAGCCACTGTGAACCATTGCGGACCCCCTCACTATCTCTCCAAAACTCTTCTCCATGATCTAACCACCTCCTGTGCCCTTGATCTCGCAATGATCAAGGTCCCTAATCCTACTTCTTCCACCTATCGTCAGAGAGAATCCATTTCTCCCAATCTACATTCACACCCATCTAATAAAAGGCACGTTCAGTTTGCCTAGGTCCCCCCTATTCTTTGGTGCGGTTCTAAGCCTCGAAGACCCCTCCTGGAGTGTGAATCATTGCTGCACAAAAGCTTATAGGTGTCTGGTCCTCCACGAGCCTCCGGGTCCCCAACGATGGGACCAGGACCCTCTCAGCACCTTCTTCAGTCGTGGACTGCCTCCACGAAGCTATAGAAAATCTAAGCAGCATGAAAGACCGTCAAATTCATACGGGAGCAAGTATCGAAGCAATCACAGGAAGTGTTCTTCCCCAATTCATCTAGGAGGCCTCCCCATCGTCCAATCTAACCCCTCCTTCCGATTGTAAAGTAGCCATTAGATGTGAGCATCTATCTCTGTCGGATCCATCATTAGTATCTAATCTGAGCCGTCCAATCGTGGATGGTATTGGTAGTCCAGAGCATGACACGTGGTTAAGTGATGAGCATCTAACTATCCTTTAGTGTGCCTATTATGGGGTAATTTATACGACACCCATCCCACCTTTTGTGTTTTATAAACAATCCTGTAAATATTTAATTGTGTTATAATTTTAGGTAAAATTACAACTTGGGCCGCTGAACCTTATTGTATTCGCACTCTAGTCCAAGCCACTACATCTCATACGTAGTCCCATGTGAGGTGTTGGTAATTTTATGATATGTATCCTAAGTTTGTGAACCAGTTATTAAATGCATTAAATGTTTATTAAAATTGTATTTAGGTCCCTCTGAACTGTGCCTTTTAATTTTATGAATATTTTTCTTATAAATATTTCTATTACTTCAAACAATGTAGGAAAATTAATGTAGATGCCTGGCATGATGCTTGTCCATGGTTAACTTTTATTCAGCATTTTAGTTAATTTTCCTATTTATTAAAAATATAAAAACCTATTTTTCCATCCTATCTAATTATTAAAACATATGAAATTATAAAAAATCCAAAATTTTTCAAAAAATATATTATCTAAATTATTATATATACTACCATATAATCAAAAAATCCTAAAAATACAAAACATAAAATCCAAAAATTACAAAATCCAAAAACTGTAGGAAAATTAATGTAGATGCCTGGCATGATGCTTGTCCAGGGTGGAATTTTATTTTACATTTTAGTTAATTTCCTATTTATTAAAAAAAATAAAAACATGTATTTTCATCCTATCTTATTATTAAAACGTATAAAAATTATAAACCTTTTCCAAAAAATTCCAAAATAATATATTATCTAAATTATTATATATACTACTACATAACCAAATATACCTAAAAATACAAAACATAAAATCCAAAAATTACAAAAACCAAAAAAACTTATAAAAAACTAGAAAGGATTATTGAAAAAAACTAAAAATATAAGTTTCTATTTTTGAATTTTCTACATCATACATACTATATATTAAAAATAGTTTTGAGTTACTTTTGAACTCATGTATATTTATTAAACTCAAAACAAACTCGGATATTTATTTTGTGTACTATTTAGTTTATTTATTAGCTTAGAAATACCTAAAAATTAGTAAAAAAACTATAAAAATTACCAAAAATAGAGAAAAACTAAAAAACACAAAAAAGATTTATTTCTTATATTTTGAGTATATTTTGATATATTTAAAAACATAATACTATATATGTACTAGATATCTTATATATTACTTATAATATCTATAATACATATATTATTATATATATCTTATCTTAATAATTAAAAAGAAACTAAAAATTTACAAAATTGAAAAGAAAATAAAAGTATAAAATCTTAGATATAAACAAGAAATTAATATTAATAAACAATAACTAATTATTAATTTTTTCATCTATATTGTAGTGTAGCTCCATGTGTTTGATCTCTATTGTACTTTGCCCCATACACATCTATAGTAGGATTATAATAAATTTTGACTCGCATAAACTTTTATTCGATTTATCTATTCGTTTGTGGGTTAATTGTTGATTGGTATAGGATTTGGTCGATACAACGACAGTCGGTTTAGCTTGTTAAGCTGATAGATTAAATCCCAATCCATCAAACCCAAACCCTAATTTCATGACAAAAAGTAGTAAAAGCTAATATATCTCTCATACAATGTCCAATTCAACTCTACTTATATTTGAATTGATGTATATTCAATTATCTACAAATAAAGATTAGTTCAAACGAATCGGAGTTCATTAGTGAAAATTAGATTTTGGATCCTAATTGTGCATTGTACATATTTACTTGTCTTTGACCCATTATTTCATGTAAATATTTGATTCTTTTTGATTTATTTCTTTTTTATTTCTCTATTTCATTTCACATTTTAACTAATTACGTTAAAATGAAAATCCAAAAATTTAGAAAAGCAATGAGAAAGACCAGTTCTGACTTGAGCTCGCCGACCTAATTCACATGTACATATTCCACTTCATCCACTAATTTTGACTTTTCTTAACTCATAAAAATCCAAAAAATGCATTTGTGTCCATTGCATCAATTCACATCAAGATTGATTTTTGCATACAAAATTTATCTACAAAAAAACCAAATAAAAATTACAAACTAAAAAATGGTATTATATATAATATCACAAAAACTGCATATCTTTCACAGTTGAGTTTAGATGCATTTTGAGGTTCATGAACATTGTAGAGTGCATTTAGGGCTACATTTTTTATTTTGGACATTTTTCATTTAAAGTCCTTTGATATTTTTAGTTAAATTTTCTTTTATTTTGTACACCAGTCAAAGTAAAGCATCCACATATTACGTCATAATTTGGCCACCTTGTCCGCGTTGTCAAACCACACTTACCCCGGTCAGCATATTTTATCATCTTGCGCCTTGATCTTGAGTCGTTGGATCGACTTCCATCCAACGACCATCTACAACCCCACACTCTCTCTCAGCTCCCCTCACGTGATTCGCACGAGACCCATCTCCGATCGTTGGATCTTAGAAGATCCAACAGTCATTGTGTTTCTCCTTCCATCTACTACTTGATCGACCCACTGCCTTTCCTCCAAGCCTAGTGTACATCGCCATCTGCAAGTTCAACCACCTTACTTCGCTCTGACCACCATATTCTCCCCTATCTTCCGATCATCCACCCAAAATAAAACACCTGACATCCCATCTCCCCAACTGCCTTTATCACCTACAATCATCGATCTTTATCATCCACCAACTAACCTAATCTGCTCGACCCCTCCATAATCCTAACCTCTAGCATGTTGAAGCCATCACCCCTCTCGTCCCGTCTCTCTTCGATCAGTCCCCAACAACCCATTGCTGGACATATCCCTTATCTATATGTCTTTAACCAACTCATCATCGAACCCCTAAGCGAACATTATTCCCTCTCAATCTCCTATTTTACCCAAGCCCTAACTTTCGTTTAGATCATCCACCACCATCTTCGACTAGATTGAGAGGAACATCGATCGAGCCAGATCGTGAGGTTGGTGACAACAACCTCCTCTCCGACGAAACCACTCCCTCCAGGTGTGATCCGTGGTTCTCTCATCATTTTGCGGAGCTCTAGCCACTGTCAAGCTTACTGTGCATCGCCACGGTTCGAGGATATCACTGGAGTCGAACGAGTCTCCTCCTCATCCCAGGTGATCAGGTATCCCTTTATCCCTCTTATCTTTCCTCTTTCCCCATCCTTCTTCTTCTTCTTCTTCATTATGTTCTTCTTCGTCGCTCCTGCCATCACCACTTTCTTCGCTACTTCATCTTCATCCATCCACTTCGATGACTCGACCAGACTGCTTCCACCTCTTGACCATCATATGCTTCTACATCTATTCTCCTCGTAGCACTTCACAGACTTAGCTCCTCTTACTTCACCCTCCAAGGAGCTCTGACCACCCACCTCTTCTTCTAACATCACTCGAAAGAGAAGTACCAGAAGCTTTGAGTTTTAATCTTCCCTTTCAGGAAGAAGCACACAGGATTCCATCGATGCCACTTGGCTATGTGTCGGTCGCTAGGAGGAGGAACGGGGAAGGTTGTTAACGAGCATCAATCGGATGCAAAAAAGAGGAAGAAGGCCACTAACATAGCAGGTACCATTCGATCAAGAACGGTCCTCACCTTCGTCGTTCAGTCATGCCCATACTATAGCCATTGGATTATCTTTAATCTGACGCATCAAACTTCATTCTAAACCAAGACCTAAATCATCCACTTAAGGAGACTCAGAACAGGTAGGTACACCCACATGGACATCGAATCACCATCTGCTTCTCAAACCTCTCCCTCGCGTGCGCCCTCACATGTAGACGGGGTGTTTTGCATCCACACCCCGCTTCTGGAATTTACAAAGAAGACTGGTCACATGCGCCACACGCATGACCTTGGGACTTTTACAGATGTAACTTTGTGCCTCTCGATATTCATGCGCATATCTGAAAACTAGGGTTTTGCAAAGATCTTGTCAATCCACAAGGCAGATCAACAGTCGTCGAAGCGACCTCTTACGAAACCCTAATAATTCAACAATTAACCCGCAAATAAATATATCAATGAAAATAAATGTGTGGAGTTAACATTTATTTTATTTAACTCTACAAAATGTGTGTATAGCGTAAGTATGAAGAGTGCCTAATATAGGGATCAAACGGTAGATTGGGAAAATAAATTCTAAAATTTGTGTTCCTCTTGTCTATGTGTTTTGTGTGGGTTTTTAAATTTTTATTTTTTTTATTTTAATTTTTTTATTTTTTTAAAGAAATAAGTGACACAAATGTAGACAAAATCAAAAGGGAAAATAAGTATATACACAAATAAAGAGAAGAAGTCAAACTAAGTCCTATTTACCATCGTCATGTCTCCTAGGCAACGGCACCATTTTGATAATCGAGTCGGTTGATTACGGTAAAGTTATGAAAGTAACAGTGTCATTGTCACCCTAGAAATTTGGTTAGAAATCAAGAAAAAATTATTCAACTACAAAATGAATCAAGCAATTAAAGAAAGCAGACTAAGCTACTTTTATTAACCTTTTATAGCGATCGGGGTCAAACACAAGGAGGCAACTATTATAAATAAGGGTAAATAAATCAATGAAAAATCAAAGATAATAAATAAGGACAACCAAAGCAAACAACTCTCGAATTTTTGTGAATTTTATCTTTTAAATTTATGGTATTTAATTTTTATATATTTTTTTATGTTTTCTAATTTTTATAATTTTTAATGATGGTTACTTTTGCAATTTTTTATGTTTTAAGATTTCTAACAAAGCACAAATAAAAAATGAAATAAAAGATACACACACTTTTTTTATTTTTCAAATATGGTAAAAATAGAAAGAAAAATCAAGTAAGAATATTTTTTGATAATTTTATAGTGTTTTTGTAATTTTTCAGGGGTTTTTACTTTTTTTTTTAGGATTTTCAAATTGGTTAAAAATAGGAAATAATACAAATAGTGCACAACCGGGAGTATTTTTCAAATTAAAAATATAAAAATAAGCTCAAAACTTCTGGAAGATATTTTATCAAAAAGTATATTCAAATCTACAAACAGAGACTAAGAACACAATTTTTTGTTTTTCAAAGATTTTATATGATTTTTATGGTATTTTACGATGTTGCAAATTTTTATATTTTTATAAAAGACAATGAAATGAAAATTGGGTAGAAAATCAAACAAACAATAATAAATCTAATCTAATTTTTTAGAACTTTTAAGGAATTTTTAGGCTTTTATGAATTTTTCTAAGGCAAATATGGAATTTTTGGTTTATTTTTGAATTTTAAAAATAGAAAATACAAGAAAAACAACAAAAAAATTACCACACAAAGAAAACACTAGCAGACACTTATTCAAATTTTTAGGGGATTTTTGGATCAAATTTTATATTTGATGCAATAAAAAAGAAACAAAATAAAAATGTTTGATATAGAAGGACATAGATGCAAATATTTTAAGTTCTAGGGCCAAATAATAACAAGTAAGAAAAACTCAGGGACAAATATACAAAAATCCCCACAAAAGCATCTTCACACATGACATAGGATCGCATGGGCATAAATGCAAATATCAAAAAACTTTTCTGATTTAGACAACACGTGAAAGCTTAGGATTGAAGATGCAAATAATCCAGTAAAGCATATGTACAGGCACGTGAGTTCAGTTCTGTTGGACTAAAATGCAACTAATAAAAACACGATGACCTTGTTGCTAATGTTCAAAACTAACTTTTATATTTATTAGACTAAAATGAAATAAAAGGAAAGCAAGGGGATAAAGTGAAATATACCTAGTAGGTACGTGGTTCACATGTGGTGGATGCCCTGACGTACAGCTTTGATCGCTCTGGGAAAGATCTGACGATTCAGGTACGTGCGATGGTGTATGGCTCTGATCGACTGTTGGATGGATTTGACGGTCAGGTTAAAAGGCAAGGATGTTTGTTTCAGATCTGTGCAGGATGTGATCGGACAGCCCGGATTTGAGAGTGCTTGTGCGGTCCGAATCAAATCTGGAAGGAGTGATCTCCATCCGACGGATAGGAGAGGTGCTGGAAGAACTTGAAGAAGGTGGCGCCTGTTGAACTTCAATCGAGGATATATGGTGCTATAAGGCTTGGATCAGCTAACTGAGGGGTCTAACACATCGCTGAAGTGTGTCCGCGTCAGGTGGAGTGCTCGGATGGCACGGAGAAGGGCTCGCTGAAGATCTGGAGCTTGAAGTACCTGTAGCGGCTCTTCCTCTCCTTTTGGGGCTTGGTTCGGCCCTCTCGCTCGTACCTAGACCTGCAAAGGAACTCAAGGCTTGGAGATGAAGCTCAGACCAGGATTTATTTGGTAGAAACAGTAGAGGAAGCAGCAGGGGAATGGATCTGACCTCGAACAAAAGTGATGGAAGCAGGTCCAGACCTAATCTCGCTCTAATGAGCAAGATTTATGGTGATTAGGGTGTGAGGGAAGATGGATTGTGATAAGGTCGAGATATTGGAGATGCCAAATGGCCAGGATGGAGATCCAACACAATGGATGGAGCAGCTACGACGGAGGAGGTGATGGTTATCAAATCAAACTAAAAGGGTGAAAAAGAAAGAAAAGAAAAGGTACCTGGTGATCGAAGATGGGAAGGCGGAGAACTACGCAGTGGATGGCAGCGTAATGGCCTCGATTACACTGCGGGAGGAGGAAGAGGATAGTCACGACTGAGTCTCTAGCCACGATGCGAGTCTTCTCAAATGTACACCAATCCGAGCTCCAAAAGGATCCTCCGGGGTCCTTTCACTACCCTAGGGATTCAGGGGGAAAAAAGGCACGGAGCAAACGAGGGCACGACAAAGGGGAATGATATAATTTATAGAGCTCCCAGGTTTCTAGAAAGATCGAGGAATATCGTGCGAATTGAGGTGAATTCGGACCCTCCTAGGTATCTGTGAAGTCATGAATCTTCAAGGTGTGAGGGGGCTCGCAAGTCGAGGCAAGAGGCAATTGGACTCAGGCTGGGGGAATGGAAGAAATTGATTCCAACGAAGGCCAGCCGGGTTCAGACCTGGGAGAGGGAAGGCTGACCCGGGTCAACGGACCCAAGTTGGCCAATAGAAAAAAAAGAATTTACAAAAATAAAAGAAAAAGATTAAAATAGTAAATGATTTTAAAATAAAAATGGTAAAAATAAAAATGTTACTTTTTACAAATGATTTTTTGTGATTTTAAATAAATTTAAAAATTTATATTATGGTATATACAGTATATACAATACTTACAAGTATAATATGCCTATATACAATATTACATATTTTAATTTTATTATTTTTACAAAAATACCTTATATTTTATATTTTATGAATTTACAAGGAAATTAAAGTATTTTAATTAGATTTTTATTTTTAATTTAATAGGTTAAATAAATAAATATTTATAATATAGATATGTGATAAATATGTACAATAAGTAGATTATTTTAATTTTATTTGTTGTGAATTTAATATTTTTAGAATTTTATATAAATTAAATACAATATGTATAAATACTTAAAAATACAATATGAGAAAAATTAAATAAAAATAAATATCAATAAAAAATATATATACAAGTATCAATAAAATACACTATATAGACGACCCTCCCAAAAAGCTAACTTTCAAACCGTAACTCCAAAAATTAGGAACCACCTTCCTTTTAAAGTTAATTTTATTTAGAATTAAAAGAAAGTGAGTTTGGTTCAATTTGAGTTCATATGGAGAAGGTATTGATCTATTTATCCTGGTTTTGCAACTTTTCTTAGTGTTGTATCTTTTATTCTATGCACAATTTCTTTTTGTTGTTATTTTTATTATTTGCAACACATTTTCACGTATAAGTCTTATTACGGAAATAAATTATTTTGAGATCTTTTTCTTGATAAATAAAATAATACAAGGTTTATACAAAATGAATACTGATAGATATATATATATAATAAATACAAAATAAATATTAAATAATATTTACAAGATTTTCTAGATTTTATGAATATTAATAAATAATGACCCTCTCTCGCCCTACTTTATTCCTTGTTAATCGGGTCAATTCATGGCCTTCTCTCGAGGATCGAGCCAATCTGTATTTATTGCATAATTACAACCTTATTTTTATTTTCTTTCTTTTTCTTTTCTTCTTTATTATTTTATTTTAGATAAATAAGTACTAATTACGTTATATTAAGAAAAGCATGCACAATGCTAATTTATTGGATATAATATATATTTACATTTATTTTGCATAGGGATTTATGCTAAAATAAAAGAATAAAGGACGTGAATCATGGATTCATCATGCATTCTCCAGTGATCCCATCGATCCCCTTGTATTCTTCTATACTTAGGCCAAGACCTAAGTATTAGGTGGACGATGCCCGCCCAAGGTATACTCAACGTTCCTCTCTTTTCCCTCGATCGCCCCATTTTTGCTCTCTTCTATTCTTCGGCTAACCAGAGCCTAAGTATAGGAGGGCGTCTGACTTCTACCCCACTCCTTTCTTCTTTTGCACCCTTATATACTTAACATACACTAAGTATATGGGGTGAGTCGTATTCGTGTACATACTCTACATTGCATTGTACTATATGGTATTGTATTTTCTGTATATCAAACTAACATGCGGGTGGTAATTTTTATAAAACCTAAGAAATATGTGCAGTTATTCAGAAAAATAACAAAAAAATCAAAAAATATGCTTGCATTTCACCATTCATCATTCAATGCATCTGCTTTGATTAAAAATCCTTGGGTTCTGAACCGAGTTGTGAGTAGAAACTGAAAGTGGTCTTGACTTGGCCTTAATCCACTTAATTTTCATAGGAACTTCACTGAGAAATAGGATTTTAGAATATTCAAGTCCTGGACTTAATTCTATGAGTTCTACATGTTAATGTTCGTACTTCGAATCTTATTGTCTAACCTGGTCACTTCATTCTAAGTATGACTCTTGAATACGGAACTAATATGTACTCTAGCACTATGCGCTTAGATTAACTTGGACATTGTGTTGGAAGACAGCATAGGCTTCTTTTCTGGTATTACGGACATCTAAAGATCAGAGTACGAGTTGAAAGAAAGCATCGGATGAGGAATGGACTGCTAGCGTAATTTTTCTAAGACCCCAAAACATGGGCAGAAAAAAGATTCTATATCCACCGAGGCACAAAAAGATCAATGCAGAGAAACAGTAATTCATAGCAAGAGAAGACAATTCTCAAGTACAACATTGACCACAATGATCCAAGATTTAGATAGCTTGCATATCTTGATGGATACTTAGCTAAACTCGCCAAGATTTACAGGAGATGTGACTACACTGATCTCACTCCAGTCCTTTTCTCATTCGTCTAGACATCCCCACTATATTCGTTGTGAAATAACACATACCTAAACTTAAAAGGAAATACCCGACTCCCCAAAGATTATTTACTAAAGGAGAGGTTTGCATGATAGTCCAGCATTTCGAATGGGGAGAGCTAACGCCCTTCATACACATGAGACAATGGTTCAATGTTCATGGGGTATGCTTTTGGGAGGGGGATCAAATGACTTCTTAGTCGAACTGGTACAATGATGTGTAGAACATGGAGAGTGTTGATTTTAAAACCCTAATTATCACAGGAGTTCCATCAAAATAATAGTCCAAAGGACGGGTCGAGCTCCATTTTCACCTTTTGTTTATTATCTTGGTATGAAACACAATTTCACTTTACCTCATCATTTTTAGTTGCTCGAGGACGAACAAGTTTAAGTATAGGGGTTGTTGAATTTGTGATTCATTACACTAATTAGCTGAAAATATAGATTTATTCCAAGAAATTATGTGTATTCACTTATTTATATCACATAATTAACATTCATGTACTTGTAAATAAATTGCACAAATTAGCATTGCATTGTGCATTTATATCCATTTGTAAATTTACACTTAACTTCAACCATTTTAGTAAATTCATGATAACTCTAATTGACATGAAACTAACTCTATTATGTACATATCACTAACTTTAATTAGTGAAAAATCCAAAAAATACTAACTTATATATATTTGAAATAAATTGTGATGAATATTCATTCATCTATCTTTATTCTTTCATTTTGTCTTTAAATCCCTATCAAAATACATGTAAACACATCTAACTTGTACAAATTAATATTAAATAGTCATAAATAATTAGTCCATAAACTATAAAAATACTTGTATTTAAATCTAATACAAAATAATAAAGAAACAAAAGGAAAATAAATGAAGTATCAAATATACTAAATGATCCTAAACCATGAGCCCAAGTCAATATTGACTGGATTGACAAGGAATAAAGTAGGGAGAGATAGTGGTATATACTTTATATAGAAACTCTAATTTATTCTTCAAATAAGCTATTTTTACTCTACTTTATTCTTTATTTTATACACCTCAAATAATAAAATGATCTACATGAAATTTGTACATAAAATATAGAAAATTATAAAAATAAGTGCCAAGAAAAATAATACATTGTACAACTGGGACACGGATAAAAAAGCTGCAAACCAAACTTCACATATCAATATAGTCTTTATATAATCCCAAATTTCACCAAACTCACCTCCATTGTATTATAAATTAAATTATCTATTTAATGAAGGTGGTTTCATTAAAATATTGTTAAGATACAAAAGATGGCTTTTATGGTCCCATTGTACTATGTATTTGTGTATTTTACTCATATATCTTATTCTTAATATTTGTACTCTTCTTACATTTTAGATAATTGTATTGAAAAACATTAAAATATAAAATAAAATATTTAATAATACACTAAAGCATATAATACAATAAAATATATAGGTATTGTTTGTAAAGATGTATTATTTTATATTATAAATTTGTAAAGATAAAACAAAAATTTGTAAAGATGTATTATTTTATATTATAAATTTATAATATATGTACATATGATAATAGAAATTAAAAATATAAAATAAAAATAAAATACCTAAAATATAAGTAAATATACCTTTAATTATACATGTAAATATTAACATCCTACAAACAAGGCTGTAAAAATAAATAAAAGGGTAAATTACAATTTGGGTCCCCATCTATGGGTTCGAACCCCGAATGGGTCTTGATCTTTAAATTGTAACGATTCGGGTCCAGGGCCATTAATGTAAGGAACTTTTTGGGGCTAATGACGAGTATGTCCTTGTTTAAAAGTTGGAACCCAGCCCTCATTCCCTTCCCAACAAGGGCATATTCATCATGAACTTCAAAATTTTCATTTCCTAAACGGTCTTGGGACCCGAATCGTTACAATTTAAAGATCGGGACCCATTCTGAGATCGGACTCATAGATGGGGACCCAAATTGTAATTTACCCTAAATAAAAATACCCGTAAAATAGTTTGAAAAATAAGAGACAATTTTCATGTTTTGAGCTTTAATTAATAAAATCTTTTATTAATTATTATGGAATTAATAAGCATTTTGATTTTCAATTTTGTCTTATTGGTGCTACGTGGACCAATGGGAAGCCAAGGAAAGATGACCCTTGGTCAACTATCTTGCCTCCAACTCCGACTTAGTCAGAGTCATGCGCAACCCCTTCTTCTTCGAAATTCAACTCCATCTCCACTCCTACATATCCCTCGAGATCTCCACCAATCTGTAGCCACCATGACCCTCATCTATGCCCATCTCTTAGCCTCTACCAACTACCATCGATCTTTATGCAATCCACCTCTGAAAAGTCATTGTTCCTTTGATTATAAATAAAGCCCTTCCACCATTTATGAGTTTTTGATCCCTCTTCATGTGCTATAACCCCTATATCCACCTCTAGATGCATGTGCCTTGGTGACGGTAAGGTGTCCATTGAATTTACGGTGAGGATAAAGCACCGCAGATCGATCCAAGAATCATCGAAGTTTGCTCCTACGACCTCTGATCCTTATCCTCCCAGCCAGGTATGAACTGCTTACCCTTGCTTTCGAGGTTAGTTTCCACTCATGCTTTGATTTCAGCATTTTATTTCATGCATGTATTTCATGATTTAGCTTAAATGCTTTAGTTTAACGTACGTCAGATCTTAGAAGCTATGGTGTATGTTCATCATCTCAAGCCACTGTGAACCCTTGCGGACCACCTCACTATCTCTCCCAAACTCTTCTTCATGATCTAACCACCTCATGTGCCCTTGATCTCGCAAAGATCAAGGTCCTTAATCCTCCTTCTTCCACTTATCGTCGGAGATAATCCATTTCGCCCAATCTCCATTCATACCCATCTAATAAAGGGCACATTCAGTTTGCACAGGTCCCCCCCTATGCTTTGGTATGGGTCTAAGCCTCGAAGACCCCTCCTGGAGTGTGAATCATTGCTGCACAAAAGCTTATAGGTGTCTGGTCCTCCACAAGCCTCCGGGTCCCCAACGATGGGACCAAGACCCCCTCAGCATCTTCTTCTGTCGTGGACTGCCTCCACGAAGCTATAAAACATCTAAGCAGCGTGAAAGACCGTCAGAGTCATACGGGAGCAAGTATAAGAGCAATCACAGGCATTGTTCTTCCCCAGTTCGTCTAGGAGGCCTCCCCATCGTCTAATCTAACCCCTCCTTCCGATTGTAAAGTATCCATTGGATGCGAGCATCTATCTCTGTCGGATCTATCAGTAGGATCTAATCCGAGTCGTCCAACTGTGGAGGGGTATTGGTAGTCCAGAGCGTGACACGTGGTTAAGTGACGAGCATCTGACCGCCCTTTAGTGTGCATAACAAGGAGTAATTTATACGACACCCATCCCGCATTTTGTGTTTTATAAATAGTCTTGTAAATATTTAATAGTGTAATAATTTTAGGTAAAATTACAACTTGGACCGCTTAACCTTATTGTATTCACACTCTAGTCCAATCCACTACATCTCACATGTAGTCCCACGTGAGGCGTTGGTAATTTTATGATATGTATCCTAAGTTTGTGGACCAGTTATTAAATGCATTAAATGCTTATTAAAATTGTATTTAGGTCCCTCTGAACTGTGCCTTTTATTTTATGAATATTTTTCTTATAAATATTTTTATTACTTCAAAAATTGTAGGAAAATTAACGTAGATGCCTGACATGATGCTTGTCCACGGTTAACTTTTATTTGGCATTTTAGTTAATTTTCCTATTTATTAAAAATATAAAAACATGTTCTTTCATCCTATCTAATTATTAAAACATATAAAATTATAAAAACTTTTCCAAAAAATCCAAAAAATATATTATCTAAATTATCATATATACTACCACATAATAAAAAATTCCTAAAAAATACAAAACAAAAAATTCAAAAATTGCAAAACCCAAAAATAATAGGAAAATTAATGTACATGCCTGGCATGATGCTTATCCATGGTGGATTTTTATTTTGCATTTTAGCTAATTTCCTATTTATTAAAAATAGAAAAATATGTATTTTCATCCTATAAAACATATAAAAATTATAAAACTTTTCCAAAAATTCCCAAAATAATATATTATCTAAATTATTATATATACTACTATCTAACCAAAAATACCTAAAAATACAAAACATAAAATCTAAAAATTACAAAACCCAAAAAACGTTATAAACAATTAGAAAGGATTATTGAAAAATCTAAAAATATAAGTTTCTATTTTTGAATTTTCTACATCATACATACTATATATTAAAAATAGTTTTGAGTGACTTTTGAACATATGCATATTTATTAAACTCAAAACAAACTCAGATATTTATTTTATGTACTCTTTAATTTATTTATTAGCTTATAAATAGGTAAAAATTAGTAAATATTCTATAAAAATTACCAAAAATAGAGAAAAAAACTAAAAAAACACGAAAAAAAATATATCTTATATGTTGAGCATATTTTTATATATTTAAAAACATAATACTACATATATACTAGATATCTTATATATTACATATAATATCTATAATACATATATTATTATATGTATCTTATCTTATATTTTAAAAAGAAACTAAAAGTTTACAAATTTGAAAAGAAAATAAAAGTATAAAATTTTAGAAATAAACAAGAAATTAATATTAATTATTAATAATTAATTATTACTTTTTTCATCTATATTGTAGCTCCATGTGTTTGATCTCTATCGTACTTTGCCCCATACACATCTATAGTAGGGTTATAATAAATTTTGACTCGCAACGACATTTATTCGATTTATCTATTCATTTGTGGGTTAATTATTGATTGATATAGGATTTGGCTGATACAACTACGGTCAGTTTAGCTTGTTAAGATGATAGATTAATTCCCAGTCCATCAAACCCAATCCCTAATTTCATGGCAGAAAGTAGTAAAAGCTAATATATCTCTCATACAATGTCCAATTCCACTTTACTCATATTTGAATTGATGTATATTCAATTATCTACAAATGAAGATTAAATTCAAAAGAATCGGAGTTCATTTGTGAAAATTGGATTTTGGGGCCTAATTGTGCATTGTACATATTTACTTGTCTTTGACCCATTATTTCATGTAAATATTTGATTCTTCTTGATTTACTTATTTTTCATTTCTCTATTTCATTTCACATTTTAACTAATTACGTTAAAATGAAAATCCAAAAATTTAGAAAAGCAATGAGAAAGACCAGTTCTGACTTGAGCTCGCCGACCTAATTCACCTATACATATTCCACTTCATCCATTGATTTTGACATTTCATAACTCATAAAAATCCAAAAAATGCATTTATGTCCATTGCATCGATTCTCATCTAGACTGATTTTTGCATACAATATTTATCTACAAAAAAACAAATAAAAATTACAAACTAAAAAATGGTATTATATATAATATCACGAAAACTGCATATCATGCACAGTTGATTCTAGACGCATTTTGAGGTTCATGAACATTATAGGGTGCATTTAGGCCTACATTTTTATTTTGGACATTTTTTATTTAAAGCCCTTTGCTATTTTTAGTTAATTTTTCTTTTATTTTATACACCAGTCAAAGTCAAAGCATCCACATATTGCGGCATTATTTGGCCACCTTCTCCACACCGTCAAACCACACTCACCCTGGTCAGCATATTTTATCATCTTGCGCCTTGATCTTGAGTCGTTGGATCGACTTCAATCCAACGACCATCTACAACCCCACACTCTCTCTCAGCTCCCCTCACGTGATTCGCATGAGACCCATCTCCGATCGTTGGATTTTAGTAGATCCAACAGTCATAGCATTTCTCCTTCCACCTCCTACTTGATCGACCCACCGCCTTGCCTCCAAGCTCAGCATGCACCGCTATCTGCAACTCCAACCACCTTACTTCGCTCTGACCGCCATATTCTCCCGTATCTTCTGATCATCCGCCCAAACAAAACACCTAACATCCCATCTCCCCAACAGCCATTATCACCTACAATCGTTGATCTTTATCCTCCTCCAGCTAACCTAATCTGCTCGACCCCTCCGTAATCCTAACCTCCTGCATGTCGAAGCCATCTCCTCTCTCATCCCGTCTCTCTTCGATCAGTCCCCAACAACCCATTGCTGGACATATCCCATATCTATACGTCTCTAACTAACCCATTATCGGACACCCAAACCAACATTATTCCCTCTCAATCTCCTATTTATCTTAAGCCCTAACCTTTGTTTAGATCATCCACCACCATCTTCGACTAGATTGAGAGGAACATCGATCGAGCCAGATCGTGAGGTTTGTGACAACAACCTCACCTCTTCGGTGAAGCCACTCCCTCCAGGAATGATCCACGGTGCTCTCATCATGTTGTGGAGCTCTAGCCACTGCCAAGCTTACTGTGCATTGCCCACAATTCGAGGATATCACTGGAGTCGAACGAGTCTCCTCCTCATCCTAGGTGATCAGGTATCCCTTTATCCCTCTTATCTTTCATCTTTCCCCATGCTTCTTCTTCTTCATTATGTTCTTTTTCATCACTCATTCCATCACCACTTTCTTCGCTACTTCATCTTCATCCATCCACTTCGATGACTTGACTAGACTGGTTCCATCTCTTGACCATCATATGCTTCTACATCTATTCTCCTTGCAACACTTCACAGACTTAGCTCCTCTTACTTCACCCCCTAAGGAGCTCTGACTACCCACCTCTTCTTCTGACATCACTCAAAAGCCGAGTCCCAGAAGCTTTGAGTTTTAATTTTCCCTGTCAGGAACAAGCACGAGGGACTCTGATGAATCCCTGATTCTCACTCTTTATTCTTTTATTTTAGCTATTTATCTTGGCAATGCATCATGTAAAAAGGTGTAAATACAATAAGTTAACATTCAGCGTCCATGTGTTAACATTGTATATTTAGCATGTATTTGTGAAAAAAATAAGAGAATAAAGGAAAAGAAAAAGGAAGGAGGAATTAGAATAAATACAGAGTGACCCGAACCCCAAGAGAAGGTCAAGCCTTGACTTGATCGCCAAATAAAATAAGTAGAGAGAGATAGGGCCTACTCTATGTGTACATATTACTTATATAAAATAAAAACAAAATATTCTTGCTACCTCCTTATATATAATCCTAAAAATAAACAAAAATAAAATAAAAATCAGAAAATTAAAATAAAGAAAAATAAAACCATCTCTCACATGTACAAACTACATGTATATATGTCTCACTCCCTATTTATTTTATACCTGTAAATAAATCATAAAAATAAAATAAAAATTATTTTGCACCCCTAAAAACATGTTGAAAATAAATAAAATACAAAATTGGGGTATTTGTGTAAAAATAACAAAATAAAAATAATTGTACAAAACACATAGGTATATTATACCTGTATGTAATACTATATATTATATATAGACTAATTTATTTTTCATAAAAATAATTAAAACCCACAAAATAAGTTTTTATTCCACTGATTTCCGACTACTTCGTACATTTACGTGCCTCTTGTGTTCGACCCTGATCGCTATACCAGGTTAAATAAATAGAGGAGACCGCTAACATTGGATTTCGTGCTTTGATTGATTTATTTATGTGGTCTTGATTTTTCTTGTTGAGTCCGATCAGTTGATTAGGGTTGCAACGACCCGTGATTATTTTTGAGACTTAACCCTATTCGACCGAATGCTCATCAGAATGGCGCCATTGTCAGGGAGCATGGCCTAGTAGTCTTTTCAGATTTCTTGTTATTTTTGTTTTTGTCTCTATTTAAATAACTGTTTTTCTAACATTCTCTCTCCTTTGATTTTTGTGCGAGGGACCGCCCGAGGATGTTTCAGCTTTCGACAGGCATAACCGCATTGGAGGAGGAGCAGGAGACCAGCCAAAGGAGATTAGTTATATAGGATAGAGTAGTCTTTATTTTCCAGCACATTATTATTGTTGTAATAACACAGGGACACTCAGACTTTTTCTGGACTTGGCATATCGGGGTGTGTTTCATCGAGCAACGGTGTGCTCAGGGGACCTCACCACGGTTTTTTGCCGGTTTTGTTTTCTTCGCATTTTCTTTCCTTTGATTCTCGAAGAATTTGGCCCCTAGATTTAGGAATTTCTTTGATTGTGACGTAAATAATTAAGGCCCAATCCCTAATATCTTGTCTACACCTATAGGTGTAATTGGACCTAATTAAAAATCATAATAAAAAGTTAACTTGATTGAGTGAGAGGTCACGTGCCGCTAGAGGCCGTATACAGTGCATGCAGGACCCGTTGTGGCGGACAGCGATCAGCATCAGAGACCGGACCTCGACCTCTCTCTCTAGTCAGTTAACTATTGTTCTTCACGATTAGAAATTGCTCATCTAAGGTTGTTTTCTTCTTGCATCATTTAGATTAGTTTAAATTCTGTCTTTAATTTATGCGTGGATCACCCTACATGTAGAGTGCTGGAGTCAGGTACACCTTTCTTACTTTGCATGCATCATAAGTTTTGATCGTGCATTAGCTTTTTCGACTTCTCCCCCTGATTTTGGACTTAAAATAATCAAGAGATCGAGAAATTCGTTAGGTGTTTGTTTGATTATTAAAAAATACCATAAAAAGAGAAATCATAAAATTGGGACTGCTAAACAAACTTGATCCAAAAAGACACTTCACTTAAAAATATGTCTTGGGAGAGTCATCCCCTCATTGTTTGGTTTGCATGCGCGAGAGAATGACATGCATACTAGGCTAGAGCCATACTTGAACTCTCGTTAGACTACTAGTCTTGGAGTTAGTCGTTCTCTAGTAAGGATCGCTCCGGTCTCCGGTAAAGCGGACCACGATATCCTTAACAGAGCGAGTTGATCAGGTAGCGAGTAAACAGATCGCAACTTGTACTAGCTGGGAAAGATCTAGCTTTAGGATTGGGCCAGTCTCTTGGGATCATCAGGTTTCGAACAGCTTGCTTAATCACTATGCAAGACTGACTTATCACCTAAAAAAATTGATAAGATAAACGACCAAACCTTCACGATCATCAGTTCTGCATTGCGTAGGTAAAATTGGGGTTTGACTTCTGATCTTATTTGTTTCCAGATACCATCCGCACTTCTTCCAGATCACGATGATGGGTCGGAGGTCCCTTAGGCATCCTTTGGTAGCACCGCTTTCGAGCACTCTGCCCCATTCATCTAGGCAGCTTCGGGAGATCCCAGACCCGCTCACCGAACCCAAGATCGATTTTTTCATGTTCCCCCTCGACCACCCTTCTTCCAGTCCCGAGGTGCCCGAGCAGAGACTAGCACAGATATTTGTTCATTTGATGGCACTTGAGTTGGGGTTTTTTGCCTTTGCAGAGATCCACGAGATGGCCAGCGATGAGGAGCGCACCGTTGGATAGCCCTAGAGTACCATATATGCTCTAGACTAGGGTGCCATCAACAACACCTTATTAGCCTCCCTGGAGACGATGCAGAGGCAGATTAGAGACCAGGGAACCTTCATGGTAGAGGTGCGCAGAGAGATGGCACAGATGCGAGCCGACAGAGAGCTGCATCGAGCAGGCAGTGGAGAGATCCCAGAGGTTGGAGGAGGAGAAGGAGGACATCCAGAGGAGCCGCAAGAGCCAGCCAGACTAGCCAGACCAATGAGGGAGTTGCACAACCCTGGTGCAACCCTTACACACCGATGGATCCAGCTTTCGGAAATTCTAGGAGACTTCAAGGTCCATCCCTAGACCATTCAGCTCTTGCCCAAGTTCCATGGGCTTGCCACCGAGGAGCCGCATCTATACCTACAGGAGTTCGAGATGATGTGCAACACTGTCCACGACAGATACGTGGACGAGGACACCATCAAGATGATGGCATTCCCTTTCTCCCTAGTTGACAGAGCAGCCTATTGGCTGAAGCACTTGGGGAGATATGTCACTTCGTGGGAGCAGCTCCGGACCGAGTACATGAACAAGTACTATCCCCTCGGATGGACAAACGTAGTGCGAGCTCTGATCATCAGTTTCTCTATGATCCCCAACGAGCAGTTCCATGAGGCATGGGATTGATTTCGTGAGCTCATCGATCAGTGTCCACACCACGAAGTCTCCAAGCCCAATTTAGTACAGAGTTTCTTTTGTGGGTTGACATCGGAGCTGCATGGGCTTATGAATGCTTCATGTGGGGGCTCATATTTTGCCAAGGATGAATACCAGGTCTAGGCCATATATGAGGAGATGGTCGAGAGATATACAGTTATGTCCCAGATCCGGCTCTACACTCTGGGGAAGCCCCCACCCCATGCAATGTCCTATCAGAGGATAGCATGGGTTGATATAGGTCCATCCACTTCTTCAGCAGCCGCAGCACAGGTAGAGTCGTCGGCCGCTGACATGGGCATTATCAGCGAGAAGCTAGACCGCATCGAGATCATCAAGAAGAAGTAGTGATAGGGCATGACTTAGATAGACTAGTTGGCACAGAGCTTGAGCAACCTGAAGACACAGATCATGTGTCTCCAAGAGGCACAGACGACTTCTCAACCCCGTCTCAGGTCATGAGTTGATCCTAGCAGCAACGGCTCGTCCCAGCCTTCCACCCAGTACCGCCAGGTTCACCACATCCAGGCGGAGCCGGTCCAACAGTTGCAGCACCAGTACTCTCAACCACCACCATCTCAGGGTACCCAAATGGTGGCGTATCAGCAGGATCAGCCACTGGCAGTTCTTCCTCCATCCCCCTATGAGCAGGAGCTGTTGATGGAAGTCAACGGGATTTGGTATGACCGACAGCAGCCCAGGATCTGTCGATATCACCCTGGATTCAGGTGGTCGACCGAAGGTACCTTGTCCCAGTAGCAGCCTCCAATTCAGGGTGGACAGTTCGGTCAGTAGCACCAGCAGCCCCAGTTCTCCCACCAGCCACAGCAGCAGCACTTTCAGTCGGGTCCTTGTCCCTACCAGCAGGGACAACAGTGGAGGCAACACCAGCAGCAGCCTCAACGGCAATATTCTCAGCCTCCCCCCACCAGTTCCAGCAGCAGCCTCATTTTCAATGAGGTAAGCCATCTAGTTCTCATGGGCCAGCCTATGATAACCCAACCCTTAATGATCTAGCCTGCCTCCTCTCTGACCAGCTAGCATTCTTTAGGTAGGAGATGGACAAGTTTCACCGGGAAATGAGGGAAATCATTAAGGGAAAGGTTGCCAGGGAAAGGTTGCCATACTCGCTCAGATTGAGCCCAACCTGAACAACCTCAAAAGCAAATCTGAGCAGGTACAATTCACAGAGACCACACTCCTAGTAATTTATTGGGTGACATTTCTTTGTATACATTTGATGTTGATTTTGTGTCACTTAGGAGTGGTAGGGGCGGTGCCTCGTCTAAGCGATGGCACCATGAGGATCCATGAGTGCCAGACGAGGAGGATAGAGGTGATCATGCTGCTAATGATGATGATTACAGTGGTGCTAAAGCCACCAAGGACATTGATCCAGCCGACGATACTGAGGCCATCGCGTCTCCAGATGCGGAGGGTGGTATTGACACCACCATACCAGATGATGCTGAGTCAGAGAATGGTGTTGGTACCGCAAAGCCCGATGTCGTGGGCGGTACTGATGCCACCATTTCCATTCCAACTGTGTCACCTCCATTTTTTGTATCTCGAGACATTATGAAAAAGAACAAAAAATTAATAAAGGAAAGCTTTCTTCATCTTCGAGTCCATATGTGATGCTTGATGATACTTGTATGGATTCCGTTCCCTCTCAGCAGTAGGAACCTCCTCCTAGCCCTCCATCTGAGGAGGGTCCAACCATCCCCTTTCCGCAGGCACTCCGCTTGGAAAAGGGGAATAAAAAAGAAAATCTAAAAAATGATGAGCAGTTAGAGTTCAGCCAATAGATGATTGATAGATTCCATATCCACCTGACTCTACAGGAGGCACTTGAGCACATCCCTCTCTTCCATAAGAACTTGAGAGATGAGACCACTATCTGCAGGGAGAAGAGGAACCATCAGGCAGAAATCCATGTGCTGACCCGTGCCACCAACTTCGCTATTCAGAACTGTCTGCTACCCAAGAGGCCAGATGCAGAAGTTCCCCATGTCAGATGCCACATTCATGAGCAGAGATTTGATCGTACTTTATTAGACAACGACTCTTCCATCAACCTCCTTCCGGCAGCCTTACTCAACCGATTCAAGTTTGGCCCTCTTCGATAGAGTAGGATAGTCCTTCAGTTTGCTGATAGATCTATCAAGAGGCCGACGGGGTTGTTGAAGGACGTGGTTGTCACAATTCAGGGCCTGAAATTCCCTGTGGACTTCGTTATGTTGGACATGGAGATCCCTGAGTCTATGACTGATACCCCCATTATCTTAGGATGCCCATTCTTGGCCACAGCCAAGGCAGTGTCTGACCATGATAGTGGGAAGGAATACTTTCGCATCGAGGGCAAGAGTATACAAATAGAGACGATCGATGAGCCCAGAGCACGAGACTCAACTTTCTTAGAGCAGTTTAGTGATGCAGAGCCGACAATAGACGAAGAGCGAGACGTCCACTAGGAGTGCGACTTTGTGATCATTGGTGATGAAGCCGCTTGGTCCAATCCCATTTCACGAGCCCTTCTCTCACCTTCAGATGCTATGGATTCACAGTTTCCAGCAGAGGAGAGTTCAGAGAGCACACTCTTGGCTGAGGACACTTTTGAGGCAGACGACCACATTCAGGACAGCGAAGTAGATTTTGTGTCTTGTGATTCTGATTCTGATCCCTCGGATTCAGACAAAGACTAAGCAGAATTTGATGATTTATTACCTTGTATGATTTCCATAGAGCCAGCAGCTAGGGTGGAGTCTGTGCCGGCGTCATATACAGATATACCAGCAGGACCGTCATCGTCAATTTTGCATGATCAGCGAGAGTTCTCTCATTCAGATATGGTGGCAATCACTCATACCTTTCAGAGGCCACATTTGCCAGCTCCCAGTTGTCCTGAACTGAAGCCTTTACCGTAGTCGTGAAGTATAGATTCCTTGCAGGTGAGCATAAGATGTACCCAATCATTATCTCAGTGAATTTGACTGGAGAGCAAGAATCTTTATTGATGGAGGTACTTGAAAAGAATCGCAAGGCAATAGGATGGAGTGTAGATGATCTCTAGGGGATAAGTCCGGCTATGTGCTCCCACCATATCTTTCTCGAGGACGCGAAGCCGTTGCATGAGTTCCAGCGTCGGCTGAACCCGAATCTTCGAGAAGTGGTCATAAAGGAAATATCGAAATGGTGGAGCACCGATTTTATCTACCCCATCTCCGACTCCAAGTGGGTTGGTCCATTACATGTGGTTCCCAAGAAGACGGGCATCACTACAGTTGTGAGTGAGTCTGGAGAGGAGATAGCTACCCGGGTACCCACTTCTTGGCGGGTCTGTGTGAACTACAGACGATTGAATCAGGCCACCAAGAAGGATCATTTTCCGCTACCTTTTATTGATCAGATTATAGAGAGGCTAGCTGGGAAGAGTCACTACTGCTTCCTTGACGGGTACTTTAGTTACAATCAGGTGGTCAAAGCGTCCGAATAACAGGATAAGACGACATTCACTTGTCCGTTTGGGACTTATGCTTTTAGGTGGATGCCCTTTGGTCTATGTAACACCCCGACGACATTCCAAAGGTGCATGTTGTCCATATTCTCGAACATGGTGGGTGACTGTTTAGGGGTCTTCATGAATGACTTTCCAGTCTACGGCGAAGGGTTCGACGCTTGTCTTGATTGCCTAGATTGTGTTCTTCAGCATAGCATAAGAGGTTCATCTTGTCTTCGGATAAGAGTCACTTCATGGTGACTCGGGGGATGGTGCTTGGTCATATCATCTCCAACAGGGGCACGGAGGTTGATCCGGCCAAGGTGGATATCACCAGGAAACTCAATCCACTGTCCAACTTGCGGTAATTACGGTCTTTTCTAGGGCATGTCGGTTTCTACCGACGTTTTATTCATGACTTCAGCAGGATTGCCCGACCATTGACTGATCTGCTAACAAAAGACATCGAGTTCATTGTAGATGATAAGTGTCTTACGTCATTTGAGACTCTCAAGAGCATAGTTTTTGAGACTCATGTCCTTCAGCTGCATGATTGGTCTCTCCCATTCGAGATCATGATGGATGCCTCTGATTTTGCCGTAAGGGCCATGCTAGGACATAGGAGGGATGGAGTACCATTTTCCATTCACTACGCTAGTCGTACATTGGATGTCGCTCAACGGAACTATACAATCACGGAGAAAGAGATGCTAGCTATAGTTTTTGCATTGGACATATTCAGATCATATATTCTTGGATCCACAGTGACTATCTTTACAGATCACACTACCATCAGATACCTTATGGAAAAAAAGGATGCCAAAGCGAGACTGACTAGATGGATCCTTCTACTCCATGAGTTTGATATTGAGATTAATGATAAACCTGGAGTCAAGAATGTGGTGGTGGATCATCTCTCCTGTTTAGAAAATCTTAAGGAATCCGAGCAGATTGATCCTATTATAGAGACCTTCCCAGATGAAGCGATCATTGCTATCGCTTCGCTCCCATGGTACGCCGACATTGTGAACTATCTTATCGCTAAGAAAGTTCCACAAGGTTGGCCCATGCGGCGACTTGAGACCTTCCTTGCGAAGGCCAAGTCTTACCATTGGGAGGGATCCCATACTTTATCATGAAGGAGGGATAGCGTATGGCATCAGTGCATTCCTCGGGAGGAGCACCACAGCGTCCTCACATACTACCACAATCTTGAGGCAGGAGGACATCATTCTGAGAGGAGAACAGCACAGGAAAGTGCTCCAATCCGGCCTATGGTGGCGTACATTCTTCAAGGATTCTGATGAATTCGTGAATAGGTGTACTGACTGTTAGTGGATGGGCACTTGTGGATAGTGTGATATGATGCTGATGTAGTCCGTTCACTTCTCTGAGGTTTTTGATGCATGGGGAATCGATTTCATGGGTCCATTCCCTAAGAGTCAGGGATTTGAGTACATTCTGTTGGTTGTTGACTATGTCAGTCGTTGGGTTGAGGCCATCCCTGCCCGTACCGCAGATGCTAAGACGGTTTTGCACATTTTGGGGGGAAGAATGTCATTTCACAGTTTGGGGTTCCTAGAGTAATGATATCTGATGTGGCATCTCACTTTATCAACGACAAGGTAAAGGCCCTTTCAACGAGTTCAGCATAGACCATCGAATTGCCCTCCATATCATCCTCAGGTCAATGGTCTTGTTGAAGTTCGAACCGGGAGATTAAGACGAAACTATAGAAGGTAGTCCTCCCAGAACGAAAGGATTGGTCACAGCTTTTGGACTAGGTCTTATGGACATATTGGACTAGGGTCTACATATATACTAGATATCTTATATATTACTTATAATATCTATTATACATATATTATTATATATATCTTATCTTAACTTTTAAAAAGAAAATAAAAGTTTACAAATTTGAAAAGAAAATAAAAGTATAAAATTTTAGAAATAAACAAGAAATTCATATTAATTAATAATAATTAATTATTACTTTTTCAACTATATTGTAGCTCCATGTGTTTGATCTCTATCATACTTTGCCCCATACACATCTACAGTAGGGTTATAGTAAATTTTGACTCGCATCGACAATTATTCGATTTATCTATTCATTTGTGGGTTAATTGTTGATTGATATCAGATTTGGCCGATACAACGACGGTCAGTTTAGTTTGTTAAGCTGATAGATTAATTCCCAGTCCATCAAACCCAAGCCCTAATTTCATGGCAGAAAGTAGTAAAAGCTAATATATCTCTCATACAATGTCCAATTCTACTCTAATTATATTTGAATTGATGTATATTCAATTATCTATAAATCAAGACTAAATTCAAAAGGAATCGGAGGTTCATTTGTGAAAATTGGATTTCGGGCCTAATTGTGCATTGTACATATTTACTTGTCTTTGACCCATTATTTCATGTAAATATTTGATTCTTCTTGATTTACTTCTTTTTCATTTCTTTTATTTCATTTCACATTTTAACTAATTACGTTAAAATGAAAATCCAAAAAATCAGAAAAGCAATGAGAAAGACCAGTTCTGACTTAAGCTCACCGACCTAATTCACCTATACATATTCCACTTCATCCATTGATTTTGACATTTCTAAACTCATAAAAATCCAAAAAAGCATTTGTGTCCATTGCATCGATTCACATCAAGACTGATTTTTGCATACAATATTTATGTACAAAAAAACAAATAAAAATTACAAACTAAAAAATGGTATTATATATAATATCACAAAAACTGCATATCTTGCACAGTTGATTCTAGACCCATTTTGATGTTCATGAACATTGTAGGGTGCATTTAGGCCTACATTTTTATTTTGGGACATTTTTTTATCTAAAGTCCTTTTCTATTTTTAGATAATTTTTCTTTTATTTTATACACCAGTCAAATTAAAGCATCCACATATCGAGGCATTATTTGGCCATCTTGTCCACGCCGTCAAACCACACTCACCAGGGTCAGCATATTTTATCATCTTGTGCCTTGATCTTGAGTCGTTGGATCGACTTCAATCCAACGACCATCTACAACCCCACACTCTCTCTCAGCTCCCCTCGTGATTCGCATGAGACCCATCTCCGATCGTTGGATTTTAGAAGATCCAACAGTCATTGTGTTTCTCCTTCCACCTCCTACTTGATCGACCCACCGCCTTGCCTCCAAGCTCAGCCTGCACCGCCATCTGCAACTCCACCCACCTTACTTCGCACTGACCACCATATTATCCTGTATCTTCGGATCATCCGCCCAAAACAAAACACCCTAACATCCCATCTCCCCAACATCCATTATCACCTACAATCGTTGACCTTTATCCTCCTCCAGCTAACCTAATATGCTCGACCCCTCCGTAATCCTAACCTCCTGCATGTCGACGCCATCTTCTCTCTCATCCCGTCTCTCTTCGATCAGTCCCCAACAACCCATTGTTGGACATATCCCATATCTATACGTCTCTAACTAACCCATTATCGGACCCCCAAATCAACATTATTCCCTCTCAATCTTAAGCCCTAACCTTCGTTTAGATCATCCACCACCATCTTCGACTAGATTGAGAGGAACATCGATCGAGCCAGATCGTGAGGTTTGTAACAATAACCTCCCCTCTTCGGTGAAGCCACTCCCTCCAGGAATGATCCACGGTGCTCCCCTCTAGCCACTGCCAAGCTTACTATGCATTGCCCACAGTTCGAGGATATCACTGGAGTCGAACGAGTCTCCTCCTCATCCTAGGTGATCAGGTATCCCTTTATCCTTCTTATCTTTCATCTTTCCCCATCCTTCTTCTTCTTCATTATGTTCTTTTTCGTCACTCCTGCCATCATCACTTTATTCGCTACTTCATCTTCATCCATCCACTTCGATGACTTGACCAGACTGCTTCCATCTCTTGACCATCATATGCTTCTACGTCTATTCTCCTCGCAACACTTCACAGACTTTGTTCCTCTTACTTCACCCTCTAAGGAGCTCTGACCACCCACCTCTTCTTCTGACATCACTCGAAAGCCGAGTCCTAGAAGCTTTGAGTTTTAATCTTCCCTGTCAGGAACAAGCACGAGGGACTCTGATGAATTCCAGATTCTCACTCTTTATTCTTTTATTTTAGCTATTTATCTTGGCAAAGCATCATGTAAATAGGTGTAAATACAATAAGTTAACATTCATCATCCATGTGTTAACGTTGTATATTTAGCATGTATTTGTGAAAAAATAAAAGAATAAAGGAAAAGAAAAAGGAACAAGGAATTAGAATAAATACAGAGTGACCCGAACCCCAAGAGAAGGTCAAGCCTTAACCTGATCGCCAATAAAATAAGTAGAGAGAGATAGGGCCTACTCTATGTGTACATATTACTTATATAAAATAAAAATAAAATATTCTTGCTACCTCCTTATATATAATCCTAAAAATAAAACAAAAATAAAATAAAAATTAGAAAAACAAAATCATCTCTCACCTGTACAAACTACATGTATATATGTCTCACTCCCTATTTATTTTATACATGTAAATAAATCATAAAAATAAAATAAAAATTATTTTGCACCCTAAAAACATGTTGAAAATATATAAAATACAAAATTGGGGTATTTGTGTAAAAATAACAAAATAAAAATAATTTCACAAAATACATAGGTATATTATACATGTATGTAATATTATATACTGTATATAGTCTAATTTATTTTTCATAAAAATAATTAAAACCCACAAAAATAAGTTTCCATTCCTATGATTTCCGACTACTTCGTACATTTACGTGCTTCTTGTGTTCGACCATGATCGCTATACCAGGTTAAATAAATAGAGGAGACTGCTAACATTGGATTTCGTGCTTTGATTGATTTATTTATGTGGTCTTGATTTTTCTTGCTGAGTCCGATCGGTTGATTAGGGTCGCAACGACCTGTGATTATTTTTTAGACTTAACCCTAGTCGGTTGAACGCTCATCAGAATGGCGCCATTTTTGGGGAGCATGGCTTAGTAGTCTTTTTAAATTTCTTGTTATTTTTGTTTTTGTCTCTATTTTAAATAATTGTTTTTCTGACATTCTCTCTGCTTTGATTTTTCTACGAGGGACTGCCTGAAGATGTTTCAGCTTTCGACAAGCATAACCGCATTGGAGGAGGAGCAGGAGACCAGCCAGAGGAGATTAGTTATATAGGATAGAGTAGTCTATATTTTCCAGCACATTATTATTGTTGTAATAACACTGGACACTCAGACTTTCTCTGGACTTGGCATATCGCGGTCTGTTTCACTGAGCAACGGTGTGCTCAAAGGACCTCGCCACGGTTTTTTGCCAGTTTTGTTTTCTTTGCATTTTATTTCCTTTGATTCTCGAAGAATTTGGTCCGTAGATTTAGGAATTTCTTCGATTGCGACGTAAATAATTAAGGCCCAATCCCTAATATCTTGTCTGCACCTATAGGTTCATAATTGGACCTAATTAAAAATCATAATACAAAATTAACTTGATTGAGTGAGAGGTCACGTGCCGCTAGAGGTCGCATACAGCGCATGCAGGACCCGTTGTGGCGGACAGCGATCAGCATCAGAGATCGGACCTCGACCTCTCTCTCTAGTCAGTTAACTATTGTTCTTCGCGATTAGAAATTGCTCATCTAAGGTTTGTTTTATTCTTGCATCATTTAGATTAGTTTAAATTCTGTCTTTAATTTATGCGCGGATCACCCTACATGTAGAGTGCTGGAGTCAGGTACGCCTTTCTTACTTTGCATGCATCATTAGTTTTGATTGTGCATCAGCTTTTTCGACTTCTCCCCCCGATTTGGACTTAAAATAATCAGGAGATCGAAAAATTCGTTAGGTGTTTGTTTTATTATTGAAAAATACCATAAAAAGAGAAATCATAAAATTGGGACTGCTAAACAAATTTGATCCTAAAAGACACTTCACTTAAAAATATGTCTTGGGAGAGTCATCCCCTCATTGTTTGGTTTGCTTGCGCGAGAGAGTGACATGCACACAAGGCTAGAGCCATACTTGAACTCTCGTTAGACTACTGGTCTTGGAGTTAGTCATTCTCCAGTAAAGGATCGCTCCGGTCTCCAGTAAAGCAGGCCACGATATCCTTAACAGAGCGAGTTGATCGGGTAGCCAGTAAACAGTTTCCAACTTGTACTGGATGGAAAAGATCTAGCTTTGGGATTGGGCCAGTCTCTTGGGAGCATCAAGTTCCTAATAGCTTGCTTAATCACTCTGCAAGACTGACTTATCACCTAAATAAAATTGACAAGATAAATGACCAAACCTTCACGGTCATCAGTTCAGCATTGCGTAGGTAAAATTGGGGTTTGACTTCTGATCTTATTTGTTTCCAGATACCATCTGCACTTCTTCCAGATCATGATGATGGGTCGAAGGTCCCTTAGGCATCCTTTGGCAGCACCGCTTTCGAGCACTCTGCCCCATTCAACTAGGCAGGTTCGGGAGAGCCCAGACCCGCTCTCCGAACCCGAGTTCGATTTTGCCATGTTCCCCCTCGACCACCCTTCTTCCAGTCCCGAGGTGCCCGAGTAGAGACCAGCACATATATTTGTTCATTTGACGGCACCTAAGTTGGGATCTTTTGCCTTTGCAAAGATCCACAAGATGGCCAGCAGTGAGGAGCGCACCGATGGACAGCCCCATAGTACCACATATGTTCTAGACTAGGGTGCCATCAGCAACACCTTATTAGCCTCCCTGGAGATGATGTAGAGGCAGATTAGAGACCAGGGAGCCTTCATGGCAGAGTGCGTAGAGAGATGGCACAGATGCGAGCCGGCAGAGGAGAGTCGCATCGAGTAGGCGGTGGAGAGATCCCAGAGGTTGGAGGATGAGAAGGAGGACATCCAGAGGAGCGCAAGAGACAGCCAGACTAGCCAGACCAATGAGGCAGTTGCACAACCCTGGTGCAACCCATACACACCGATGGATCCAGCATCCGGCAATTCTGGGAGACCTCAAGCTCCCTCCCTAGACCATTCAGATCTTGCCCAAGTTCCATGGGCTTGCCACCGAGGAGCGACATCTACACCTACAGGAGTTCGAGATCATGTGCAACATTGTCCACGACAGATACGTGGACGAGGACACCATCAAGATGATGGCATTCCCTTTCTCCCTGGTTGACAGCACAGCCTACTGGCTGAAGCACTTGGGGAGATATGTCACTTTGTGGGAGCATCTCCGGACCGAGTACTTGAACTAGTACTATCCACTCAGACGGACGAACGCAATGCGAGCTCTGATCAACAATTTCTCTAGGATCCCCAACGAGCAGTTCCATGAGGCATGGGATTGATTTCGTGAGCTCATCAACTGGTGTCCACACCACGACATCTCCAAGCTCAATTTAGTACAGAGTTTCTTTTGTGGGTTGACATCGGAGCTGCATGGGCTTGTGAATGCTTCATGTGGGGGCTCATATTTCGCCATGGATGAAGAACAGGTCAGGGCCATATATGAGGAGATGGTCGAGAGATATACAGTTATGTCCCAGACCCAGCTCTACACTCTGGGGAAGCCCCCACCCCATGCAATGTCCAATCAGAGGATAGCATGAGTTGATATAGGTCCATCCACTTCTTCAACAGCCGCAGCACAGGCAGAGTCGTCGGCCGCTGACATGGGCATTATCAATGATAAGCTAGACCGCCTCGAGATCATCAAGAAGAAGCAGTGCTAGGGCATGACTTAGATAGACCAGTTGGCACAGACCTTGAGCAACCTGAAGACACAGATCATGTGTCTCCAAGAGGCACAGACGGCTTCTCAACCCCATCTCAGGTCACGAGCTGATCCTAGTAGCAGCGACTCATCCTAGCCTTTCGCCCAATACCGACAGGTTCACCACATCTAGGCAGAGCCAGTCCAACAGTTACAGCACCAGTACACTCAGCCACCACCATTTCAGGGGCACCCAGATGGTGGTGTATCAACAGGATCAACACTGGCAGTTATTCCTCCACCCCCCTACGAGCAGGAGCTGTTGATGGAAGTCAACGGGATTTGGTATGATCTACAGCAGCCCGGGATCCGCCGAGATCACGCTGGATTCAGGTGGTCGATCGGAGGTACCTTGTCCTAGCAGCAGCCTCCAATTTAGGGTGGACAGTTCGGCTAGCGGCACCATCAGCACTAGTTCTCCCACCAGCCACAGCAGCAGCACTTTCAGTCAGGTCCTCGTCCCTACCAGCAGGGACAACAGTGGAGGCAACACCAACAGCAGCCTCAACGGCAGTATTCTCAGCCTCCCCCTCACCAGTTCCAGCAGCAGCCTCATTTTCAGCGAGGTAAGCTGTCTAGTTCTTATAGGCCAGCCTGTGAGAACCCAACCCTTGATGATCTAGCCCCCCTCCTCTCTGACCAGCAGGCATTCTTTAGGCGGGAGATGGACAAGTTTCATCGGGAAATAAGGGAAATCATTAAGGGAAAGGTCGCCATACCCGCTCAGATTGAACCCAACCTGAACAACCTCAAAAGTAAATATGAGCAGGTATAGTTCACAGAGACCACCACTCCTAGTGATTTATTGGGTGACATTTCTTTGTATACATTTGATGCTGATTTTGTGTCACTTAGGAGCGGTAGGATGCCAGTCAGCGGTGCCTCATCTGAGCAATGACACCACGAGGATCCAGAAGTGCCAGACGAGGAGGATAGTGGTGCTCATGCCGCTAATATGATGATGATGACAGTGGTGCTGAAGCCACCAAGGACATTGATCCAACCGACGATACTGAGGCCATCGCGTCTCCAGATGCAGAGGGTGGTATTGACACCACCATACCAGATGATGCTGAGTCAGAGCGCGGTGTTGGTACCACAAAGCCCGATGTCGTGGGCGGTACTGATGCCACCATTTTCATTCCAACTGTGTCACCTCCAGTTTTTGTATCTCGAGACATTACGAAAAAACATAAAAAATAATAAAGGAAAGGTTTCTTCCTCTTCAAGTCCATATGTGATGCTTGATGATACTTGTATGGATTACGTTCCCTCTCAGCAGTAGGAACCTCCTCCTATCCCTCCATCTGAGGAGGGTCCAACCATCCCCTTTCCGCAGGCACTCCTCTTGGAAAAGGGGAATATAAAAAAAAATCCAAAAAAGATGAGCAGTTAGAGTTGGGCCAACAGATGATTGATATATTCCATATCCACCTGACTCTACAGGAGGCACTTGAGCACACCCCTCTCTTCCAGAAGAACATGAGAGATAAGACCACTATCTATAGAAGAAGAGGAACCATCAAGCAGAAATCCATGTGTTGACCCGTGCCACCTACTTCTCTATTCAGAACCGTCTGCCAGCCAATAGGCCAGATGCAGGAGTTCCCCATGTCAGATGCCACATTCATGAGCAGAGATTTGATCGTACTTTATTAGACAACGACTCTTCCATCAACCTCCTTCCGACAACCTTACTCAATCGATTCGAGTTTGGCCCTCTTTGATAGAGTAGGACTGTCCTTCAGTTTGCCGATGGATCTGTCAAGAGGCCGAGGGGTTGTTTAAGGATGTGGTTGTCACAATTCATGGCCTGAAATTCCTCGTGGACTTCGTTGTGTTGGACATGGAGATCCCTGAGTCTATGACTGATACTGCCATTATCTTAGGATGCCCATTCTTGGCCACATCCAAGGCAGTGTCTGACCAAGATAGTGGGAAGGTATACTTTCGCATCGAGGGCAAGAGTATACAAATAGAGACGATCGATGAGAACAGAGCACAAGACTTTGCTTTCTTAAAGCAGTTTAGTGATGCAGAGCCGACGATAGAGGAAGAGCGAGACATCCACCAGGAGTGCGACTTTGCGATCATTGATGATGAAGACGCTTGGTCCAATCCCATTTCACGAGCCCTTCTCTCACCTTCAGATGCTATGGATTCATAGTTTCCAGTAGAGGAGAGTTCAGAGAGCACACTCTTAGGCCGAGGACACTTTTGAGGCAGACGACCACATTCAGGACAATGAAGTAGATTTTATTTCTTGTGATTCTGATTCAGATCCCACGGATTCAGACATAGACTAGGCAGAATTTGTTGATTTATTACCTTGTCTGATTTCCATAGAGCCAGCAGCTAGGGTGGAGTCTGTGCAGTATCGTATACAGATATACCAGCAGGATCGTCATCACCAATTTTGCATGATCAGCGAGAGTTCTCTCTTTCAGATCTGGTTGCACTCACTCAGACCCTTTCAGAGGCCAGATTTTCCAGCTCCCACTTGTCCTAAACTGAAGCCTTTACCGCAGTCGTTGAAGTATAGATTCCTTGCAGGTGAGCATAAGATGTACCCAATCATTATCTCAGTGGGATTTGACTGGGAGAGCAAGAATCTTGATTGATGGAGGTACTTGAAAAGAACCGCAAGGCAATAGGATGGAGTGTAGCTGATCTCTAGGGGATAAGTCTGGCTATGTGCTCCCACCATATCTTTCTCGAGGACGCAAAGCCGTTGCGTGAGTTCCAGCGTCGACTGAACCCCGAATCTTTGAGAAGTTGTCATGAAGGAAATATCAAAATGGTGGAGCACCAATTTCATCTACCCCATCTCCGACTCCAAGTGGGTTGGTCCATTACATGTGGTGCCAAGAAGACGGGCATCACTACAGTTGAAAGTGAGTCTGGAGAGGAGATAGCTACCCGGGTACCCACTTATTGGCGGGTCTGTGTGAACTACAGACGATTGAATGAGGCCACCAAGAAGGATCATTTTCCGCTACCTTTTATTGATCAGATTATAGAGAGGCTAGCTGGGAAGAGTCACTACTGCTTCCTTGACGGGTACTCCAGTTACAATCAGGTGGCCATAGAGTCTGAAGATCAGGATAAGACAACATTTACTTGTCCGTTTTGGGACTTTATGCTTTCAGGCGGATGCCCTTTGGTCTATGTAACGCCCCGGCGACATTCTAAAGGTGCATGTTGTCTATATTCTCGAACATGGTGGTAGGCTGTTTAGAGGTCTTCATGGATGACTTTTCGGTCTACGGTGAAGGGTTCGATGCTTGTCTTGATTGCCTAGATGTGTTCTTCAGCACTGCATAAGAGGTTCATCTTGTCTTCGGAGAAGAGTCACTTCATGGTGACTCAGGGGATGGTGCTTGGTCATATCATCTCCAACAGGGGCATGGAGGTTGATCCGGCCAAGGTGGATATCACCAGGAAACTCAATCCACTGTCCAACTTGCTGTAGTTGCGGTCTTTTCTAGGGCATGTCGATTTCTACCGACTTTTTATCACGACTTCAGCCAGGATTGCCTGAGCATTGACTGATCTGCTAACAAAAGACATCGAGTTCATTGTAGACGATAAGTGTATTGCGTCATTTGAGACTCTCAAGAGCATAGTTGTTGAGGCTCATGTCCTTCAGCCACATGATTGGCTCTCCCATTCGAGATCATGATGGATGCCTCTGGTTTTGCCGTAGGGGCCGTGCTCGGACAAAGGAGGGACAGAGTACCATTTGCCATTCACTACGCTAGTCGTACATTGGATGTCGCTCAACGGAACTATACAATCACGGAGAAAGAGATGCTAGCTATAGTTTTTGCCTTTGAAAAATTCAGATCATATATTCTTGGATGCACAGTGACTATCTTTACAGATTACACTGCCATCGGGTAACTTATGGAAAAGAAGGATGCCAAAGTGAGACTGACTAGATGGATCCTTCTATTCTATGAGTTTGATATTGAGATTAAGGATAAACCTGGAGTCAAGAATGTGGTGGCGGATCATCTCTCCCATTTAGAAAATCTTAAGGAATCCGAGTAGATTGATCCTATTACAGAGACTTCCCAGATGAAGCGATCCTTGCTATCGCTTCGCTCCCATGGTACGCCGACATTGTGAACTATCTAATCGCCAAGAAAGTTCCACAAGGTTGGCCCATGCAGTGACTTGAGACCTTCCTTTCGAAGGACAAGTCTTACCATTGGGAGGATCCCATCCTTTATCATGAAGGAGGGGATAGCGTATGGCGTCAGTGCATTCCTCAGGAGGAGCACCACAGCGTCCTCACATACTGCCACACGCTTGAGACAGGAGGACATCATTTCTGGGAGGAGAACAACACAGAAAGTGCTCCAATCCGTCCTTTGGTGGCGTACATTCTTCAAGGATTCTGATGAATTTGTGAATAGGTGTACTGACTGTCAGAGGATGGGGCACTTGTGGATAGTGTGATATGATGCTGATGTAGTCCATTCACTTCTGTGAGGTTTTTGATGCATGGGGAATCGATTTCATGGGTCCATTCCCTAAGAGTTAGGGATTTGAGTACATTCTGTTGGTTATTGATTATGTCAGTCGTTGGGTTGAGTCCATCCCCGCCTGAACCGCAGATGCTAAGATAGTTTGAATTTTTTGGAGGAAGAATGTCATTTCACGGTTCGGGGTTCCTAGAGTATAGATATCTGATGGGGGATCTCAATTTATTAATGACAAGGTAAAGGCCCTTGCCAACGAGTTCAGCATAGACCTTCGAATTGCCCTCCATATCATCCTCAATCTAATGGTCTTGTTGAAGTTCGAACTGGGAGATTAAGACGATACTGCAGAAGGTAGTCCTCCCAGAACGAAAGGATTCACAGCTTTTGGACTAGGTCTTATGGACATATCGGACTAGGTCTACATATATACTAGATATCTTATATATTACTTATAATATCTATTATACATATATTATTATATATATCTTATCTTAACTTTTAAAAGAAACTAAAAGTTTACAAATTTGAAAAGAAAATAAAAGTATAAAATTTTAGAAATATACAAGAAATTAATATTAATAAATAATAATTTAATTATTACTTTTTTCATCTATATTGTAGCTCCATGTGTTTGATCTCTATCGTACTTTGCCCCATACACATCTATAGTAGGGTTATAATAAATTTTGACTTGCATCGACATTTATTCGATTTATCTATTCATTTGTGGGTTAATTATTGATTGATATAGGATTTGGCCGATACAACGACGGTCAGTTTAGCTTGTTAAGCTGATAGATTAATTCCCAGTCCATCAAACCCAAGCCCTAATTTCATGGCAGAAAGTAGTAAAAGCTAATATATCTCTCATACAATGTCCAATTCCACTCTACTCATATTGAATTGATGTATATTCAATTATCTACAAATCAAGACTAAATTCAAAAGAATCGGAATTCAATTGTGAAATTGGATTTTGGGGCCTAATTGTGCATTGTACATATTTACTTGTCTTTGACCCATTATGTCATGTAAATATTTGATTCTTCTTGATTTACTTCTTTTTCATTTCTCTATTTCATTTCACACTTTAACTAATTACGTTAAAATGAAAATCCAAAAAATCAGAAAAGCAATGAGAAAGACCAGTTCTGACTTGAGCTCACCGACCTAATTCACCTATACAATATTCCACTTCATCCATTGATTTTGACATTTCTTAAAAAGCATTTGTGTCCATCGCATCGATTCACATCAAGACTAATTTTTGCATACAATATTTATCTACAAAAAAACAAATAAAAATTACAAACTAAAAATGGTATTATATATAATATCACAAAAACTGCATATCTTGCACAGTTGATTCTAGACGCATTGAGGTTCATGAACATTGTAGGGTGCATTTAGGCCTACATTTTTTATTTTGGACATTTTTTATTTAAAGTCGTTTGTTATTTTTAGTTAATTTTTCTTTTATTTTATACACCAGTCAAAGTCAAAGCATCCACATATTGCGGCATTATTTGGCCACCTTGTCCATGCCGTCAAACCACACTCACCCTGGTCAGCATATTTTATCATCTTGCGCCTTGATCTTGAGTCGTTGGATCGACTTCAATCCAATAACCATCTACAACCCCACACTCTCTCTCAGCTC
Source organism: Ottelia alismoides (assembly GCA_037367405.1). Classification (NCBI taxonomy): domain Eukaryota; kingdom Viridiplantae; phylum Streptophyta; class Magnoliopsida; order Alismatales; family Hydrocharitaceae; genus Ottelia; species Ottelia alismoides. Next base: position 402,437 of record JAZKJV010000331.1, read on the forward strand.
CCCTCATGTGATTTGCATGAGACCCATCTCCGATCATTGGATTTTAGAAGATACATCAGTCATTGTGTTTCTCCTTCCACCTCCTACTAAATCGACCCACCGCCTTGCCTCCAAGCTCAGCCTGCACCGCCATCTGCAACTCCAACCACCTTACTTCGCTCTGACCACCATATTCTCCTGTATCTTTTGATCATCCGTCCAAAACAAAACACCTAATATCCCATCTCCCCAACAGCCATTATCACCTACAATCGTTGATCTTTATCCTCCTCCAGCTAACCTAATCTGCTCGACCCCTCCGTAATCCTAACCTCCTGCATGTTGAAGCCATCTCCTCTTTCATCCCGTTCTCTCTTCGATCAGTCCCCAACAACCCATTGCTAGACATATCCCATATCTATATGTCTCTAACTAACCCGTTATCGGACCCCCAAACCAACAGTATTCCCTCTCAATCTCCTATTTATCTTAAGCCCTAACCTTCGTTTATATCATCCACCACCATCTTCGACTAGATTGAGAGGAACATCGATCGAGCCAGATCGTGAGGTTTGTGACAACAACCTCCCCTCTTCGGTGAAGCCACTCCCTCCAGGCATGATCCGCGATGCTCTCATCATATTGTGGAGCTCTAGCCACTGCCAAGCTTACTGTGCATTACACATAGTTCAAGGATATCACTGGAGTCGAACGAGTCTCCTCCTCATCCCATGTGATCAGGTATCCCTTTATCCCTCTTATATTTCATCTTTCCCCATCCTTCTTCTTCTTCATTATGTTCTTTTTCGTCACTCCTGCCATCACCACTTTCTTCACTACCTCATCTTCATCCATCCACTTCGATGACTTGACCAGACTGCTTCCATCTCTTGACCATCATATGCTTCTACGTCTATTCTCCTCGCAACAACAACACTTCACAGACTTAGCTCCTCTTACTTCACCCTCTAAGGAGCTCTGACCACCCACCTCTTCTTCTGACATCACTCGAAAGCCGAGTCCCAGAAGCTTTGAGTTTTAATCTTCTCTGTCAGGAACAAGCATGAGGGACTCTGATGAATCCCTGATTCTCACTCTTTATTCTTTTTATTTTAGCTATTATCTTGGCAAAGCATCATGTAAATAGGTGTAAATACAATAAGTTAACATTCAGCGTCCATGTGTTAACGTTGTTTATTTAGCATGTATATGTGAAAAAATAAAATAATAAAGGAAAAGAAAAAGGAAGGAGGAATTAAATAAATACAGAGTGACCCTAACCCCAAGAGAAGGTCAAGGCCTTGACCTGATCGCCAAATAAAATAAGTAGAGAGAGACAGGGCCTACTCTATGTGTACATTTTACTTATATAAAATAAAAACAAAATATTCTTGCTACCTCCTTATATATAATCCTAAAAATAAACAAAAATAAAATAAAAATCAGAAAAATAAAATCATCTCTCACCTGTACAAACTACATGTATATATGTCTCACTCCCTATTTATTTTATACATGTAAATAAATCATAAAAATAAAATAAAATTTTTTGCACCCCTAAAAACATGTTGAAAATAAATAAAATACAAAATGTAGGGTATTTGTGTAAAATAAAACTAAAAATAATTGTACAAAATACATAGGTATATTATACCTGTATGTAATACTATATACTGTATATAGACTAATTTATTTTTCATAAAAAATAATTAAAACCGACAAAAATAATTTTTATTCCTCTGATTTCCTCGCTTCGTACCTTTACGTGTTTCTTGTGTTCGACCCTGATCGCTTATACCAGGTTAAATAAATTGAGGAGACCGCTACATTGGATTCCGTGCTTTGATTGATTTTTTATGTGGTCTTGATTTTTCTTGTTGAGTCCGATCGGTTGATTAGGGTGCCAATGACCGTGGTTATTTTTGAGACTTAACCCTAGTCGGTCGAACGCTCATCAGAATGGCGCCATTGTCGGGGAGCATGGCTTAGTAGTCTTATCAGATTTCTTGTTATTTTTGTTTTTGTCTCTATTTTAAATAACAGTTTTCTGACATTCTTTCTGCTTTGATTTTTGTGCGAGGGACCGCCCGAGGACGTTTCAGCTTTTGATAGACATAATTGCATTGGAGGAGGAGCAGGAGACCAGCCAGAGGAGCTTAGTTATATAGGATAGAGTAGTCTTTATTTTCCATAACATTATTGTTGTTGTAATAACGCATGGACACTCAGACTTTTTCTTGACTTGACATATCAGTGTATGTTTTCACCGAGCAACGTTGTGCTCGGGGGACCTCGCCACGGTTTTTCGGCTGATTTTTGCTTCATGAAGATATGGCCCCTAGAGTTAGGAATTTCTTTGATTGCGACGTAAATAATTAAGGCCCAATCCCTAATATCTTGCCTGCACCTATATATTCGTAATTGGACCTAATTAAAAATCATAATAAAAAGTTAACTTGATTGAGTGAGAGGTCACGTGCTGCTAGAGGTCGTATACAGTGCATGCAAGACCCGTTGTAGCAGACAACGATTAGCATCAGAGACCGGACCTCGACCTCTCTCTCTAGTCAGTTTACTATTGTTCTTCGCGATTAGAAATTTCTCATCTAAGGTTGTTTTCTTCTTGCATCATTTAGATTAGTTTAAATTCTGTCTTTAATTTATGTGCGGATCACCCTACATGTAGAGTGCTGGAGTCATGTACGCCTTTCTTACTTTGCATGTATCATAAGTTTTGATTGTGCATCAGCTTTTCGACTTCTCCCCCCGATTTTGGACTTAAAATAATCAGGAGATCGAAAAATTCATTAGGTGTTTGTTTGATTATTGAAAAATACCATAAAAAGAGAAATCATAAAATTGGTACTGCTAAACAAACTTGATCCTAAAAGACACTTCACTTAAAAAATATGTCTTGGGAGAGTCATCCCCTCATTGTTTGGTTTGCTTGCGCGAGAGAGTGACATGCACACTAGGCTAGAGCCATACTTGAACTCTCGTTAGACTACTGGTCTTGGTGTTAGTCGTTCTCCAGTATGGATTGCTCCGTCTCCGGTAAAGCGGGCCACGATATCCTTAATAGAGCGAGTTGATCGGTGATGAGCGGAAAATTGACCAAGACCCGGGTGAAGGTATAAGAACAAGGGTCGTTGCGACCCGGATTTCAATACTCAGCTCAACACGAAAATCGAACCACCAAATAATAAATCAATTAAGAAAGCGGTCCTGCTAGTTTATTTAACCTGGTATAGCGACCAGAGTAGACTCAAGGAGCACGAGATGGCCGAAACGGCCTACGAAGTAGTCGAAAATAAAAATAAAATAAACAAAGGTATTTTTGGTGGATTTTTAATATTTTTAAAATTTTTTTATATTTTTAATAATAAGGTTAATGTAAAACAAATGAAAAAGCCAAAAACAAATATTTATAAAACATACAAAATAAAGTCAAAAAATCAAATAAAAATTGTTTTTGTGTTGTTTTTATTTTTAAGTGTTTTTGATGAATTTTTCAGAATTTTTCAATTTTTAGTTGATTTTATAAAAATCAAGAAAGGGGAAAGCAGTGGGTCAATGTGCAGCCAGACTTGAAAGGCCAATTAAAAATATATAATTGGCCTATAAAAATCGAAGATATTTTTATAAAGAGTAAATAAAAAAACTACATTACAGAAAAAGAATTATATTTTTTTGAATTTTACTAAATTTTTAAGAATTTTTGTAAGGTTTTTAGTGTTTTTTAATTTTTATGAGTTTTAAAGTCCAAATGAGATAAAAATTGAGCAGAAGCTAAAAGACAACAAAACAAACAAATATAAATTTTTTTATAATTTTTAAATGAATTTTTATATTTTTCTTTGATTTTCTTTTCCAAATAGTAACAGAAATGCATGTTCTTGAATTTTTAAAAATAACAAAAAGCCTTAAAAATATCCCAAAAAATTAGGGAAATTTTTACACAGTGGCAAGAGCCACGCGTCCAAATTTCACTCGATTTGAAGTTTATTTGCTATTTTATTCAACCAATAAAAGAGCTACAGCACACAGGGACCTATTTGCAAGAAAACATAGTTCGGAGGGCTAAACTATAACAAATATAGAAAGAACAGGGCCTGGAATGCAAATAGCCCAATCAAGCACGAGCAACACACGTGACTAGCACACAGAGGAGTATAAATGCAAATCTTATTTAAAAAGATGTGAACAGTAACAAGTAGAGAGTTCGGGACCTCAAATGCAAATAACCCAAGCCTCATGTGTCGATGCACGTGTCTCACATAAACAGGGACTATAATGTAAATAAAACAAACTACAAGGTCCAAAGTGCAAATGTACCAAAATAAAAACAATTGCAATTCATATTTACAGGACTAAACTATAAATGCAAAAAGATGAGGGGCCTAAGTGAAATTACCCCTATTATTATGATCGACGAACGAGGGGTGTCCACGTGTTGATTGGACGGCTGAGAATATTGGATACCCCTTCGTTGATCGATGCTCCAGATGGAATCCCGAGCTCGATCCAACGGCTGGACGCGACCCTCAGATGGATCAACGGCTAGAAGCGCTCCGCGGATGGACGGCCGATATCAAACTGGCGGAGGGGGGTCGATCAGACGGTATCTGGAGGTTCTCCAAGAACTCTTCGCCGGCGAGGTTCGCCGGCCCAATGCGCGCGGTGGAGGGCTCCTCCGAAACTGCTGAGATGGGGAGAAGAACGCCTACGCTGGTCGCAGCTGGTGGGTAGCTCCGATGAGGCTAAGGAGCTCTGGAGAGCTCCGGCGATGAAGAAGGCACGGAGCTCTGTGCCTGAATGATTCAACCTCCAGATGAGGTTGCTTTGGCCTGCAAGCTACACAGAACGAGAGCTAGGTCGAGGGCAAGTGCCTCGACCCGGTTGCGAGCGGAGTGGGTGCGTGTATGAAGTGGGGCGGTGCTCTCCGACGAGGCGACGACAGAGGAGAGTGGAGGTCTTGCTCCGGGGGCGAGACAGGATGATCGAAGGGGCATAGCAGGTGAAGAGGAGTCACATGAATGTGAATCGGGGGTCAGATGATCGAATGGGTGAATGGAGCTATGTGAAATGGCCGGCGGAGGCCGGCAGCGCAAAAACGAAGAATCGGAATTAAAGCACGGATGGAAGCTAAAATGGGTACCTGATGGTCGTAATCAGTTGTGCTGGAGATCAGAGAGCTCCTGGGGTCGTCGCCTCGATGGCTCGTCGAGGCCAGAGGCTCAAGCTCACTCGGTGGCGGAGCACGGCGGCGAAGCTCACTGGGATTAGTGGCTGCAGACCTTGAATCGTCGCTGCGACACCCTCCCTCCTAGCTGTCACTCTAGGAAGAAGAATGGAGGCCCTGTGACTGGAAGGAGATGGCCAAAGGTGCGTGACAAATGCGGCGGAGCTGAACCTTTATAGTGTTAGGGGTCCGAGAAGATGGGGTCGAACAAGCAAATCGGAGCTCGAATCCCTAGGAACGATCATCGGGCGTGGATCAGGGATGGATCAAGTATAATCGGGTCCCGGGCTTTTAGGAAATGGGAGGCGGATCAAGTTGGGAAAATTTGGAGAAGTCGGGTCAAAAACCCGATCCGCCTGGAAGGTGGTACTGGGGGAGAGTTGACCGGGGGTCAACAATCCCTCGTGGACCAATGGAATAATTCCATTGGAAATGATTTTGAAAAATCAAAAAATAGATAATGACCTTATTTCAAAATATTTACAAAATATAAAATATTTATTTATTTTCAAAGAATTTTTTAGTGATTTTTATTTATTTTTTTGAAAAATAAATTAGGTATTTAAATTATTTATTATATATAGGTATATTTACATATGTATTTTTTATTTTTATTTTTAATTGTTTTTTTTTTGTAAAAATATTGCTATTTTATATTTTATTTATTTAATCCATAAAATAAGGAATATAAAAAGATTTTTATTTGATTTTTATTACATATTTACAAGGGGAAATAAATAGGTATTTTATTTTTATATACATGGTCTATGTACAAATGATGAGAGAGATTTTATTTATTTTATTTTTCTTTTATTTTTCCATGTTTATTTTAGTTTGATTTTTACAAATATGTACAAAATATAAGGAACACAAATATATTTTTATTTTTTAGAAAATAAAATATGTACATATAGAAGGATATGTACACCATATTGAGTCACCCTATCTCTCTCTACTTATTTTATTTTGCGGTCAGGCCCTTGTGGAGCCCTCCCTTGGGTTCAGGTCACTCAATATTTATTCTTAATATTTCCCTCTTTTCGTTATTTCTTTATTCTTTTATTTATGCACAAAAACATGCTATTTATTAATATTTCAAAATGCATGCTTTTTGTCAATTATTTTATTTACACAAATATACATGGTGTTTTGCAAAGGTTTTGTAGCCAAAATAAAAGAATAAAGAGTGATGAATGGGGATTCATCAATTGGGTAGCCAGTAAACAGTTCGCAACTTGTACTGGTTAGGAAAGATCTAGCTTTGGGATTGGGCCCAGACTCTTGGGAGCATCAGGTTCCTAACAGCTTGCTTAATCACTCTGCAAGACTGACTTATCACCTAAGTAAAATTGACAAGATAAATGACCAAACCTTCACGGTCATCAGTTCTGCATTGCGTAGGTAAAATTGGGCTTTGACTTCTGATCTTATTTGTTTCCATATACCATCCGCACTTCTTCCAAATCACGATGATGGGTCAGAGGACCTTAGGCATCCTTTGGCAGTACCGCTTCCGAGCACTCTGCCCCATTCATCTAGGCAGGTTCGGGAGAGCCCAGACCTGCTCTTCGAACCCGAGTTCGATTTTTCCATGTTCCCCTCGACCACCCTTCTTCCAGTCCCCGAGGTGCCCGAGCAGAGACCATCACAGATATTTGTTCATTTAACGGCACCTGAGATGGGGTCTTTTGCCTTTTGCAGAGATCCACGAGATGGCCAGCAGTGAGGAGCGCACCGATAGACAGCCCCAGAGTACTACATATGTTCTAGACTAGGGTGCCATAAGCAACACCTTATTAGCCTCCCTTGAGACGATGCAGAGGCAGATTAGAGACCAGGGAGCCTTCATGGCAGAGGTGCGCAGAGAGATGGCACAGATGCGAGCCGACAGAGGAGAGCCGCATCAAGCAGGCAGTGGAGAGATCCAAGGTTGGAGGAGGAGAAGGAGGACATCTAGAGGAGCTGCAAGAGCCAGCCAGACTAGCCATACCAATAAGGGAGTTGCACAACCCTGGTGCAACCCTTACACACCGATGGATCCAGCTTCCGGCAATTCTGGGAGACTTCAAGCTCACTTCCTAGACCATTCAGCTCTTGCCCAAGTTCCATGGGCTTGCCCACAAGGAGCAGCATCTACACCTACAGGAGTTCGAGATGATGTACAGCATTGTCCACGATAGATACGTGGACGAGGACACCATCAAGATGATGGCATTCCCTTTCTCCCTTGTTGACAGAGTAGCCTACTGGCTGAAGCACTTGGGGAGATATGTCACTTCGTGGGAGCAGCTTCGGACCGAGTACTTGAACAAGTACTATCCTCTCGGACGGACGAATGCAATGCGAGCTTTGATCAACAATTTCTCTATGATCCCCAACGAGCAGTTCCATGAGGCATGGATTGATTTCGTGAGCTCATCGACCGGTGTCCATACCACGACATCTCCAAGCCCAATTTAGTACAGAGTTTCTTTTGTGGGTTGACATCAGAGCTGCAGGGGCTTGTGAATGCTTCATGTGAGGGCTCATATTTTTCCAAGGATGAAGACTAGGTCTGGGCCATATATGAGGAGATGGTCGAGAGATATACAGTTATGTCCCAGACCCAGCTCTGCACTCAGGGGGAAGCCCACCCATGCAGTGTCCTATCAGAGGGATAGGCATGAGTTGATATAGTCCATCCACTTCTTCAGCAGCCGTAGCACAGGCAGAGTCGTCGACCGCTGACATAGGCATTATCGCGAGAAGCTAGACCGCATCGAGATCATCAAGAAGAAGTAGTGCTAGGGCATGACTTAGATAGACAGTTGGCACAAAAATTTGAGCAACCTGAAGACACAGATCATGTGTCTCCAAGAGGCACAAACGGTTTCTCAACCTCGTCTCAGGTCACAAGCTGATCCTAGCAGCAGTGGCTCGTCCAACCTTCCACCAGTACCGCAGGTTCACCACATCCAAGGGGAGTCGGTCCAACAGTTGCAGCACCAGTACTCTCAGCCACCACCATCTCAGGGCACCCAGATGGTGGTGTATCAGCAGGATCAGCCACTGGCAGTTCTTCCTCCATCCCCCTACGAGCAGGAGCTGTTGATGGAAGTCAACGGGATTTGGTATGAACAACAGCAGCCTGGGATCCGCCGAGATCACACTGGATTCAGGTGGTCGACCGGAGGTACCTTGTCCCAGCAGCAGCCTCCAATTCAGGGTGGGCAGTTCGGCCAGCAGCACCACCAGCCCCAGTTCTCCCACCAGCCACAGCAGCAGCACTTTCAGTCGAGTCCTCATCCCTACCATCAGGGACAACAGTGGATTCACACCAGCAGCAGCCTCAGCGGCAGTATTCTCACCCTCCCCCTCACCAGTTCCAGCAGCAGCCTCATTTTCAGCGAGATAAGCCATCTAGTTCTCATGGGCCAGCCTATGAGAACCCAACCCTTGATGATATAGCCCGCCTCCTCTCTGACCAGCAGGCATTCTTTAGGCAGGAGATGGACAAGTTTTGCCAAGAAATAAGGGAAATCATTAAGGGAAAGGTTGCCATACCCGCTCAGATTGAGCCCAAACCTGAATAGCCTCAAAGCAAATCTGAGCATGTATAGTTCACAGAGACCACCACTCATAGTGATTTATTTTGTGACATTTCTTTGTATACATTTGAGCTGATTTTGTGTCACTTAGGAGCGATAGGATGCTAGCCGGTGGTGCCTCATCTGAGCGATGACACCATGAGGATCCAGGAGTGCCAGACGAGGAGGATAGTGGAGCTCATGCCGCTAATGATGATGATGACGGTTGTGTTGAATTCCACCAAGGACATTGATCCAGCCGACGATACTGAGGCCATTGTGTCTCCAGATGCAAGGGTGGTATTGACACCACCATACACAGATGATGTTGAGTCAGAGCGCGGTGTTGGTACTGCAAAGCCGATGTCGTGGGTGGTATTGATGCCACCATTTCCATTCCAACTATGTCACCTCCAGTTTTTGTATCTCAGGACATTACGAAAAAGAACAAAAAATTAATAAAGGAAAGGTTTCTTCATCTTCGAGTCCATATGTGATGCTTGATGATACTTATATGGATTCCGTTCCCTCTCAGCAGTAGGAACCTCCTCCTAGCCCTCCATCTGAGGAGGGTCCAACCATACCCTTTCCGCAGGCATTTCGCTTGAAAAGGGAATAAAAAAAGAAAATCCAAAAAAATGGATGAGCAGTTAGAGTTCGGCCAACAGATGATCGATAGATTCCATATCCACCTGACTCTATAGAGGCATTTGAGCACACCCCTCTCTTCCAGAAGAACTTGAGAGATAAGACCACTATCTGCAGGAAGAAGAGGAACCATCAGGCAGAAATCCATGGGCTGACCCGTGCCACCTACTTCTCTATTCAAAACTGTCTGCCAGCCAAGAGGCCAGATGCAGGAGTTTCCCCATGTCAGATGCCACATTCATTGAGCAGAGATTTGATCGTACTTTATTAGACAATGACTCTTCCATCAACCTCCTTCCGGCAGCCTTACTCAACCGATTCGAGTTTGGCCCTCTTCGATAGAGTAGGACATTCCTTCAGTTTGCTGATGGATCTGTCAAGAGGCTGAGGGGGTTGTTGAAGGACGTGGTTGTCACAATTCAGGGCTTGAATTCCCCGTGGACTTCGTTGTGTTGGACATGGAGATCTCTGAGTCTATGACTGATACCCCCAATATCTTAGGATGCCATTCTTGGCCACAACCAGGCAGTGTCTGACCATGATAGCGGGAAGGTATACTTTTGCATCGAGGGCGAGAGTATACAAATAGAGACGATCGATGAGACCAGAGCATGAGACTCAGCTTGCTTAGAGCAATTTAGTGATGCAGAGCCGACGATAGAGGAAGAGCGAGACGTCCACCAGGAGTGTGACTTTGTGATCATTGATGATGAAGCCGCTGGTCCAATCCCATTTCACGAGCCCTTCTCTCACCTTCAGATGCTATGGATTCATTGTTTCCAGCAGAGGAGAGTTCATAGAGCACACTCTTGGCCGAGGACACTTTTGAGGCGACGACCACATTCAGGATAGCGAAGTAGGTTTTGTGTCTTGTGATTCTGATTCAGATCCCTCGGATTCAGACATAGACTAGGCATAATTTGATGATTTTATTACCTTGTCTGATTTCCATAGAGCCAGCAGCTAGGGTGGAGTCTTTGCCGGCATCGTATACAGATACACCAGCAGGACCGTCATCGCCAATTTTGCATGATCAGCCGAGAGTTCTCTCATTCAGATCTGGTTGCACTCACTCAGACCTTTCAGAGGCCAGATTTGCCAGCTCCCAGTTGTCCTGAACCGAAGCCTTTGCCGCAGTCGTTGAAGTATAGATTCCTTGTAGGTGAGCATAAGATGTACCCAATCATTATCTCAGTGGATTTGACTTGGAGCGCAAGAATCTTGATTGATGGAGGTACTTGAAAAGAACCGCAAGGAAATAGGATGGAGTGTAGTTGATCTCTAGGGGATAAGTCTGGCTCTGTACTCCCACCATATCTTTCTCGAGGACGCGAAGCCGTTGCGTGAGTTTCCAGCTTCGGCTAAACCTGAATCTTCGAGAAGTGGTCATGAAGGAAATATCGAAATGGTGGAGCACCGATTTTTCTACCCCATCTCCGACTCCAAGTGGGGTTGGTCCATTACATGTGGTGCCCAAGAAGACGGACATCACTACAGTTGTGTGTGAGTCTCGAGAGGAGATAGCTACCCGGGTACCCACTTCTGGTGGTTCTGTGTGAACTACTGACGATTGAATCAGGCCACCAAGAAGGATCATTTTCCTCTACCTTTTATTGATCAGATTATAGAGAAGCTTGCTGGAAAGATTCACTGATGCTTCCTTGATGGGTACTCCAGTTACAATCAGGTGGCCATAGCGTCTGAAGACCAGGATAAGATGACATTCACTTGTCCGATTGGGACTTATGCTTTCAGGCGGATGCCCTTTGGTCTATGTAACACCCCGGTGACATTCCAAAGGTGCATGTTGTCCATATTCTCGAACATGGTGGGTGACTGTTTAGAGGTCTTCATGGATGACTTTTTGGTCTACGACAAAGGGTTTGACACTTGTCTTGATTGCCTAGATTATGTTCTTCAGCACTGCATAAGAGGTTCATCTTGTCTTCGGAGAAGAGTCACTTCATGGTGACTCAGGGGATGGTACTTGGTCATATCATCTCCAACAGGGGCATGGAGGTTGATCCGGCCAAGGTGGATATCACCAGGAAACTCAATCCACTGTCCAACTTGCGGCAGTTACTGTCTTTTCTAGGGCATGTCGGTTTCTACCGACGTTTTATTCATGACTTCAGTAGAATTGCCTGACCATTAACTGATCTGCTAACAAAAGACATCGAGTTCATTGTAGAAGATAAGTATCTTGCATCATTTGAGACTCTCAAGAGCATAGTTGTTGAGGCTCATGTCCTTCAACTGCATGATTGGTCTCTCCCATTCGAAGCCATGATGGATGCCTCTGATTTTGCCGTAGGGGCTGTGCTAGGACAGAGGAGGGATGGAGTACCATTTGCCATTCACTACGCTAGTCGTACATTGGATGTCGCTCAACGGAACTATACAATCGCAGAGAAAGAGATGCTAGCTATAGTTTTTGCCTTGGACAAATTCAGATCATATATTCTTGGATCCACAGTGACTATCTTTACAGATCACACTGCCATCAGGTACCTTATGGAAAAGAAGGATGCCAAAGCGAGACTGACTAGATGGATCCTTCTATTCCATGAGTTTGATATTGAGATTAAGGATAAAATTGGAGTCAAGAATGTGGTGGCGGATCATCTCTCCCATTTAGAAAATCTTAAGGAATCCGAGCAGATTGATCCTATTACAGAGACCTTCCCAGATGAAGCGATCCTTGCTATCGCTCCGCTCCCATGGTACGCCGAGATTGTGAACTATCTTATCGTCAAGAAAGTTCCACAAGGTTGGCCCATGCAGCGACTTGAGACCTTCCTTGCGAAGGCCAAGTCTTACCATTGGGAGGATCACATCCTTTATCATGAAGGAGGGTATAGCGTATGGAATCGGTGCATTCCTCAGGAGGAGCACCACAGCGTCCTCACGTACTGCCACAAGCTTGAGGCAGGAGGACATCATTCTGGGAGGAGAACATCACAGAAAGTGCTCCAATCCGTCCTATGGTAGCGTACATTCTTCAAGGATTCTGATGAATTCGTGAATAGGTGTACTGATTGTCAGAGGATGAGCACTTATCGATGTGTGATACGATGCTGATGTAGCTCATTCACTTCTGTGAGGTTTTTGATGCATGGGGAATCGATTTCATGGGTTCATTCCCTAAGAGTCAGGGATTTGAGTACATTCTATTGGTTGTTGATTATGTCAGTCGTTGGGTTGAGGCCATCTCCGCTCGAACTGCAGATGCTAAGACGGTTTGCAAATTTTGGAGGAAGAATGTCATTTCACAGTTCAGGGTTCCTAGAGTATTGATATCTGATGGGGGATCTCACTTTATCAATGATAAGGTAAAGGCCCTTGCCAACGAGTTTAGCATAGACCATCGAATCGCCCTCCATATCATCCTCGGGCCAATGGTCTTGCTGAAGTTAGAACCGGGAGATTAAGATGATACTGCAGAAGGTAGTCCTCCTAGAATGAAAGGATTGGTCACAGCTTTTGGACTAGGTCTTATGGACATATCGGACTTCTTTCAAGACTCCTTTGGGTACATCTCCCTTTCGTCTTGTTTATGGCAAGCCCTACCATTTACTTGTTGTGATTAAGCATAAGTCACTCTGGGATGTCAGTGATATATTATTGGATCCAGAGAGCATAGGTGATCAAAGGAAGGTAGAATTGGCAGCCCTTGAGGAGCTTAGAGATACAATCTTTACAAACAACCTACAGTATAAGGAGCGAGTAAAGATATGGCATGATTCTCATATCAGCCATAAGCAGTTTGAGCCAGATCAGAGAGTATGGTTATTTGATGCCAGGATTAGATTATTTCCGAGGAAGTTGCAGAGTAAGTGGAAAGGACCAGACCTGGTCCGAAAAGGTGCATGACAATGGTAATATCGATATATCTGAGATGCGATCTGATTCCACCTTTCGCGTCAACGGTCAGCACCTCAAGCCATATCTAGATCATGATCCGTTGATTGTTCACGTCGCCCCGATTCATTTGCATATGTGGTCTTTGACTCGCATCAGTTGCATCTCGTGCCTGATTATCACTGTCGTCCGCCTTTTATAGATTCAGATGTCTATATCATCTCATTATTTTGTCTAACACCATGTTTGCATCTTATGATTATGCTATACGTAGGGTGTACTTTACCCTAAGTATAGGGGGTGTCAGATTTTTTATTATTCTTTTGATTCTTTTTACCTCTGTTTTGCTGCCTATACTTAGGGATATCTTACTCTAAGTATAGGGGAGGTAGGCCCTGTACATTCTATCACTCGATTTTCCCTTTGTGTACAACCTACTATACATAGGACTACTTGATCCCAAGTATGGGGGAATCACCGAGATCTATTCATTCTATTCTTTGATTCATTATTGTAGTATAGCCCTTCTTTTCACTTCCCTATATTAAGCACAAGTTATGTCTTCTTCATCGCTCTTTGATCACTCTGAGGACATCATTCGAGCTAAGAATAGGGGGTGTCGTATATATTACATATATACTTTAGCCATAACTCGTACTTTGTATGAGTGTGTTAATAAATAAAATGGCTAAAAATCACTTATTAAAAATCACTTATTAAAAATCACAAAAATTTCAAAATTTTTCTTGCACATAAAATTCCTTATTGCACATACATAGCTGTTTCTAAAAATTATTTTTGTACAAATGTTTGTAAAAATGTTTTGCTTGTAAAAAGTTTGTAAATATTTTGTATCAAAAATATGTATATAGTACAAATTTTTTGTAAAATGTTTGAAAAATAAAAGTTTGCAAAAACCCTTGTGTAAATATGTAAAATTTACTTGGAATTAAATTGGAAAATATGCAAAAACTCTTCTGAATCATAGTTGACATTTAAACTAGTTTGAAATTAAATTGGAAAATTTAGCTTGGTTAAGACCTTAATCAACTTAATTCTCAGAGGAACCTTATAGGATTTGGTGTTAAGACTTTTCAGGTCCATTAGTGACTCAATTCTTTGAGTCCACTAGGCTATGTTCACATGTCATCTTGATGAGCCTAAGTAGAATACTTAACAACGCACACATGACTCTCACAGATAGTGGCTTTACTTGGACCAGCACTTTACACTCAGCTCCACATGGATGAGGTGATAAGGAGGCAGTTTTCCTTTACTTGGGGTAGCATACGAGTGTAGTACTTCCTTTAGGGAGGAAAGTGCGTCTCAACTTGGTCTAATGGTGTTGAGGTCTAAAGATAGGAGTTGTGGGTTGCAATAATGCTTCAAAAGAGGTATAGTCTACTGGCTCAAGAAGAAAAGATCCTTATATATATGATGCACCATGTAGATATGTTGTACATATGCACATCGAAAGAAAAGAGAAAAAATGTGCAAAATAAAGAAAAACTACAAAAAAGTGGTGGGCCTGATAGAAAATGAAATGCATGTTGGAGTGTATGTAGCCAAATAAAGCAAAGCTTACGTTACACTTTCTCATCTCATGAAGCTTGCAACAGGAGACTTAGATACATTGGTTGGGCTCCCAAGGATACGTGGCTACACTGGCCAGGATCCATTCTTTTCTTTCCCCCTCTTCTTGAGCTGGTTGAACTTGAACTTAGAAGGTAATACCTCGATCCTCGAGGAAAGAGCTGCTAGACTAGGGAATTAGAGTTACCTTGCTGAGGGAGGCTGTTGCCATGTCATTTCTGAGGTGGGGAGCTACATATCACTTACACCGTACAAGAAAAGATTCATGGTCATTAGAGTTTGTGTATGTAGATTGTTCTGATCTGGATTATCGAGGAGTCTTTTGACCATAGATTGGTGGAACTTAGAGGTTGTTGAGCCTTAAGCTTAAGTCCCAATAAGGTTCTGACAAACAAATAATCCAAAGGTATGACTGAGCTCTAATGAAGACAAGTTTAATAATCAACCTTGATTCTCCTTCTTTTTCTTTTCTTCTCTTTTTCACTTCTTTTTCAAATAAGTGTTTGCTAAGGGACTAGCAAAGGTAAAGTATAGGGGGTGATGAATCTCTGATTCTCACTCTTTATTCTTTTATTTTAGCTATTTATCTTGGCAAAGCAACATGTAAATAGGTGTAAATACAATAAGTTAGCATTCAGCATGCATGCATGTGTTAACGTTGTATAGTTAGCATGTATTTGTGCAAAAATAAAAGAATAAAGGAAAAGAAAAAGGAAGGAGGTATTTAGAATAAATACAGAGTGACCCGAACCCCAAGAGAAGGTCAAGCCTTGACTTGATCGCCAAATAAAATAAGTAGAGACAGATAGGGCCTACTCTATGTGTACATATCACTTTATATGTAAATATTTATTTTTGACAAAATAAAAACAAAAATTCTTGCTACCTCTATATATAGTCTTAAAAATAAAAAAATAAAATAAAAATCAGAAAATAAAAATCAAAGAAATTAAAGAAAAGAAAAATAAAATCATCTCTCGCTTGTACAAACTAAATGTATATATGTCTCACTCCCTATTTATTTTATACATGTAAATAAATCATAAAAATAAAATACAAATTGTTTTTCACCCCTAAAAACTTGTTGAAAATAAATAAAATACAAAATTGCGGTATTACAAAATAAAAATAATTGTACAAAATACAAAGGTATATTATACCTGTATATAATACTATAGGTTGTATATATACTAATTTTTTTAATAAAAATAACTAAAAACCACAAAAATAAGTTTTATTCCTCTGATTTCCGACTACTTCG
This sequence comes from Ottelia alismoides, assembly GCA_037367405.1. Classification (NCBI taxonomy): domain Eukaryota; kingdom Viridiplantae; phylum Streptophyta; class Magnoliopsida; order Alismatales; family Hydrocharitaceae; genus Ottelia; species Ottelia alismoides. Next base: position 418,587 of record JAZKJV010000331.1, read on the forward strand.
TACATTTCAGTGCTCCTTGTGTTCGACCCCGGTCGCTATATCAGGTTAAATAAATAGCAGACATCGCTAACATTGGATTTCATGCTTTGATTGATTTATCTATGTGGTCTTGATATTTCTTGTTGAGTCTGATCAGTTGATTGGGGTCGCAACGACCCGTGATTATTTTTTAGACTTAACCCTAGTCGGTCGAACGCTCATCAGACTCCATCGATGCCACTTGGCTATGTGTCGGTCGTTAGTAGGAGGAACAGGGAAGGTTGTTAACGAGCATCGATCGGACGCAAAAAAGATGAAGAAGACCACTAACATAGCAGGTACCATTCGATCAAGAACGGCCCTCACCTTCGCCGTTCAGTAATGCCCAAACTACATCCATCGGATCATCTTTAATCTAGCGCATCAGACTTTGTTCTGAACCAAGACCTGAGTCTTTCACTTCGGAATGCTCATAACAAGTAGGTACACCTACATGGACATCGAATCACCATCTGCTTCTCGAACCTCTCCCTCGTGTGCACCCTCACAAGCAGAAAGGGTGTTTTGCATCCATGATAAACCGCAAAATCGGCCATTTAAGAGTGTAAAATTAGCACTTGGAATTGTCGTAGCAGTCGGACCAATTCGGGTCATCAAAGGACCATCCCATTTAAATATATGTACATCAAAAGGCGATGGTCGTGATTTTTTTACTTGGTAAGATACCAAGGTCGAACTCAGGGACACGAGCCTTTCTCTAATAATCCGGATTTTCATCTATTTAATTAAGTGTTGCATTGAAGCATATATAGGTCAAATTCATGCAAAGACACGACACAACAATGCATTAAATTAAACATGCAATTTTTTATCAATTTTTATCATGCAAATAAATGCAATGATATGCAATGAAAATATGCCCGCAATCAAAGTAATGAGCCAACTACACAAGGAATCAATTTCAGATTTTATTGAGATAATCAACTTGATTTTAACAAGGCATAAGTTAAGACATAAGAGACACATGGTTATAAAAGAATACATCAAGATTACTGTGTCCAAAATGAAAATTGAGTATGCCATTAGAAAGTTCATCAACCAAGCTTTAAAATGAAACTGAAATCACCTCAATCGGAGATATGAGGCTCAAGATATGCAAGAACAAAGACAAGGGCATAAATGAAAGAAGACATGAAATGATAACTACAAAAAGGTCCCCTGGGAAGGACTAAAATGAAAATAAAATAAGTTCTGAGGCCTTCCCTGTAAAAGTTCCACATGCGCAGGGGCCTTTCTGCAAATTGAAGAACTTGGTGAACCTCTGCATAATTTACCCAAAAACGCACGTGCCAGGCATGTGCTATCCAGGCTCGGAACCAGGCTGAGGTTCGACAGAGGCTCGTAGTGCGTCGGCCAGGCTCGGCTCCTGGTTCGAGCAGGCTAGTGAAGGCTCGGGCGCTCCAGTAGGTTCGGCATTAGGCTCGGGGCAGGTTCGGCCTAGGTTTGGGGCATCCAATCCTAGACACTTGGAGGTTGAGGCTCGGATTAGCCCTGTCATTGACGTGTGCCCGGTTATACACCGTCGGATCATCGAAGATCCAACGACCTCTGAAGAAGCGCGGATGGGTGACGTTGATGCATTGGGAACCGTTGGATCTTGAGGATCCAACGGTACCTGGAGGGAGATCTGATCGGTGACGTGGGCTCATCTGGGCCGTTGGATGATACCCGGGGAAGGGACATCCAACGGCACCTATTAATGTCTCCCTCGGCCGAAGGCTGGCGGCGATTTCAGAACTCCGACGAGGGTGCGTCTCCTCCGCCGCTCGTCCTCGGTTGCTGTCGACCTCCCCGAAGCTCCCTGGAAGTGTGTCGAGGTCGCTAGGAGCTCGAGTAGGGCGCCGGGCCTCTTGGATCGGCCCATCGTAGCTCTGTTGGCGGTGGGGCAGTGGACGAAGTTGGCCCCAATGAAGCTCCGATCTTTGATACTTTTGATGTCCTGCAATGTTAGGCCAAGAGCCAAAGCGAACCGGTGTGCTGTGCGTGCGAAGTGGAGTGAAATGGGAGCTCGAAGTTGTGAAGAAGATGAGAGCTCAAAGCTCCTCCACTGTGGAAGGCGGAGGAGGTGGGTCGAAGACGATTTAAGGTCTGGAGGAAGAGGAGCGTGGTCGGAAAAGTACGCGTAAAAGGGGGATGTGTTGCGGAGCTTTTGAAGGGAGTAATGGAAGGCGAAAACGACTGGAGGTATCTAATTAAATCAGAGAAAATGAAGAAAAAGACAAACGGGGAAGAGGGAGCTTACCTGATCTGAAAAGGTGGTCGGAGGCTTGGGCTGAGGATCACAGTGGATGCCTGAGTCTTCGCTGGACATCAGCAGCCGGTCGATGCAGCTCGAGTGGGCCTGGAGGCACCGCGACTCCGCCGTGTGTGGCGGAGGGTCTCACCGGAGAAATTCGTCGTCGTCGCTCGATCCTCCGCCTCCCCCTGTCAGAGGGAGACGGAGGAGGGCTGGGCGATTCCTCGCGTAAAGGTGGACGAAGTTGGAATGGAGGGGGAGGCGAGGTTTTTAAGGCTCGAAGACGGCGGTTCCGGTGATGGAAGTCGTGGGTTTCGAGGGAGGTGTGGAGCGACTGTGAAGACGACGGGGGTCGTGGAGTGATGCGCGGGGAAGAAGGAAGATGGGGGAAGACCGTGAGGTGTTTGGTTAGTGGAGATGGTGGTCAGAGTAGGTGAGATAATAGGAAGGGGGAGAGGTTTTCGTGCGGTGGAGATCGTGGGGAAGACGGGTCGCGGGAGGTTGACGATGGAGCCCAGCCGTGGGATCTGGAGATCCGACGGCTGGCGGTTGGGCGTGAAAGAACGAGTGTGATGCGATCTCGGGCGATATGATCAAAGGGCGATAAAGCTGCCACGTGTTGAGCTCTGAGCGCAGCGCTGGCGAGCGGCTTGGATGTGAAGCTCAGGTCGATCGAGCGGTCTACAAACCTCGAGGACGTTAATGGTGGAGATCATGAAGCTATGGTGCGATCGAAGGGCGTAAGAGGCGACACGTGGCGCAAGGAAATTCAAGCGCGAATGTGCGGTGCAGATGAGAGGCGGGAGATGATCGATGGCTGGAAATTGAGTGCTAGATCCCCGCCTGTCACGCGGGTGACCCGGGTTCGATCCCCGGCAACGGCGCCATCTGACGAGTCGCTAGATACGTTGTTTAATTAGGTCACGTTGTAATACGTGTACTTAGCGATTCGGTCAGAACCGAGAGAAGATCTCCGTGAAGAGTGTCTCGGCTTAATTTATATCCCGGGCAAGTCCGGGGTCGAACTCAGGGAGGCAAAGGAACAACTTGAGGGTTAATTTGCAAATTCAAGATCTAGATTTCCAATGCGTATTTTTTTAGATTTTTTATGCAAAAAGAAACACCAATGCAAGATGCGGCTGAATAAGAACACTAAGAAATCACACAACTTAGCCAAATTAAGTTGAATAGAAAATAAGTCCAATTTAGCAAAGTTATATTTTTCCTAAAGTCCTAATCCAGTAGGAAACACAAAACACCTTTTTTTAGAATTTTAGGGGTTAAAATGCAATAATGAAAAATACACACTTTTTATGGGTTTTTTCGCAATTTCTCACACAAACAGTAAGTAAAAATTATGAAAAATTTACTGAAATGAAAACATGATGCAAGGAGACTACAGTAATTTTTTTGGAATTTTTTGACAAAATATGAATTTTTTATGTATTTTTTAGTGGAAACAGAGTGGTAGTGAGTAAATAATTTCTAATTAATCCACGTTATCAAATTAATCAAAAAAACAAATTATCTCAAGTAGATATTTAGATTAGCAATCCAGGAGAGTTGAAATTTCGTAAAAATGATTTACGTGGAATTAAATAAAAATCAAATACTAAAATCACTCAATAATTTATTGCAGGCACAATACAACTCCAATTTGGTTGAAATTTGGACTGTAAGTTCATCACATATCAAGGCATCATATATAATATTTGTAGAATTTTTAAAGCAACCTTTGTGAGATAATAATTTAATGGCACAGAATGGGTAAACTATGCAAAATTTCAGTTAAATAATTTTAATTAATTACCAATATCTCACAAAAATACAAATAAATATCCAAAATGTAGAGAATTAGTTGCTCAACACAATGCCACTTTTCATTGAATAAAAGGATGCCAAAATAAGGTCCAAATTAACGCATGAACACAAGGGTCTTTATGCAAACTCAGAAAACTATATTTACATCAAAAACTTCTACAGGGACCAATTTACAATTACTAAAACTATATACAAAAGTTACATAATTTTTACAAATAAAAAAAATTGAAAGATACCTTCTTCTTCCACCTTCGAACCCGATGGAATGAACCCAAATGGGGAGGACGCCGGCGGCGGGGTGCGCGGCCACGCACGGAGGAGGCGGCGCCGGCGGCGCGATCGAGGCGGAGGAGGGGCGGCGCGCGCGCGCGGCGGCAGGGCCGAGCTGGCGGCTGGGGGTGGCGGTTGCTGCGATTGGCGGGATGGCGAGGCGGTACGGCCGAAGGGGCTCGGCGAGGACAAGGGGGCGGCGGTGGCGCCGCACTGGAGGGGGCCTGGCGGCGTGAGGGCGGCGCGGGGCCGCGGCCGGCTGGAGAGCCAACGGCGTACGGTGGCAGTGGGTTGGGGGCGGCGGCGGTGGGTGCTTCCCCCACCACGCTGCGTTACTTTTTTTTTATTTTTTTTTAATTTTTTTTTTCTGTTGTAATAAGACAAAAGGTTTTTTTTTTGTTTTAAATTTTTTTTATATTTTTTTATGTTTTCAAACAGTAAACAATTATGTACATATAAAGGGGGAAATGGTAATTGGTGGAGATGTGGTGGTGGAATGATATGAACTAAAAAATGATGGGGTGATGGTGATGTGGTAAAGAAAATACAAATATAAAATTAAAAATGATAAGATGAAAATAAAATTACCTAGGATGGACGGTCGCCTATGATGTGCTCTCGAGAGCACGGTCTTCGCTCCAATCGCCGGCGTGCGATGAGCTCGAGCAGCGCGCGGTTGCGGCTGCGATGTTGGCCAAAAAACCAACGGATCACACCGGAGAGAGAGCCGTCGTCGCTCGACCGCGGTTGCGTCGCTGTCACCGATTCAACTCAGGGAACTAAGCTCTCCTCACATAAAGATGGATCAAAGGCAAAATTGAGGAGAATGGCATGTATATAAAGAAGATGGGATGAGAGGTTATTAAAGTGGTGGGGTTGAATGGGAGGTTGATTTATTAATGGAGTTGAATGGGAAGTTGGGAAAAAATGGTGGAATAATGGAGTTGAATTGGTGGTTATTGTAGAGAATGGAAATTAAATAATAAATAAATAAATAAATAAAGTTGTCTACTTTAAATACAATAAAATAAAAAGAGAAAACAAATGGTGGAGAATTTACAAAAGAAGACAAAACACCATGTACACATTTTTTTTACTTTTCTAATATGTAATTTTTTTGTCTTTTTAATAAGAGATATTTACAACGGAAAAATACAATAAAATACTACAATTAAAATACAATACAAGTATGATTTTTTTGTATTTTTAATAATTAAGAAAGATACAATAAAAATTAAAGAAAGAATGAATATATACATGGTATATAATGTACATCTAGGTCCCAAAACCCAACTTTTGCAAATGAGCTCCGATTTTAATGAAACCACTTCCGTTGGATAGATAATTTTCTAACTTGAATTTTAAAAGTGAGTTTGGTGAATTTGGAGTTCGTACGGAGCGGGAATTTAGCTTGGAAGTTGGTCTTTACGGCTTTTTCCCATTGGGATCTAGGAGCATTTATTTAAGGTAAAATTTGTTTTGTATTTTTGTATTTTTATATACATTATTATGAACAAGTTAGAGAAAGAATTAGCCAAAAAGGAGTTGAAATGAAATTATTAAAAATACATGAAGTTTTGGGTTATTTACAGGTATAAAACTCCTTTATTTTTGCGGTTTTTTATGTGTAATTTATTTCATACAATCTAATATACAATAATTAGTGTATTTTATTTACAAGAGTCATTTTGTTAATTAATGGATTTTATGGACATTATTCTGGGATTTTACTCGGAGATTTTGCTAAGATCAATATATTGAGATGATGAATCGTGGATTCATCACCCCCCTATACTTAAACTTTGCTAGTCCTCGAGCAAATAAAGAATGAATAAGTTGGGTTAATCCCTGACTGTGCATGTGAATACAAGACTTGATCCGTTCAAGAACTCTCGATTTTAGAGATCCTAAAATTCTAAGCTGAACCAAGCTCTAGTCAAAAGGTACCCAATTTCCCTAATCATCAGACTCTCTTTGTATACGTATATATAAGGGATATGACTTTAAGTGTGGACTGCAGTTATAAGAGTAGAGTCACAACGTCACCCAAGGTTCCAGTCCAAGAGACTCTCCTATGGACCCAATCCTCAACACTAGGGAATAAATCATTTCTTGCATCCAATCCACCGTCTCTTTAGTTGTCAGACTTGAAAGTGTAGATGGAAGGCCAGTCGATGGAGGGCATAGGATTGTGTCATTTCTTCTCTCCCTCTCATTGGAACAAGGATCCTCTCAAGTGCCTTATTACGCAACGCATTTTTTTTGGTGTTGATCAGTGCGTCCGTCAAGAGAAGTTGGAGCCGTCTGCACTTGTTTTCCTGGGAGTACACCGGGGTGTGCCTTTTTTGAGTACCTATCGTACCTTCTACACCCAGACTTGTAGCATTTACGATGCAGAGCCCTTTTTTGGTGCAAGCCCGACTCCTGGTCCTAATAGCGGTGGTCCAAGTGGACACTTTGAAATGGTTGGGAGCGCTCGCCTTTGGTGGAAGCTCTTTTGATAATTGACTTTGTGGAATGAGAGCTTTTCTTTGACATTTCATTGCTTTGTAGTATTTGTGGCTAGCTCCACTGCTTTTACCAAGAGTTGGCGCACACAGATCAACATTTTTTTTTATTTTATCACACCCTGGCACATAGGTAAATATCAAGAGATAGTACAAGAACCAAGTTCTCATACTGGCTAAATATGCTGACACTCAGGTTTCATGAAGCATTCATTGATTTTATCCCATCCTCGAGCATCATCAAATCAAGTCCAAACTCAAATCCCTCATCCCAGTTCCTCAAGTGAAATTACAACTCATCTCATCATAACTGCAGTCGTGTATGTGAGGTGTTGATCATATTCTTAAGGTAGAGACTAAGCATGCAATATAGCATACAAATCTTTCAAACTAGGGAAATGTGAATAATTAAGTCAAGGACCCTAGAGACTAAGGCTGGTTAACTCAAAATCTCAAGACCTCATAAACCAAGTGTTCTTGAACATCACTAGTCTTGTGTGAAAGTGAATTGTGTCAGGGATTAAACCAACTTATTAGTTAGTTTTGTTTTTGTTTTTTTAAGTTTTTTTTATGAATGTTTTTTTTTGTTTGATTTTTTTTGTTTTTTTTTAGGTTTTAGAAAAAGTTTTTTTTTTTGAAAAAGATAGGTGAATAAGAATAGGTGAATAAGAGAAGACTTTTTTTTTTGAAAAAGTTTTTTTTTACTTTTGTTGTTTTTTTTTAAACCCACCCCATAATTATTGTATAGTATATACAAAAATACGTGAAAGTACGAGCTATGGGTAAAGTATATATGTAATATATACACGCCCCCCTATACTTAGCTTGTGTTATGTCCTCATGGCACTAGGTGACAAAAAGACATAGCTCGTACTAAGCGTAGGAAAGCTAAAATAATAAAAAAGTATAGAAGTCGATCTGCCCCCCTATACTTAGGCTCTGGTCAGCCTAAGTGTAGAAGAAGAGCAAAAATGGGGCGGACGAGGTCAAGAGGAGAAATGATGAGTAAATATACACGGCGGGCATCGGTTCCCCCTATACTTAGGCTTTGGTCAGCCTAAGTATAGGACAAGAGTAAGTGTGAGAACCGATGTGATCTCGAGAATATACAAAGAAGAGAGAATATGCACAAGAGTGATTGAATCTTCTAAGATGTTGAATCTTGATGCTGCATCTTCATGAAGAGTAATAAGATGTATCTGCTCTGTGCTCACTCTGTATGAAGTTGATGACCTCGACTTGGACTAACTGCTCTTTGGAATCAACAAAATGCTTCAACAGTTGTCCATTCACCACATGAGATTGTGCACCATCTGTGAGATCAGCTATCTCTACACTTCCATTCTCGTGCACTTTCTTAACCACAAAGGGACCCGTCCATTTAGATTTGAGCTTCCCATGGAACATCTTCAACCTGGCATTGAACAACCATACCTTTTGTCCAGGGACAAAGTCTTTGCACCTAATGTGCTGATCATGCCATCTCTTTACTTTGTCCTTATAAATCAAACTGTTGTCATATGCCCTGTTTCGGATTTCCACGAGCTCGTTCAAGTTCAAGTCTCGACAAAGTTTCCCTAGGTGACAACTCCAATTAATCTTCTTAATTGCCCATTCGGATTTATGAATCAATTCTGCGGGCAAATGACATGGCTTTCCATAGATCATTCTAAATGGTGAAGTACCCAATGGTGTCTTGTAGGCTGTCCTATAGCCCCACAGAACTTGGTCCAAGAGTTGAGACCAATTCTTCCTATCGGGACGAACCAATTTCTGCAAAATACTCTTCACCTCTCTGTTCGAAACCTCTGTCATGCCGTTGGACTGTGGGTGGTAAGGACTAGTAACTCTGTGATCAAATCCATAGTCCTTAGCTAAAGATCTCATATCTCGGTTCACAAAATGGCTACCCCCATCAGATATCAAAACTTTTGGCACCCCGAACCTAGCAATAATATGGTCTTTCACAAACTTACAGACAGTCTTGCTGTCTGCGGTTCGGGTTGGGATAGCCTCCACCCACCTAGATAAATAATCAACCGCCAACAATATGTACTCATGTCCATGGCTGTTGGGAAAGGGACCCATAAAATCTATGCCCCATGCATCAAAAACATCACAAATAATCATCGGTTGCATGGGCATCTCATCTCTCTGTCCAACTGTCCCTCCCATCCTTTGACAAATCGGGCACGACCGTACAAAATCAATGGCATCTCTAAACAAGGTCGGCCAATACAATCCACATTGAAGTACTTTGTGAGCGGTTCTCTTTCCCGAATGGTGTCCTCCAGCCTCAAGTGAATGACAATATGTGAGGATACTTTGGTATTCCTCCTGAGGAATACACCTTCTCCAAACACAATCCGGTCCTTCGAAGAAAAGGAAAGGGTCGTCCCAGTGGTATCTCCTCGAATCCGACTTCAGTCGATCAATGCTGCTCCTAGTCCAACCATGGGGAACCTGCTTGGAGACAAGATAGTTCACCATGTTGGCATACCACGGGAGGGAGTCAATAACACAAATTGACTCATCTGGGAAGGTTTCCCTAATCCGCTCATGATCAGGAGAATCCTTAAGTTCAATCCGAGAAAGGTGATCAGCCACAACATTCTTCACTCCAGGTTTATCTTTAATCTCCAAATCAAATTCCTGGAGGAGTAAAATCCACCTAAGAAGACGCGCCTTCGCGTCCTTCTTTTCCATTAAGTATCGAATGGCTGTATGATCAGTATAAATTGTCAACTTAGAGCCCAAAATATATGATCTGAACTTCTCGAGGGCCCATACTACCGCGAGCATTTCCTTTTCAGTCACTGTATAATTTTTCTGTGTAGGATCTAAAACTTTGCTCGCATAGTGAATCGCAAACGGAATCCCCTCTCGCCGTTGTCCTAGCACAGCTCCTATAGCGAAATCTGAAGCGTCGGTCATGATCTCAAAGGGGAGAGACCAGTCAGGAGCTTGTAGGATAGGCGAGGCACAAATCTTCTTTTTCAAGAGCTCAAAGGCCTCCAGACACCTGTGATCTACAATGAACTCTATGTCTTTCCCTAAGAGCTCAGTCAGTGGGCGGGCGATCTTTGAAAAATCTTGAATGAATCTCCTATAGAATCCAACATGCCCTAAGAATGACCGCACTGACTTCACGTTGGTAGGTGGATCAAGTTTCTTGATCACCTCCACCTTGGCAGGGTCAACCTCCATTCCCCTTTTGGAGATGACATGCCCCAACACGATACCCTCCGTCACCATAAAGTGACTCTTCTCCCAGGAGAGTACCAGATTCACCTCTCTACACCTCGTGAGAACTCGTTCCAAGTGCGCTAAACATGTATCAAAAGAATCACCATGGACCGAGAAGTCATCCATGAACACTTCCAGGAAATCTCCCACCATCTCGGCAAATATGGCTATCATGCATCGCTGAAATGTGCCCGGGGCATTGCAGAGCCCGAATGGCATGCGCCTGAAAGCATAAGTGCCGAATGGACATGTGAATGTGGTCTTTTCCTGGTCCTCTGGGGCTATGGCCACCTGGTTGTAGCCTGAGTACCCGTCAAGAAAACAGAAGAACTCTTTCCCTGCAAGTCTCTCCAAGATCTGATCAATAAAAGGCAAGGGAAAGTGATCTTTCTTGGTCGCAGCATTCAGACGCCTGTAGTCAACACAGACGCGCCACGACGTGGGTACCCGTGTCGCGATCTCTACCCCCTCCTCGTTGGTGACCATCTGAATTCCCGACTTCTTCGGGACAACATGAAGCGGGGCCACCCACTTGGAGTCAGAAATAGGGTATATAAACCCTGCTTTGCACCATTTCTCAATTTCATTCTTCACCACTTCCCGTAGATTGGGGTTAAGTCTCCTCTGAAACTCACGGGAAGGTCTCACGTTATCCTCATTAAAAATATGGTGCGAGCAGAGAGCGGGGTTGATGCCCATGAGATCCGACACTGTCCAGCCTATTGCTTTGCGGTTCCTCTCTAAGACTTCTAACAACCTAGACTCCTGTTCTAAAGTCAAGTCTGAGCTAATGATGACAGGATATCTCTCTTTGGGTCCCGCAAGAAAGGCGTACTTGAGTGTAGGAGGTAGTGATTTCAGTTCTGGCAATGTGGTATCATCAAGCAGATCTGGCTGAACTGAATCTGAATCTGGTTCCGTGCTGCATGAAGGTGGGCTAAGCTGAGTAGTACTCGCCACCAAATCAGAAGTATCGGGAGTCGGATCGTCAAAAGTATCCAAACAATCGGCAAAAGCCACGTCCGACTCGTCATCTATGTCCCATGATTGTTCCGAAGAGGATGGAACTGATAGATCCGGATGGATCTCTAAGTCATCATGAGAATAGGTTGATGCATCTCTAGAAAGATCAGACAACACCTGGCAAACTGCATCATGCACTATATCCTCTCCAGATGAAAGGGTCTCGCTCTGTCCTGAAGGAATCTGTCCCCAAATCCCAACTGTGCTAATCAAACTGCAGTCTGCCTCTGAAGATGAGTACTCTGTGCTACTCTCTGAATCGGGTCGCTGACACTTGGTTTGCTTCATCTCTAGGTTCATCTCTCCGCCTGGAGAACGGAACTTCATCATTCCCGTACCATAATCGAAAGCTGCGCCTGCGGTCCTAAGGAAGGGTCGCCCGAGAATGATCTGAGATTCTCTCCAATGATTGGGGGTCTCCATGTCTAAGACTGTGAAGTCCACCTGATAGTTCTGCCCCTCAATCGAGATAACGACGTTCTTCACTTCTCCCTTAGGTATCTTCATTGAACGATCTGCGAATTGGAGTAAAGCTCTAGATTTGCGAAGTGGTCCCAACTCCAATTTCTGATATAAGGCTAAGGGAAGTAAGTTGATCGAAGAACCGTTATCTAAGAGTGTGCGTGCAAACGCAATGTCGTCAATACGACTCTCCACATAGTGAGCACCCATGTCTCTCTTTTTCTTTGGCAAAGTCTGATTCTTGAGACAATAGGTTGTGGCTACTGATAAGACATGTGTCTTTATATTTCGGTTATCTTTCTTCCTGCTAACCCTTGTAGGTGTGCATCTCACCTTAAGGTATTTTTGGAAGGCAGGATGGTTAGCCACATATTCATCAAATGGCACCTTCACAGTGATGTTTTCTTTACAAAAGCGTGTCATATCGGGGTCATCTTTCTGAATCTTCTTGATGCGCTTCCCTGCCGTAAGAGCATGGGGGAAAGGGATTGAAGCTAAGGAAACAGAGGATGAAGAATCTGAATCATGAACTGAAAGATCATTCTTTGCATTAACGGAAACAGAGTTCTTCATACAAGAATCTTTTTGATGCAACATGGACTCGAAATCAAAACTATCTACTACAGGTTGTGGAATAGAATCTGGAGTGGTATCCGCCAAAACCGGAGATGCAAGGTCCTCCGTAGACTCAGAAGAATATCCATGCTGACGATGCTGCATACGTACTCTCCTCCTCCTCTCGGCTCCCTGAGTAGAAATCCTCGAATGGTGCTGATGGGGCTCTGAAATATGATGCCTATCCTCCTCGTCCTCTGAAGACTCCTCAGGTAGAGCTCCAGAGATGCCCCTCCTCGTGTCCCTCGCCCGGTCAGGTACGACCACGGTCCTTCCGCTCCTGAGTGACATGTGGTTAGCCTCGTCACACGAAAGAATCTCATGTTCATATTTCGGAGATGCTGAATAGTATACCTGACCAAAGTGCTGCTGAGAACTAGAACGGTTCAGGCTATTGGGGTTAGCCTGAACTTGGGCTGGGATCGAGGTAGAGGGTGCAGTCTGCTCGTCTCGCCATCTGGACAGGCGGTTGACATCCACCCGTAAGTCCTGAACCTCGTTCCTGTAGGAACGTAGCTCGTCGAGTATCTGCTGCTGAATATCCACGGGACTAGACGATGAAGGAAGTGGATAAGACTGGGAAGAAGAACGGGAAGACTGGCCCTGCTGGCCAGTGTACTGCCTCTGCTGCTGCTGGGGTTGCGGGCCCTGCTAGCCCGTCTGGTAATGGCCCTGTCGGCCATACTGCTGGTACTGCTGCCTCTGCTGCTGGGGTGGATGGAATCCAGGGCTCTGCTGTGAAGGAGGTGGTGCGGAGGTGAATGCGGTGTTGTGAAAGGTCGGGGGAGCTGATAGGTCTGTCGGTCTCCCGTACTTCCCTGCCTGGCAGGGTCCTGAGTATACCATATCCCATTCACCTCCCAAACTGGTGGAGGCTCCTCCTGGACTGTCTCTACTACTGGAGGTGGCTGCTGGAAAGAGTGGGTGTAGGATTGGTCCTGCTCCCACGGCTGGGGTTGCCCTGACACCAACTGCTCCTGAACATGGTGAACTCGGTAAATGGGAGCAGAGGGTGCAGTCACGGCGGGTATCCTTATCTTAGATACCTTCTCAGTCAACTCCTCCATCTGTTTTGGAAGTTTGGAGACGCTCCGGTCTAACTCATCAATCCTCCTGTCGATCCTCTCGACTACAGTAAGCTTGTCAGCAAGGAGTCCCATGCTAGGGATCACGTCCTGAGAGAGATCGACTACAGCTGATTTTCCCCCTCCAGATGAGAGTGAACTGGGGGATGGTGTATAGGCCCTGCTGGCCATCTGTGAGCGGCTAGTTTCAGCCATCTGCTCGAATACCCTCCAGACGGTATCCGCTCCTCGTGATGTATAGCTGCCTCCACAGGCAGCGCTCACTAAACCCTGCATCTCAGGGTTGAGACCAGTGAAGAAGGATTGGACCAAGATGTTGTCATCTAATCTATGACAAGGACACTTTTGCAGGATGTCCTTGAATCTTTCCCAAGCATCACAGAAGGCTTCATTGGGTAATTGGGAAAAACTCGTAATTCGCGTCCTCATCATGTTAGTTCTACTCAACGGGTAGAACTTTTTTAGGAATAGGTCCTTGAACTGGGCATAAGTGGTGACGATGATTCCAAGATTCTTCACCCAGTAATCGGCTTTTCCACCCAAGGCAAATGGAAGGGCTTTGAGCCTAATATAATCCTGGCTAACATTATTATGTTTGAGGTTAGCACAGATGAGCTCAAAGTCCCTTAGGAATGCATATGGCTCCTCAGAAGCATTCCCATCAAAGTGTGGCAACAGGTTCAGAAAATGCGGCTTCAATTCAAAATCAACTTCGGGTTCGGCCGGACTCAAGTAGTTATGAATCTGATATTGTCCGGGGTTGTATGCTGCATCCATTGGTAGTTGGACCCCAACATTTAGCTGTCCCAACTGAGCTCTCAATAATGCTTGTTGCTGCTCAGATGCAGCCAATCGGGCTAGTATACTTCTCATCGGGTCTTCATTGTTCTCTTCTTCCCCTTCTTTCTTCTTTGGAGGCATTTTACTTGTGTCTTCTATATGGCCTGAATCAGCAAGGTTTTCTTGATTAGAAGAGGATTTATGAATCATGATATTCTCACCAAGGCGATGGTATTCCTCGGTGAGGTGGGAAGAGAGAAAGGGAATGGTTTGAGAGTAACCATCCCGAGAGTGAATGATCCTGGGCTCAAGAGGGTCATGAGTCCAGGTTGGTCCAAGTTACGCTTGGACCTTTGAAGACATACTTGTTGAAGGGTTCAACGAGAGATTCGCAAAGTCCGAATAAATATCCCCCCAATCAGTCATCTTCGATGTCAAAAGAACCAATTAGATCACGATAATCAATGAGGCGCTAGTTCTACGGTGCACGTAGATGTGCGGAGTGAACTCACACAATTCAAACTCAATTCAAACCCCCAATTTCACCAACTCAACACGTGATGGCCGTAAGAGTTCGACCGATTTATCTGGTCAATTTTAGTTGGTGAGAATACAATCTTTGAAAGATTAACGAGCTGTTAGGTGCCCGTATTTTCCTACAGACTGGCCCGGTTCTTACGACTAGTTTGACCTACTTTCAGCCAGTATAGGAGTAAGTACGGACCGTAAAAATACGGCTACCCGTTCCTTGAGGACTAATGCGTCCTCTAAACCTCCCACTCTGCTAAGGAAGTCCGGACCGTTTACCGGCTACCCGTAAATCCTCACTGAAAAGTAGCTAATCGCCTAAAAATAAAGAACCAGTAGTAAGTAAGAAATCCAGACTTGGCTCTATCCTAGGGTCGTCTCTCTCTCACTTGCAATTAAAACAAACAATGAGGGCTTTCTGCACCCGAGAACAATGGTTCTTTTTATTCCAATTGATTAGATCGACCTGCTCAATTCAGTCCCAATTTTAGAGTTAGGTTATCACTTGAAATTTATGTGAACACACAAGCACGTCTACCGTTCAGTCCCAATTTCCTTTAACCTTAAGTTGTAAAACAAGATGGGAATCGGAAATCAGAATGCAAACGAGAAACTATGATGCATGCTCAGAAGAAGGTATACTTACAGTGAATCCTAGCACTCTTCATGCGTTATGCAAAACTGAATTTGTAAATATTACACTAAATGCATGCAGATCGAGGAAACCGCACCTAAACAATATACTATTAGCGGGGAAGAATTGATTTGATTTTGAGCTAAGTAGTACGTGTCTATGTGCGTCTCATTATGAATCTTATAAGATATGTGAATCTTCTAAGATAAGTGTGGCCTAAATTACGATGGGCACAAGTAAATTTGAATCTAAACTACCGTGTGCCTAATCCTTAATTTCGCCACTCAAGTCAAGCCCCACCCTCGCCGGAGAGTGAAACAGGCTCGACACACCACAAATAATGTCCAAGTCTTTTTACATGCGCGAGCTCTCAAACAAGAGCCTCTAGAAATGAGCAACTAAATAATTACAAAATTTTACAAAAATTCTCTCAAAAATAAATTGCTTTATCCTCGCACTTCAGCAGTCGGCGCTCCTCGCGTCCGTCGACCTCCGATGCACTCCAAGTCCACCGGGCCCTCGCAAAGAAACAAAGATTTATGTTAGAGAGATAAATAAAAATATATACAAAAATATGAAGAGAAATAATTGCAAAAAAAATGGAATAAATACAAGGTGGCTCGGGGGTCAGACTACCCGAGTAAATGGAAAACTAAATCCAAATTTTTAAACTAATCCCTAAGCCGTTTGCCTCCCCGGCAACGGCGCCATCTGACGAGTCGCTAGATACGTTGTTTAATTAGGTCACGTTGTAATACGTGTACTTAGCGATTCGGTCAGAACCGAGAGAAGATCTCCGTGAAGAGTGTCTCGGCTTAATTTATATCCCGGGCAAGTCCGGGGTCGAACTCAGGGAGGCAAAGGAACAACTTGAGGGTTAATTTGCAAATTCAAGATCTAGATTTCCAATGCGTATTTTTTTAGATTTTTTATGCAAAAAGAAACACCAATGCAAGATGCGGCTGAATAAGAACACTAAGAAATCACACGACTTAGCCAAATTAAGTTGAATAGAAAATAAGTCCAATTTAGCAAAGTTATATTTTTCCTAAAGTCCTAATCCAGTAGGAAACACAAAACACCTTTTTTTAGAATTTTAGGGGTTAAAATGCAATAATGAAAAATACACACTTTTTATGGGTTTTTTCGCAATTTCTCACACAAACAGTAAGTAAAAATTATGAAAAATTTACTGAAATGAAAACATGATGCAAGGAGACTACAGTAATTTTTTTGGAATTTTTTGACAAAATATGAATTTTTTATGTATTTTTTAGTGGAAACAGAGTGGTAGTGAGTAAATAATTTCTAATTAATCCACGTTATCAAATTAATCAAAAAAACAAATTATCTCAAGTAGATATTTAGATTAGCAATCCAGGAGAGTTGAAATTTCGTAAAAATGATTTACGTGGAATTAAATAAAAATCAAATACTAAAATCACTCAATAATTTATTGCAGGCACAATACAACTCCAATTTGGTTGAAATTTGGACTGTAAGTTCATCACATATCAAGGCATCATATATAATATTTGTAGAATTTTTAAAGTAACCGTTTGTGAGATAATAATTTAATGGCACAGAATGGGTAAACTATGCAAAATTTCAGTTAAATAATTTTAATTAATTACCAATATCTCACAAAAATACAAATAAATATCCAAAATGTAGAGAATTAGTTGCTCAACACAATGCCACTTTTCATTGAATAAAAGGATGCCAAAATAAGATCCAAATTAACGCATGAACACAAGGGTCTTTATGCAAACTCAGAAAACTATATTTACATCAAAAACTTCTACAGAGACCAATTTACAATTACTAAAACTATATACAAAAGTTACATAATTTTTACAAATAAAAAAAATTGAAAGATACCTTCTTCTTCCACCTTCGAACCCGATGGAATGAACCCAAATGGGGAGGACGCCGGCGGCGGGGTGCGCGGCCACGCACGGAGGAGGCGGCGCCGGCGGCGCGATCGAGGCGGAGGAGGGGCGGCGCGCGCGCGCGGCGGCGGGGCCGAGCTGGCGGCTGGGGGTGGCGGTTGCTGCGATTGGCGGGATGGCGAGGCGGTACGGCCGAAGGGGCTCGGCGAGGACAAGGGGCGGCGGTGGCGCCGCACTGGAGGGGGCCTGGCGGCGTGAGGGCGGCGCGGGGCCGCGGCCGGCTGGAGAGCCAACGGCGTACGGTGGCAGTGGGTTGGGGGCGGCGGCGGTGGGTGCTTCCCCCACCACGCTGCGTTACTTTTTTTTTTGATTTTTTTTTAATTTTTTTTTCTGTTGTAATAAGACATAAGTTTTTTTTTGTTTTAAATTTTTTTCATATTTTTTTTATGTTTTCATACAGTAAACAATTATGTACATATAAAGGGGGAAATGGTAATTGGTGGAGATGTGGTGGTGGAATGATATGATGAACTAAAAAATGATGGGGTGATGGTGATGTGGTAAAGAAAATACAAATATAAAATTAAAAATGATAAGATGAAAATAAAATTACCTAGGATGGACGGTCTCCTATGATGTGCTCTCGAGAGCACGGTCTTCGCTCCAATCGCCGGCGTGCGATGAGCTCGAGCAGCGCGCGGTTGCGGCTGCGATGTTGGCCAAAAAACCAACGGATCACACCGGAGAGAGAGCCGTCGTCGCTCGACCGCGGTTGCGTCGCTGTCACCGATTCAACTCAGGGAACTAAGCTCTCCTCACATAAAGATGGATCAAAGGCAAAATTGAGGAGAATGGCATGTATATAAAGAAGATGGGATGAGAGGTTATTAAAGTGGTGGGGTTGAATGGGAGGTTGATTTATTAATGGAGTTGAATGGGAAGTTGGGAAAAAATGGTGGAATAATGGAGTTGAATTGGTGGTTATTGTAGAGAATGGAAATTAAATAATAAATAAATAAATAAATAAAGTTGTCTACTTTAAATACAATAAAATAAAAAGAGAAAACAAATGGTGGAGAATTTACAAAAGAAGACAAAACACCATGTACACATTTTTTTTACTTTTCTAATATGTAATTTTTTTGTCTTTTTAATAAGAGATATTTACAACGGAAAAATACAATAAAATACTACAATTAAAATACAATACAAGTATGATTTTTTTGTATTTTTAATAATTAAGAAAGATACAATAAAAATTAAAGAAAGAATGAATATATACATGGTATATAATGTACATCTAGGTCCCAAAACCCAACTTTTGCAAATGAGCTCCGATTTTAATGAAACCACTTCCGTTGGATAGATAATTTTCTAACTTGAATTTTAAAAGTGAGTTTGGTGAATTTGGAGTTCGTACGGAGCGGGAATTTAGCTTGGAAGTTGGTCTTTACGGCTTTTTCCCATTGGGATCTAGGAGCATTTATTTAAGGTAAAATTTGTTTTGTATTTTTGTATTTTTATATACATTATTATGAACAAGTTAGAGAAAGAATTAGCCAAAAAGGAGTTGAAATGAAATTATTAAAAATACATGAAGTTTTGGGTTATTTACAGGTATAAAACTCCTTTATTTTTGCGGTTTTTTATGTGTAATTTATTTCATACAATCTAATATACAATAATTAGTGTATTTTATTTACAAGAGTCATTTTGTTAATTAATGGATTTTATGGACATTATTCTGGGATTTTACTCGGAGATTTTGCTAAGATCAATATATTGAGATGATGAATCGTGGATTCATCAAGTGCGTGTGGAGATATCTGGGCCGTTAGATCAGAGGAGGATCCAACGGCTGAGAATGCGGGCGGCTGAAGCAAGGAGGGCGGGGCCACGTGGCGCACCCAGAATGGGCCACGTGGCGCAATCAGATTATTCAAAAAGAAAAAATGAGATATGAAGGTCAAGATGACCGATTTTGAGAAAACTCAAAACATGAAAGTTGTAGATCTCTATGAGATCTACAAGTTTCATGTTGACCAGAACTGGAGAGGAGGTCAAACAAAGACTCAAAATATTTTTGAGGGTATTTTTAAGGCAAAAAATACCACAGATTTTAGTTTTGTCATTTTTTTGTGGTCTTTAATTTATTTGAGACTATGTTAATTACAGGACATTAACTGGGTTTTATTGACACCAAGCTTAATCAAGGGGGTTAATAATGGGAAATTATGATGATGAAATCGAGTTTCATCACCCCCCTATACTTAAACTATGCTCGTCCCCGAGCATCAAAGAGAATGACTAAGTTGGATTAACCCCCTTATGCATGTGAAGATAGGATCCAATCTGTTCAATTCGATTCAACTTTAGAGGTCCAAAAAATCTCGAGTTGAACCCAGCCTTAATCAAGAGGCATCCAATTCCTCTACTTCTCCATACTCTCTCTGATGTACATATAATCTAAAGGATATGACATTTTAGTGTTGACTGCGATTCTGAGAGTAGAGTCAATTCGTCACCCAAAGTCTTGGTCTGAGAAAATCTCCTAAGGACCCAATCCTCAACACTAGGGAATAAATCAAATCTTGCATCCATTCCACCGTATCTTTAGTTCTCAGTCTTAGAAAATGTAGATGGCAGGCCAGTAATGGAGGGTATGGGTTTGTGTCATTTCTTCTCTCCCTCTCATTGGAACAAGGATTCTCTCTAGTGCCTTTTACGCAACACATTTTTTTGGTGTTGATCAGTGCGTCCGTCAAGAGAAGTTGGAGCCATCTGCACTTGTTTTCTTGGGAGTACACCGGGTGTGTCTCTTTTGAGTACCTATCGTACCTTCTACACCCAGACTTGTAGCATTTACGATGCAGAGCCCTTTTTTGGTGCAAGCCCGACTCCTGGTCCTAATAGCGGTGGTCCAAGTGGACACTTTGAAAAGTTTGGGAGCGCTCACCTTTGGTGGAAGCTCTTTGATATTTGACTTTGTGGAATGAGAGCTTTTCTTTGAATTTCATTGACTTGTATAATTTGTGGCTAGCTCCACTGCTTTTACCAAGAGTTGGCGCGCACTGATCAACATTTTTTTTATTTTATTCACACCCTGGCACTTAGGTTAATATCAAGAGATTAATATAAGAACCAAGTTCTCATATTGGCTAACATTGCTGACACTCAGGTTTCATGAAGCCTCCAAAGATTTTATCCCATCCTCGAGCATCATTAGATCAAATCCAAACTTGACTTCCTCATCCCAATTCCTCGAGTGAAAAATCAACTCATCTCATCAAAACCACAGCCGTGTATGTGATGTGCTGATCATATTCTTTTTGTCTGAGACTAAGCATGGAATATAGCATGCAAATCTAGAAACCTAGGGGAATGTAGACGATTAAGTCTATGACCCTGATGGCTAAGGATGGTTAACCTAAAATCTCAAAGACCTCAAAAAGCTAAGTCTCTTTGATCATTTCAGATCCTGGGTGGAAGTGTAAGTGTCAAGGATTAATCCAACATCTTCAATCAAAAATAAGACATTTTTTATTTCAATTTTTTTGGGGTCTTCAAGAGATATTATAACTGTCTAAACTCAATTAAGCATCTACGTTCAGCCAATATGGATGTAAGTACAGGCCGAAGCCCGTTGCTTGAGGACGGGGCCTTACGCGATGTCCTCTAAACCATCCAATCTACTAAGGGCGAACCCTCGCTGAACGCGGCTTTCTTAATTGGGCTTAGTAGTCACTAACAGCTCCTAATGGATTTTAGGGTTTTCTCATTTTTATGGATTTTAATTTGAGAGTTAAAACACAAGTTAGACTCAACTTTCCTTGAAAAGAGATGGCTATTTTCTTCAAAACCATGTCACACAAATAAAAAGATTTTTCAAAACATTTCAAAAGAATTTTTCAAAACAAGAAAAAAATCATTTTCAAAAATATAAAAATAGCGTAACATAATATCGAAAAGCCGCGAAATCATTTGAGTTCTGTTAGTCCAAAGGAATTACTTTAGCCAAAAAGTTTTTAATTTTTCAAATTTTTCAGATTATAGCTAAAGTAAGTATACTGTATATACGGTATACCCCCCTATATTAAACTTTGTTATGTCCTCATAGCACTAGATGTTACAAGTACATAGGTACATTTAAATATAGAGAAATATACGGGAGCTAAGAGGGGCTCCCCCTATACTTAGGGTTCGTTTGGTTGCAGGGTTGGGCAGGGTTGGTTACTATTCACAGGGCTGGGTGAATAGTAAACTGTGAGGAGGGGGTACCCCTGTGAATAGTACCCAACCCGACCCAACCCTGCCCAACCCTGCAACCAAACGAACCCTTAGGTTAGAAATAACCTAAGTATAAAGGCAAGGAAAGATGAGTAGAGAAAATCACGGGGACTCGGGTTCCCCCTATACTTAGGATGAGATTAGCCTAAGTATACAGATGGGAAATTGATGTTGGGAGGGACCCAAGGTGAACGAAGAAGAGGAATGGATCTACAAGTGAGCGGTTTGAATCTGTGGAGATGAATGGAGTGACTAAGGTTTTGGGTTGTGTATCGTAGCAAACATGGCTCAATCAAGCAAGCAAGACCCTCAATTTCACCAACTCACACATGAAACCAACCAAAGTTGGTTTATTATCTTGTCGGTTTTATTGGTGATAAAACATTAGATATTTACGCGGAGAAAAAAATGTGAAGTGAAAATCAATGCGTACGCGAGGGTATTGCCTCCCCAAAACCAAAGTTTTACTCCATTTTATGTTGACTTGCAATTAACAGTCCCAATTTTATTTAAGGTTATCACTGAATATGGTTAGCTCAAAATCAAGCAATCATCGTCTACCGTTCATTCCTATTTTCCATTAATCATAGGTGATCAAGCTAGGAAAGAAAGCCGAGAAAAACATGTATTCGATAAAAACCGTGATCTAGGCTAAGCGATAAATCATGTAGTGATTTGACAAAAACACGTGAAACTTGGGCTGTTTTGAAAACCAAAATCAATGTATGCAAGTCGATAAAAGCCGCACCTAATCATGCATCTATTAGCGGGGAATGATATCCATTAAATTTGGCTAAGTGAGGTGAGATTATGTGCGTCTATAATTTAGTGTGTCCTACCTACGATCAAGCACATAAAAATATGGAAAATAAAAACCGCTCAAAGAGCCGCGTGCCTGGTCCTAGGTCGACACTCAAGTGGGGACGATCCCCACACAACCATGATCGTTCGATTACATTCGCGAGTCTTCAATCGAAGACCGCTGTAAAGGACGAATTATTAGAAGTTCATGCATGGAAATAAAAATGCAAGACTTTTTTTTTCTCGACGTACTCCAAGCATGCTTCTGCGGCTCCTCACAGCGGGTCGCATCTTGCTCCTCGCCTCCTTGAACCATCAAGGGCCCTGCCACAAAAACAATGATTAGAGATCAATCGAAAAGAAAATTTTATAATGCAAAATAAATGAACAAAAATGACCTATAAAAAAGATACACTTAATTAAATAAACAAAAATCCAAAAAATAAAAGAAATGAGCCGTGTCCCCGGCAACGGCGCCATTTGATAAACCGCAAAATCGGCCCTTTAAGAGTGCAAAATTAGCACTTGGAATTGTCGTAGCAGTCGGGCCAATTCGGGTCATCAAAGGACCATCCCATTTAAATATATGTACATCAAAAGGCGATGGTCGTGATTTTTTTTACTTGGTAAGATACCAAGGTCGAACTCAGGGACACGAGCCTTTCTCTAATTATCCGGATTTTCATCTATTTAATTAAGTGTTGAATTGAAGCATATATAGGTCAAATTCATGCAAAGACACGACACAACAATGCATTAAAATAAACATGCATTTTTTTATCAATTTTTATCATGCAAATAAATGCAATGATATGCCATGAAAATATGCCCTCAATCAAAGTAATGAGCCAACTACACAAGGAATCAATTTCAGATTTTATTGAGATGATCAACTTGATTTTAACAAGGCATAAGTTAAGACATAAGAGACACATGGTTATAAAAGAATACATCAAGATTACTGTGTCCAAAATGAAAATTGAGTATGTCATTAGAAAGTTCATCAACCAAGCTTTAAAATGAAACTGAAATCACCTCAATCGGAGATATGAGGCTCAAGACATGCAACAACAAAGACAAGGGCATAAATGAAAGAAAACATGAAATGATAAATACAAAAAGGTCCCTGGGAAGGACTAAAATGAAAATAAAATAAGCTATGAGGCCTTCACTGTAAAAGTTCCACATGCGCAGGGGCCTTTCTGCAAATTGAAGAAACTTGGTGGACCTCTGCATAATTTACCCAGAAACGCACGTGCCAGGCATGTGCGATCCAGGCTCGGAAGCAGGCTGAGGTTCGGCAGAGGCTCGTAGTGCGTTGGCCAGGCTCGTCTCCTGGTTCGGGCAGGCTAGTGAAGGCTCGGGCGCTCCAGTAGGTTCGGCATTAGGCTCGAGGCAGGTTCGGCCTAGGTTTGGGGCATCCAAGCCTGGAGACTTGGAGGCTAAGGCTCGGATTAGCCCTGTCATTGACGTGTGTCCGGTTATACACCGTCGGATCATCGAAGATCCAACGGCCTCTGAAGAAGCGCGGATGGGTGACGTGGCTGCATGGGAACCGTTGGATCTTGAGGATCCAACGGTACCTGGAGGGAGATCTGATCGGTGACGTGGGCTCATCTGGGCCGTTGGATGATACCCGTGGAAGGGACATCCAACGGCGCCTGTAATGTCTCCCTCGGCCGAAGGCTGGCGGCTATTTCAGAACTCCGGCGAGGGTGTGTCTCCTCCGCTGCTCGTCCTCGGCTGTTGTCGATCTCCCCGAAGCTCCCTGTATGTGTGTCGAGGTCGCTAGGAGCTCGGGGAGGGCGTCGGGCCTCTTGGATCGGCCCATCGTAGCTCTGTTGGCGGTGGGGCAATGGACGAAGATGGCCCCGATGAAGCTCCGATCTTTGATACTTTTGATGTCCTATAATATTAGGCCGAGAGCCGAAGCGAACCGATGTGTTGTGCGTGCGAAGTGGAGTGAAATGGGAGCTCGAAGTTGTGAAGAAGATGAGAGCTCAAAGCTCCTCCGCCGTGGAAGGCGGAGGAGGTGGGTCGAAGACGATTTACGGTCTGGAGGAAGAGGAGCGTGGTCGGAAAAGTGCGCATAAAAGGGGGATGCGTTGCGGAGCTTTTGAAGGGAGTAATGGAAGGCAAAAACGACTGGAGGTATCTAATTAAATCAGAGAAATTGAAGAAAAAGACAAAAGGGGAAGAGGGAGCTTACCTGATCTGAAAAGGTGGTCGGAGACTTGGGCTGAGCATCACAGTGGATGCCCGGGTCTTCGCTGGACATCGGCAGCCGGTCGATGCAGCTCGAGCGGGCCTGGAGGCGTCACGACTCCGCTGTGTGTGGCGGAGGGTCTCACCGGAGAAATTCATCGTCGTCGCTCGATCCTCCGCCTCCCCCTGTCACAGGGAGACGGAGGGGGGCTGGACGATTCCTCACGTAAAGGTGGACGAAGTTGGAATGGAGGGGGAGGCGAGGTTTTTAAGGCTCGAAGACGGCGGTTCCGGTGATGGAAGTCGTGGGTTTCGAGGGAGGTGTGGAGCGACTGGGAAGACGACAAGGGTCGTGGAGTGATGCGCGGGAAAGAAGGAAGATGGGGGAAGACCGTGAGGTGTTTGGTTAGTGGAGATGGTGGTCGGAGTAGATGAGATAATAGGAAGGGGGAGAGGTTTTCGCACGGTGGAGATCGTGGGGAAGACGGGTCACGGGAGGTTGACGATGGAGCCCAACCGTGGGATCTGGAGATCCGACGGCTGGCGGTTGGGCGTGAAAGAACGAGTGTGATGCAATCTCGGGCGATATGATCAAAGGGCGATAAAGCTGCCACGTGTTGAGCTCTGAGCGCGGCGCTGGCAAGCGGCTTGGATGTGAAGCTCAGGTCGATCGAGCGGTCTACAAACCTCGAGGCCGTTAACAGTGGAGATCATGAAGCTATGGTGCGATCGAAGGGCGTAAGAGGCGACACGTGGCGCAAGGAAATTCAAGCGCGAATGTGCGGTGCAGATGAGAGGCGGGAGATGATCGATGGCTGGAAATTGAGTGCGCGTGGAGATATCTGGGTCGTTAGATCAGAGGAGGATCCAAACGGCTGAGAATGCGGGCGGCTGAAGCAAGGAGGGCGGGGCCACGTGGCGCACCCAGAATGGGCCACGTGGCGCAATCAGATTATTCAAAAAGAAAAAAATGAGATATGAAGGTCAAGATGGCCGATTTTGAGAAAACTCAAAACATGAAAGTTGTAGATCTCGATGAGATCTACAAGTTTCATACTGACCAGAACTGGAGAGGAGGTCAAACAAAGACTCAAAATATTTTTGAGGGTATTTTTAAGGCTAAAAATACCACAGATTTTAGTTTTGTCATTTTTTTGTGGTTTTTAATTTATTTGAGACTCTGTTAATTACAGGACATTAACTGGGTTTTATTGACACCAAGCTTAAGCAAGGGGTTAATAATGGAAAATTATGATGATGAAATCGAGTTTCATCAATCCACACCTCGCTTCTACTGGAATTTACAAAGAAGACTGGTCACATGCCGCACACGCGTGACCTTGGGAATTTTACAGACGTAACTTTGTGCCTCTTGATATTCATGCACATGCCTGAAAACTAGGGTTTTGCGGAGATCTTGTCAATCCACAAGGTGGACCAACAGTCTTCGAAGCGACCTCTCACAAAATCCTAATAATTCAACAATTAACCCACAAATAAATATAGCAATGCAAATAAATGTGTGGAGTTAATATTTATTTTATTTAACTCTAAAAAATGTATGTATAGTGCAAATATGTAGAGTGTCGAACACAAGGAGCAAACGGTAGATTGGGAAAATAAATTCCAAAATTTGTGTTCCTCTTATCTATGTATTTTTGTGTGGGTTTTTCAATTTTTATATTTTAATTTTTTTAATTTTTTTATTTTTTATTTTTAAAATTTATAATTTTTATTTTATTTTTATATTTTCTAAATTTTTTATTTCTTTCCTTTTTAATATATAATATAAGAATATAAGGCTATATATACAATATAAAGTATTATATTTATAAATACTACTGAAAACCATCAAAAAGTGCAAAATTAAATATTTTGGGGTTTTAAATTTTTTACTATTTTTGTGTTTTTTAGATAATTTTACTAATTTTTATACTTTTTAAAGTAAAAAATATCCCAAAATAGGGATTAAATAAATAGGTTGAATTGATTTGAAGATTAAAAATAGCAAATAAATTTAAAAATTCTTCAAATCAATTTTAGTAAATAATATATAAATTGAAGAAAATTCAGAGATGGAAATAAATATTTTTGAATTCTTAGAGATTTTTTATGTTTTTATAAAGGATTTTGGAGCTTTTAAATTTTTATCCTTTTTCTTTTTCTATTTTTAGGGATTTTTAATCTGAAGTTATATTATAATTCAAACAGGGCCAAAAATGCTCTTTTATTTTTAATAAATATTAAAAGTGTCTAAAATGCAAAAATAAAAGTATAGCGTGAAACTATATGTTAGCATGTACTTAACCCCTTGTTTTTGAGAATTTTTAGAGCATGGATGATAATTTTAATAAATAGAAAAGAATAACAAAAAATAATGAACTAGTAGGGGCATAAATGCAAATAAAAATAAAGTGAGGGCTGAAGTACAAATATCCCAAGTTTTATAACTGCCAATGAAAGTTTATAGACTAAACTTAAATTACAAAAGTTGCTAGGTTATCCACGCAAAATTCCCACCTCATGTTGGACGATACGTGAGGTGAGCTGGACAGGACCAAATTGCAAATAGAGGAAAGTTTAGGATCTGACTTACAAATTCTACAAAAATATAAAGCATTTAAAATAAATTATAGGACTAAAAATAAAAATAAATAAAAAGTAGAGGTATAGGGTGTAAATTACCCTCTAATGTGTCGAATCCAACTGTTGTGGGCATGTCCCTTGCCACGTTTCACGTGTAGGAGGCTTGATACCCCTTCGCACCTGACGGTCTGGATTAGATCCTCAGATAGGATCCTATGGTGGAGGGCTTTGGAGATCCGACGATTTCTATGCCTCACGAAGAACTCGGCCTGATCGGACGGTGGAGGAGGGGTGTGGAAGAATAGGAAAGAAGCTCTGCCTGAACGAGCTTCTTTCGATGAGATCTCCCTCCTCCAACATTCTCTACTGCTGTGAAATGGCCCAAAAGACTCCTGACGTCATCCTCTATCTTCTGGATGGCTCAAAAAGGTCTGGAGATCGCTGGAGTGCTCCCACGAGGTCGGAGAAGCGAGGTGGGTCCAGGAACCTCCGACGAGCTCCGGATTCACCTTTAGGTGGCTTTGGACTTCAGAGACGAGCACAGAAAGACAACTGGGTCGAGGGCAAAGTGCATCGACCCGTTAGCGGGTGGAAATGTGGTGAAATGTGGTGGGACGGCGACTGCTCTGACGAAGGGAGGAGGTGGAGCATCGTGATCCTGCTCTATGAAGGAGTAGGTTGAATGGAGTGGTGTGGGGCATGGAGAACCAGTAGGGGAAGAGATTGAGGGCATTGGGCAAGTCGGAAACACACTGAAGCGCAATGGAGGGTTTGTTGGAGCGGAGCTCCAGTGAACTACGAATCAGTGAATCTACGCTAATACAATTGATTAAAAGCTAAAATAAAACACGAAGAATAAATCTACAACTAACGGCTATCTAAAAAGCGATAAAAAGACCCTCGACTTGGTTGGAACCAAGAAGATGGGGACCTCACAACAGTGCTCTGCTGGAGATGGTGGAATCACCTTCTACACCTCTTCCTCGATATGCTTCAATGCTGGGAGGACAACCTATCACAAGGCACGAGCCTTTGGACGCAATGAGGGGAGAGAAATCAGAGCAAACTAGATTCAAAAATTAAATGAAGATCGGGTGGAGCTTTTGTAAGGGGGTCCAAGATCGAGGTGGTGAGGTTGATTCAGATGATCAATCCTCGAGGAAATGATCATGTATGATAGAGGGAGAATCGAGGAGAAAATGTGAAGAAGACACCAACCCAAATTGATGACTACATCGAGTAGGGAAAAAGGTGGAAGATGGGTCAAACACAAGGTCTGACAGGGATACTCACTTGGGGAGAAGAGTTGACCGGGGTCAACTCTTGACTCCCCATGGTTAGTTCACGTGGACCAACCAGAAAAAACTGACCCAATATTATTTATAAATTCATTAATAGATATTAAGTGATTTTATTAAATTAAATTTATAAAATAAAGTGCTTATTATTTTCTATGGTATTTTAATATGATTTTTATTTATTTTTTGGGCTTATTTATTACATTTACTTTTTTAAGGGTATATTTATAGGTATATTTGTCTATGTTTTGTATATTTTATTTTATTTTGTATTTTTTGATTTTATTATTTTATTTTCATAATTTATGAATTTATAACTTATTTTTATATACATAAAAATATTTTTATTATATTTTTCTGATATATTATGTACACTTAAATAAATATAAGTATATAATTTGTAAGTATAAGTATAAGTATTTCACCTATGTATTTTGTATATTATTCTATTTTTGCATTTTCTTTATGGTTTTATTCTATTCTAAATATGTACATATATTATAAATAATATTTACAAAATTATAAAATTATAACATTATAAAAAATAAAATGAATATTTTATTCAAGTAAACTGTACAATAAGGGTCCAAAACCTAACTTTTACATCATAACTCCAAATTGGATGAAACTACCTTCATTAAATAGCTTATTAGAAGTTATATACAATTAAAGCGCTTGAGTTTTTATTGAGAAGATATGGGTCTGGAAGTTTAGGCTTGATTGATTCGTCATAAAGCAATGGGTGGTGATGACGTTCTTCCATGTGACCCGAGGCTCCTGGATATGTTTTTTGAGAATCCCAACCAACTGCATGTGTGACAAAGGGTTTGTTCTCGGCCTAGAGTTGGGCCTTGTTTGATTTGGGGTGGTATGGGTCCCAAAAGGATTTCGTGACTCATTGGCATATGTCAGGGTTTTTTTTAGGGGTCGAGGTGGAAAGGGTTTGTAGGTAATGTGGGAATGAGTTGGGTTAGGTTTGGAGTGAGTTGGGTTTGGTGTTGTGAACCGGGTTGTGGGATGGGCGCTGGTGAATGGGCTGGTTTGGTGAGATGGGAGTTTCCCTATTCTTTGAAGATTTTCCTTGGGACCTTGAAGGGGGTTACCGTGAGAGGAGTATTTATGTTAAAACTTTGGCATTGAATCAAAAGTAAAAGTCATTGGGTGGGTTCCTTTCCTATAAGGAATTTAATGATAGGACATTTCTTTAACCTAGTTGTAATGGTAAGTAATTGGATAAGAAAATTGATTACCATTTTGGAATAAGAGTGTTCTAAATTTAATCGCATGAGATCTAGGACTTCATTACTCTAAATCCTCTCATCTCCATTCATATACTAAAGACTATCGGCTCCCCTTCTAAAGACATTTAGCTCATGAGAAATTAAAGAGAGCGAGAAGAGAAGAGTCTGGTCATTGGCATGCCATGGAACATGATCAGAGATCGAAGCCCATCAACAACTTTAGATATGTTGACTTCTACAATGCCATGGCTTCAACTTTTTGGTGATCCTAGTGATAAGTTTTACCTTTAACTATCTCTGTTTTTGATAATTTGTGCAATTTGCAGAGAGTTGGTTTTTTGCAATCCCATCATGGGTTACATCTTTGATTTTATTGTTTATTTTAGGTTGCGATCAACTATGCGATTAACCCCACATTGGAGGTTTTCCATGTTAAAAATTCTTTGCAGTTGTGGCCGCCTTTGTTTCATATATCACGTATGAATTGCTTATCTAATTGTGATTTTCCAAGATTTGGTCTCTATGGGATGCCATTCCCAACAAGAGGCATCATAATCAGATTGATTGATAAGGTGGGGTACAACATTAGCATGGTGATAAGCCAAAGCAACTACAATTTAAGGGAAAATAAGATAAAAGACTTACTATTTGCGGAGGATATGTACCGTCCAGTTATTACCACCCAAGAGTCTGGATCCAAGAGTGCCAAAGAATGAGAGTCCGAGCATGAACATGTATATATGTTAATTTATGGCAATTGTAGAAGTAAAAGTGTATGGTCACTTCAATAATGACACTCATGCATGAACACTTTAATCCTAGTCGGACAAATTTTAAGCTTCAAAGGTAGTGAACAACAAGTTGGATATGCATAGGAGAATGACACGATCAAAATTCAAGGTTGGTTTTTGTACGTGTTCTACGACATCTAGATGAATTTCAAGGTATTATCAATCAACTTTCTAGCATGGGAATAAAATCCAAAGATGAAGTTCTCGGTTTGTTGTTACTTTCTATTTTTCCAGACAGTTTATGAGACTTTTCAAAATTTTCTCACTAACTCTACAAATGATGGAGTTGTTTACTTAGAGATTGTTAGGGCTAATGTTAGGAACAAAGTAATGAGACGAAAAATTCAAGGTTCTTCATCACCGTTAGTGGTTTCATCAAAGAAAAAAGGCGGTGAACTAAATTCAAGAATGATAAAAGAAGATATCAAAGCAAACTCAAGTGTTGATCCAAATACAGAGTTTTGGAATGTTACCATTTCTAGAAAAATAGTTACACCAAAAAATATTGGTTCCAACTAAATGTGAGGAAATAGTGGAGAAACAAGAAAGGAATAACAAGGATGAGAATGTTGGCTTCCATCACTGGTGAGTGTGATTTTGTCATTGCACCCGACATGAATATTGTGAACGTCGTGATTAACGTCCTTCCATCTATGTTAATTATGTGAGTTGTTGAAGTTCATCATAAAGAGTTGGTAAGAAACCACAGTACTATATGTAATCATGTGAAGCGATTGTGGGTGTTATTATGTGAAGTGATCGTAGTTGTTATTTTGCTTTGTTTTTTGTCTAAATCGAACATAAGGAGGCAGTGAAGGTTTTCAAGCGTGACCTAGTCTCACTTTAGTGTATTCGATCAAGTATGAATACACTTAAGTGTGGTGAGTGCAACATGATGCAAATTTTGGGTTTTTGCTATTTATTTTTTTGTTTTTTATATACATGTAATTTGTAGAATAATATTTGTATATATGTTTATATTTTTGTAACTTTAAATTTTTAAATTTTAATTTATCCAAAATTTAAAATTTTAATAATAAAACAAAGTAGGATAACTTTTATATAGGTAAAATGTCAATGTAGTAATGGATTTGATTCTTATTTTAGGGTGTAAAAATATAAAAATATGTCTATTAAATATTTGGATTTTTAAGATTTGCTTTATTTCAAGTATTCAGAAATTAGAGATATAATTAAATGGAAACAAACAAAAATAATATTATAAAAATGTTTAAAAGATAATCAAGGATAACTTTTTAAAATAGGAAATTTCTCTCAAATGGGTTTTAGAAATCTTAATCGTATTTTTCTTAAAAATATTTAATGAGGATCAAGAATATTATTTTTATGTGTTTTTGAATTAGTAAGAATATTATGTGATTTTGCAAGTTTTGAGATGATTTTTTTTATTTTCGGTTATAATTGAATAAGATTTTAAAGCTAAAAA
The DNA here is from genome assembly GCA_037367405.1 of Ottelia alismoides. Taxonomy (NCBI): domain Eukaryota; kingdom Viridiplantae; phylum Streptophyta; class Magnoliopsida; order Alismatales; family Hydrocharitaceae; genus Ottelia; species Ottelia alismoides. Next base: position 450,381 of record JAZKJV010000331.1, read on the forward strand.
AGGGGATAAAGTGTATTGGAAATGTGGCATAACCTTTTTGGAATTTTTTGGAGTTAACACGAAATAATAAAAAAATGCAAATGTAATAGACTGCTAGAATTGATTTTTTATTCTTTTAGATCAAAAACCAAGACAATAAATCTACAACAAATCATGAAGCATAGAGCTTATCAAGGGTTTCCTAGGAGTATTTTTCATTCCATGAAATATTGCAATTTACAACCTGGATTATTTTTTATTAGCATTGATCAAAATAATTTCTACATGATACATATCATAATTAATTAATTTAGCAGAACATATGATAAAAGTTTGCTCCTATCAATGCTCACAATTATTCAATTCAATACCTGCAATTTTATATTCAGCTTTCAAGTCTAGTAAGCATTTTTCATTTGATGGTATCTATATAAGCTTTCCATCAAATATAAAGTTCATTTAAAAGTACCACATGATTTGCAAAATATTCAAGCATATATACCTTCTTTAAAAATGGATTTTTTAATCATTACTTGGCACATGGTTTCATAGCAAGGCAGGATGGTTAAGTGATCTAAAGCAATAAACACAAGTTCTGGTCCTCGTGAGAGGGCGTGGGTTCAATTCCCACTATCGAAAATTTTTAACATTTTGACTTTCCTGTCAGTTACAATTACCTCGTGCCTCGTACTCGTTGGGTGTGTGTTTTTAAAAATGAGAATTTTATAAATATGTCCAAGTATTCTTGCTATGCCAAGCATATACCCTGTATTCAAAGAATTATGCATGTGCCCTTCTAAACGCGTGTTGTCTACGCTCGTGGACAAAAATGATATATTATATATATAACATCATTAAAATCATGTTATATTATAAATATAACGTAAATAATAAATATCCATATACCCTCTTTAAAGCTGGGGTTTTCACCCATTACTTGGCACGTAGCATCATGGGCGGCCTTGGCGTCTCCATCTTCACTTGGCCATTTCACCATTCTCGCTTCTCCCATTACATGTGGCATCATGGGAGGCCTTGGTGTCTCCCTCTTTGTTTGGACATTTCACCATTCCCGCTTCTCCCATTTTTAATTCCCATCTTCAAACCGTAACTTCCTCATGTTCTGCCACATGGTGAGCACTACTTCATTCTTTGTCAAATGTTTCTTTCTTCATCCAGCGAAGCATCTTCGTATGCGAGCATCAACCGCTAGAGGTCCGTGCTCCAACAACTCCCTCCGCCCAACATCGGACCACCAAGCATCCTCCACCCCGGACCTTGAACCACTGTCAAGTCTTATTTCCACCATTGAGATCCGACCATCTTTGATGAAGATCAAACCCTAATCAAAGCTAGAGTAAGAGGTGCAACAGAATCGGTGTCCTCTACGAGGTAGTGGTGCAACCATTGCGATAACAACCTCCATGCCTTCTGTGTGTCGTGCCCTCTAGCTAAGTTCTTTCCCTTCACCCTGAACACACCCTCAAACTTATCAGAATCCATTGGAGATTGAGTTCATCGTAGCTCTTGGAGATCTGAACCATTGCTAGGATGATCACGCTTTTACCCATCACCTAGAACAAAGATCCAAGGAGTACGGCATAACCAATACCTCCAGAAGCAGTATTGAGCTCCGTCGCCATGAATTTTTTTATCGGGGAAGAACAAGGGGTTGAATCCAAATGTACAGATACTGTCTGATCGGATAAAGTGAAAGCATCATCTACGATCGAGATCCAGTGAGCCTTTCATTCACAACCACTGGCTGATTAAGCGAATCATGTGAGATGCACTTAGGACAATTATACCACACCCTAGAGATTGTTGATATTCCCATATAGGTCCTACATTACTTGTCTTCAAATGAGGTCACGTCAACCTGAATTTTTTGCATCGTTACCCTCAATGTTCCCTTATATCAATTAGTACATTATATTAATATTTAATAAAATAATTTAAAAAAATATACCGTATTGATAAACTTAACAAAATTACGATATATTTCTTTAATAATAATTTTATGGTATATTTCACATTTTTAGTATGGATGCGCTAAAATATTTAAAATGACATGAACCATAACATATAATTTACAGAAGATTTACATATCCATAGATGATATAATACTTACTGGATCTAATATTTATGAACAAATATTGGATAATCCTATACATAATATATGATATAATATCATATCATAAAACAATTGATTATATTATGTATTGTATAAATTTTAGCATAATATATGATATATTATGGTTCATAAGATTTACTACATATTCATGTGAACATATCACATATTCACTTTGACATATGTGTTACGATCCTTGCAAATAAATCATATATAATATTAAGTGAAATCCGAGATTGCTATTAACCATAAAATAGTTTTATGATATACATATAAATTATATATATCATAAAATTGTTGATAAATTTTAACTTAACAATTTATTATATATAATATAATTTCCAAAGATTGAAGTTTAATGTAGCAAGTTGTATATATGAGTACGATTATATAATCTTCATGCTAGATTCTTTTATAAATTCGTATGTGAATTCAATTCTATGCATGGAAGAAGTTGTATATATATTAGCGATGATAAATGAGGAAATGAAGAAAGAAGTTCTATATGTAGATTATATTATTATTGGTCACTTTTTACACTAACAAACAATGTAAGTATATCTACTGATGTTATCTAGTACGATACGATAGTGAACAATATAGTTTTAGATGTAAACTTTATAAATAAGTACATATCTGCAGTGAAGTGTGGGCATTAACCTCCAGGAGGTATGCTCGAGGACATAGGCATATAGCTGCGAAGAGAGATGGGAGTGATATGATATGATGGTAAGTTCAATAAGATGACCAGACAACAAACACTCTTATTCATTAACTCTTAAATATTATTTTTGAAAAATTTGCATATCTATTGTTGCATACAATAGTATTATGGATATTACAATAGATATCTATTAATTGAAATGGATTCGACATCATAAAAATATTTCTAGTGAAGTCGAATAAATATTTTACAAATCATTTACTTATTTAAAGTAAATGTTAAATTAAATCTTTACATATAAAATAATTTATATATATATATATATATTCGTTTTTTCGAGAAATTTTGGAATTAACCTTTTATTTCGTATCGGTTCAAAAATATCATCCCGCCACGAAGCACAGGTAATGTACTAGTATGTGTTAAAATGTAGCTTTTTTAAATGAAAATAAATCTAAAAATTTACCCGCAAGGACTTACAAAAGAATAAAGGAACCCAACAATGGTTTTTGCAATTATCCCAAAGCAAATACACGTGGATAAATGTGTGGTGGACTTTCTCGCAATTCGTTGGACGTTGGAGGGCCTATGATGCAAATGCCCCTATTGACGTGGCTTTCTCCCAAAGTGTTAGTAGCAAGGGATTAACATGTCAGTGTAGTATAGTGGAAGAATAAATTAAAACCAAAATAGATGTGCAATATGAGTGCCGGCTATGTGGATTTTAATTGGGCAAGCCCAAAAATTGACTCAAGGAACTATCTTAGATATAAAGCTACATATAAAAATGTGGAAAGTGACTTATTGAATCAACTGTATGTGTAACACGATTCCAAAGGGGGTGTTTTTATGCTTTTTCGAGGTTTTGAATATTTTTATGTAATTTGAGAATTTATTTTTATTTTCAATTTATATTTTTACATTTTAAATTTGTATTACTTCTAGACTACGTATTATAATGTTTATGATAACTATTGTCTTTTTAGATTTTTAGGGATTTTAAATAAGGTAAAATGGGGAGTTTACTTCTAGACTATATTACTGAAAGCCATGTATATCTGCAATTAAACCTACAATTTAAAGATGTAATTTCTATGCTATTTTATCCGTAGGAACTTATCATTTAAATTTTCGCTAATTTGCCCAATTATATATAGTCGTATTTTACTTCTAATTTTTTTGCAAGATAATGTTTGTGAAGATGTTGTTTATAAAAGAAATATGAAGATGGTGTAAATAAAAAATTTATGTTTATAAAAATGCAATTAATTCTGTTTTGCATTTGTTGGGAAAAATGGAGATAAATAGTCAGATGGAGTAAAATATGAGGCGGCCCATCCGACCCGTTTAAGGACAAGAGCCCAACCAACGGCAACCGTAGTAACTATAAAACAAGTGGAGTCGCAGCTCACTCCTAACCGCTCTCTGTCTCACACTCTCGCGCTCTCATTCTCTCCGGTCTTTCTTCACTCTCTTCCTTCGGGACGAGACCTGCGAACCCTAATGGGTCCGAGAATTCTGAACTCTCAGGAAAGCCTTTTTAATCTTTCCATCGGGGAGGACTATGTAGGTTTTCTTTCTGCGATGGAGATGTTGCATGGATGCAGCAATGGGGGTGGACACGTAGAAGAAGAGGAGAGGAAGAAGAAGAAGAACAGCAATGACGGGAAGAAGAAAAGGAATAAAGAGAGGTTCAATTGGACTGACAGCCTCCATTCCAAGTTCGTCACCGCTGTGGATCAACTGGGAGGACCGGAAAGTGAGTTCATCTTCCAATCAAATTTCTTTCACTCTTTATAACTTACGGTTTAGGGTTTAGAAGATGAGGATTTCATCATGATGATGTTATGTTGTCCTCTCGTATCGGGGCTTCTTTCCTTTGTTTCCCATCTTCTCCTCTTCACATCAGTATTTTTAAGGGTTTTGACCGTTGATGGAAATTACTGATTGCAGAGGCTATTCCCAGTGAGATCATGAGGGCTATGAATGTCCACGGACTCACCCGACTCATTGTGGCGAGCCATTTGCAGGTATTCCACTCCATTCCCCTGCACCCTAACATATTATTCTTTCTCTATCTCCCTCGTCTCCAGAAGAGTAATCCGAAACAAAATCACGAATCTAATAACATATTAGTTTAGGTTTTTTTTGCAATTTCTGATACAACGTACATATCCACCTATGATTTGGGACTTCACTGTAAGGGGTGGGTTTTTTTAAACCGATGTTTTCTTTTTATTAAAAGGAAATAACGACTACTTTGGATTGTAAAACTCTAGTTGGTTTTTCAGTGGATAACTCCGTAATCCTTAAGTCATCGAGAGAACAACACAAATACACGCATCTTGTTGCTTTAAAGCCCATGTAAAACATGACATGGCCAAGTATTTTTTTCTAATCTTAGCTTTCTGTCTGATTTTCTTGTTACTGATTTTGTCACACGTGTGGTGTTCCCATAGAAATACCGTGCTCGAAGAAAGGGAGTCAAGGAAAGAGAACAAGTTGCACAAAGTCCCCATTCATATTTCCCTTGCATTGTCCAAGAACCAAGTCCGAGTTCGAGTGTGGTCGATGTCGTCAGTGTTCCGAATATTGCAAATCCGAGTCCCATCCCACTACAAGGCTACCCAGCATCCCATCTGGCCTTTGACATGCCAATAAATTCAGATATTGGTCTTTCTCTCGCAGAGCTAGAACAGGAACTGGAAATTCAGGTCCTAATGGATGCAAATGTTTCATATTGCCACCATGCAGTAGGACATGATTATGTAAAAACAACAAATCCAACTCACTACTGCATGATGACACAAAATGCAGTTCCGATATCCACACTCCCACTCTCTGTAGATGGTCCCAATAACGTAAATTCTTCAGAAAGAGGTGGCATCTTGAAGCAGAACAAGAGGAAGAAAAACCGCGTGGATGAGATCAGCAATGCTGACACACAGCCAAAGATAAAGAAGGCACGATTCTCTTGGACTCCCAATAAGCAGAAAAAATTCGTTGATGCTGTTGAATCGATTGGACTCGAAAGTGAGTATATACAAATCTACCTTTTTTCCTTCATTTTACCTCATGGTTCACTTAGCACATCATTATGTGATCTTATCATTGAAGAAACTTCATAGGACTGACATGTGGCAATGATGCAGATGCTGTGCCAAAGAAAATCCTGGATGCAATGGGAATTGAAGGACTCAGTAGGCATACCATCGCAAGCCGCTTACAGGTTAAAAAAATACACTCTGTTCTAATTAGTTGAAGTCTGGAATATAATGGTGCTTCATGATTCTGATTTTAAAATGCAAAATATGCCTGTCCCTTCATATGGATTTGGATTTATTGGTTGAGTTATTTGATTTATTATATATATTTCTGAAAACTGGGATATAGTTAGAAACAGACAATTCTGATATAAATTTCTAATTTTGGTGGGTAATATGATGTGATTAATGCTAGTAGCTTGACCTATAACCCTTGAAGACTTCAATCTTATTTATAAAAAATCTAGAGTAGTTTGCCTTAGAAATAATGAATGTAGGTACTACACTCCATCATAGCATTCAATTTGCACAATATGTTTCTGACATATTCCACTTATAGACTTTAGGTTATACGATAAAAGTCAAGCATGTGGCCTTAGAAAGGACAAAGATATGTAGCTCACTCCATTGTGGCATTCAAGATACCTCACACTTTCATTTCGAAATTCTATCTCAGGAATGGTCTGATCTTATTCTAACTTTTGATTTGCCATCATTCATACAGAAATATCGCAGTCAGTTAAAGAACGAAAAGGAAAGCCAGCAAGCGTGTGTTTGCTGTCCTTCATCATCTAACGTAAATACGGACACGGCTCTTGGGAATCAGGTGATTTAATATCGCCATTATGGACATGGAAAGCTATCTTTGACACCTCTTTTCAAATAATATGTACACACCATGCACTAATATAAAAATTGATATGAACCGCTTGCCTGTGCATGGTTTTACTTTATTAGATTGCTTACTATTTTCGGTATAACAGGATTATGACTTGAATCACATGGAAGCTGCCACCATGGCACATTTCCAACCAAGAGAACTGTCATTCAATGAAATAATTGATTCTCATGAGTTTATGCCTCCATTCCCACAAGTTCACTTATATCCAAATGAAAAGTCAAGCTCCACTGATCTATCGGCCCAGTCTGCTACCATCATGGGTAATTCGAAGTTAAATATATCATCAATTGAATGACCGTGATGTTTCTTACGTTTTAAAGAAACTAACACATTTTTTATTACTTTAGATACACCCACCAATATTTTTCAGCATATTGAAGATCTATTTCCTCCACTAGAGGGGAGCATCTTTAACTGTGAATATGAAAGCTTTGACAAATTTCCATGGGAAAATGAAGAACATTCAGTGGAGCCAACTGCACTCGTACTCAATAATGATGTATGTTAACACTCGTTATATTCTTCTTTTTTATGCGATCTCCATCATTTAATGTCGATGCTTTATCTTGTAAATCATTTGTTTCTTGATTTATTAACATTGATAAGATGCTTGAGTCAAGTTCCAACTCTAAGTGTTATGCTTATTGTTTGTCAACATAGGAGCACTTGTTGATTGATATAGGAGATACTGATACGAATCTTCAACCAAGAGACTTCCCTCTGGATGGTTCAATTGATTTGAATGAGTTTATGCACCAAGGAATGCCGATAAACAGATATTTAAATGAGAATCAAAGCTATACTGGCTGTCTGGATTATGATCCTGCTATTAATGGTAGACTTTGGTCACACATCCTACACGTCTATTGACAAAATCACCAGATGGTTTTATTTGCTATTATTTGTTATATATTCAGGAAAATAATACCTTATTCTTTTTCACATTAGGCGTGCCCTCCAGTACAGTTCTCCAATTTGAAGAATCAGTGCCTCCACTTGTTGAAGATGATACTGGCTCTCAATTTGAAGGTTTAGACGTGTTCCTATGGGGGAATCCCTGAAATTTATCAATCCAACTGTCTAAGCTCAAGAACACGTGTGAGTTCGCTATATTTTTGTGCTTTTAGGTTAAGTCCTTCTATGGCTTTCCTTTTTTATAAAGGATTTCCAATATTTATTGATTTGTAAGAGTCTAATGATGCCCTTTATATAGTGAATTAAGGCTTGTTAATTACTTTAAATAAAAGCTATGCATGCCCGTAAAAGTATTTACTTTTCTGGAAATTTAAGAAGCGTGAGAAATAGTATTTTTTGAAAAAATCAGGTTCAAATACCACTGATTTCATTTCCTACCGCATAGGAAAATACTATTTTACCAAAAGCAAGAGAATCTTTTTAATCATAAATATGATATGCAAAGGAGAATGTTTTTAGAAGTCTCTAATGCATAAGAATGGGATGTATCTCATCGCACTTTCTTTGGTTCAACTTTTTCCTTCTGCATTCACATTGAAAGAATTTACATTAAAGTAACTCTCTCCCTTTCTTTCTGCAGAAGGAAGAGGACACTGTACTTGAATTTTGAATTTCAATGTCTAACATAATGAAGTCAAAAGAAGAAGGAAACTGCATTATACTACCTGAAGGAGAAAAAAAAGAGGTGTGGTACAAGTTCTTTTACAAGTGGAGAGCTGCTATTCAACTCTATTTTTGCACAAAATCTGCAGATGTCCTTGGAAATTGGAGCTTTAGAGACAGGTAGCCCGCAGAAATTGTAGTTTTTCTTTGGTTTGTGTAAAAAGTTTAGATCTGTGTATTTGCAAAATTCAGAGAAAGCACATATTTTTGTATGCAAATGAATTCTCATCATGGTCATGAATATGCGTCTTCTTCATTTTGTTCCTTTGATATTCAACATTTTTTATCAATAAAAAGTCGAAACATAAGGCTTCATATCTACGGATGCAATCACATGATATATCCATATCCTATTTGCCAGCATTTCCATTCTATACAGATTTTGACATCGCTATCCGTAATTGTTTTAAAATGGATATGGATATCATTTTAATATTAGCAAATATCCATATCCAAATATCCGTTTTCATATATAGATATGGTTGAATATTTTTTAACTATATGTAACATAATATGGTACAATTACTATATTTTTAATTTTTATGAAATAAATACATTTAATAAATATACATCATGTATAAGCCATCCAGTACATATATATTTAAGCTAATCTATTAAGTATTTTGCTATTATCAATATGTATCCAATTCTAAAATATGACAACACCATTTTAGTATATGTCCATATCTCTACTTATATTTAAAATAGATATAAATATGGTGAGACCTATAATTGTATCATTATCTGGCTATTTGCATCTCTATTCACATCACATCATATAAATGCCGGTACTTTACATGATGAAAAATAAAAGCAACTTCGATGGCGTGATAGTGCAAAGCTATTGTTTAATATTTTCAAGATCCTGAGTTAGAAACAGTAACAGAAATGGTTCAATTTATGTGTGAGAAAAAAATGGAAACAAAAAAAAGTTAAAAAAAAAGAGAAACTGGAAAGAAAGAATTAGCAAAGAGATAAAAAAGGTGAAAGAGGTAAGAGGATTCAAAAAAGAGAGAAAAAATGAAGAAATATGTAAAACAAAAAAATGAAAGAAAAAAATTGAAAAGAGAAAGAAAGGAAAAAACTGAAAAAATAAAGAAATAGGACATGGAAAAGTAAAGAAAACAGAGAGATGAAGGAAGATTTTTATATCAATTTAGAGAGGCGAATTAGGTAGCTGATGATCCATCTCATCAAACATTTTTTTGTAGGTGGGAAATCACGGACTTAATCCCAGTTCAGATTCAAATTATCTCATGAGCTTTGGAAGATCTTCCTGTCTTTATATGGATACTGAGGTCTAACTATATCGGTTTAGTTTATCATGTTCTGCCATGAAGATCTTATTATCTCTTTATTGGAGTTCTAAGTTCAAGGTCTTCATGGAATTGGCTACATGGATGCCACCTTTTCTTGTAAGGCATGTATTCACTGTTTTTTTTAAATTTTGGCAAAGTCTGACTACATCATGCAAGGATTTAGAAGGGAATGAATAAACTTGAATGCATGCACAAGTGATAAGTTCATTTTCTATATTGTGGCATGTTAGTATTTTATTACTTCACTAATTGTTTGAATTCTGTTTTTGTTGGAATTTTGTTCAGAGGCAGGGAACTCTTCAATTGGTGGTTTTGAGAAAGGATTTTCTGGGCTGTCCTTGGCAAGATTATTTGGAGGTTCTCATGTTTACACAAAAATAAATTCCTTTCCTTTTATGTTTTTGTTGGTTTTGCCGTTAAGGTGTGCTCTATTTGCCAGAAAATGTAGGAAATTGGCAGTACAATGGCAAATGGTTTGGTGGGATTTTTGGAAGTTTGAGTATCGTTTTAATACATACACACACAAAGTTAATAGTTATCTAGATTTCCTTATAGTTGTAGTTTAAATTTTATGCTTGCAATTATGTCCCGTTTGAAATTTATTGTGTTAGGTTCTTTTTACAAGGGATTTTTAAGAAAAGAAATGGTGTGGGCCCAAGATCGGGCATACGCAATATGATTATATTTTAAAACTATGTAAGTTAAAAGGACCGTGTCCCAAATGGAGACTTTACAAACACGATTACATTTTCCACTAAAAACACTCTTGCTTGAAGATTATCCCATTACATATTATACCCAAATCATCCCAAAAGACAAGAGGCGTCAAGCTCTCGTCCTAGGATAAAATAGCACGCATACCTAATAAAGGCCTAAAAACTTAGATCCCTAGAGAAATCCAACCAGTTAGCCCCAACTTGCTCTAAGCCTCTAACCCCCCCTCTGAACCTTGAGTTAGGGAATAAAATGCATTCTAGGCCCTTTGAAGCATCTAAACATCTTAGGAACAAAACATTATTGTCACGTATGTTCAGAGATATATTTATCTTTTCCTCTTTTATGTATTTCTATTTCATTGGTCTCTAGTATGTAATTTACCAAACAGGTTTTCTTCTCTCTATATAAAAAAAATCATAGGGCCTCATGAAAAACATGTTATTATTTTTTCCACATGGTATCAGAGCGATTATCCTAGACTGGAACTCTGTTCCTTAATCCCTTCCATACCGATCGACCCTCCTTCCCTGCTCACGTATACCCATCACTACTACTAGCTACACATGTACGTATCCTCCAACAAGCCCTCGTGAGTGGTCCCAACATCACTGTAGCACCCCTAGCAACCCTGCCAACACCATTGAGGGTATCGTATCACTGCCAACACTGATGACAACCCCTAGTGGTGGTCCCTAATTCTACCTAGGGCTTTGCAGTGACCTCTCAATCCTTTCCCATCGCTTAGCCCCTTTCGGTGCCACCCAGGGTCCTGCGAACCTTCTTGCCTTTCTCCTCGGTGTTTCTTTTGCATCCAAGGACCGTAAGAAGCTTGATTTTAGCCTGAAAAAGTTGATTTCAGATCGATAAATTACCCCACTGGCCCCAGTGGACTCAGATTTGAGGGGGTGGTTGTGGTACAAGTTTGCACCCACAACCAATTTCCATATGATTGTGTAGACATCCTCAGATTGGTCTACAATTCTAACTGAGTTCTGTTCAATCTCTTTATCATCATGTCAGAAATCAAAAGTGACTTCTCTTCCGATGCCTTCAAGAACCCGATGCCCATCGGGAAGATGGATGGGCAATTATGATTTATGATCCATGCAGTTCATGACCTTGATGCAGTGCAATAACAAGGAACATATTTTAACAAATCCGGAGCTGGCTGACAAGAATGGGATGAATGCATCATGGAAGTAGGATGGCACATACGTACGTGTATGGCTCTTTCGAACTCTGACCGTAGAGATAACCAATGATGTTTTGTATCAGCCCATTGCCAATGTAATATGGGATATCTTTGCCACCACCAATGGTCAGATGAAGAATGAGACCAAGTTTTTCCAGCTACAGTATGAAATTTTCATGACCAGACAAATTGCTCATCCTTTGTACTCCTCTTTGCTTTGGGGCATATTCAAGAAATCACATAGCTCCAAGCTCGCGACCACATCTATTAAGCAACAGATGCTGTAAAGGAACATCACTATATGTTGAGATAGATGTTGTTTTTTGTCCTTTATTTATATTTCTTATTCCTCCGCCTATTTTATGTAAATTTCATGTATGGCTTTTTTCCTATATAAGAGAGCCCTAGGGTCACAATGGAATGCAACAATTCTTGGTAATTTTCATGTAGGGATTTTCTCCTATATAAGAGAGCCCTAGGGTCACAATGGAATGCAACTGTTCTTTCTCCATTTTCACATGGTATCAGAGCGACGGTCCTAGATCGGAGTTTTCATACTCCAAAACCCTACCCTACCGCCAAGCCTACGCCGCCTCTGCCACCTTTCCAGCGAACAAGGGCTGTCGCTGAACAGTTGCTAGGCTACTGCACTGCTGCCTTTCCGCCGAACTATTGCACGCCGCCCTCTAGCCACCCAGCAGCTCCCGTTGTCACTGCTATGGGCCATTGAACGGCGACTACTCTCCAATGGCTATTGCACGCAGCCCTCCAGTGGCTCCTATCGCTGCTCTTCTCTAGCAACTCCCACCGTTGTGGTTCCTAGCAGTGGCCGTGTTGCCCTAGCCTCTGTCGGATATCCATCATCTCCAAGTAGTTGTCGCATTTTGTATCAAAGGTTGTTGATGGGATTGGTTGCATCCTAAATCTACACCTGCAACCACTTCCCCATATGTATGTGTAGACGAATCTTCGTTTGATCTACAAACTTTAGTTTTGTTCAACCCGACAGTATGTCAGAAAACAAGGTTGACATCCCTGCCACATGCGCTTTCAGAGTTCCAGCGTTGATAGTCAAGATGGACGAGACAAATTTTGAATTATAGGCAATGCAATTCACAAGGCTTGTGCAATTTACAGGTAAGAAACACATTCTTACTAAGAAAGAATTGGTTGAGAAAACTGGGGTGAACTCATGGGAGGTAAATGATGCATATGCATGTGTCTGGCTATCTGGGATGATGTTTATGGAGATAGGTAATGATATTCTGAGTCATCCCACTGCTAATACGATGTAGGACATTCTCGTCGCTACTTACTCACAGGCGAAGAATGAGTCGGTGATACCGCAACTTCAACATGATATCTTCACCTCTAAGCATAACAGATGCCCTCTTCATACCCTTTACACTTTTCTCAAGGGTATGCTTGAGAAGCTTCATGGTTTCATTCCCTTAATTGTTTCGCCAGAGCATCTCAAGGCTTACAGAGGTTTGGTGATGACTGGAGTCTTTCTAGTAGCTTTTGATTCTGAGTACGATGCAGCTCGATCACAGATTCTTATCGATGCAATATACCTCCAATGGAGGAGGCATATCGTAGATTGAGTAGGCTCTTTATAGCACCTGATGGTGCTATTCCACAGCCGCGTACCACCTCGACCATAGCTGCATCTTGTAGTAGAGGGTGTGGTAACCATATTAGGGGAGGGGATAGTCGACCCCATCAGTCGTACACTTACTGCCAAAAATTGGGTCATACTAAGGATACATGCTACTATAAGCATAACTTATTTATTTCAGCTCGTGTTGCAGAGCAGAATCAACCATCTAGTGCTCCTCCTCCAGCATCTGACCAGAAGTTCGATGAGCTTGTGGGCAAGACTGGGAGAGATTATACCCGCACATGAGTTGTCTACTGCTCCTTCAGGATCATCAGAGGTAGTTGCGTCTGCATCTGCCACTACATCAGGTACTGCGTATGCTTTTACAAGTTGTTACAGAGAAAATTTGTTAGAATGGGGATTCTGAAGCTTCACACCATCTCTGTGGTGATAGAGGACAGTTTAATGCATACATATCAATTCAGCCAGGTAGATTTATAGTTATAACAGATGGGACTCACTCTCCCATTATTAGACAGGAGGAGGTGTAGTTGACTTCGACAATACATCTACACAATGTTCTTCATGCTCCTGATTTTCTATAATTTACTATCTATTAGTCAAATCATCAAAGACTTACATTTTCAGGCCATATTCGATCCATATTCTCTTGTGTTTCAGGATATTCTTACGGCACGGTGATTGGATCTGGCCGTGAGCAAGGAGGTCTCTATAGGCTAGTCCAGTTCCCATATGTTTGTGCTTCGACCATTCATATTAGACCAGTTTCCCCTTATATGTGGCACCTCCGGTTTGGTCATCTTCCTCTACAGAAGCTATGTTGCGTGCTTCCTTAGATTTCTCCTCGTTCTATCCTCCAGTATGAGGCTTGCCGGCTTGGGTAGAACTACCGGTCTATTTTTCAATATCATCGTAGTATTTTTGAGTTGATTCATCTTGATATTTGGGGTCTGAGTCATGTCCCAGACCATTAGAGACACATATTTTATCTTGTTGTTGATGATGATTTCTCCAAGTTGTCTTGGGTATTTATTCTTAAAAATAAGTCTGATGCTGGTCCTGTTATTCGGTCTTTTATTAGTGAAATAAAGAATGTTTTTTTCTGCAAATGTCAAGTATATTCATTCTGGCAATGCATTAGAATTCTATATCTTTCAACTCTCTTGGTTCTTCAGAATCCTTGATATTGTACATCAGACTTCTTGTGCCTGTACATCCCAACAAAATAGGGTGGTTGAACGCAAACATCATCATCTTTTGGATGTCACCAGAGCCCTCTTAATTTAGAGTCGTGCTCCTCATTCCTATTAGGGAGATGCAGTTCTAAATGCTTGTCCCTTGTCTGCGTTGGGAGAGAAGTTTTCATTTTTTATTGTGTTTCCTGAGAAGGATCTTTTCTCCCTCACTCCTCGTGTGTTTGGGTTTATTGCCTTTATTCATCATGTCTCTCATGCCATGACAAGCTCTCTCCTAGAGCTATCAAGTGTATATTTATAAGGTGTTCCATAACTCAAAAGGGATACCGTTGTTGTGATCCTGTTCGATGAAAATATTGTGTTAGTACGCATGTCAATTTCTTTGATTTTATTATATTTTTCTCCTGGTAGGTTGATTCCTCGGATTCTGTAGAAGAGGTATACATGCACCTACCTCCAGTTTCTTCTACCACACCTATGACTACTACACCTCTCACTCAATTTCCTGCTCCTTTAGTTCCTTCATCTCTACCATTATCACCACCATCTCCTCCTCCAATACTTCCACCACCAACCTCCATCTTTATGCCACAAGTTGACATGGACCAACCTCATACTCATGATCCTCCTCCATCATCCAGCACACCCCAGGTATATTTTGAGCACTTGGTTTCTACTTAGGGCACTAGTGGTTTGCATTTACAATAGGATGAACATGTATCCATAGATATTTCTTCCTCGATCACTAAGGAGGCAAAGGACCTGGATGTGTATATTGCTTTACGGAAGCAGAGGCGTACCTATGCTACATACCCTCTTGCTTCCCATGTTTCTCTTACAGGCCTCTCAGGGGAGTTTCAGAGGTTTGTTGTTGGATTGTTGGCCGTGGACCTACCATGGACATATCAAGAGGCATTACAGATTAGTCAGTAGTGCCTTGCTATGAAGGAAGAGATGGTTGCGTTACAGTCTCGTAGCACGTGGAGTGTTGTTCCTGCTCCACCCGGTGTATCTGTTGTGGGGAGGAAGTGGGTGTTTACGGTGAAACACCGTGCAGATGGAACTGTGATAGATATAAGGCCAGACTTGTTGCTCATGGATTCACCCAGACATATGAGGTGGACTATCATGATACATTTTCTCTTGTAGCTCAACATTCTATACTGAGGATTCTTATTTCTATTGTTGTGGTGCATGATTGGCCTCTCTTTCAGTCAGATGTCAAGAATGATTTCTTGTATGTGACTTGCAAGAGGAATTTTACATGCAGCAACCACCTAGTTTTGCTGCTGAGGGTGAGTTTCATATGGTTTGTAGACTTCACAAGGCTATTTAGGGCCTTAAGAAGAGCCCGAGGGCTTGGTTCTAGAATCTCTATAAGTTGATTGAGCAGAATGGATTTGTCAGATCGACTACAGATCACTCTCTTTTCATTCAGACTGAGTTGATTGAGCAGAATGGATTCATCAAATAGATTACAGATCGCTTTTTTTTCGTTCAGAGATCCCAAAGAGGTACTTTTTTTTTACGCTAAAAAAAGGGGGATACACTCAACGGTGTTCACCCCAATATATTAAAAACAAAACGAAAAGAGATTTTACAAAAGAGTTAAAAAGGTCAAACAAAAAAGAATACCCAAAGGGGTACCCGATTCAAACACCCCTCGCCAAAAACCAATCCAAGCCTATCCAGGACACTAATCAGCCACAAGACGCGTAGCAAGGATAGTAATGTTTTCCCTGTAGAATCGCTGGCCTGCAAAGAGGGCCTCATTCCTCCCCAGCCAAATGCTCCACAACCTGGCAATCGGATCCAGCAAATCCTTCCTATCCATGCCCATGGAGTTCACCAAGCTCTCGCAGAAAGCAGAAAAAGGACACGGAATTGATCCAGTCAAGATCAGCCCAAAGTTCACAAACTAGCCCGCAATCGAAGAATAGGTGATTGATGGTTTCCCGCTCCGCGCCACAAAGCCCGCAGTTAGGCTCAACATTGGGGAATAGAGTTGCACATCGGTCACGAGTTAGGAGTCTCCCCCTACGAAGAAGCCAAAGGAAAATGCCAATGCGCTCTGGAAGCTTCAGCCCCCAAATGAATCTGCAGTCACGCACAAGAATATCGTCGTCCACATGATTGCTAGGAACGAGAGCAAAGTACGCCTTCCTCGTGGAAAAAGAACCATCCTTCCACGCCTAGTGATCCCGGCCATCATTGGGATGGATAACGTCCGCAAGCAGGCCCATCAACGAAAGTAGATCGTCCAGATGCTGATCCGAGAGGTTCGTAATAATCCGAGGACACCAGCAGTCGTCCTCCCAGCACGAGGCCACCAAGGCGTCCTTATCTTCCACCAAAGCAAACAAACGCGGGAATGTATCCTTGAGAGCACCCCTGCCGGACCAGTCATCGGTCCAGAAACGGAAAGAGTTCTCCTTGCCCAGAACCGGTTTAAAAAGGAAGCGATTACGAGTAAAAACATTCAACACCCTACGCCAAAAAGGAGTTAGGTGGCCGAACGAGTTCCCCCGAGTAACGCCCATCAACTCCTCTCCCAGCAACTCCCGCAGAATATTAAGCATGAAGTTCTCCTCATTGCCCCAAACCCGTGAAGCCCACTTAAGCAAGAGGGCGTCATTAACCACGTCCATCCGCCTTACTCCCAAGCCCCCAGCCCGCTTGGGCCGCATTACATCACCCCACCCCACCAAATGAACCCCCCTTCTCCCCTCGCCCTTCCTACCCCACAAGAAACCCCGCATACACCTCTCCAAGCGCAACTGAATTCCCTTAGGCATACCTCGAACCGAGAAGAAATATATTGGAATAAAGGATAGCACCGCTTTGAGAAGAACCAGCCGCCCCCCCGGATAAAAGAGCCGCTCGCCACCCGACCAGGCGAGCCTCCAACTTCTCCACCACCACCTTCCAATCACGTAGCCGAACACGACCCACGGCCAGAGGCAGGCCGAGATAGTCGAAGGGGAGTCCACCGGGGGAAGAGCCCAATAGCCGGCCACACTCCAAGACCTCCGCTTGCGACATACCGAAGGGTACCACCTTAGTCTTAGTCCCATTAATCAAGAGGCCCGATACCTCACTGAAGAGTTGTAGAGTAGTAGCCATACCGGATACCTCAGTGGGACCACCCTTGATAAAGCAAATAGTGTCGCCTGCGAACTGAATAAGTGGGACATGGAAGTCCCCAATAGTGCATCCCCGGGTCAGACCCGCCGCAACCACGCCGTCAATCATACGAGGCAAAACGTCAGCCGCCAACACAAAGAGAAGGGGAGCGAGAGGACACCCCTGTCGCACCCCCCTCCTTGGCTGGAAGAAACCCCCGACCAGGCAACCATTTAGCAAAACGGGGAGGGAGGCCGTGGACACACAGCGCCGCACCCACATGATCCAGGCCTCCGGGAAGCCCCTCCGCCTCAAAACCGACCACAGGAACCGCCAATCAAGGCAGTCATAGGCCTTAGCAAAATCGATCTTCCAAAGAATCCCCTTCGTAATAGACTTCCTCCAAGCCGCAACCATCTCGGAGGCCACCGCGAAACAATCCGATATTTGCCGCCCACGAATAAAGGCGGCCTGCGAGGGCGAGATCAGCGAAGCAAGAAGGGGAGCTAGCCTCCTGGCCAAGACCTTAGCAATGATTAGATAGATCCCATTCGAGATAGAGATAGGTCGAAAATCCTCGATGCGATTGGCCGCAGGAGTCTTAGGGATCAAAACAATAAGGGCCCTATTAATCTTATCAAACCCACGGTTACCTTCACAAAATTCGCGAGCAACCTCCAAAACGTCATCAGCAACCACATCCCAGAAATCACGGTAGAAGGCCACTGGAACCCGTCAGGGCTCGGCGAACCGTCCGCGTTAAGGTCCCGAACAGCCTGCTTAAGCTCAGCCAAAGAGAACGGCCTAACCAGGGCCACCGCATCCGAAGCTAAGATTAAAGGAGCCCCCCGACCCGACCATCGCCACCTGCGCTGCGATTGGCACCCAAAAGCACGCTTGAAATAAGCCACCATTGCCTCACCCAATTCCTTATCCCCATTAATGAGGGAGCCATTAACCAAGAGAGAGCGGATAGAATTGAATCGTCTTCTTCCGCTGGCCACCCGACGGAAGAACGCAGTATTAGCATCACCTTCCTTGATCCACCTCAAACGCGATCGCTGATGCCATTCAATGGTCCTCTTCTTATCCTCCGCTTTGACCATATCATGGGCAGCAGCACACTCCAACAGCTCCTCCGTTAGCAGTTCTCTAGCGTTCTCTGTTCGATCCAGCCGCAAAATAACATCTTCCGCCGTCTTCCTAGCAGCCACACGGGCCAGACGCGAATCCTTCTTGAAAGACGCCAAGAGTCTCCTCAGAGACGCAAGTTTGTGATCAAATCTACGAGCAGCAGGACCCACATACGTAGTCTGATTCCAGTAGTTCTTCACCAAATCTTTGAAATTTGCCTCCAAAAGCCAACACCTTTCATACCGGAAGAGACCCCGAGGACGGAGCTCTTCCCCCAAATCCCACACAATTGGACTATGATCAGAGAATGAGCGTGGCCGAGATGACACTGAGCACAAAGGGAAGGCCTCCATAAGCTTGATATTCGCCAAGAATCTATCAATCCTCGATTGAGATGCATTGTTCCTCCAAGTATAAGAGATGTCATCGGGCACCAGCCCCTCCAAGGCCAGGTCACGAATGAGTTCAATAAACTTGCGGGATCCCGGATCCTGCCCCCCGCGGCCGCGAGGCCGATCAGAAGAGAGGGCAGTGACATTAAAATCCCCCCCAGCAGCCAAGGAAGGCCCGCGAAGTCAGAGGCCGCCTCCCACAAATCATCCCAGAGCTCCCGCCGGAGCACATGGCAAATAGGCGCATAAATACAAATGAATGCAATAGAGGCATTTGAGTCGGCCCGAGTCAACACCACAGACAAAGAATGTCTTCCAACGCGCATAGAGGAGAATGAGAATATCGCCGAGCGCCATGCCAAGAGAATGCCACCCGACGCCCCAATCACATCCACCGTGCGAAAGTCATCCAAAGCACCCGCACCGAAAGACCTCCACAGGGAGTCATCCACCCCCGTAAGTTTCGATACTTGGATAAATGCAAGATCACATTCCCACTCTGAAAGACGCATCCCCAAAGCACGCCGCTTGTCTAGTTCCCCGAGTCCTCTAACATTTCAGGATAGAATCTTCATTAAAAACCAAGTGAGCATCCCCCGATAAGAGAGAGTCCTGCCGCCTCCGCCACCGAATCTCGCAACGTCTGACAGGATGCAACCATGGGGTCACCAAGGCGGGAGTGGATACGCCTAGTATAGCTCTTCCCAAAGCGAGAGGCGGATGGACTCCCCACCGCAGAGGGAGCGTCAACAGCCCATGAAGTACCAGCCAGATCACCGGCATCGCCTGCAGCCCCTCCACCAACTGGCAGAGAAATACCCGAAGGAGTCGTAGAGGGGGGAGAAGAGTGAACCGGAGCCATCACAGCAGACGTATCAATTTCCTCCAGATGGATCAGCCTGGGCCAAGCCAACGAAAAATCGGGCCGCCGAAGAGAAGAGTCGAACGCCAAAGAGAGAGGGTCCGATAGCAGAAGCGGGTCGGATGGAGCCCACATGGGAGGCCATGATCCGAAATGAAAGGACCCGATAATGGGTCGCAAAGGATGACTGGTCACGTGCCCCGAGAAAGACAATTGCAAGGAGTCAGCCGACAGAACAGGCGGTTGAAGAGAATGCGAATCGACCTCGATTGAGCCCAAGGCCACCAAACCGCGCCTGTCAGGATCCGAACACATCTCCCGAGTAGGCCGAAAAAGCGGGCAAGAGAAGATACACTTGCCAGGCGTCTCTTTGGAAACACCCCCAAGGGTGGACACGTGGCAACATGAAGATGAAGCGTCGACCCCAAGTCCCAGCTCAGGGACACCAACGAGGACAGCAGGAAACAACGACGTAGTCGCCGGCGCCGCCGCTGGTGCGAGGATAGAAAACTCCAGTTTGAAAGTCCACCGGCCAACCTTCAAGGTTTCAAATAAGACCTTCTCAACAGCATTGGCAAGAAATGACCGAGAGCACTCCAGCAGAACTCGAGCGCACGTCCAATCCGCGCCCGGCGAGAGACCATCATCGAGAACAGCCAGGACTTCCCCCCAGTCCCGCACAACCTTGGATAGTGCGGGGACCGTGCGAGAGAGAAAGGGAACTCCCCGCACCTCCGCCACACAGACCTCCTTGTCGTAGTTGGCACCATCCGCGACCCTTAGACGCCTCCACGCCACATCGCCGGCATCATCATTAATGATAAGCCTTTCCCGCTGCTCCGAGGAAAGACCACGAACGCAGCATCGAGAAGAGTCCAGGATGATGAAGTCCCCGCTGAACTGAGGTCCCAAAAATTCCATGGTGTTGGAGCGGATCGCCTCCCAAACCACGCCAGGCCAGCGCAGGAGCCCCACCGCGGCGAGGAGGCCAGCAACGGCACGTAGCCTCCCCGCCGAACCGCCACCCCATGCAGTATCTCCCCATGCAACGTCTCTCCATGCACAGGCTCCCCGCCTACCAGCGTCCCATGCACAGGCAACGACGAAATCGAAGCATCCCCCACACCGCACCCCACCGCGGGGCCACCACGAGAGAGAGCGCTAACCCCCCCTGAAGGTGCACCACCAACGCCACCGCCCAGCACCTGCGAACCTCCACCATCCACCGAAGCATCAAGACCCACCACCTTCGTGTCGCCTCCTCCCACCACCTACGCAAAAGAGTGGGAGCCCCTGACACTGAAAGAGGCAGCAAGACCTCCACGCTGTCCCAGCCCATGCAACCCAAACCGAGCCCTGCTCTCGGTGAAGCCACGAGAATCACCAACGACCCAGCACGAGGACATGCGATGACCCACTTTTCCGCATGCATAGCACCGAGGTGGAAGGCGGCAAGCGGAAGCAAGATGGCCATGCATCCTGCAGCGAAAGCACTTCTTCCCCGGTTTCCTATGCGAAACCTTCACCCAGACGCCCTCCCCACTCGCTCACTTCTCGCTAGTCGCTTCTTCTCGCTTCTCACCACCCTCACCAAACGAAGATGCCCCAGCACCACCCCCCTGGCTGTCGTCCTTCCTCCCCGCAGCCTCCCCAGCGGGATGCGACCCACCCTTCGACCTTGCCGAGCTCACCTCCCCACAACCCTTCACTCTCCACCAGCGCTCCATCAAGGCTGGGCAGTATCTCAGGTGGTGATAGTCCCAAAGAGGTACTATTGCTATTTTGATTTATGTGGATGACATCATTGTTACATGAGATGATGAGCATGGTATTCAGGCATCTAAGGATTTCCTTGGGCAACAGTTTGTGACCAAAAACCTTAGCAAAATTTGTTACTTTCTTGGCCTCGAATTTGCAAGGAACCAGCGTGGCATGTTGATGACTCAAAGGAAGTTTGTTACTGATCTCCTAACTAAGACAAGCATAACATGATGTGTGCCTACTACTACTCCTATGGATCCGAATGTTAAACTTTATGATGATGACTTTGAGGAGGTTGATAAGAGACGATATAGAGAGCTTATAGAGAAGATTTTATATGTCACCATTACCATACTTGATATATCCTTCGTAGTGAGTAGGGTTAGTCAGTTTATGGATCAACCTAGGCAGGTACATATGGATGTTGTACGCATGATTTTGAGATATTTGAATACTTCTCCAGGTGCAGGACTCTTGTTCAGTAGAGACACATCCCTTATAGTTACATCATGTACTGATGCTTATTATGCAGGATGCCCCATAGACAGGAAGTCTACCTCAGGCTTCGTTAACTTTATAGGGAGTTCACTTGTTTCATGGAAGAGTAAGAAACAAATGGTTATTGCTAGATCTAGTGCCAAATCAGAATATAGAGATGATGTGGGTCAGATCCGTCCTAATTGACCTGACTATTGAGGTGCCACTTTCCATGCACCTCCAACGCGGCAACAATGCCGCCCTTTTTATAACCAATAATCCAGACTTCCATGAAAGATCTCGTAGGGCTTTTCTCCTATATAAGAGAGACCTAGGGCTACAATGGAATGCGATAATTCTTTATCCCTTTCCATACTATGGTTAGAATTTTTCTGGTGGCTCTCGACCCTTAGTGTGATGCAGCACATATCGCCTTAGCAAGATCACAACCCCATTTACTGCCACTACTTAGACCTTCTCTACAATGGTCACATCTCATGACAATGGAGGTACTCTTAGTTCAGAGGGCGTGGTGCTATCAGAGGAGGCCTACATCAGCATGGACCATACACTTATTATCATCGGCCTCATCTACCAGAGGAGACCTGCTACCTGAAGCAAGGCTACCCTATGTTTACTTGTGTGGCTAAGCAGGTTAAGCCTACTATAACTTTTGTGCCTGCCATTGATCAGAAGTTGGAAGGTATTGTCTCCAATCTAAGGGAGATCATGAATCCTACTATCACCACTATTTGTGCTCCCACCGGACCTTGAGACATTGCTGCCACAACTAGAGCCTCTTCTAACACCTCAAGTATAACTTATGCCCTTACTAGTTGTCACAGGGCAGACATGATAGAGTGGATCATCGATTCTGGTGCATCCCATCATTTGTGTAGTAATAGAACTCAGTTGACATCATACAGATTTGTATATCTAGTAAAATCAGTTATCAGTGTAGATGTAGTCATTCCCCTGTTACACAAAGGAGGGGATCCATTTGACGCCATTTATGTGTATATAGAATGTGCTTCATGAGTCCGATTTTTCTAAGAATTTATATTATTCATATCTCTAAGGATTTTCATTGTCGTATTACATTTGAGCCCTCTTATCTTGTGTTTCTGGACATACTTGTGGGCATGGTGATTGAGTAAGGCTATGAGCAAGGGGGTCTCTATAGACTCATTCAGTCTCTACATGATGGTATGGCGATTAGGTTGTGCATGTAGTAGGGTTGTTGCAACAACCAGGTCGTTCTTAGAGTAGAGTCATTGGAGAAGTACAACATAGAGTATAAGTCGGGGATATACACTCGTTGAAGTAATCGATACTCTGTGAAGACGCTTAAAACAATAGTACTCTGGATTATAGGTTTGTCATTTGGATGGGCAGTAGAAGTCTGAGACAATCCTAAGTAGAGAAGTCCATCTAAAGTAGTCAAGGATGGGCAACCAATGTAGGCTGGTTTTCCCCTATGCAGATCTTAAAGTAGTGGAGGCTTTTCTATGTCATGTTGGGCCTCTCTTATAATGGTTCTTCATTTCCCCTTCGTGGGTAGATTGATGTACTACCTCGAACATATTCCACACCATAACATAGGGCCAATCCGACCGTCATAACACAAGCGATAGGAAGACCATAATGAAACGAATCTCAATCATGTATTCTAGGTAATGATCATCTTAAATCAACTACTCAATCAATCAAAGAAATAACTGCAGCAGTCTGAAGGTGGAGAGAAAATATGCAAACTGACAGCATTGACGACAACGCTGGAGATGTTAGGTGGCTGGCGAAAATGCTGGAGATGCCAGGTGGTTGGCAAAGGGCCGGTAGCTGCTGGAGAATCGATTATCTTTACTAGAGAATCAACTATCTCCTTTAGAGAATCTATTATCTCTACTGAGGATACTGTTGGATATGATGTTGCGCTTGAGGCTCACTTGAAATGAGGATCCATGTTAGTAGACTGGAGGTTCGCTGGAGATGGAGGTTCGCTAGAGATGGAGGTAGGTGATGTAAATGGTTGGTGATGGTGCTCGCGAGAGAGATGGTGGGTGGCAATGAAAGTTCGCTTTGCTAGAAATGGTGGGCGTTGATGACGCCGGTAAGCGATGGGTAGTGTGAATGGTGGTACTGGTGGGAAGCATGGATGCTGGTAGGCTATAGGTGTTGGCAATGGCGATGAGAGTCGATGCTGGATGTCGATGGGGGTGTTGGATGGCGATGGAGAAGATGCTGGAATTAGGTTACATGCCTAAGAGAGAGGGATCCCCTGTCATCGCTCTAATACCATATTAGAATTATATAGAAATAGAAAAATGAACATTTGTACATCTAAGAGTCTAGGGTTTACTGAAACAATTACAGATACACCCTCAGATTATAAATTGTTGGAGTATTTGGTTGTGCGCCATATGTATGGGAGATGGGTAAATGGATCTCTCCAGGATCCATTTACCCCATCCAAGAGTTTAGTCCCACATCTACCAGTGGTGGGACTTGGAGGCTTTGTGGAAGCTATATAAGGAGCTCCGGACCTCCTGTATCAGATGAGAAAAGTGCAACAGACACACCAGCCCTATGAGGCATTCTCCCGTGGTTTCATCCCACTCCTTAGGGAGTAGGGTTCAACGTTAAAATCTTCTTGTTCTTATTGCTTTATCTTTATTTCTAATTCCACTTCCGCTTCCTATTTTATAACATGGTATCAGAGCGGGTTCGATTCTCGAGGAGTTCGTGTTTTTTGTTTATTCGAGATTCGATTGAGAAGATCCAGTTTTCGTTCTTGAAGATTGATGTTTGAAGATTGTTAATGTTCATTGTTTAAGATCTGTTCATCTTCGAGAATTTCTAGGGTTTCTAAAAGAAATCCTCACGGCTCCTTCATCAGTTCCTGGATGCTCCAGTTCTCAAGGAGGTTCTCGTGCATCTTCCTCTTTTTGTCAGCGCGGATCCAACATACAGTTCCAAGTAGAGATCGAGAGCCTCGTCACACATCTTCCTCCTTGCACGCGATGACGCAGCCCATTTTCAGATTCAGATTATGCCAGGCGGAGCTCGGGCTCCAAGCGGCACTGAAGTCGCATCTCTTCCTCGCGCCATGGCGGCGGCTCCTTCATGCGCAATCTCCTGCGCTCCTCCCAAAGGCGGCACCCTACGCTTCCTCCAGACCTTGCGATACATCCAGGTGCCTAGCGTGCTCATGCGGCATCACCGCACCTCCCTTGCCCAGGCAGCGAACATCACCGCGCCTCTTCCCTCACGCGAGCCGCCCATCACTGCGCCTCCTCCCTCATGCTCCAGCCGTGCGACTCAATCGATGCCATCGCGCAGGAGCTGCGCTCCTGCGGCAGCGGCAGACCTCCGGCCTCCCCTATCTGCTGTGACGGGCCGATCCTCCATTTCTCCAGGCGGCGGCGGAGAGTAGAACCCCCCATTGGGGGTGGCGAGTTTTGCAGAGAAGGGGTTACCCCGTGGGAACCCTAAATAGGCCGAGGCTTATTTTTGAAAAAAAGGGGGGAGATGGTACCCAGTTCTCTATTTCCTACAAGCTGGTCAAACATGAAAGCCCAAAATGGGCTTCGTCCAAGTGGGCTGAAGGTCTTGTTAAAAAAAATTGAGGGAGAGCCTGTTGTTGAAAGAAACAAAAGAGAGAAATGGGCTGATATTAAAAAAAAGAAAGGGGCGTACACAAAAAAATGTATGCAAAAGTGATTTTAAAAAAAATGAAGTGCAAAGCCGAGAAAAAATGTCAACGGCTTAAAAAAATTATGAGCAGTTTTGTTGGTTTTGTATTTTCTCCCTATTTTCTTGTCTTCTCCCAACTTGGTCGATGTTGTCATTCCGACCAGTATGGGAGAAAGGGGGAGTATGTATAGAGTCATGAGTCTATTCAGATTCATATTCTCCAGAGATGGGTATTCCAGACCAGCCGGATTGTTCAGACTCTACAGTTGTTCAGACTCGACGTCAGTTTCCGAGTCAGTTTCAGACAAGCACATGGATGCGGTCTTCTTTTCAGATGTGCACATGTATGCCATCTTTTATCGTGGTCCCCATCATTCTTCTTGTTTTGTCGGCTAGAGTTTTCATGTGAGCCATAGGGACTCCAGAGCAAAGGACCATTCCCTATGCCGTTGAGGGCATGGATTTTCATGTGGTATCATAGGTACTCCAAAGTAGAGTATTATTCTCTGAGCTATATGGGAGAGACCCAGTTCTCCCACGAGGAGACTTTTTTCAGACTCTATTCTCCAGCGACCGTGGACTCTGACGAGGATTGCACTTCCACGGCCTTTTCCAGTTATGCCCTTTTCAGAGATGGAGTAGTTGTCCACATGTTGTGGCGGGACAGAGTACTCCGACGAGGAGACTCATTTCCAGTTGCAGTGAGTCTGATAGGCGTAGTTCAGAGCACATGCTCTCTGACGAGGAGTTTCAGCAGACTCACACTTCAGCCCGTTCGTCCTCCTCACCTGCACGACATGAGAAGCAACGTCCTCGACAGGAACAGTTGTGCGTGTTGGGTTGATATTGTCTGTAATGTCCTGTAGCGTGAGTTGAGTTTCTTTCTATTTGTTTGTCTAAGCTAAGCATTGCATGCTCCATCTTGAGTGGGGGTGTTGGTGTGTTTGGTTGTGCGCCATAGGTATGGGAGATGGGTAAACGGATCTCCCCAGTATCCATTTACCTCATCCAAGAGTTTAGTCTCACATCTACCAGCGGTGGGACTTGGAGGCTTTGTGGAGGCTATATAAGGAGCCCTAGACCTCCTGTATCAGATGAAAAAAGTGCAATAGACACACCAGCCCTCTGAGGCATTCTCCCGTGGTTTCATCCCGCTCCTTAGGGAGTAGGGTTCCACGTTAAAATCTTCTTGTTCTTATTGCTTTATCTTTATTTCTAATTCCACTTCCGCTTCCTATTTTCTAACGTAAATTAATATATGTACATCTAGAATACTTCAATAATTTTATTTTGCACTCAAAAACACTTCTTCTTGAAGATTATCCCAATACATATTCTCAAATCGCCCAAAAACAATAGGATGCAAGCTCCTGTCCTAGGATAAAATAACATACAAGCCTAATGTTGAAATTTATTTTATCTTTCTCTATTTCATATATTTTCTTTTCTTTTCTTTTTGTCCCTATTATATAATTTGTCTAATATGGTTTCATCTCTCTTCATATAAGGAAACCCTATGACCTCATGAATTATCAATTCATTAGTTTCTCTCTATATGATATCAGAGCAACAATCCTACCCTAGACCAGACCCCACCTGCCAGCTACCCTCACCTCTCCTCCGTTGTCGCTGACCACTGTTCCTCACGCGTTTACGTCATCGTATCGACTCAAGAAGGGGTTGTTGTTTACGTTCGACCAAAGGGTGTCCACATACCCTATGGCAGTGTCGTAGCACCACCCAACACCAGCTGACGACTGCTCTAGCATCGCCTAGACCCATTCGAGGTGTCTCCTAAACCTTCAAAGGGGTTGCAATCACTACATAGGGACCCTTCTAGCATCCCTTGCACTGACATCTTGGGTTTGTCACATCCGAACTCATTTAGGGTTCAATTGTATTGGTGTGAGACCTCTTCGTTCACCTTTGTGCATCACAAGGTAATGGTCTGATTTTGTCCTATTAATGATAAAATCAGACAGTTAGATTCACCTGTATGCACTAAAGCGCTTCCTCGGTAGATGGGAATGGTTGTGGCACAAGTCTGCATATACAACTTATTCCTTATATGTTTGTATAGACACATTTGATTCGGTCTACAATCTTGGTCTTAGTCTTTGGCATCATGTCAGAAAGCAAGGTCAACATCTCATCCTTGGGCGCCTTCTCATGTCAGGCATCCATAGTCAAGATGGATGGGACCAACTACGAGTTGTTGACCATGCAGTTCATAAGCCTTATGCAGTCCGCTAGGAAGAAGCACATTCTAACCTAGGAAGAGCCGACTAGATGTGTTTGACCCCTCTTCTCTTGTGTTTCAGGACATACTTACAAGCAAGGTGATTGGATGTGGCTGTGAGCAACTGGGTCTCTACAGACTGGCCCAACCTCCATATAATGAGGCTTCATCCATTCCTACTTGATCAATCTCTCCATACATGTAAAATTTTTTGATTTAGTCGCATTCCTCTGCAAAAGGTGTGTCATGTCCTTCTATTGGTATCTTCTTGATCCACCTTTCAGTGTGAGGCCTACCATCTTGGGAAGCATCATCGATCTCCCTTTCCTTCTCGTCAGAGTGGTAGTAGCAGTAGCCTATTTGAGTTAGTTTATTTTTATATTTGGGGTCCCAGTCATATTAATGACTATTAGGTGAAAATTTTCTATCTCATAACAGTTGATGATTTTTCTAGACTGTCGTGGATTTTTCTTTCGAAAAACAATAAGGCTGGGTCTGTTATTCAATCTTTATTTATGAAATAAAGAATATTTCTCTACTACGATCAAGTATATTCGCTCTAACAATGCATTGGAGTTCTGCATTTTACAACATGTTCAGTTCTTCCGGTCACATGGCATTATACTCCAGCCTTCGTGTGCATACGCTTCTCAGCAAAACAGTATTGATGAACACAAATATTATCAATAATGATGTATGCTAACACTCGTTAGATTCTTCTTGTTTTATGTGATTTCAATCATTTAATAGTGATGCTTTTATCTTGTAAATCATTTTTTAGGATTTTTATCACTTGTGCCCACTAAAATAGTGCAATATCAGTTAGGCCCTCTTTTTGAAAATATCAGTTGTGCCCCCTACTTCTTGTCGTTCTATAACTTGTACCCTTCTTTTACTTTAGTTGTCAATTAGTTGAACTTAACCATGATTTTTTCAAATCATTATAAAGTAAAGAAGGGCATAATTGTCCAATCCCCTCATCTGAACCTTCTCATCCACAGAAGTAGCTCACTGCCTCGAACCTCCCCTACTTTTCGTACCCTGCGATCAAAATATTGTATGTCATGACATCCCTATCAATCCCGAGCTTCTCTATCTCCTCTGATGTCCTCACAACATCATTGTACATCCCCATCTTGACATAGATAGACAACGAAGTGTTGAAGAACACTCTGTCCATCGGGATCCTTAGTGCCTTCCCCTCCTTGTGGAGCTTCAACGCCTCGTCGTACCTCTCTAGTTTCAAGTACCTATCCTTCATTGTGCTCTATGTAGCCACATTTGGCTGCACTTTATGCGTGTTCATCTCTAACATGATCTCGACCGCTAGCTCCATATTCCCACACTTACACACAACATCGATGAAGGTGTTGCAAGTGAAGGCATCTCTTCCAACTCCTAGGAGGATCATCTCGTCGAACATCGCTCGTGTCTTCTCCTAACGACCCGTTCGACTGCAACCGACGAGCAGGAAATTGAATGTGATCTGGTCAGGTCGCACCTGATTCCTCAACATCTCCAAGAAGACCTCGATCATCCTGTGAAGGTCCTCCCCACCCTTGACGTAAGCATCGATCAGAGTGTTGTAGGTGATGTTGTTGGGCTTCATCTCGACAGCCTTCATCGACTCAATAGATCCATAGCATCAGCAATCATCACATTCCGTGTGTAAGCGGCTATGAGAGCAGAGTAGGCGTAGACAATGTTGTCATATCCATCGGTAATCCCATTGTCGAAGAGCTCCTTGGTGAGGTCAGCCCTGCCCATCTTCCCCAATGCGCCGATGAGGGTAGTTAGCAGCTTCGATGACGCCACGCATACATGGCATTGCAAAATGGAAGCATTGTAGGGCCTTGCGGTGGTTTCCCTGCTTGCTGATCTTGCATATCAGGAAGTCGTAGTCGTCTGCGTCAGAGAGAGTAAGGTTGGAGCTATAGAGAATGTCGATGATGCTCTTTGCGTCGGAGCTGGCGTGGCCGAGGTGGGTGAGGCAGTGGAGTTAGGAGGTGGAAGGCCAGTGGGTGGCGTCGACGGTGTAGCGGGGGCGGCCGAGGTTGCGCTTGGGGACGACCCGAGTGGAGCGTGCACCGTGGAACTCCAGGCCCAGCTCAGGGACGGTGGAGTCAGAGGGGGAAGGTACGGAAGGGGGCCTCTGGGAGGGTTTGTGGTCATGACCGTGGCTGCGCGGGTGCCTGTGGAGGTGGTTGAGGGGGTTCTGGACAGGGTGGGGCTTCGTGGAGGGGTACGAGTAAGGTGGAGGCATTGAGGAAGCCATGGCTGTTGCAATCGAGAAGATCGCAATGGTAGCTGAGAAAGAGTGGGTAAATGTTGGAAGGAAAGACCACATGTAGTGAAGGAGGAGGGGCTGGAGGGGGCAGGGCTGGGGAGGAGGGGTGGAGGAGGAGGAGGTTGTTGGAGGGAGGAAGAGTGAAGGACATATCTACTTGCCTGTGCATGTTTTTACTTTATTAGATCATGTGCTATTTTTGGTATAACAGGATTATGACCTGAATCACATGGAAGCTGCCACCATGGCACATTTCCAACAAAGAGAACTGGCATTAAATGAAATAACTGATTGTCGTGAACATATGCCTCCATTCCCACAAGTTCACTTAAATCCAAATGAAAAGTCAAGCTCTACTGATCTATCGGCCCAGTCTGCTACCATCATGGGTAATTCGAAGTTAAATATATCATCAATTGAATGACTATGATGTTTCTTGCGTTTCAAAGAAACTAACACATTTTTTATTACTTTAGATACACCCACCGATATTTTGCTGCATATTGAAGATCTATTTCCTCCACTAGAGGGGAGCATCTTTAACTGTGAATATGAAAGCTTTGACAAATTTCCATGGGAAAATGAAGAACATTCAGTGGAGCCAACTGCACTCGTACTCAATAATGATGTATGTTAACACTCGTTATATTATTCTTTTTATGCGATCTCCATCATTTAATGTCGATGCTTTATCTTGTAAATCATTTGTTTCTTGATTTATTAACGTTTATAAGATGCTTGAGTCAAGTTCCAACTCTAAGTGTTATGCTTATTGTTTGTCAAAATAGGAGCACTTGTTGATTGATGTAGGAGATACTGATATGAATCTGCAACCAAGAGACTTCCCTCTGGATGGTTCAATTGATTTGAATGATTTTATGCACCAAGGAACGCTGATAATCAGATATTTAAATGAGAATCTAAGCTTACTGGCTGTCTGGATTATGATTCTGCCATTAACGGTAGACTTTAGTCACACATCCTACACTTATATGGACAAAATCACGAGATGGTTTTATTTGATATAATTTGTTATATATTCAGGAAAATAATACCTTATTCTTTTTCACATTAGGCATGCCTTCCAGTACAATTCTCCAATTTAAAGATACGGTAACACCGTTTTAGTATCAGTATCTGGTTAGTATCTGTCCTAAACGACCTCCGCTCCAATTCTAAAATATGGTAACACCATTTTAGTATATGTCCATATCTCTACTTGTATTTAAAATAGATAAAAATATGGTGAGACCTATAATTGTATCAGTATCTGGTTATTTGCATCTCTATTCACATCACATCGTATAAATGCCGATATTTTACGTGATGAAAAATAAAAGCAACTTCGATGACGTGATTGTGCAAAGCTTTTGCTTCATATTTTCAAGACCCTGAGTTAGAAACAGTAACAGAAATGGTTCAATTAATGTGTGAGAAAAAATGGAAACAAAAAAAGGGGAAATAAGAAGGAGAAACTGGAAAGAAAGAATTAGCAAATAGAGATAAAAAAGGTGGAAAGACGTAAGAGGATTCAAAAAAGAGGAAAAAATGAAGAAATATGGAAAAAAAAAAACGGAAAAATTGAAAAGAGAATAAAAACTGAAAAAAGAAAGAAAGAGGACATGGAAAAGTAAAGAAAACAGAGAGATGAAGGAAGTTTTTTTTATCAATTTAGAGAGATGAATACAGTAGTTGATGATCCATCTCATCAAACGTTTCTTTGTAGGTGGGAAATCACAGACTTAATCCCATTTCAGATTCAAATGATCACATGAGCTTTGGAAGATCTTCCTCTCTTTATATGGATACTGACGTCTAAGTTGATCTAACTATATTGGTTTAGTTTATCATGTTCTTCCATGAAGATCTTATTATCTCTTTATTGGAGTTTTAAGTTCAATGTCTTCGTGGCATTGGCTACAGGGATGCTGCCTTTTCTTGTAAGGGATGCATTCACTGTTTTCTTATTTTGGCAAAGTCTAACTACATCATGCAAGGATTTAGAAGGGAATGAATGAAATTTAAATGCATGCACAAGAGATAAGTTCATTTTCTATATTGTGGCATGTTAGTATTTTTTATTACTTCACTAATAGTTTGATTTCTTTTTTGTTGGAATTATGTTCAGAGGCAGGGAACTCTTCAATTGGTCATTCTGAGAAAGGATTTTTCTGGACTATGTCCTTGGCAAAATTATTTAGAGGTTTTCATACCTATATGATGTGTACAAAGAAATAAATTCCTTTCCTGTTATGTTTTTGTTGGTTTTGCTGTTAAGGTGTGCTCTATTCGCCAGAAAATATAGGAAATTGGTAGTACTATGGAAAATGGCTTGGTGAGATTTTTGGAAGTGTGGGTATCGTACATAAAGTTAATTGTTATCTAGATTTGCTTATAGTTGTAGTTTGAATTTTATGCTTGCAATTATGTTCTGTTTGGAATTTATTGTCTTAGGTTCTTTTTACAAGGGATTTTCAAGAGAAGAATTGGTGTGGACCCAAGATTGGGCATATGCAACATGATTTATATTTTAAAACTATGTAAGTTATAAGGACTGTCCCAAATGGAGACTTTACAAACACGATTACATTTTCCACGAAAAAACATCACGCTTGAAGATTATCCCATTTACATATTATACCCAAATGACCTCAAAAAACAAGAGGCCACAAGCTCCCGTCCTAGGATAAAATAGCATACATACCTAATAAAGGACTAAAAACTTAGATCCCCGGAGAAATCCAACCAGTTAGCCCCAACTTGCTCTAAGACTCTAAACCCCTCTGAACCTCGAGTTAGAGAATAAAATGCATTCTAGGCCCTTCGAAGCATCTAAACATCTTAGGAACAAAACATTATTGTCACGTATGTTCAGAGATACATTTATCTTTCCCTCTTTTATGTATTTCTATTTCATCAGTCTCTAGTATGCAATTTACCAGCCAAGTTTTCTTCTCTCTATGTAAAAAAATCTTAGGGCCACTTGAAAAATATGTTATTATTTTTTCCACATGGTATCATAGCGACGATCCTAGACCGGAACTTTGTTCCCTAGTCCCTCCCCTACCCATCAACCCTCCTTCCCCGCTCATGTGTGCCCATCACTACCACTAGCTACATGTAACATCCGGATTTTGCCTAACCGGAACCGGACACGATTAGAGTCTAAATAACCCAATAAAGTTATTAGGCAAAATTAGACAACCTAAAACGATCAATTGATCATAAATCAAAAGTTGTTCGGGTGAAATCGACCAAAAATCGATCGCTTTGTAATTCGTGCCGCGAAAAGCCGCGACGCAAATTCGGAAACTGCAAAACGAACCGAGACCATCATTATATCCGATTTGACGATACAAAACCAACGGAATTGATCGTTAGTCAATCAGAGGTCGTTTGATATTTTAAAACCGTAAAATTTAACCTTCAACAAAATCTGTATCCGAAAATTTCGGGTATTCAAAACTCGACCGAAAGTATATCAACATTATACTCATTTTGATCGTCGTGCAAACACGATCAAATCGAGATATCGTACGTCAAAATCTGAGACTCAACGTACGTGTACGGTCAACTTTAAAGTTTGTTAAAAAAAAGAGAAAGATGTGTTTAGCAATTAAATTAGTTATTATTAAGTCTTTACACAGTCTCGGTTAAAAATATATATATAATATAAGCAGCAGGTCTGCTTTTCTAGGAAATTATGCAAAAAAAAATATATAATCCAGTTGGCAATGCAATACCTCCACCTGGTCTTAAATTCCTCTCCATTTGGCATCAAGACAATCTTTTCTCTTACTTAAAAAGGGACGAAGCCCCTCTTCCTTCCCACTTCCTTTCTCTCTCTTTCACAAAAAAAAAAACCCTCCAATTCCAGCGTAGATAACATCTCCAGCCACCCTATTTTCTGTTGAAACTTTCCCCGTTCCTTTTTACAACTCTTATATCTGCTGGAGCCCAGAATTTCATCCCCAAATCCAAGGACTGGAGTCTTCAATTCTTTGCAAAAACAGCAGCAAGAACTGCTACAGCAAATAGTCACTGCATGCATGCTCTTGTTCCTCCAAATTGAGGCATTCAAAGGTACATTCCCTAGCCCTTCTTTGCTGCCTTACATGAATTTCAGATACTATGAAAACTCTTCTTATGTCTACACTCCTGCATGGTCATAGTGGCCTCGGTTCATCAACATTTCTCTCATGAAAACAATCAAATCATAAGCATCATTCTGGGTGCATATCCTTTTCACAAAAAAAAAAGAAAGATCCACCTGTGCCACCATCTTTGCTGCTATTATTGCTACTGCATCTTGTATATTGGACAATTATACTAACCTCATCTAAAAGCTGAACTCTCTAATATCTAATTATATTGATTGGAAGTTTTGATGTTGAAATGGTTATCTTTTTATATTGCTTAATCTCTGCTCTTCCATCTTTCTCATGTGACTGAATAGTCTCCTTTTGTGAACTAAATTTTTGGTGAAACAGAAATTGCAGAGTCAAGGAAAATTATTCAACCAAATCATTATCAGCACGAAGTATTTTATTTAGATGAGCTTCAGACTTTTGGAAAGCAATTAGTCAGGTTATTGAAAATTGTTAGATATTGAGTTAAAATTTGGTAAGAATATCAAAATTAATGGGAAGACTGTTATAGTAGAGGGTGGCAGTCAACTAAAAAAAATAGGGAAGATCAGACATTATTAAAATTCAAAGACCACATCTAAGCTTGAGTATTAAAGAGCATTGGCAGCTAAGTCCTGCGAATTCTATTGCAGATCAAAGTGCATACTTCATTGGCCTATTTAATAATATTATAGCTGTTAAAATACTGATCTATAATCAAATAATCCCAAGAACTATAAATATACTGTTTACAACAGTCCTGGAATCATATTTGTTTTGCTGCATTGATAATTTCTTCAAGATTTATAATTCCAGAAAGAAGAATCATGATCTTCATGGGAAGCACTATAATATAAACTTTTATTTCCACATCTAACTACATAAATGCTCATAGTCAGGATTAGGACCAAACCATGAAAGAAATGTCTACATTTCTATTTGACTCATAATTATCATTCCAGAAAAAAAATTTATCAATTACCAATACCTATAGTATGGAGTCGGCCTTGCTTCATTTACTTGTAACAAAGAATCACCACCAGTCATACATACTAAGAGTCAATACAAAAGGAATACATGTTCATTTCTATTAGATCTCATTCCTTGAAGTTTCAAGGAGATCATGGGTACATGTCTGGGTAGCCTTCCAACTTTTGACTATATCTTAGTTTCGATGAAGATTTCTAAATCATATTTCAACATGTAAAATATACTAAGTAAAGGTAGAGTGGTGTTGGTCTAGATTCATGCAAAAAAAATGACGTCACTAAGGTAAACTTTCACCTAGAACAAGAACTTACTCCACTTTTGAACATCAAGATCGTCCCTATAAATATGAAGATTTTAATAATGACTTATAATTATAGTGCCGGTCATGGTGGCTTTCACGTTTGACCGTGCGAGAGCGCGGTGACTCTCACCTGGGCGGAGGAAAGGAAGCCCAGTTAGGGCAGCGGCCGCCAAGTGCGCGGTTCTAGGATCCCAGTCCTTTCACGGTTTTTACGCGAGCTCGCAGTGTTTTTACGCCTCGTTGGGATCCCGACTTAGACCAGTTCCGCTGACCCTGTCTTTTAGGATACCCAGGCGGGGATCCTTGGTTTTCGATTTTTCGTACGAGCTCGTTCGCCTGTACTAGTCAGGCGGGTTTCTAGAGCGACTTTTCTAGGGAGTCTCTCTCACCCGTCTCAGTGGCGTAGTTGGGAAGTAGACCTATCCCTCTATTGGACCGCGCTTCCAATTAGAGGGCGAGACGGAAGAGCCATTCGTAGGCTTCTTCACCGCTTGAGTTACTTCGCCAACAGACTTGGTGATTCTATATCTAGATCATCCATATCTACATCTACAACATCAGGAGTTATATCTGAAACATTGAAGTTAAAAATTGGAGAAGTTATGATCAAAAGACTATTCTCGCTACCCAAGAATTTTAAATAAATTAATAGATCTTTACAATCTTAACTTTTCCATTTTCACTCACCAACATGATCTCTGAAGAAAATGATATATGCATTCACACTCACACTCATGAATACTCAAATACTATATGTCACATGTGGGAAATGCTG
This sequence comes from Ottelia alismoides, assembly GCA_037367405.1. Classification (NCBI taxonomy): domain Eukaryota; kingdom Viridiplantae; phylum Streptophyta; class Magnoliopsida; order Alismatales; family Hydrocharitaceae; genus Ottelia; species Ottelia alismoides. The sequence goes on from JAZKJV010000331.1 coordinate 486,944, forward strand.
GGTTATGGGACAAACATTTGAGATGTTTACAAGTAGTCTGAAAAACCTTTTTATTTACGCAAGTAGATGTAGATTTTTCAGGTACCACCTTTCTACTTGCCTGCTTTTGCACATATTAAATGTCTAGTTATTTTTATAAGTTTTTAGGAGGAACCAGTAATGGCTGACGCCTCTTCTTTCCTAACGTGTTTGGCAGGCAAACAGCCTGCAGTTTAGTGGCAGCTCAGTAGCTATACATGCTTCCTGGAGACAGAGTATACACTAGACGGTATGAATTACTTTGTCTCAGTTTTTGTTCAGATAATGATGTAAATGCTATCTCTTTTGTATCACACTTTGGGATATATGTTGTAAAATGGAAGATCCTTGTACATGTTGTAAACTGATATGAATATTAATGAAAAGAATTTTGGTGCCATTTGTTTCTTTTACTTTGTGGTTATGTGATGGAAATGAATGTCATAATTGCGCGAAAAATTTTCCCTGCTTTTCTACAACTTCCTGCGATCTCATGTGAATAATAGTGCGAGTGTGTGATTAACGGGTACCCGGATCCTGAGGGGTTCACAGTTTGGTATCAGAGCAGTGGTACCCCGATACGCACATTCGCAGTATTTCGATTCCGATCGTATTAAGTTCTCGGATAGCGACAGTCTTCCGACATGTCGTGAGTCCAAGAAGGGAAATATGACATTCATATTCAATAACCACAGATGTCACCAATTTCATTAATTTTCATATTATATCCCAAGAAGAGAGAAGCATTTATGATAAAGATCTGTCTAGGGCATCCTTATGACTAATTATGGTCCTTATGCAGAGCCATGGCATCTCGACCAGGTCAGGATACTTCTGATCAGCTGGCACGCATACTGAGCGCACTTACCGATCTTCAGCAGCAACAGGCTGCTATGAGAGGCCAGCAGGAGCAGATATTGGCCCAGCAGACCGAGATTGCTGACAGGCAGACGGACATAGAGATGAGATTTGAGGACCTGTCAGATTTCACGTACCATCCATCACAGGATTGAACACGACAGGACCAGCACCAGTCTGTTGAGGTGGAGCAGCCTCATCCTGACGATCCACTAGAGGGCATTCCAGAGCATGGAGCTGAGGAGGATGCATACTTAGACAGGGAGCAGGACCCTGTTAACTTTGCTGGCGAGGATGCACACGAGTATTCAGCCATTCACAGGCATCAATCGGTCTTCACTTCTTATCAACGGGCCAACATACCCTTGTTCGAGGGCACAGGTCCACCAGATGATGCTGAGCAGTGGCTGAAGAGAGTAATGAAGGTGCTCAGGACGATTCATGCGCCACGAAACACGTGGCTATCTTTCATAGAGTATTCACTGACAGACTTCTATCTTTCATAGAGTATTCACTGACAGACTTCGCCGAGCGATGGTGGGAGGCCGTAGTGTCCGAGTTAGGCCGAGAGCCTACTTGGAATGATTTCGAGACTAGGTTCAGAGCCCACTTCTTTTCTGCGAAGTGGAAGGAGTCCCAGCGCCGACTGTTTGCAGAGCTTCGTCAGGGACAGATGACAGCCAGGGATTACTTTATCAGATACACAGAGCTGTCACGACATACACGAGCGGCTGGCGCATTTCCAGAGGAGAATCTGGAAAAGTTCATTGGCGGCATAGAGAGGAGGTGCAGGAGAAGCTGGCAGGGCTACACATCACTTCCATCTCCGAAGCTACCGATGCTGCGGAGAAATTCAAGGACATTAGAGGGAGACGTTTCGGGAGCTCGTCTGGAGCAGCACCTAGACCACGGCGATCTTTTGGACCGATACGTCGACCGTTTCAGCAGCAGAGGTCAGACAGACGGTTCCGTCCTACAGGTTCGTCCTTCACAGGCAGTGCTCGCTCTTCCCCATCGACTACTTTAGGAGGAGTACTTGCCGGACGTGGCATAGAGTCCGCTCGACCATCTGGGTCGCAGCTAGTAGACCGACCACCAGCCGGACCAGCTCGGAGTACATGCACAGCTACTCCACCTACCAGGCCAGTCAGATGCTATCGATGTCACGAGTGGAGACATTACCGAGCACAGTGCCCACAGGCTTCTGGCGAGCCTCAGCCACAGCCTTCACAGTCACAGCCTCAGACACAGCGTTCAGGGAGTTTCCGTGGTAGGAACTCCAATTTTAGGCGACAGCAGCAGAGACAGACGCAGAGTGTGGCGGGATCTAGTGCTGCATCAGCCAGGCAGGGACAGTTACATGCCGTTACTGAGGAACAGGCACGTTCAGCGGCTACTGTGGTGAAAGGTATGGTCTCAGTCTTGGGTCGACCTTTCCATGTTTTATTCGATTCCGGCGCGACACACTCTTTCCTTGCTTCGAGGTTGCTTGTTTCTTTAGATAGAGTTGCAGAGACGCTATCTTCTCCATATCACATCCGAGGGCCAGGTGGCCAGTTATTCATTATTTCACTGATAGTCAGGCTCTTGCCCGTACTGATTGGCGGTCATGAGATGATCGCAGATTGTCTACTTCTGCAGCTTGATGAGTTCGACTTGATTTTGGGCATGGATTGGTTATCCACTCATCATGCACTTGTTGATTGCTTTAGGAAGACGGTTGTCTTCAGGATTCCTGATCTACCCGAGTTCACTTTTGAGGGTACTTTGCATGACTCCACCATGGAGTATATTTCAGTGTTGCGGGCTCAGCGACTTGTTGATCAGGGTTGTGATACATATCTTGCATTTATTCGGGAGGTATCTGACCATGAGCCGATGATACAGGACATCCGAGTAGTCTCAGAATACCCTGACGTGTTTCCTGACGAGCTACCAGGATTACCTCCTGAGAGAGAGATCGAGTTCGAGATCACATTGCTGCCAGATACACAGCCGATCTATATGACACCATATCGCATGGCACCAGCCGAGTTGAGGGAGCTGAAAGTACAGTTGCAGGAGTTACTTGATTTGGGATTTATAAGGCCGAGCACTTCACCTTGGGGTGCTCCGGTTCTATTTGTCAAGAAGAAGGATGGATCCATGAGACTGTGCATCGATTACATGCAGCTAAACAAGAGAACGGTGAAGAACCGTTATCCTTTGCTGCGCATCGATGATTTATTCGATCAGCTCCAGGGATCTTCGGTTTTCTCGAAGATCGATCTTCGCTCAGGCTACCATCAGCTGAGGATTCGTGAGTCGGATATTCTGAAGACAGCCTTCAGGACACGCTATGGACACTACGAGTTTGTGGTGATGCCGTTTGGGCTCACCAATGCACCTGCGGCTTTCATGGATATGATGAACAAGATCTTCCGTCCATACTTGGAGAAGTTTGTAGTGGTGTTCATCGATGACGTGCTCATCTATTCACGGAATGAATGGAATCATGCGAATGATCTACGGATTGTCTTAGATACATTGCGGGAGCACAAGCTATATGCCAAGTTGAGCAAGTGCGAGTTCTGGTTATCTCAGGTCTCATTTCTCGGGCATATCATTTCTGGAGCAGGCATTGCAGTTGATCCTGCAAAGATATATGCAGTTATGTCTTGGGAGCTGCCCAAGACGATTACTCAGATTCGGAGCTTCCTCGGATTAGCGGGCTATTACAGATGCTTTGTCAACGGATTTTCACGCATTGTTCGTCCTCTGATACGACTGACGCAGAAGGGAGTTCCATTTATTTGGGATGATTCATGTGAGCAGGCCTTCCAGACACTGAAGGAGAGGTTGACTACAGCACCTATTCTTGCTCTTCCTTCAGGCACTCAGGACTATGCAGTATACACAGATGCATATGGAGAAGGTCTAGGAGCAGTGTTGATGCAGAGAGGACAGGTGATTACTTACGCATCACGGCAGTTGAGACCGCACGAGCGGAACTACCCCACACATGACTTAGAGTTGGCGGCAGTTGTCTTCGCCTTGAAGATCTGGCACCACTATCTATAAGGGGTGAACTTCGAGATTTTCACAGATCATAAGAGCCTAAAGTACATCTTTGATCAGAAGGAGTTGAACATGAGACAGCGCAGATGGCTCGAGCTGCTGAAGGATTATGATTGCACGATCTCTTACCATCCTGGTAAGGGAAACGTGGTGGTTGATGCACTTAGTAGGAGAGCGCATGCAGAGGGTACGGCGAACTGACTATATAAATGGGATACGCTTGCTGCTTTGACCGATTGGCATCCTCAGGAGAGCGCATCCATTTCTACCACCGTACCTCCACGATACAGTAGTCTTTGGGATCGTATAGTAGAGGGCCAGAAGACCGATCCTTGGATTCATGATAGATACATGCGCGCTGTCAAGTACGAAGTTGATGATTTTGTCGTAGTAGAGTCTATTTTATGGAAGGCAGGACGGGTCGTTGTACCCAATGACGAGCAGCTTCGCAGAGACATTCTCGATGAGGCACACAGTTCACGGTTATGTATCAATCCAGGCAGTACAAAGATGTACCGTGATCTGCGTCGACATTTCTGGTGGGATGGAATGAAGCGCGATGTGGCGCTACATATCAGCAGATGCATGACCTGTCAGATGGTCAAGGCTGAGCACAGGAGACCGTCAGGATTACTGCAGTATCTCCCCATTCCCGAGTGGAAGTGGGAGAGCATTTCTATGGATTTTGTCACGAGATTGCCGAAGACACCAGGTGGCCATGATTCCATATGGGTCGTTATTGATAGGTTGACCAAGTCAGCCCATTTCATACATGTCAACACGACTTATACTCCATCTAGGTTGGCCAAGCTCTATGTGCAGAACATTATCAGGCTGCATGGTATACCACGAGAGGTGGTGTCTGACAAGGATTCGAGATTTACATCTCATTATTGGCATCAGTTCATGTCAGCACTACAGACAAAGCTGAAGATGAGTTCTGCATACCATCCGCAGACAGACGGGCAGAGTGAGCGCACCATTCAGACGCATGAGGATCTACTTTGTGCATGCACTTTGGAGTGGAAAGGGTCCTGGAAGGACCATTTGCCTTTGGTGGAATTCACGTACAACAACAGCTATCACTCCAGTATCGGCGTGGCACCATTCGAAGCCCTATACGGGCGGAGATGCCTCACACCTCTCAGTTGGCGTGAGGTAGGCGATCATGCTCTTTACTCCGTGGATCTCTTGGAGGAGACCGCGAGAGCTGTTGATCTTGTGAGATAGAGGCTTCTGACGGCACAGAGTCGCCAGAAGAGTTATGCAGACCGTCGGAGGAGAGACTTAGAGTTTCAGGTAATCTAATTATTTTCTCCTCATCCACTCAATTATGATATATATGTGTTCAACTTAATCTCATACTAATGATATTCCTATAAATTATAGGTTGGAGATTGGGTATTTCTCCGTGTATCTCTCATGAAGGGAGTACTGAGATTTGGTGTTCGTGGCAAGCTCGCACCGCGATATGTGGGTCTGTTTGAGATTCTTGCGAGAGTGGGGAAAGTGGCCTACCGAGTAGCCCTTCCTCCACATCTATCAGCTATTCATGATGTCTTCCATATATCCAACCTGAGGAAGTATGTCCACGACCCTCGACACATTATCAGTTACGAGAATCTCGATGTAGAGCCGGATCTGACTTATGAGGAGAAGCCAGCCCAGATACTTGACCGTGCTGTAAGGAAGCTTCGCAGCAAAGAGATTTCATTGGTCAAGGTTTTGTGGCATCGTCACGGAGTCAAAGAGGCGACTTGGAAGACCGAAGCGGACATGCGGGAACGATACCCGCAGCTTTTCTGAGGTAATAATTGAAACAAGCTTTTATAATTAAATATATGTTAAAAAAAATATGGCTTGTTTTCTCTTTGAGGTTTTTATGAGTTCAAAACCCTTTGAGGTTTTTATGGACATATGAAATTCCAACAAGACACCTAATAGCCTTAACTCGAGTCTCGAGGATGAGACTCCCTTTGAGGTTTTTATAATTGTAACATCCGGATTTCGCCTAACCGGAACCGGACACGATTAGAGTCTAAATAACCCAATAAAGTTATTAGGCAAAATTAGACAACCTAAAACGATCAATTGATCATAAATCAAAAGTTGTTCGGGTGAAATCGACCAAAAATCGGTTGCTTTGTAATTCGTGCCGCGAAAAGCCGCGACGCAAATTCGGAAACTGCAAAACGAACCGAGACCATAATTAGATCCAATTTGACGATACAAAACCAACGGAATTGACCGTTAGTCAATCAGAGGTCGTTTGATATTTTAAAACCGTAAAATTTAACCTTCAACAAAATCCGTATCCGAAAATTTCGGGTATTCAAAACTCGACTGAAAGTATATCAACATTATACTCATTTTGATCGTCGTGCAAACACGATCAAATCGAGATATCGTACGTCAAAATCTGAGACTCAACGTACGTGTACGGTCAACTTTAAAGTTTGTTAAAAAAAAAGAGAAAGATGTGTTTAGCAATTAAATTAGTTATTATTAAGTCTCTACACAGTCTCGGTTGTAAATATATATATATATATATAATATAAGCAGCAGGTCTGCTTTTCTAGGAAATTATGCAAAAAAAATATATAATCCAGTTGGCAATGCAATACCTCCACCTGGTCTTAAATTCCTCTCCATTTGGCATCAAGACAATCTTTTCTCTTACTTAAAAAGGGACGAAGCCCCTCTTCCTTCCCACTTCCTTTCTCTCTCTTTCACAAAAAAAAACCCCTCCAATTCCAGCGTAGATAACATCTCCAGCCACCCTATTTTCTGTTGAAACTTTCCCCTTTCCTTTTTACAACTCTTATATCTGCTGGAGCCCAGAATTTCATCCCCAAATCCAAGGACTGGAGTCTTCAATTCTTTGCAAAAGCAGCAGCAAGAACTGCTACAGCAAATAGTCACTGCATGCATGCTCTTGTTCCTCCAAATTGAGGCATTCAAAGGTACATTCCCTAGACCTTCTTTGCTGCCTTACATGAATTTCAGATATTATGAAAACTCTTCTTATGTCTACACTCCTGCATGGTCATAGTGGCCTCGGTTCATCAACATTTCTCTCATGAAAACAATCAAATCATAAGCATCATTCTGGGTGCATATCCTTTTCACAAAAAAAAAGAAAGATCCACCTGTGCCACCATCTTTGCTGCTATTATTGCTACTGCATCTTGTATATTGGACAATTATACTAACCTCATCTAAAAGCTGAACTCTCTAATATCTAATTATATTGATTGGAAGTTTTGATGTTGAAATGGTTATCTTTTTATATTTCTTAATCTCTGCTCTTCCATCTTTCTCATGTGACTGAATAGTCTCCTTTTGTGAACTAGATTTTTGGTGAAACAGAAATTGCAGAGTCAAGGAAAATTATTTAACCAAATCATTATCAGCACGTAGTATTTTATTTAGATGAGCTCCAGACTTTTGGAAAGCAATTAGTCTGGTTATTGAAAATTGTTAGATATTGAGTTAAAATTTGGTAAGAATATCGAAATTAATGGGAAGACTGTTATAGTAGAGGGTGGCAGTCAACTAAAAAAAATAGGGAAGATCAGACATTATTAAAATTCAAAGACCACATCTAAGCTTGAGTATTGAAGAGCATTGGCAGCTAAGTCCTGCGAATTCTATTGCAGACCGAAGTACATACTTCATTGGCCTATTTAATAATATTATAGCTGTTAAAATACTGATCTATAATCAAATAATCCCAAGAACTATAAATATACTGTTTACAACAGTCCTGGAATCATATTTGTTTTGCTGCATTGATAATTTCTTCAAGATTTATAATTCCAGAAAGAAGAATCATGATCTTCATGGGAAGCACTATAATTTAATCTTTTATTTCCACATCTAACTACATAAATGCTCATAGTCAGGATTAGGACCAAACCATGAAAGAAATGTCTACATTTCTATTTGACTCATAATTATCATTCCAGAAAAAAAATTTATCAATTACCAATACCTATAGTATGGAGTCGGCCTTGCTTCATTTACTTGTAAGAAAGAATCACCACAAGTCATACATACTAAGAGTCAATACAAAAGGAATACATGTTCATTTCTATTAAATCTCATTCCTTGAAGTTTCAAGGAGATCATGGGTACATGTCTGGGTAGCCTTCCAACTTTTGACTATATCTTAGTTTCGATGAAGATTTCTAAATCATATTTCAACATGTAAAATATACTAAGTAAATGTAGAGTGGTGTTGGTCTAGATTCATGCAAAAAAAACGACGTCACTAAGGTAAACTTTCACCTAGAACAAGAACTTACTCCACTTTTGAACATCAAGATCGTCCCTATAAATATGAAGATTTTAATAATGACTTATAATTATAGTGCCGGTCATGGTGGCTTTTACGCTTGACCGTGCGAGAGCGCGGTGACTCTCACCTGGGCGGAGGAAAGGAAGCCCAGTTAGGGCAGCGGCCGCCAAGTGCGCGGGTCTAGGATCCCAGTCCTTTCACGGTTTTTACACGAGCTCGCAGTGTTTTTACGCCTCGTTGGGATCCCGACTTAGACCAGTTCCGCTGACCCTGTCTTTTAGGATACCCAGGCGAGGGATCCTTGGTTTTCCATTTTTCGTACGAGCTCGTTCGCCTGTACTAGTCAGGCGGGTTTCTAGAGTGACTTTTCTAGGGAGTCTCTCTCACCCGTCTCAGTGGCGTAGTTGGGGAGTAGACCTATCCCTCTATTGGACCGCGCTTCCAATTAGAGGGCGAGACGGAAGAACCATTTGTAGGCTTCTTCACCGCTTGAGTTACTTTGCCAACAGACTTGGCGATTCTATATCTAGATCATCCATATCTACATCTACAACATCAGGAGTTATATCTGAAACATTGAAGTTAAAAATTGGAGAAGTTATGATCAAAAGACTATTCTCGCTACCCAAGAATTTTAAATAAATTAATAGATCTTTACAATCTTAACTTTTCCATTTTCACTCACCAACATGATCTCTGAAGAAAATGATATATGCATTCACACTCACACTCATGAATACTCAAATACTATATATCACATGTGGGAAATGCTGGGTTATAGGACAAACATTTGAGATGTTTACAAGTAGTCTGAAAAACCTTTTTATTTACGCAAGTAGATGTAGATTTTTCAGGTACCACCTTTTGTACTTGCCTGCTTTTGCACATATTAAATGTCTAGTTATTTTTATAAGTTTTTAGGAGGTACCAGCAATGGCTGATGCCTCTTCTTTCCTAACGTGTTTGGCAGGCAAACAGCCTGCAGTTTAGTGACAGCTCAGTAGCTATACATGCTTCCTGGAGACAGAGTATACACTAGACGGTATGAATTACTTTGTCTCAGTTTTTGTTCAGATAATGATGTAAATGCTATCTCTTTTGTATCACACTTTGGGATATATGTTGTAAAATGGAAGATCCTTGTACATGTTGTAAACTGATATGAATATTAATGAAAAGAATTTTGGTGCCATTTGTCTCTTTTACTTTGTGGTTATGTGATGGAAATGAATGTCATAATTGCGCGAAAAATTTTCCCTGCTTTTCTACAACTTCCTGCGATCTCATGTGAATAATAGTGCGAGTGTGTGATTAACGGGTACCCGGATCCTGAGGGGTTCACACTACACATGTGTGTCTCCGCCAGCAAGCCCTCGCGAGAGGTTCTAGCAGCACTGCGGCACCCCTAGCGACCTTGCTAGCACCGCCGAGGGCACCATATCTCTGCCAACACTGACGACAACCCCTAGCGGTGGTCCCTAATTTTGCCTAGGACTCTACAACGACTTCTCGGTCCTCTCCTAGCGTCGATTAGCCCCTTTCGGTGCAATTCAAGGTCCCGCTAACCTTTTTTCCTTTCTCCTCGGTTCTTCTTTTGCATCCAAGGATCGTGAGAAGCTCGATTTTAGCATGAAAAAGTTGATTTCAGATCGATAAATTACCCCACTGGCGCTAATGTGGACTCAGATTTGAGGGGGGTGGTTGTGGTACAAGTTTGCACCCACAACCAAGTTCCACATGATTGTGTAGACGCCTTCGGATTGGTCTACAACTCTAGTTGAGTTCTATTCAATCTCTTTATCATCATGTCAAAAATCAAAAGTGACTTCTTTTCCGGTGCCTTCAAGGACCCGATGCCCATCGTGAAGATGGACGATCAATTATGATTTATGATCCCTGCAGTTCATGACCTTAATGCGGTGAAATAACAAGGAACATGTTTTTATGAAGCCAAAGTCGGCTGACAAGAATGGGTCGAATGCTTCATGGAAGCAAGATGACACATATGTATGTGCATGTCTCTTTAGAACTCTAACAGTAGAGATAACCAATGATGTTTTGTTCAGCCTACTGCCAAGGTAATATGTGATATTCTTTCCTCCACCAATGGTCAGGTGAAGAATGAGATCAAGATTTTCTAGCTACAGTATGAAATTTTCACGACCAGATAAATTGCTCATCCTCTGTACTCCTACTCTTTGCTTTGGGGCATGTTCAAGAAGTTGCACAGCTTCATGCTCGTGACCACATCTATTAAGCAACAAATGATGTACAAGAACATCACTTTGTGTTGAGATAAATGTTGTTTTTTGTCCTTTATTTATATTTCTTATTCCTCTGTCTATTTTATGTAATTTTCCTATAGGATTTTTCTCCTATATAAGAGAGCCATGGGGTCACAATTGAATGCAGCAATTCTTTCTCCTTTTCCAAATGGTATCAGAGTGGCAGTCCTACACCGGAGTTCTCATACTGCAAAACCCTAGCCCCATCGCCAAGTCTATGTGACGTCCCGAGATCCGAGTTACTCGTTTACACAACATTCGAGAGTTTAATTCACGATAGTTCGCATTGAGTACAAAAATACAAAGTTGGATGACGTTCACGATAATGGTATAAACCACATACAATCACATGTCACCATAAAAAGAAATGCATTCCACCAAGGTAACATTTCCAAAAAAATTCAAAACAAGCATCAAGTTGCATATAGCATAACATGTATCAAAAGAGAATTAAGTTTTAATACATGTATCTGAAAAATATGGAAAAGTGAGAGCAAGCACAAAAAAGACAACTACGAAAGATGTTATCCTGTATACCGTCAAAAAGATATCTTTGCTCGTCCACCAAAAACTAGGAATCTCATCACCCAAGATACTCCGCTAGAGGTGCCTTCCCTACCATCCATGTTAGGGACACGGAGACGTCAACAATTGTTGAGTACAAGCATTTCATATTTGTTGGGAAAAATCAAAGAGATTTTTATTTTTGAGAACTCTAGGCTCTCTTATATAGAGGAGAGACCTATGGGTAAATTATAAAAGATGAATATAAAGAAATGAAATAACAGAAATGTACATAGGAACATATAAATATCTCTACACTCCCCCTTAAGATGGAGCATAGATATCAATCATGCTCAGCTTGGAAGAACACTTCTGAAATGGCCCCCTGAGTAATGCCTTAGTAAAGATATCTGTCGTTTGCTCTCTTGAACTGACATGGGAGGTAGAAATCAAACCCTTCTAAATCATATCTCTAGTATAATGGCAGTTTACCTCAATATGCTTCGTTCTTTCATGGAATGCAAGATTATTCGCAATAAATAAAGTATCCTGATTATCACATTGTAGATGCATGGGAAGAGATATATTGATATGTAAATCTGCTAACATTGCTCGAACTCACATCATTTCTGTGCTTGCTTGTGCCATATCCCTATACTCAGATTCGGCACTTGATCTAGCCACAATTGTTGGTTTCTTAGTTTTCCAAGAAACAAGAGAACTGCCAACAAACACAGCAAAGCCTGAAGTAGACTTCCTATCCTTAGGACACCCTGCATAGTGTGCATCAACACATGCAAAAATAGAAAGAGCTGCTCCTTTCTGAATAATAATCCTGCACCTGAAAAAGATTTTAGATATCTCAAAATCATGTATATAACATCCATATGTACCTATCGGGGCTGCTCCATGAACTGACTCACCCGACTCACTGTAAAAGAGATATCGGGTCTAGTAATAGTAATATAGAGGAGCTTTCCCACCATCGCTCTATATCTTCGTCCTTCAACCTCATCTGTATCATCATCATATAACTTCATGCTAGGATCCATAGGAGTAGTAAAGGGTCGACACCCAATTATGCATGTCTCAACAAGCATGTCTATAACATACGTCCTTTGGGTCATCACAAGACCTTGCACGTTCCCAGCAAATTCTAACCCTAAGAAATACCTTAGGGTGCCAAGATCCTTGGTAACATACTGACGACCCAGAAATTCTTTTACCACCTTGATCCCCTGCACATCATCTCCTGTAACAGGTATATCATCAACATAGACCATGATGACAATAGTACCTCTAGGTGTTCTCTGCACAAAGAGTGAATGGTCTGCATTTGACCTCTTGAACCTGCCTTTCAATCAGATCCGAGCTTCTGAAACCACTCCCTTGGACTTTGCTTAAGGCCATATATTGCCTTATGGAGTCTACAAACTTGCTGACACTCCCCCTCAGCAGCAAACCCCAGAGGCTGCTACGTGTAAACTTCCTCCTGTAGATCTCCATACAAAAACTATTTTTAACAACTAACTGAAACAAAGGCCAATCACGTACCACTACAACTGAAAGTAGGGCGTGTAGAGTTGAGTGACAAGCAACAGGAGAGAATGTGTCCATATAATACACGCCGTAGGTCTGAGTAAATCCTCGTGCCACTAATATTTCCTTATACGATCAAGGCTCCCATCTGCATGGTGTTTAACAGTAAACACCCATTTGTAACTGACAACAGAACCAAACACACGAGGAGTAAGTGAGAACAACTCCTTCTCATGGAAAGCTATAGAGAAAGGAATTTTCTCACCCAAGACAGATGATGGCATGCGATTCACCAGATAACATGTTGTACTATCTTGATATATAACGCGGATCTCTGCCTGCCTCAGACTCTTGATCGACTGAGGCCACGATTTCAGCCAAGTCTTTTCCTGGATGAGTCTTTACCGTCGAGAGTTTTCCGTGGGGCTGCATCACCCCAAAACGAATGTGGGACGTGACTCTGAATGAGAAGAGTCCGAGTGACATCAAGAAGATGGCAGTGCTCTCTCTAAAAACCATTCTATTGAGAAGTGTAAGCACATGTTGTTTGATGAATAATTCCACGGTATGAAAGGAAATGTGATAGAGCACAGGTATAGAACTCCAAAGCATTATCAGTTCGCACAAACTTCACAGAGGTAGAGAAAACATTTTGCACTTCATTGACAAAAGTTTTGATCACATCCCTTGCTTTAGATTTATTTTTCAATAAAAAGACACATGACAAACGAGAAAATTATCAACAATAACAAGATAAAGCCGGTGTCCCTGGTGATCAGGAACACGACTCGGACCCCAAGTGTCAACATAAAATAACTCAAAAGGGGAGCTACTGCTCCGACTCTGACGACCAGGAAAAGCAGATCGATGATGCTTTCCCAACTGACACGCCTTGCACTGGAAGGAAGAACCCGATGAAATATGCGACAAAATATGACATCTTCTAAAGAGGAAGGTGACCAAAGAGTAGGTGCCAGGTTTATGGAGAGACTGGTCTTGTTGCATGAGGAGATATGCCAGCATAGGGAGTTTAGACTAGGCAATAAAAACCATCCTTCCATGAGAGGACCAAGCATATCGAGGCAGACTGTTACAACACTCGAGATATGATTCAGAAGGGTTTCATCTCCACTACGCATGTCAACTCAGGAAATCAGACATCAGATGTGTTCAACAAAACCCTAGATAGAGGGCAATTCCAGAGATGTTCCAAGCTAAGCATGATTGATATCAATGTTCCAGCTTGAGGGGGAGTGTTGAGATATTAGTTATCATTTATTGATTTCTTATATTTTCTTTTCTTTTGTCCATCTTTTGTAAATTTCCCAACACACTTCTCCTCTATGTAAGAGAACCCTAAGGCCACATGAAAAAGCAACTTATTCATTTCTCTCCACATCTACAAATGTGGCCCTAGTTATTTTATTTTTCTTAACTTTGTAATAATATCGTAACAACTCTGCATAGTATTGTTGATTCTAACGTTGTTTTGGAATAGATTTGCCTATATTATGTCGATCGAAGTATGGCATCAACTTATTAGATATACCCATACAATATAATGCTAGAATCAAACTTGATGAAGTTATATATTGGTACTAGAGAATCTTTATAATTGTAAAAGCTCACACTCTACATATGTATAGAGGATTTTAGATGGATTACCCTTTCTAATGTGGTTTACCTTACTATTATGAAGGTTTTGGCAAACTTTCCTTTGTGGAGTGTTGGGTACAATCATTCCCTAAAGCAGAATAACATTTGTCACATTTGTCCCCTATATATTGATGGTTGATGGGTTTGTCCTCTATTTCAAGATTGTGATGGAATGGAAGAAAAACTACATGAGGGTATGGTGTGGAAGGCTGACTTCTCCAAGCCATACAACTGTATTAACCTGTACTTTATTTGAACATCATTACAATATGGAGGTTTTCCTGAGTCATGGATTGTGTGGATAAAGAGGTGTATTACGATGGTATTATATGCAATTCTGGTGAACAAGTGCTTAGAGGTTGGTTTTTAAACCACATAAGGGGATCCGACAGGGATGTACTCCAACACTTTTTCTATTTGTAGTGGTAGATGATGCATTGGCAATAATGATGAGATTGGATTTTAATGATGGCTTTTTAGTGGAGTAGAGGTAATGTCTCAATTCCTATCTTACAATTGCAGATTACGCATTCTTGTTTCTTGAGTGCAGGGAAGAGTAGGTGAGCAGCGCATCTAGAATCATGGATATCTTTGAGGATATCTCTGGTCTCCGGATAAACAGGAGAAGTCGGATTTCGTCTCATTTTGTCCTTCACAAAGTGAGATTCCAAAATCTATGTTAGCACTTCACTATCCATATACTATGCTCTCAATTACTTACTTGGACCTCCTGTTGGTTGGAGTAGACTTCATTCCTCGGATTGGCGCCCTATGCTTAATAGATTCAACAAGTTAGTGGGTTGGAAGGTAGCGGTTCTCTTTAGAGGTGAGAAGTTTGTGCTTATTAGGAACACCTTTGTAGCTATCCCCATTTTCTTATACTCCACCAGACTGATCCCAGAGGGGTACACGAAGATGGGATCGATGATGAAACACTTCTTTTTGAAGGATTCCAAGAAAGGGGTTTCATTTTCTTGGTTGGGATGTAGTGACCATACCGAAAAAAGATGGAGACATTGGAAATCTAAATGTTGAGCATATGAATAAGGCCCTTTTGGCTAATTGGGTTGTCAGATTTTGGGGGAGAAGTGATGGCTTGGTGTGTCGTATGATGAAAAATATAGATGGTTTTGGCATCACATTGACAATCATGCACGTTTAGCTGTCCTCTATTATTTTGCGAGGCAATTCTAGTATCATTTTGGAAATGGTAAGTCTTTTATTACTAGTGGTCAGTGGTTGTGATTTGTTTCGCTTTTGGATGGATGATTGGACCCAATCAGGCCATATTTGAGATGTTTTGCTAGATTTATCACTCTCTCATATCGTACTAACGTGGATGACGCGTACCTGAACCTCTTCTTTTATAGATGGACTCTTTAAGAAAATACTGAGGGAGCTTATTTGCATGTCTAGTGAGTTGAAAGGCATAAAGTGCCCCTTTACTGGGAGGGACCATTGGTTTTGGTTGAGTGGTCCAATTTCTGTTAGGAAGGCTTTATAGGGACTTCTTGGTGTCACACTAATTATTACATGAGTATACAACAAGATTACATGATGATATGGAAGAGTACTCCACAACGATCAAGGTTTTTCTTTGGCTTAGGAGGCATGATCACCTTCTTACGAAGGCTCACAAAGACAAGATTCTCTGAATCATGAATTGATGTGTCCATGATGTGATGATGACGACGGTGAGGATATGGATCATCTTTTTTCAACTATTGACAATCGACAAAGGTTTGGGATGCGTTGGAATTTGTGGCTTAAGATGAAGGGTATCTCAGCTTTTTGGAATTCCGTTTGGACATATCGCGACAAAATCTCAGGAGTATCCTATGGTACCTTTTACTCACCTTTGGGTGATTTGGTGTGTTCTAAATGAACTTATGCTATCAATGTCTCCACTCTGAAAATGCATTGGAACATGGCAAGGACCTTTATCATGCATGTAACATAGTTTATATATATTATATATTTATAGTAGTCCCATCTCGTGATGCATCCCCTTTTATTTCAAAAAAAAAGTATAACAACTGATATATCTTTGGCTCAATTCATATAAGGTTCAACACATATTGTATATGTATGCATATATTAGGACTGATGATGCAAGTGGGGCTGGCACGATTGTGGTTGACATCGTAGCGTAGAGTCCTTCGAGCTAAAGATGAATTATGGAGAAGAGGCGGGGGGATCGGCGAGGCTAGAGAACCACTCTAATATCAAATTGAGAATCAGAAGATAAGAATTTCAAAATCATAGGTAACATGGTTGGGATGGGCTGGAGTAACCTCCAGTCAAAGAGTTAGCCAGATGGGTAACCCTTATATGAATAGTAGCCGTTTGTGTTAGGAAAAGAATAAGAGTTGTTTATTTCATTAACCCTGGACCTCTCTTATATAGAGGAGAGACTTATGTTTAAATTACATAGGATAGACAAAAATTAAGTAAACTGAGAAAACAATATAGAAACATAATATATCTCTACATCTCCCCTCAAGATGGAGCATAGATGTCAAATATGCTCAGCTTGGATGAACACAGTTCTTGTCGAGATATTAGTATCTTTATTATTGTTTTCTTTTTTTTATTTCTTTCTTCACCTTCTAGTAATTTGCCCAATAGGTTCCTCTCCTATACAAGAGAATCCTAGGGTCTCTCATAATGATATGAATTCGTTTTCCTTCAACACGGTATCAGAGCGACAGTCCTAGACCGGAGTTCTCGTACCCACAAAACCCTAACCCTACCCGCCTGACCCCCCCGGTCGTCGCCCCTTTTCCATCGGCCGCCGCACCTCCCTCCCTCGGTAGTCGCCGCTGTTGCACGCTGCCGCAAGCCGCCACTGCTACCCTAGGCCGCCGCCTGGGCCAGCCTCTAGGTTGTCACACAACCAGCCAAGGCAGCAGCCATAGGCCTCTAGTTCGTGGCTCCTGCCACCCTATGCCCCAGCCTTGCCGGGCCAGGGTGCCCAAGCCGCCTTTGGCCTTCCTGCGAGGTTTCGTGGCCCTCATGCGTACCTTCATACCGTGATATCTGACCTATAAATCATGTTTTGTAGACCTAACAAGCAAATTCAGATTGATGAGGTTTGTTGTATGTGTAACATCCGGGATCCGCGTAAACCCGAACTCGACCCGATTAAGGTCTGTTTAACCCAATAAAGTTATCTGACCAGATTAGATAACCTAAATCGACCAATTGATCATGAATCAAAAGTCGTTCAGACGAAATCGACCAAAATCGGTCACTTTGTAACGCGCGATGTGAAAAGCCGTGACGCAAATTCGGAAACCGCGAAACGAACCGAGACCGTCATTAGATCTGATTCGACGATACAAAATCAACGGAATCGACCGTTCGTCAATCGGAGGTCGTTTGATATTTTTAAATCACAAAATTAATCTTAAACAAAAACCATATCCGAAAATTTCGGGTACTCAAAACTCGATCGGAAGTATATCAATATTATACTCATTTTGATCGTCGTTAAAAGACCAAAATAAAATATTTTATATATATAATGACATTCAGCAAGCTTGAGGCACATGTGGCTCTTGAAAACCACGTGGCAACCCTTGCCTTCCCTCCTCTTTCTCTATTTAAGCAAGTTCCAGCCATCCCCCTTTCCACCTCCCTTCTTAATAACCAATTCCATCGGGAAGTTCTCCCCATTTTCCCAAACCGTTGTTCTTCCCACGAATGCTCACTTCTTTTGCTATCTTTTCTCTCAAATTCCATCAAAGGAACTCTATTTCTGCTGGAAATTTTTGGCTGCAGCCCTTCCATTTTCTGCCCAACGTCTGCTCCAGCTCCAAAAAGAGGTGATTTCTGCCCTAGAGCTGCTCTTTCCTTGAGGATTTGCTTGCCAAAATTCCTGCAGTTGATCAAGCACTACATGCAAGATCAGCCACAACCTTCTCCATTCTTGAAATCAATTAGGTACATCTCTTTGTCCCTACTTTGCTGTCATGCATGAATCATTAAACCTCACTCTTATGCCATCTAAGTTGTTGTTTTTCTTTTCCACCAAATGCCTAAGTTAAAAATTTACTATTATGAGAGTTGGCACAAAATATATGTTGTACTCAGACTAAAAAAAAGAAAGATTTATTTTTTTATATAAGCCATTTCTTCCATAACCAGAGTTGGTTATTTTAAATATTAAATGCAAGTTGGAAAAATAGTTATCAATTATTGTTGCTGCTATGGAAGTTCAGTGGAAACAGTACAATCAAATGAATGTATAAAATATATTTAAAATGGAAATTGGAAATGTATTTATGCTCAACAATATGAGTTGTTACTGTTTTTAAAAAGACTTTCCGATTCTTATATGTGAGATTGAATGTACAAAAGTTAATAAGTGAATTTTTGTCATTTTGATACTATCTGATTATGAAATAAATAGATATAAATTTTCCTATTTACTCAAAAAATTGAAAACCTAAACAGTGAACTGTGTGTACAGTAAATTAGAAGAACATGTGAAATACTATAAAAAAATTTTAATTTATACCAAGAGGCGAAGAAACCTGGGAGAGTTACATGGTTAATATATCTATAGGAAAATTGTGATTAGTATGGGAGAAAATTTAGGGGACTGTTGGACTCATATAACTTCATATGTTAATAAAGAACTATGATGTTTATGAAAGGATTATATGATTTCATATGTTTATAAGAAACGGTGGTGTTATATGAAGGAATTAAGAAGATTGTTGGAATTATATGGATTCATATATTAATAAGGAATTGTGAGGGTTATAAGAGGAAGCATGAGGAAAAAGAGATTTTGTGGTTTGATATAATTACAAGGGACTGGGGTTTTATATAAGATAAAGAGAATTCTAGGATATTTACATATATGTATACTAATGAAGACTGCTATATTGATATGGAATGGTATTAATGTAAAGAATTTGTGTCATGTTGATCACAATACCTAAGAAGACCAAGATCTAAGAAGACTAAGATCATGATAGATTGTAATCAAATTTTCAAATCTTTACTACATGGAAAAAAAAGTTTATACAAATCACTTCTGAATGAAAGTCAATTGTTGGACACAAGGGTTTAGATGCTATAGCAACAAGGGAATTCTCTGGGTAATCACAAGTCAATTTTATATAAGTATAAGCTTAGTAAAAAGGTTAATTGGAGAGCCAAAGTAAAATAACTATTGGCGAAGAAGATTAAGATTATTATGAATAATGATCAGTTAATCCTTGAGTTTGACCTACTATTTATACATAATTATAAGTTGTGATAAAATATCAAGATCAGTAAAGTCAAGAGAAAAAAAATGGAGTGGATAAATAAATGAATTTGATGATAAATCAAGTCATAACAATTAATTGAGCCGATCATGGTGATCTTTACCATGATCGTGCGAGGGCGCGGTGACCCTCAACTGGGCGGAGGAAAGAAGCCCAGTTAGGGCAGCGGCCGCGTAATGCGCGGGTCTAGGCTCCCAGTCTTTTACACGGTTTTTACGCGAGCTCACAGTGTTTTTACGCCTCGTTGGGATCCTGACTTTAGACCAGTTCCGCTGACCTGTCTTTTAGGATACCCAGGCGGAGGGATCCTTGGTTTTCAGTTTTACGTACGAGCTCGTTCGCCTGTACTAGTCAGGCAGGTTTCTTGAGTGACTTTTTTAGGAGTCTCTCTCACCCGTCTCAGTGGCGTAGTTGGGGAGTAGACCTATCCCTCTATTGGACTGCCCTTCCAACTAGAGGGCGAGACGGAAGAGCCATTTGTAGGCCTCTTCCCGCTTGAGTTTACTTCGCCAACAGACTTGGCGATTCTATATCTAGATCAACCCATATCTACATCTACATCATCTGAAGTTATATCTGAAACATTGAAGTTAAGAATCGGAGGAGTTACGATCAAAAGTTGGGATTAGTAGGAAATGACTATTGTCTCTATCTAAGAATTTAAATAAATTAAGAGATCTTTCCAATCTTAACTTTTTCATTATCACTCACCAACGTTGACCTCTGAAGAAAATGACATATGTGCTTACACTCATACACTCATGAATACTCAACTACTATATAAATATGTCATATGTGGGAAATGTTGGGTTATGGGATAAACAATTGAGACGCTTAAAATAGCCTGAAAAACCTTTTTACCTACGCAAGTAGATGTAAACTCTACTTTCCACCTTTCTACTTGCTTGCTTTTGCACATATTAAATGTCTAGTTATTTTATAAGTTTTTGGAGGTACCAGCAATGGCTGACGCCTCTTCTTCCTAACGTGTTTGGCAAGCAAACAGCCTGCAGTTTAGTAGCAGCTCATAGCTATACATGCTTCCTGGAGACAGAGTATACACTAGCGGTATGATTTACTTTCTCTCAGTTTTTGTTCAGATAGTGATGTAAATGCTATGTCTTTTGTATCACACTTTGGTCATATGTTGTAAAATGGAAGATCCTTGTGCATGTTGTAAATTGATATGAATATTAATGAAAAGAAATGTTGGTGTCATTTATCTCTTTTACTTTGTGGTTATGTGATGGAAATGAATGTCATAATTGCGCGAAAAATTTTCCCTGTTTTTCTGCGACTTGTGTGATCTCATGTGAATAAAATATTGCGAATTTTATTGTAAACGGATACCCGGATCCTGAGGGGTTCACAACAGTTTGGTATCAGAGCTGTGGTACCTCGTACGCATATTCGCAGTATTTCAATTCCGATCGCATTAAGTTCTCGAATAGCGACAGTCTTCCGACTTGTCGTGAGTCCGAGAAGGAAATATGACATTCATATTCAATAACCACAGATGTCACCAAGTTCATTAATTTCATATTATATCCAAGAAGAGAAAAGCATTTATGATAAGTATCTGTCTATGGCATTTTTATGATTAATTATGGTTCCCATGCAGAGCCATGGCATCTCGACCCGGTCAGGAGACGGCTGACCAGGTGGCACGCATACTGACTGCCCTACCGACCTCCAGCAGCAGCAGGCTGCCATGCGAGGTCAGCAGGAGCAGATTTTGGCTCAGCAGACTGAGATTGCCGACAGGCAGACAGATATAGAGATGAGGTTTGAGGACCTATCAGATTTCACGTACCATCCATCCCAGGATGGGATACGGCAGGACCAGCACCAGTCCGTTGAGGTGGAGCAACCTCATCCTGACGATCCACTAGAGGACATTCCAGAGCATGGAGCTGAGGAGGATGCGGACCTAGACAGGGAGCAGGACCCTGTTGACTTTGCTGACGAGGGTGCACACAAGTATTCCGCCATTCACAGGCACCGGTCGGTTTTCATGTCCTACCAGCGGGCCAACATACCCTTGTTTGAGGGTACAGGTACACCAGATGTTGCTGAACAGAGGCTGAAGAGAGTGATGAAGGTGCTCCGGATGATTCGCGCGCCACGAGACACGTGGCTATCTTTCATGGAGTACTCACTTAACAGACTTTGCTGAGAGATGGTGGGATGCTGTGGTATCTGAGTTAGGTCGAGAGCCTACATGGGATGATTTCGAGACGAAGTTCAGAGCCCACTTCTTTCTGCGAAGTGGAAGGAGTCCCAGCGCCGACTATTTGTAGAGCTTCGTCAGGGACAGATGACAGCCAGATATTATTTTATCCGATATACAGAGCTGTCACGACATACACGAGCAGCTGGCGCATTTCCAGAGGAGAATCTGGAAAAGTTCATCAGCGGCATGAGAGTGAAGATACAGGAGAGAGCTAGCAGGGCTACACATCACTTCTATCTCCGAGGCTACCGATGCTGCGGAGAAGTTCGAAGACATAAGGGGGAGACGTTTCAGGAGCTCGTCTGGAGCAGCACCTAGACCGCGGCGATCTTTTGGACCGATACGTCGACCGTTTCAGCAGCAGAGGTCAGACAGACGGTTCCGACCTGCAGGTTCGTCCTTCACAGGCAGTGCTCGCTCTTCTCCATCGACTACTCTAGGAGGAGCACTCGCCGGACGTGGCACAGAGTCCGCTCGACCATCTGGGTCGCAGCGAACAGACATACCACCAGCCGGACCAGCTCGGAGCACAGACACAGCTACTCCACCTACCAGGCCAGTCAGACATTACCGAGCACAGTGCCCACAGGCTTCTGGCGAGCCTCAGCCACAACCTTCACAGTCACAGCCTCAGACACAGCATTCAGGGAGTTTCCGTGGCAGGAACTCCAACTTTAGGCGACGGCAGCAGAGACAGACGTAGAGTGTGGCAGGTTCTAGTGCTGCATCAGCCAGGCAAGGGCAGTTACATGCAGTTACTGAGGAGCAGGCACGTTCAGCCGCCACTGTGGTGAAAGGTATGGTATCGGTCTTGGGCCGACCTTTCCATGTTTTATTCGATTCCGGCGTGACACACTCTTTCCTTGCTTCGAGGTTGCTTGCTTCTTTAGGCAGAGTCGCAGAGACTCTTTCTTCTCCATATCACATCCGAGGGCCAGGTGGCCAGTTATTTGTCACATCCCTGATAGTCAGGCACTTGCCCGTACTAATTGGAGGTCACGAGATGATGCAGATTGTCTACTTCTGCAGCTTGATGAGTTCAATTTGATTTTGGGTATGGATTGGTTATCCGCTCATCATGCACTGGTTGATTGCTTTAGGAAGACAGTTGTCTTCAGGATCCCAGGTTTACCCGAGTTCACCTTTGAAGGTACCATACACGACTCCACCATGGAGTACATTTCAGTGTTGCGAGCACAACGACTTGTCGATCAGGGTTGTGATTCATACCTTGCATTTGTTCGGGAGATATCCGATCAGGAGCCGATGACTCAGGACATCCGAGTGGTATCAGAATACCCTGACATATTTCCTGATGAGCTACCAGGATTACCTCCTGAGAGAGAGATCGAGTTCGAGATCACATTGCTGCCAGAAACACAGCCGATCTCTATGACACTTTATCCCATGGCACCAGCCGAGTTGAGGGAGCTGAAGGTGCAGCTACAGGAATTACTTGATTTGGGATTCGTGAGGCCGAGCACTTCACCTTGGGGTGCTCCGGTTCTATTTGTCAAAAAGAAGGATGGATCCATGAGACTGTGCATCGATTACAGACAGCTGAACAAGAGAACGCTGAATAACCGTTATCCTTTGCCACGTATCGATGATTTGTTTGACCAGCTCCAGGGATCTTCGGTTTTCTCGAAGATCGATCTTCGCTCAGGCTACCATCAGTTGAGGATTCGCGAGTCGGATATTCCGAAGACAGCCTTCAGGACTCGCTATGGACACTACGAGTTTGTGGTGATGCCGTTTGGGCTCACCAATGCACCTGCGGCTTTCATGGATATGATGAACAGGATCTTCCGTCCATACTTGGACAAGTTTGTAGTGGTGTTCATCGATGATGTGCTCATCTACTCACGGAATGAATGGGATCATGCGAATGATCTACGGATTGTTTTGGACACATTGCGGGAGCACAAGCTATATGCCAAGTTGAGCAAGTTTGAGTTCTGGTTATCCCAGGTCTCATTTCTCGGGCATATCATTTCTGGAGCAGGAATTGCAGTTGATCCTGCAAAGATAGATGCAGTTATGTCTTGGGAGCAGCCCAAGACAGTCACTCAGATTCGGAGCTTCCTCGGATTAGCAGGTTATTACAGACGCTTCCGTCACGGATTTTCACGCATCATCCGTCCATTGACACGATTGACGCAGAAGGGAGTTCCATTCATTTGGAACGATTCATGTGAGCAGGCCTTCCAGACACTGAAGGAGAGGTTGACTACAGCACCTATTCTTGCTCTTCCTTCAGGCACTCAGGACTATGCAATTTACACAGATGCATCTGGGAGAGGGTCTAGAGCAGTGTTGATGCAGAGAGGATAGGTGATTGCTTACTCATCACGGCAGTTGAGACCGCACGAGCGGAATTACCCCACACATGACTGGAGTTGGCGGCAGTTGTCTTCTCCTTGAAGATCTGGCGCCACTATCTATATGGGGTGAACTTCGAGATTTTCACAGATCACAAGAGCTTAAAGTACATCTTTGATCAGAAGGAGTTGAACATGAGACAGCGCAGATGGCTCGAGTTGTGAAGGATTACGATTGCACATCTCTTACCATCCTGGTAAGGGAAACGTGGTGGCTGATGCACTCAGCAGGAGAGCGCAGCTGATGGTACGGCGAACTGGCTATATACATGGGATACACTTGCTGCTTTGACCGATTGGCATCCTCAGGAGAGCGCATCCATTTCTACCGTCGTGGCTCCTCGATACAGTAGTCTTTGGGATCGTATTGTAGAGGGCCAGAAGTCTGATCCTGGATCCGAGATAGATACATGCGCGCGTCAAGGACGAAGTTGATGATTTTGTCGTGGCAGAGTCTATTTTATGGAAGGCAGGACGGGTCGTTATACCCAATGACGAGCAGCTTCGCAGAGACATTCTCGATGAGGCACACAGTTCACGGTTATCTATCCATCCAGGCAGTACGAAGATGTACCGTGATCTGCGTCGACATTTCTGGTGGGATGGGATGAAGCGCGATGTGGCGCTTCATGTTAGCAGATGCATGACCTGTCAGATGGTCAAGGCTGAGCACAGGAGACCACCAGGATTACTGCAGTCTCTCCCCATTCCTGAGTGGAAATGGGAGAGCAATTCTATGGATTTTGTCACAGGATTGCCGAAGACACCAGGTGGCCATGATTCCATTTGGGTCGTTGTTGAGAGGTTGACCAAGTCAGCCCATTTCATACCTGTCAACACGACTTACACTCCATCCAGATTGGCCAAGCTCTATGTGCAGAACATTATCAGGCTACATGGTATACCACGAGAGGTGGTGTCTAACAGGGAATCGAGATTTACATCTCACTATTGGCATCAGTTCATGTCAGCACTACAGACAGAGCTGAAGATGAGTTCTGCTTATCATCCGCAGACAGACGGGCAGAGTGAGCGCACCATTCAGACGCTTGAGGATCTACTTCGCGCATGCACTTTGGAGTGGAAAGGGTCCTGGAAGGACCATTTGCCTTTGATGGAATTCACGTACAACAACAGTTATCACTCCAGTATTGGTATGGCACCATTCGAAGCCCTATACGGGCGGAGATGCCTCACACCTCTCAGTTGGCATGAGGTAGGCGATCATGCTCTTTACTCCGTGGATCTCTTGGAGGAGACCGCGAGAGCTGTTGATCTTGTGAGACGGAGGCTTCTTACGACACAGAGTCGCCAGAAGAGTTATGCAGACCGTCGGAGAAGAGTTTTGGAATTCCAGGTATCCAATCTTCTTCTCTTCCTATTTTTACAAAATTAACTTAATCTCATATTAATGACATTCCTATCAATTATAGGTTGGAGATTGGGTATTTTTATGAGTATCTCCCATGAAGGGAGTGCAGAGATTCGGTGTTCGTGGCAAGTTGACGCTACGATATGTTGGACCGTTCGAGATTCTTGCTCGTGTTGGGAAGGTGGCATATCGAGTAGCCCTTCCTCCACATCTTTCAACTATCCATGATATCTTCCACGTATCCAACCTGAGGAAGTATGTGCACGACCCTCAGCACATCATCAATTATGAGAATCTTGACGTTGAGCCAGATCTGACTTATGAGGAGAGGCCGGTACAGATACTTGACCGTGCTGTGAAGAAGCTTCGCAGCAAAGAGATTTCATTAGTCAAGGTGCTGTGGCAC
This sequence comes from Ottelia alismoides, assembly GCA_037367405.1. Lineage (NCBI taxonomy): Eukaryota > Viridiplantae > Streptophyta > Magnoliopsida > Alismatales > Hydrocharitaceae > Ottelia > Ottelia alismoides. The sequence goes on from JAZKJV010000331.1 coordinate 512,835, forward strand.
CGACACGGCGTCGAAGAAGCGACATGGGAAACCGAAGCCGACATACGGGCACGGTACCCGCAACTTTTCTAAGGTAATAATCAAAACAAGCTTTTAGATATATGTTAAAATATATGGCTTGTTTTCTTTTTGAGGTTTTTATGGGTTCAAATCCCTCTGAGGTTTGAATGGCCATAAGAGATTCAAGCAAGATATATGATGACCTTGATTCGAATCTCGAGGACGAGACTCCCTTTGAGGTTTTTATAATTGTAACATCCGGGATCCGCGTAAACCCGAACTCGATCCGATTAAGGTCTGTTTAATCCAATAAAGTTATCTGACCAGATTAGATAACCTAAATCGACCAATTGATCATGAATCAAAAGTCGTTCGGACGAAATCGACCAAAAATCGGTCACTTTGTAATGCGCGCCGTGAAAAGCCGCGACGCAAATTCGGAAACCGCGAAACGAACCGAGACCGTCATTAGATCCGATTTGACGATACAAAATCAACAGAATCGATCGTTCGTCAATCGGAGGTCGTTTGATATTTTTAAATTACAAAATTTAATCGTAAACAAAAACCATATCCGAAAATTTCCGGTACTCAAAACTCGATCGGAAGTATATCAATATTATACTCATTTTGATCGCCGTTAAAAGACGATCAAAACGAGATATTATGTGTCAAAATCTGAAGCTCGAGGCACACACACGGTTGATTTTTATGCATGCCCAATAAATAAGAATTTGATAATATATATATATAAAAAATCTAAAACAGTAACACACTGTTACTAGTTCCAGCCGTTAAAATATATATATATATATATATTTGTACAAAATAAAATATTTTATATATATAATGACATTCAGTAAGCTTGAGGCACATGTGGCTCTTGAAAACCAACGTGGCAACCCTTGCCTTCCCTCCTCTTTCCCTATTTAAGCAAGTTCCAGCCATCCCCCTTTCCACCTCCCTTCTTAATAACCAATTCCATCGGGAAGTTCTCCCCATTTCCCAAACCGTTGTTCTTCCCCACGAATGCTCACTTCTTTTGCTATCTTTTCTCTCAAATTCCATCAAAGGAACTCTATTGCTGCTGGAAATTTTGGCTGCAGCCCTTCCATTTGCTGCCCAACGTCTGCTCCAGCTCCAAAAAGAGGTGATTTCTGCCCTGGAGCAGCTCTTTCCTTGAGGATTTGCTGGCCAAAATTCCTGCAGTTGATCAAGCACTACATGCAAGATCAGCCACAACCTTCTCCATTCTTGAAATCAATTAGGTACACTCCTTTGTCCCTACTTTGCTGCCATGCATGAATCATTAAACCTCACTCTTAATGCCATCTAAGTTGTTTTTTTTCTTTTCCACCAAATGCCTAAGTTAAAAATTTACTATTATGAGAGTTGGCTGAAATATATGTTGTACTCAGATAAAAAAAAAGAAAGATTTATTTTTTTATATAAGCCATTTTTTTCCATAACCAGAGTTGGTAATTTTAAATATTAAATGCAAGTTGGAAAAATAGTTATCAATTATTGTTGTTGCTATGGAAGTTTATGTGGAAACAGTACAATCAAATGAATGTATAAAATATATTTAAAATGGAAATTTGGAAATGCATTTATGCTCAACAATATGAGTTGTTACTCTTTTTAAAAAGACTTTCCGATTCTTACATGTGATTGAATGTACAAAAGTTAATAAGTGAATTTTTGTCATTTTGATACTTTCTGATTATGAAATAAATAGATATAAATTTTCCTATTTACTCAAAAAAAATTGAAAACCTAAACTGTGAACTGTGTGTACAGTAAATTAGAAGAACATGTGAAATACTATAAATTTTTTTTTTTAATTTATACCAAGAGGCGAAGAAACCTGGGAGAGTTACATGGATAATATATCTATAGGAAAATTGTGATAGTATGGGAGAAAATTTAGGGGACTGTTGGACTCATATAACTTCATATGTTAATAAAGAACTATGATGTTTATGAAAGGATTATATGATTTCATATGTTTATAAGAAACGGTGGTGTTATATGAAGGAATTAAGAAGATTGTTGGAATTATATGGATTCATATATTAATAAGGAATTGTGAGGGTTATAAGAGGAAGCATGAGGAAAAAGAGATTTTGTGGTTTGATATAATTACAAGGGACTGGGGGTTTTATATAAGATAAAGAGAATTCTAGGATATTTACATATATGTATACTAATGAAGAACTGCTATATTGATATGGAATGATATTAATGTAAAGAATTTGTGTCATGTTGATCACAATACCTAAGAAGACCAAGATCTAAGAAGACTAAGATCATGATAGATTGTAATCAAATTTTCAAATCTTTACTACATGGAATTAAAAAGTTTGTACAAATCACTTCTGAATGAAAGTCAATTGTTGGACACAAGGGTTTAGATGCTATAGAAACAAGGGAATTCTCTGGGTAATCACAAGTCAATTTTATATAAGTATAAGCTTAGTAAAAAGGTTAATTGGAGAGCCTAAGTAAAATAACTATTGGCGAAGAAGATTAAGATTATTATGAATAATGATCAGTTGATCCTTGAGTTTGACCTACTATTTATACATAATTATAAGTTGTGACAAAATATCAAGATCAGTAAAGTCAAGAGAAAAAAAATGGAGTGGATAAATAAATGAACTTGATGATAAATCAAGTCATAACAATTAATTGAGCCGATCATGGTGATCTTTACCATGATCGTGCGAGGGCGCGGTGACCCTCAACTGGGCGGAGGAAAGGAAGCCCAGTTAGGGCAGCGGCCGCATAATCCGCGGGTCTAGGCTCCCAGTCTTTTACACGGTTTTTACGCGAGCTCGCAGTGTTTTTACGCCTCGTTGGGATCCTGACTTTAGACCAGTTCTGTTGACCCTGTCTTTTAGGATACCCAGGCGGGGGATCCTTGGTTTTCAGTTTTACGTACGAGCTCGTTCGCCTGTACTAGTCAGGCAGGTTTCTAGAGCGACTTTTCGAGGGAGTCTCTCTCACCCGTCTCAGTGGCGTAGTTGGGGAGTAGACCTATCCCTCTATTGGACCGCCCTTCCAACTAGAGGGTGAGACGGAAGAGCCATTTGTAGGCTTCTTCACCGCTTGAGTTTACTTCGCCAACAGACTTGGCGATTCTATATCTAGATCATCCATATCTACATCTACATCATCTGAAGTTATATCTGAAACATTGAAGTTAAGAATCGGAGGAGTTACGATCAAAAGTTGGGATTAGTATGAAATGACTATTGTCTCTATCTAAGAATTTAAATAAATTAAGAGATCTTTCCAATCTTAACTTTTCATTATCACTCACCAACGTGATCTCCGAAGAAAATGACATATGTGCTTACACTCATACACTCATGAATACTCAACTACTATATAAATATGTCATTTGTGGGAAATGCTGGGTTATGGGATAAACAATTGAGACGCTTACAAATAGCCTAAAAAACCTTTTTACTTATGCAAGTAGATGTAAACTTTACTTTCCACCTTTCTACTTGCTTGATTTTGCACATATTAAATGTCTAGTTATTTTTATAAGTTTTTGGGAGGTACCAGCAATGGCTGATGCCTCTTCTTTCCTAACGTGTTTGGCAAGCAAACAGCCTGCAGTTTAGTAGCAGCTCAGTAGCTATACATGCTTCCTGGAGACAGAGTATACACTAGACGGTATGATTTACTTTGTCTCAGTTTTTGTTCAGATAGTGATGTAAATGCTATTTCTTTTGTATCACACTTTGGGATATATGTTGTAAATCATCTTTGACGTATCAGTCTCACATCCGTCTCTGTCCTTCACATTACTTGGTCTCCCTTTGGTGTCGACAACACAAGGCCATGGAAGATCCTTGTACATGTTGTAAATTGATATGAATATTAATGAAAAGAAATTTTGGTGCCATTTATCTCTTTTACTTTGTGGTTATGTGATGGAAATGAATGTCATGATTGCGCGAAAAATTTTCCCTGTTTTTCTGCGACTTGTGTGATCTCATGTGAATAAAATATTGCGAATTTTGTCGTAAACGGGTACCCGGATCCTGAGGGGTTCACAGTATGAGTCTACACATACAACCAATCCTCCATATGATTGTGTAGACTCATTTATATAGGTCTACTTCCCAGCTGAGTTCCGTTATTTGGCCACTCTATCATCATGTCAGAGAACAAGGGTGTTATTTTCTCATCTGGAGCCTTTAAGGGCCTGGCTCCCATCGCTAAGATGGATGGGACCAACTATGAGTTGTGATCCATGCAGTTTCTCATGCTAATGCAATGCAACAAAAAGGAGCACATCTTTACAGATCCAGAGCCAACGGATAAAACTGGGGCGAATGCTTCTTGGAAGCAAGATGACGTGTATGCACATGTTTGGCTATGTGGAACACTCACCACAGAGATAGCCAATGATATTCTGAACCAGCCCACCGCAAAGGCAATGTGGGACACTTTGGCTTCCACCTATGCTCAAACGAAAAAATGAGGCCAAGATTCTATAGTTACAGTTTGACATCTACAAGGCCAAGTAGAATGGTCGTCCTCTGCACGTGTACTACAGTTCACTCCATGGCATGTTTGACCAAAGACCAATCATCTTCATGAATTAATCCTTTAAGCAAATTCTACTAACAGTAGATCACTATTGACTGAATTATTGACAATAGACCTAAATCTGTACAGTCAGCCACAAAAAGGATTGAGAAAGGATGAGAAATCAAGTCAGTGTTGGTGATTTAGTAATGACTAATAATTAAGAGTGCTAGTCATGGTGACCCTTACACCTGACTATGCGAGGGTGAGGTGACCCTCGGCTGGGTAGGAGATAGGAAGCCCAGTTAGGGCAGCGGCCTCTTAGTACGTGGGTCTAAGATCCCAACCTTTTCTTGGTTTTTCACAAGCGCTTGCATTTTTACACCTCTCTAGGATCAACGGGTTTTCTTTCTGATTAGCTCCGCTGACCTTGTGTTCTTTAGGGTGCCTAGGTTAGAGGGCCCTCGGTTTTGATTTTTCGAGCTCGTTTTCATGTACTGGTCAGGCTGATTTTTCTGGAGTGACTTATTTCGAAAAGTCTCTCCCCTGTCTCAGGGACATAGTTTTGGAGCAGGCCTAGCCCTCTCCTAGACTGCACTTCTACTGGGTGGGCGAGACGGAAGGGTCTCTTTGGAGGCTTCCTCACCGCTTGAGTTTTGGTTATTGTTCTTGCGAGTTGGTTACAGTTGAGTTGGTTACAGTTGAGCTTGGTTAAAGTTGAGTTGGTTATAGTTGAGCATGGTTTCCATTGAGGTAGTTACTGTTCTGCCAATAGATCCTGGTAAAGAGAAAAAATGATATTATGAAAATCATCCTTATCAGACTAAGAGGTACTACCATGGTTATCAGAGAAGCTAGTGGAGATGTTGCGAACTTAGTTAGAATGCATTTTACCCCTCCGCATGCCTACGAAGGCACCCCAACCCTAAGGCTTCCTTACTGCCTTAGAGTCATAGTATGAGGTCTCACCCAGACCAAGACCACAAACTATGCATTGAGCTTGAGAAATTTAACAAGAAAAGAATCAGAAAATGAGATACATCATCTACACTTACTATGATCCATCTACATGACTCATAAACATCGGAAAGAGATCTAGATCACCAATATCATAATAAGCATTTTATAAATTAAAGAATTTGAAATGGGATGGGAAAGAATGGAAATCTTATACTGTTGAAAGAAAAGAGTTCATTGTTTATTCCAGAGAATCCTAGGCTCTCTTATATAGAGAAGGCTTATGGGTAAATTACATAAGATGTATAAAAGAAAATAAACGTAACAGAAAAGATACATAGAATATATAAATATCTTACACTCCCCCTCAAGGTGGAGCATAGATGTCAAACATGCTCAGCTTGGAAGAACACTTCTAGAATGACCCTCTGAGCAATGGCTTGGTAAAAATGTCTGCAGTCTGCTCTCCTGAACAGACATGGGAATTAGAAATCAAGCCCTTTTGAATCATATATCTAGTATAGTGGCAGTCTACCTCAATATGCTTTGTTCTTTCATGAAATGCAGGATTATTAGCAATGAATAACGCTGCTTGATTATCACATTGTAGTTGCATGGGCAGAGGTACATCTATATGCAAATCTTCTAACACAGCTCGAACCCACATCATCTCTGTACTTGCTTGTGCCATGGCCCTATGCTCGGATTCAGCACTAGATCTAGCCACCACTGTTTGTTTCTTGCTTTTCCAAGAAACCAAAGAACTGCAAACAAACACTGCAAAACCTATAGTAGACTTCCGATCCTTAAGGCATCCTGCATAGTCCGCATCAGTACATGCAGAAACAGAAATATTTGTTTCTTTCCTGAACAGTAGTCATGCACCTGGAGATGACTTTAAATATCTCAATATGGCATCCATGCGTACTTGTCTGGGCTATTCTATGAACTAAATCACCGATTTACTGCAAGCGGTATCAGGTCTAGTGATAGTAATATAGAGAAGCTTTCCCACCATCTCTCTATCTCATCTCATATCAACCTCGTATGTATCATCATCATATAACTTCATGTTAGGATCCATGGGAGTAGTCGAGGGTCGACACCCGATCATGCTCGTCTCAACAAGCATGTCTGTTGTATACTTCATTTGGGTCATCACGAGACCCTACGCATTCCTAGCAAATTCCAACCCCAGAAAGTATCACAGGGTGCCAAGATCCTTAGTAACAAACTGATGGCCCAGAAATGCTTTTGCCATCTTTATCCCCTGCATATCATCTCCCGTAACAAGTATATCATCAACATACACCATGATAACTACAGTACCTCTGGGGGTCTTCTAGACAAACAAAGAATAATATGAATTTGATCTTTTGAACCCTTGCTTTTGAATTAGGTCAGAAAGATTCTGAAATCACGCCCACGGTCTTTGTTTAAGGCCATATATTGTCTTTGAAGTCTACACACCATCTGACTCTCCCCCTCAGCAACAAACCCCGAAGGCTACTGCATGTAGACTTCTTCCTGCAAAAATCCCCATACAAAAAAGCATTCTTAACATCAAGTTGAAACAAGGGCCAATCACATACCATAGAAACTGAAAGGATACGTAGAGTCGAGTGACGCGTAACTAGAGAGAATGTGTCCATATAATCCACACTACATGTTTGAGTGAACCCACGCGCCACTAACCTTGCATTGTAACGGTCATGGCTGCCATCTGCATGATATTTGACAGTAAATACCCATTTACAACTAGGGGTGTCAGAAAATTCTCAGGTTCGACATTTGCTCAGATTCGGCTCCCTAAAATTTCGATTTGGATTCAATTAAAAAAGAAACGAACCGAACCTGAACAAGAGTTTGGACTCAATTAAATAAACGAACCGAACCTCAAAAACATAGGTTTCCTCAGGTTCGGTTCGTTAAAAGCTCGATTATATACACACATACATGCATATTGTATATATACATACATATTGTATATATAAGGAAAAAACATTCTATATTAACATAAGGGTTATTCACTAATTTTCCCAAACCCATCTAGTTATCCACTCCCTAAGTCCCTATTCCCTATTCTCAAAACCCCACAAAGCCCTCCCCTGCAGCTGCGGTTTTTCCCTTTGAACAGAAACATCTGCACAATATTTATTCTTAAACAAACCTTTAATGAGCCAAACCGAACCTTTACGAACCTTACCTGAGCCTAACCGAACCTGATTACAATTTTCATTTTATCGAGCCGAACCAAACCCGAGCCTGAAAGTATGCTAAACGAACCAAACCGAGCCTGGGTTGGTTCGCTCAGGTTCTGCTCGTTTACACCCCTATTTACAACTGACAACAGAAGCTCCTGGGGGAGCATGAACTAAGTTCCATGTACCCCACAACTGCAGAGCAGTCATTTCCTCCTTCATGCTAAACAGACAACAGAAGCTCCTGGGGGAGCAGGAACCAAGTTCCATGTACCCCGCGACTGCATAACACTTCTGGAATGGCCCTCTGAGCAATGGCTTGGTAATGATGTTTGCGGTCTGCTCTCCTTAACAGACATGGGAAGTAGAAATCAAGCCCTTTTGAATCATATCTCTAGCATAGTGGCAGTCTACCTCAATATGCTTTGTTCTTTCATGAAATGCAGGATTATTAGCAATGAATAGCACTGCTTGATTATCACATTGTAGTTGCATGGATAGAAGTACATCTATATGCAAATCTTCTAACACAGCTCGAACCCACATCATCTCTGTACTTGCTTGTGCCATGGCCCTATGCTCGGATTCAACACTAGATCTAGCCACCACTATTTGTTTCTTGCTTTTCCAAGAAATCAAAGAACTGCCAACAAACACTGCAAAACCTGAAGTAGACTTCCGATCCAGGGCATTCTGCATAGTCTGCATCAGTACATGCAGAAATAGAAATATTTGTTTCTTTCTTGAACAGTAGTCATGCACCTAGAGACGACTTCAAATATCTCAATATGGAATCCATATGTACTTGTCTAGGCTATTCTATCAACTGACTCACCCGACTTACTGCAAGCGATATCAGGTCTAGTGATTGTAATATAGAGAAGCTTTCCCACCATCTCTCTATATCATCTCCTGTCAACCTCATCTGTATGATCATCATATAACTTCATGCTAGGATCCAAGGGAGTAGTCGAGGGTCGACACCCGATCATGCCCGTCTCAGTAAGCATGTATGTTGTATACTTCCTTTGGGTCATCAAGAGAGCCTACGCATTCCTAGCAATTGCCAACCCCAGAAAGTAGGCCCAGAAATGCTTAGTAACAAATTCCTAGCAAATTCTTTTGGGTCGACGTACTGCAAGCGATATCAGGTGCCAAGATCCTTAGTAACAAACTGATGACCCAGAAATGCTTTTGTCATCTTTATCCCCTACATATCATCTCCCGTAACAAGTATATCATCAACATACACCATGATAACAACAGTACCTCTGGGGGTCTTCTAGACAAACAAAGAATGATCTGCATCTGATCTTTTGAATCCTTACTTTTGAATTAGGTCAGAAAGCTTCTGAAACCACGCCCACGGGCTTTGTTTAAGGCCATATATTGCCTTGTGAAATCTACACACCATATGACTCTCCCCCTCAGCAGCAAACCCCGAAGGCTGCTGCCTGTAGACTTCTTCCTGCAAATCCCCATACAAAAAAGCATTCTTAACATCAAGTTGAAACAAGGGCCAATCACGTACCATAGCAACTGAAAGGACACATAGAGTCGAGTGACGCGCAACTAGAGAGAATGTGTCCTATAATCCACACCATATGTTTGAGTGAACCCACGCGCCACTAACCTTGCGTTGTAACGATCAATGCTGCCATCTGCATGATATTTGACAGTAAATACCCATTTACAACTGACAACAGAAGCTCCTGGGGAGCACAAAACAAGTTCCATGTTCCCCACGACTACAGAACACTTCTGGAATGGCCCTCTGAGCAATGGCTTGGTAAAGATGTCTGCAGTCTGCTCTCTTGAACAGACATGGGAAGTAGAAATCAAGCACTTTTGAATCATATCTCTAATATAGTAGCAGTCTACCTCAATATGCTTTGTTCTTTCATGAAATGCAGGATTATTAGCAACGAATAGCGATGCTTGATTATCACATTGTAGTTGCATGGGTAGAGGTACATCTATATGCAAATCTTCTAACATAGCTCGAACCCACATCATCTCTGTACTTGCTTGTACCATGGCCCTATGCTCGGATTCAGCACTACATCTAGCCACCACTATTTGTTTCTTGCTTTTCCTAGAAATCAAAGAACTGCCAACAAACACTGCAAAACCTGAAGTAGACTTTCGATCCTTAGGACATCCTGCATAGTTCGCATCAGTACATGCAGAAACAGAAATATTTGTTTCTTTCCTGAACAGTAGTCATGCACCTGGAGACGACTTTAAATATCTCAATATGGCATCCATATGTACTTGTCTGGGCTATTCTATGAAGTGACTCACACGACTTACTGCAAGTGATATTAGGTCTAGTGATAGTAATATAGAGAAGCTTTCCCACCATCTCTCTATATCATCTCCTGTCAACCTCATATGTATCATCATCATATAACTTCATACTAGGATCCATGGGAGTAGTCGAGGGTCGCCACCCGATCATGCTCGTCTCAACAAGCATGTCTGTTGTATACTTCCTTTGGGTCATCACAAAACCCTGCGCATTCCTAGCAAATTCCAACCCCAGAAAGTATTGTAGGGTGACAAGATCCTTAGTAACAAACTGATGGCCCAGAAATGCTTTTGCCATCTTTATCCCCTACATATCATCTCCCGTAACAAGTATATCATCAACATACACCATGATAACAACAGTACCTTTGGGGGTCTTTGGACAAACAAAGAATGATCTGCATTGTATCTTTGAACCCTTTCTTTTGAATTAGGTCAGAAAGCTTCTGGAACCACGCCCACGGGCTTTGTTTAAGGCCATATATTGCTTTGTGATGTCTACACACCATCTGACTCTCCCCCTCATCAGCAAACCCCGAAGGTTGTTGCATGTAGACTTCTTCCTGCAAATCACCATATAAAAAAGCATTATTAAAATCAAGTTGAAACAAGGGCAAATCACGTACCAAAGCAACTGAAAGGACACGTAGAATCGAGTGACGTGCAACTGGAGAGAATGTGTCCATATAATCCACACCATATGTTTGAGTGAACCCACGCGCCACTAACCTAGGATTGTAACGGTCAAGGCTGCCATCTGCATGATATTTGACAGTAAATACCCATTTACAACTGATAACAGAAGCTCCTGGGGGAGCAAGAATCAAGTTTCATGTACCCCTCGACTGCAGAGCAGTCATTTCCTCCTCCATGGCTGAACTGATAACAAAAGCTCTTGGGGGAGCAGGAACCAAGTTCCATGTACCCTGCAACTACAGAACACTTCTGGAATGGCCTTCCGAGCAATGGTTTGGTAAAGATGTCTGCAGTCTGCTCTCCTGAACAGACATGGGAAGTAGAAATCAAGCCCTTTTGAATCATATCTCTAGTATAGTGACAGTCTACCTCAATATGCTTTGTTCTTTCATGAAATGCAGGATTATTAGCAATGAATCGCGATGCTTGATTATCACATTGTAGTTGCATGGGTAGAGGTACATCTATATGCAAATCTTCTAACACAGCTCGAACCCACAACATCTCTGTACTTGGTTGTGCCATGGCCCTATGCTCGGATTCAGCACTAGATTTAGCCACCTCTGTTTGTTTCTTGCTTTTCCAAGAAACCAAAGAACTACCAACAAACACTGTAAAACCTGAAGTACACTTCCGATCCTTAGGGCATCCTGCATAGTCCGCATCAGTACATGCAGAAACAGAAATATTTGTTTCTTTCCTGAACAGTAGTCATGCACCTGGAGACGACTTTAAATATCTCAATATGGCATACATATGTACTTGTCTGGGCTATTCTATGAACTGACTCACACGACTTACTGCAAGTGATATCAGGTCTAGCGATAGTAATATAGAGAAGCTTTCCCACCATCTCTCTATATCATCTCTTGTTAGGATCCAAGGGAGTAGTCGAGGGTCGACACCCGATCATGCCCGTCTCAACAAGTGTTGGAAAATCGGAAGCGGAAGCATAAACATGGAAAAGAAATAAAGAACAAGAAGAACACGGGATTTTACGTGGAACCCTACTCCGTGAGAAGCGGGATGAAACCACGAGAGAAGCCCTCAAAGGGGCATGCTATGCATTTCTTTTTCTCAATGGATACAGGAGGTCTGGGGCTCCTTATATAGCCTCTCCAGAGCCTCCAAGTCCCACCACTGGACAATGTGGGACTAAACAACTGGATGGGGTAAATGGATCTCTTGCAGGATCCATTTACCCTGCTACAACACAATAGGCGCATACAACTTATACTCCAACACTCCCCCTCAAGCTGGAGCATGCAATGCTCAGCTTGGACAAACAAAAAGAGACTCAACTCAACGCTACAGGACACTACGGACAATATCAACCCAACGCGCACATTGCTACAGTCGAGGACGTTGCTTCTCATGCCGTGCAGGTGAGGAGGACGAACGGGCTGGAGTGTGAGTCAACTGAAGACTCGGAATCTGACCATCGAGTCTGAACTGCGCCTGAAGTCTCCTCGTCGGAGAACTGGGTCTCTCCCATCTGGCTCAGAGAATGGTGCACTGCTCTGGTGTACCTACGATACCACATGAAAACCCTTGCCCTCAATGGCATAGGGAATGGTCCTCTGCTCTGGAGTCCCTATGGCTCACATGAAAACTCTAGCCTGACAACTAGAAGAATGATGGGGACCTCTGACAATGATGGCAACATATGCTCATCTGAAAATGACCGCAAACATATGCGTATCTGAAAAGACTCGGAAACTCTCTGATGTCGAGTCTGAAACTGGATCTGAACCGTAGAGTCTGAAATCTAATCGGTCTGGAAATCTGAATCTGCATCTGGAATACAAGACCTGTGACTCTACAAATATACTCCCCCTTTCTCCCATACTGATAGGAAAATATGACATCGACCAAGTTGGGAGAAGACAAATTTGATGGGGATAAAACAAAAATCACTTAGCCGATTACACATTTGTCGGCTTTCAAAACATTCTTTTTTTTCCGAAACATTTTTTTAAGCCGTTGTTTTTTTTCGACTTTTCATCAACATTTTTTTAAAACATTTTCCTCTCTTTTTTTCCTTTTTTTATGGCTTTTGCATTTTTTATAAGCCTCCACTTTTTTTTTGCTTTGCGTACGGCTTTTTTTTTATGTACGCGCCTTTTTTTTATTTTTTTTAACAAAAGCTTTCGCCCATTTGGACCTACAAAAACAGCCTCAATTTTTCAACCACGCTCTCCATCTCCCTCTTTTTTTTTTCTTTTCTGTGTGTTTTTTTTGAACAATTCTCGGCCCAAAAAAGGTTTTTTTAACATTACTAAGCCCACTTGGGCGGTTAGGGTTCCCAAAAGGGAAACCCTCAATTTTGAGAAATAACCCCGCCGCCTCTGGAGATTTGGGTCCTGGAAAGTTGCGCTGCCCATCGAAGGGATGCCGTGGAGAGGTGCTCCGCCTGGAACCTCGTGATCGGAGTGAGGGAGCAACGCTGCCAAAGGGTACTGGAGCGGGGCGCGTGGGGAGAGGAGCACCCCTGCCCTTGGAGGATCGCGCCGAGGTGCAATCGCTTGGGAGATCTGAGTGGGTTTGGGAGGGGCTTCGCCACCGCTGTGTTCGGGAGGACGCCGCCTGCGTGCGCGCTGGAGAAAAACGAGTGGCTTGCGTAAGGGAAGTGAGGGCGGCGCCGCCAGGAGCACCGGCTCCGCCTGGAGGTGTGCGGATGAAGTTCGCCGCTAGGGAGGGCGTGCGAGGAGGTGCGGCATCGCTGGAGGTTACCGCATCTGGAGCACTGGAGCGTGCAAGGTGTTGCATCTGATGCGGCCTGGACTTTTGCGTGCCGCCTTGATGCAACAGAGAAGGATGGTGCTCCGCCTAGAGAACTTGGAGCAGATGCGCACGCCTGAGAGGAGATCGATCTTCGCCTGGAGATGCTTAGGAGATTGCTTCGAGATGCTGCCGCCAGGGGCCTGCGGCTGGCTGACATGACGGCCCTTGTTCGGGATTGAAGATTTAGGGTTTCAGATAACCCTAGTTGCCCTATAACTTGATTTTGACAATCACGATCATGAATGAGCAATAACAGATCTGCATTGATCTTTCCAGAAATCTATCTCGATAGAAATTTAGGGTTTCAAGAAACCCTAATAACTCAACCGATCTCAAAAAGAGAAAAAATGAATCTTCAAAATCAAATCTTCAAAATCAACCAAGAAAGTCCCGCTCTGATACCATGTTAGAAAATCGGAAGCGGAAGCATAAACATGGAAAAGAAATAAAGAACAAGAAGAACGCGGGATTTTACGTGGAATCCTACTCCGTGAGGAGCGGGATGAATACACGGGAGAAGCCCTCAAAGGGGCATGCTATGCATTTCTTTTTCTCAATGGATACAGGAGGTCTGGGGCTCCTTATATAGCCTCTCTAGAGCCTCCAAGTCCCACCACTGGACAATGTGGGACTAAACAACTGGATGGGGTAAATGGATCTCCTCCAGGATCCATTTACCCTGCTACAACACAATAGGCGCATACAACTTATACTCCAACAACAAGCATGTATGTTGTATACTTCCTTTGGGTCATCAAGAGACCCTGCACATTCGTAGCAAATTCCAACCCCAGAAAGTAGGCCCAGAAATGCTTAGTATCAAATTCCTAGCAAATTCTTTTGGGTCGAGGTACTGCAAGCGATATCAGGTACCAAGATCATTAGTAACAAACTGATGGCCTAGAAATGCTTTTGCCATCTTTATCCCCTACGTATCATCTCCCGTAACAAGTATATCATCAACATACACCATGATAACAACAGTACCTCTGGGGGTCTTCTGGACAAACAAAGAATGATCGGCATCTGATCTTTTGAACCCTTACTTTTGAATTAGGTCAGAAAGCATCTGAAACCACGCCCACGGGCTTTGTTTAAGGTCATATATTGCCTTGTAAGTCTACACACCATCTGACTCTCCCCCTCAGCAGCAAACCCCGAAGGCTGCTGCATGTAGACTTCTTCCTGCAAATCCCCATACAAAAAAGCATTCTTAATATCAAGTTGAAACAAGGGCCAATCACGTACCATAGCACCTGAAAGGACACGTAGAGTCGAGTGACACACAACTAGAGAGAATGTGTCCATATAATCCACACCATATGTTTGAGTGAACCCACGCGCCACTAACCTTGCGTTGCAACGGTCAAGGCTGCCATCTACATGATATTTGACAGTAAATACCCATTTACAACTGACAACAGAAGATCCTGGGGAGCACAAACCAAGTTCCATGTACCCCGCGACTGCAGAAAACTTCTGGAATGGCCCTCTGAGCAATGGCTTGGTAAAGATGTCTGCAGTCTGCTCTCTTGAACAGACATGGGAAGTAGAAATCAAGCACTTTTGAATCATATCTCTAATATAGTCGCGGTCTACCTCAATATGCTTTGTTCTTTCATGAAATGCAGGATTATTAGCAATGAATAGCGCTGCTTGATTATCACATTATAGTTGCATGGGTAGAGGTACATCTATATGCAAATCTTCTAACACAGCTCAAACCCACATCATCTCTGTACTTGCTTGTACCATGGCCCTATGCTCGGATTCAGCACTACATCTAGCCACCACTATTTGTTTCTTGCTTTTCCAAGAAATCAAAGAACTGCCAACAAACACTGCAAAACCTGAAGTAGACTTTCGATCCTTAGGACATCCTGCATAGTTCGCATCAGTACATGCAGAAACAAAAATATTTGTCTTTTTCCTGAACAATAGTCATGCACCTGGAGACGACTTTAAATATCTCAATATAGCATCCATATGTACTTGTCTGGGCTATTCTATGAACGGACTCACCCGACTTACTGCAAGTGATATCAGGTCTAGTGATAGTAATATAGAGAAGCTTTCCCACCATCTCTCTATATCATCTCCTGTTAACCTCATGTGTATCATCATCATATAACTTCATGTTAGGATCCATGGGAGTAGTCGAGGGTCGACACCCGATCATGCCCGTCTCAACAAGCATGTCTGTTGTATACTTCCTTTGGGTCATCACGAGACCCTGCGCATTCCTAGCAAATTCCAACTCCAGAAAGTATTGTAGGGTGCCAAGATCCTTAGTAACAAACTGATGGCCCAGAAATGCTTTTTCCATCTTTATCCCCTACATATCTTCTCCCGTAACAAGTACATCATCAACATACACCATGATAACAATAGTACCTCTGGGGGGTCTTTGGACAAACAAAGAATGATCTGCATTTGATCTTTTGAACCCTTTCTTTTGAATCAGGTCAGAAATCTTCTGGAACCACGCCCACGGGCTTTGTTTAAGGCCATATATTGCCTTGTGAAGTCTACACACCATCTGACTCTCTCCCTCAGCAGCAAACCCCGAAGGTTGTTGCATGTAGACTTCTTCCTGCAAATCCCCATACAAAAAAGCATTCTTAAAATCAAGTTGAAACAAGGGCAAATCACGTACCAAAGCAACTGAAAGGACACGTAGAATCGAGTGACGTGCAACTGGAGAGAATTTGTCCATATAATCCACACCATATGTTTGAGTGAACCCACACGCCACTAACCTTGCATTGTAACGGTTAAGGCTACCATCTGCTTGATATTTGACAGTAAATACCCATTTACAACTGATAACAGAAGCTCCTGGGGGAGCAAGAATCAAGATCCATGTACCCCATGACTGCAGAGCAGCCATTTCCTCCTCCATAGCTGAACTGATAACAGAAGCTCTTGGGGGAACAGGAACCGAGTTCCATGTACCCCGCAACTGCAGAACACTTCTGGAATGGCCTTCTGAGCAATGGCTTGGTAAAGATGTCTGCAGTCTGCTCTTCTGAACAGACATGGGAAGTAGAAATCAAGCCCTTTTGAATCATATCTCTAGTATAGTGTCAGTCTACCTCTATATGCTTTGTGCTTTCATGAAATGCAGGATTATTAGCAATGAATCGCGCTGCTTGATTATCACATTGTAGTTGCATGGGTAGAGGTACATCTATATGCAAATCTTCTAACACAGCGTGAACCCACATCATCTCTGTACTTGGTTGTGCCATGGCCCTATGCTCGGATTCAACACTAGATTTAGCCACCTCTGTTTGTTTCTTGCTTTTCCAAGAAACCAAAGAACTACCAACAAACACTGCAAAACCTGAAGTACACTTCCGATCCTTAGGGCATCCTGCATAATCCGCATCAGTACATGCAGAAACAGAAATATTTGTTTCTTTCCTGAACAGTAGTCATGCACCTGGAGACGACTTTAAATATCTCAATATGGAATCCATATGTACTTGTCTGGGCTATTCTATGAACTGACTTACCTGACTTACTGCAAGCGATATCATGTCTAGTGATAGTAATATAAAGAAGCTTTCCCACCATCTCTCTATATCATATCATGTCAACCTCATCTGTATCATCATCATATAACTTCATGTTAGGACCCATGGGAGTAGTCAAGGGCCGACACCTGATTATGCTCGTCTCAACAAGCATGTCTGTTGTATACTTCATTTGGGTCATCACGAGACCCTGCGCATATACCATGATGTTCCTTGAAGCATATATGCGAGAGATCCTTCTTTCTAATGGTAAGGTCGTCCAGATAGAGCAGGGTAAGAAAGAATTATTAGCGAGAGAAAGAAGAAATTGGGAAAGGAGGGAATCGAATCTATACTACATCTGCCTCTCTTCCCGGACAAAAGAAATAGATGTTCTCCTATTCACTCAGTCATCAGGTAGGTCTCTCTAGTAGAGTCGTTCCCAGGGTAGTCCTTCTGATATTCATTTCTGAGTTCTTCCGGGACTTTCTAGTATTTATTTACGAGCTACGCGGATATTCATTTTCCCTTAGGTATTTTCGAGTTCCCTCACAACTTCGTAATTGGGATACCTCATTCATTCTCACCACCTCTGAGGTATGAATTTCTCGCGGGACCGAGAACAGTTGACTCCGTGAGTCAGAGATGTAGTCAACGCAGCGACATTGTAGATTGAATTTCTCGAGGTAATCCGCATTGGTGTAATCAAAGGGAAGGTCCCAGGACAATGACGGAGCACCCCGAATGATCAATTCATTTACCGCTCACGAAATCTTCCATCTGAAAAGGACTTGTAAACTTAATTATGACCGTCCCTCACTGGTTGTCCACGTATTCCATTATCATCCTAGCAAATTCCAACCCTAGAAAGTATCGTAGGGTGCCAAGATCCTTAGTAACAAACTGGTGGCTCAGAAATGCTTTTTCCATCTTTATCCCCTACATATCATCTCCCATAACAAGTATATCATCAACATACACCATGATAACAACAGTGCCTCTGGGGGTCTTCTGGACAAACAAAGAATGATCTGCATTTGATCTTTTGAATCCTTGCTTTTGAATTAGGTCAGAAAGCTTCTGAAACCACGCCCACGGGCTTTGTTTAAGGCCATATATTGCCTTGTGAAGTCTACACACCATCTGACTCTCCCCCTCAGCAGCAAACCCCGAAGATTGTTGCATGTAGACTTCTTCCTGCAAATCCCCATACAAAAAGCATTCTTAACATCAAGTTGAAACAAGGGCCAATCACGTACCACATCAATTGAAAGGACGTGTAGAGTCAAGTGACGCGCAACTAGAGAGAATGTGTCCATATAATCCACACCATATGTTTGAGTGAACCACACACCACTAACCTTGCGTTGTAACGGTCAAGGTTTCCATCTGCATGATATTTGACAGTAAATACCCATTTACAACTGAGAACATAAGCTCCTGGGGGAGTAGGAACCAAGTTTCATGTACCCCACGACTGCAGAGCAGTCATTTCCTCCTTCATGGTTGAACGCCAGCAGCTCACCTTCAAGGCATCCTGATAATTTCGTGGTATTTGACGATAGATAGGGCCACAACAAACCTCTGAAATTCCCCTGTGAGACGACAGAATGAAACCTGAGCGGATATGATGCACAGGTACGCTTCTGCTTCTGTAAGGAAATAAGTACATCCAGATCATCAGCAACAGTACTCGTTGGTATGCTATTCTCCTGCAAAGATCCCTGCAATTGCATATTTTCAGGCCCATTGTTAGTAATATTATCTGGACAAACCTGAGGTGTGTTGGATGATTGACGAGTACCATGAGCAGGGATAGACCGACGGGTATAAAATCTCGGTAAAGGTAAATCAAGTGGTTGTGGTGGTGGTGGTGGTGGTGGAACAACAGGAACTGGTATGGGAATAGACGAACGCAGAGGAGAAGATGGCACATAAATCTCATCATCCGAACTGGAGAAAGCTAACATGTCACCTGCAGGAGAGAAATACATCACAAACTCAAAGAAGGTGGCATCGGCACTGACATAATATTAAGGGTTATAGCATCGGTAACCCTTCTAAGTCCGAGAGTACCCAACAAACACACATTTGACAACCCTAGGTGAGAGCTTGTCAAGGCCTGGAGATAGCTGGTGAACGAAGGCAATAGAGACAAAGACACGAGGGTTAAGTGAGAATAATTCCCTGTCGGGAAAAACAACGGAAAGAGGAACTTTCTCACCTAAGACAGAGGATGGCATACGATTCACCAGATAACATGCCATAAGGACTGCATCACCCCAAAAGGAAATGGGTGCACAAATCTGGATAACTAGAGTCCGAGTGATATCACGATGCTTTCTCTTTGCAACGCCATTTTTTTGAGACGTGTAAGCACAACTTGTTTCAATGACAATGCCTCGAGACGAGAAGAAATGTGAAAGATCACGAGTATAAAATTCCAGAGCATTATCTGTACGTAAAGAGAAACATTTTGCACTTCATTTATAAGATTTTTTATCGCATCCCCTGCTTCAGGTTTATTCTTCAACAAAAACACCCATGACAACCGAGAAAAGTCATGAACTACAACCGGGTAAAACATGTGTCCCTGGTGATCAGGGACATGACTCGGGCCCTAAATGTCAACATGAAATAATTCAAAAAGGGGGCTACTGCTCCGAAACTGACGAATAGGGAAAGTAGATCTGTGATGTTTTCCCAACTGACACGCTTCACACTGAAAAGAAGAAGTGGGTGAAATCTGCGGTAAGAGATGACACATCTTCTGAAGAAGGAGGTGGCGAAAGCATAGATGCCTTGTAAATGGAGAGACTGGTCCACTTGACTGAGAGGATATGCCAGCATCGGGAGTTCGGACCAAACAATAGAGACCATCCTGCTCACAACCACAACCAAACAATCAACCACCCTGCCCATAAGAATGTCCTGAAAAACAATAGATGATGGGTCAAAAATAGCACGACAGTGCAAATCCTTCGTAATCTGACTGATAGATAATAATTTCATCGGAAAATCTGGAGCTTGCAAGACATTTTGTAGACGCATAAAGGTATCAAACTGACCTGCCCCTGTCCAATGATGGGGAATGGGTCCCTTTGCTATCACAACAGATCACCCTGGTGGGACCTCCCTGTAGGATGTAAGTTTATCTTTATCTCGACAAAGATGATATGTCGCACCGGAGTCCATAATACATTCTGAAATGTCAGATCCATGACAGGAAGTAAAGGCATAAGCACTACCTGAGGTGCTAGCGGTGGCTGACGTACTGGCAGAGGCTGAAGCGGCTATGTCCGAGTTGCCTCTGGGAGATTCTGTAGGGGTAGGAGACATGATATCTCGCAGTTTGGCAACAAGTTCCTCAAACCTCTAATCTGAAGCAGATGTCGATGGAGATGCAACGTGCTCGGCTACATGCGCCGATAACAGAAAACCATGCTTAGAATAGCATGTATCCTTCGTATAACATGTGCGGTGACAGAATGTGCAGGGCTAACAGATGCGGCCACATCTACTACGAGGTCCACGGCCACGTAATGAAGAAGAGGCTTCTCTGCCTCTGGAGGCCTCCATCACCGAAGGAAGCTGAGTAGTAGCAATAGATGATACTGTAATTCTGCTAAGCCTGCGGTACACTTCCTCCATTGGAGGAATAGTAGCATCTGCAAGAATCTGCGAGTGAGCAGCATCATATTCAGGGTCAAGTGCCGCTAGTAAGACCCTGTCGCGACCTAATTTCTGGGTCGTTGTATCCTCCCATATCAGGATCTGATTACTCAGCAATAATTTATTCAGCAATCGCAACTAACATTCAGAAACAGACTGTAATTAAAAATACTCAGAAGGCAGTATTTCAATACTTTTCCATTCACAAAATAAAGTTCACATGATACATTGTCCCACTATAACCATTTACATGTACATCAGCTGGAAGGAAATACACAAAAAAATTACTAACTACCATAAACTAAAGCTACTGTGGCTGGCTGGATGACTATGTTAGCTGGCTGGATTATTAAAGTCCTTGTGTTGACTCACCGACATCTGTTGGGCTTTCCATAAATCATAGGATAACAATTAGCGAGTGCTAACAAATAAGAGAAAAGCAAACAAAATGTGTATCATAAAAAAAATTATTCCTTCTTATTAATTTAAGTCATATTCCTTTCTATTCCACGTCAGGGATTAGTCCAGGGAATTACCTCACCACTATATGGACTCTGAAGTTATGGATACTTCAGGATTGGATATTGCATTGATCTGGTAAGCTTATGCTACCGCACATCACCTCAACCAATCCTCCAATACTACCCTGACAATTTCCTTTTCTTTTATTAATCAGCGTCTCAAGCCCTCAGCCTAGCAAACAAAGGAGCACACCGTCCTCGAAGACTCGGCTGCTTAAAACCTCATGCTAACATTTAATCATAAAACTTAGCGGATTTAAATACATGTTATCGTGACCCAGCCGCTATGCAACCACCCGTGCCTCCACATGGCACGACTATATCTTCTGTCGTTCAACCCGAAGATATTGGCACATGGTACCACGTGTTGCAGATTATTTATTTCGTGCGTACTTATCATAACAGGACAACTGTGTACTACCTAGGTAGGGCCACGCCAATACGGGTTCCTTCCGACAAACCTACAAGTTGCATGCCCAATCTGTAGTTCTACTCCCAGTCATTCTTAACGTAAGGTACAATCCTTTTCAGGATCCAACTCAAAACACATCAATTTCCATGATGTAATCCCTCCTTTAAGCCTTAGATTTGCATAAACATAAATACTGAGTATATACTTACACACATATTAATTCATATATTTATATACTCAAATTTATGCTTATTTTAACTTCCAGACCCTAACTTTTCATACCACTGCATCCATTCGATGTGTAGACCTTATTTTAGTTGAAATCACAAAGCAACTTTTCATACTTTCTCAAAAGTAACCAAATTAGGATTCTTCATAGCAAGGAGCATAAATACAGAAATCTCAACTATCTCATATGAAAACCCAACAACAAAGGAAGGATTTTGTTACCTGATCGAGCTCTCTCTCTCTCGTATGTAGTGTTTTATCGTGATTCTTTTTTCAAAAGGATTATTTATAGCTTCTGAAACAATCAAATTTTATTTTCGTATCGAAAATGTTAAGAACGTGCCAAGAATGCGAAGAACGAAAGAAGATCACGAAGAACGCAAAGAACACATGAAGAACACGAAGAACGCGAAAAACATACGAAGAACATAATTTCTCTTGAAATTTCAGTAGAGCTTCCGCTTATAAGGGGTGATATTTTTAGGAAAATTTTGGCAGAGTTTCTCCTTATATTGGGACATATTTCTATAAAAATTTCGGTAGATTTTCCCCTTATATCGGGACATATTTTAAAAGAAAAATAGAAAGAATTTCCTCTATAAAATCATCGAAAGGAAAACAACAAGGAAACTGAACATGATTCGAAAACCTAGCCCACGAAGCAAACTAAGAGAAGATCGCACATTCCTCCTCCTCGTTCTCCCGACCGCGCTTCACTAGCGCTCCTTCTTCGCCTCCCACTCCTCCTCCCGACCTCTCGACCATGGCCCTTGGGGTGGTGGTGATAGTAGAAATCATAGAAAATGAATGGGTAGGGGGCTATTTATAGGCTCTAGAAAACCGCTAACCATGGATAGAAAACCATGATTTAGACCTTAACTGTGGTTAACGGCTCATGGTTTTGGCCCATGATTTTGGTCAAAACTTATCCGAAACTTAAGGCTTAAGTTAGAACATTTCAGAGGATTCTAGATTCGCTAATGACGCTTAGTTAACGCTAATCGTGATTAACTTTCACTAATCACGATTTAACTTCGCGGCTTACGCTTATCTTTTGCTAACTATTGATTAGTATCCGCTAATGGTCATTAGTGGTTTTCAATTTGTCATTAGTTTCTTTAATCATGCTTAATTAGTCTTAATGATAGTTATTACGGGTTAATGACATTTTAAACCTCTTTACTTCTCTTTCTTCCGAAAATCATAACAAATCGAAATGAATTCTGATTTACACGAAACAAATTCCGTTGGTTTTCTCTTGACGAATCGGATCTTATATAATCCAAGAGATGCTAAGTTTAAGGCCAAGGCCCTAAATGTCAGTTTCGATCACCATTTCGGTGATCGACTGAAATGGAATTTCAGTCGAATTTCGATCAAAATTCGACCGAAATTGCGGTCATTTCGACCATTTTGTACTAGGGCCCCTATATTTCGGGCATTTCGATCAAATTTCGAATTCGACTGGATATCGATATTTGACATAAATTCGATTGAATTTCGCTGAAAATTGAGGCCATGAATTAAGGATTTACAATTATAACAACTTTAAAGGAAGTCTCGTCCTCGAGACTTATAATAATGGCATAACAACTTAAAAGAGGATTGAAACCATAACAACCTTAAAGAGAATGAAAGTCATTTCATTTATAAAGAAGATATACAACACATAGTGTTATTACTCAAACAAATAGGGGTATTTCTCTATCAATTCCGCCTCAGGTTCCCATGTGGCTTATTGAAACTCTTAGTTCCGCCACAATACTTTAACTAGAGGCACCTCTTTATTCCTCAACTTCTTGATATCTCTATCTAGTATTTCCACAGGTATTTCTTGGTATGTCAAGTCTGGCTCTACATGCAGATCATCATAGTTTATCTTATGCTCAGGATCCCTAATATACTTTCTCAGATTTGATACATGAAAAACATCATGTATTGCCGAAAGATGTGGAGATAGCGCATGTCTATACACAACTTTTCTAATCTGCTGAATGATTTCAAAGCGACCCACGAACCTGGATGCCAACTTTCTACGCAAGCCAAACCTCTGAACTCCCTTCATAGGCGATACTTTGAGGAATACAAAGTCGCCTACTTCAAACTCAAGATCTTTTTGCCCGGCATCACTATAGCTTTTCTGGAGACTCTGAGCAGTCAATAGTCTTTTTCGAGCAAGCTCTACAGCTTCCCGTGTCTTATGAAGTCTATCTGAATCATAAAGGTTCTTTATCCCGACCTCTTGCCAACATAGAGGAGTGATACACCTACGTTCCATATAGTGCTTCAAATGGTGTCATGCCAACACTTGCATGGTAACTATTGTTGTAGGTGAATTCTGCAAGAGGTAAATGTTTAATCCATGATCCCTTCCATTCTAAGGCGCACGCTCGTAGCATATCCTCTAGTGTCTGAATCGTACGTTCTGACTGACTGTTTGTTTGTGGATGATATGTTGTGCTCAAGCATAGTTGTGTACCTAAGGCTTTCATGAAGTTCTCCCAGTAATGTGCGGTGAATCGTGAATCTCGATCAGAAACTACTTCCTTTGGAATGCCATGGAGACGAATCACATGTGTAATATATAACTCAACAAGCTGGTCTGGAGTTAAAGATAAGCTTATTGGAATGAAGTGTGCTACCTTGGTCAGACGAGCTATTATAACCCATATACTATCTTTCCCACCAGTCGTTTAAGGTAAGCCAGTAACGAAGTCCATAGAAATGCTTTCCCATTTCCATTCAGGTATAGGGAGGGGTTGCAATAATCCCGGTGGCTTTTGGTGTGAAGCCTTTACCTGCTGGCAGGTAAAACATGAATTCACGAACTCAGCAACATCCTTCTTCATTCCTGGCCACCAAAAGTTTGAACGAAGATCCTTATACATCTTCATAAATCCTGGATGAATAGATAATCTTGAGTAATGCGCTTCGCGTAAGATATCTTTCCTCGATTCGGGTGTATTTGGTACACAAATTCTATGATGGTTATACAATATCCCAGCTTGTATATAGAATTCCTCTATCTCATTCTGCTCAAGTTGTTGTCTCAAGTCTTTAAGGACTGGTTCATCCTCTTGTCTTTTTTTTATTCTACCCAGATCTTTGGTTTGTATTAGTGAGGAAATAGTTATACTATCGGCACTACTATCAAATGATTTTCATTCACTTAACGTTGATAGTATACTTCAGTAGTGGATAACACTCACCAACCCATGTGAATAAGTTCTTCTACTAAGGGCGTATGCTACGACGTTCCCCTTACCGGGATGGTAGGATATGGCACAATCATAGTCCTTCAATAGCTCTAGCCACCGTCTCTGTCTCATATTGAGCTCCTTTTGATCAAATAGATATTTCAAACTTTTATGATCAATGAAGATTTCAAAAGTAATACCATAGAGGTAGTGTCTTCATATCTTTAAAGTGAAAACTACCGCAGCTAATTCAAGGTCATGTGTCGGGTAGTTCTTCTCATGTATCATGAGCTGTCGCGATGCATACGCAACTACCCTACCATATTGCATAAGAACTGCCCCAAGTCCTTTAGAGGCATCAGTGTACAATGTGAACCCTTCACTCTCAGAGGGTAGAATAAGGATAGGTGCATATGTTAGGCATTCTTTCAGTATGATAACTAGCTTCGCATGCGTCAAACCATATGAATAGAACTTCCTTTTGAGTCAGCCTAGTCATTGGCAATGCTATTCGTGAAAAGTCCTTCACAAATCTTGTATAATACCCAGCTAGACCCAGAAAAGATCGTATTTCTGTGACAGTCTTCGGGCATTCCCAACTTATCACCGCACTAACCATTACATGATCAACTGATATACCTTCCTATGAAATAACATGACCTAAGAAGGATACTTCAGTCAACCAGAAGTCACATTTGCTATATTTAACATACAGTTTGTTCTTCCTTAGTGTTTCGAGTACCTGCCTGAGATGGTGTTCATGTTGGTACTTATCATTGAAGTAAATAAGCACATCATCAATAAAGAGTACTACAAAGTGATCTAGGAACTTCTTGAATACTCTATTCATGAGATCCATGAAGGCCGCTGGGGCATTTGTCAGTCCAAAAGGCATAACTGAAAATTCATAATGTCCATATCTAATTCGAAAAGCTGTATTAGGAATATCTGTATGTTTAATTTTCAACTGATGGTATCCAGATATTGAATCAATCTTGGAATACACAGTCGAACCCTGTAACTGGTCAAAGAGATCATCTATTCTTGGTAGAGGATACTTATTCTTTATTGTCCTCTTGTTTAGCTGTTTATAGTCAATGTACAACCGCATCGACCCATCCTTCTTCCTTACAAACAAAACAGGTGCACCCTATGGTGAGGTAGTAGGACGAATGAAGCCTTTGTCTAGCAGTTCTTGTGACTGTACCTTTGATGAATCCGCGATTCATCATCGCAATATCTTGATCTTAGTAAAATCCCCGAGTAAAATCCCAAATAAATGTCCATAAAATACATAAATTAACAAAATAACTCTTGTAAATAAAACACACTAATTATTGTATATTAAATTGTACAAAATAAATTACACATAAAAAGCCGCAAAATAATTTCATTTCAACTCCTTTTTACCTAATTCTTTCTCTAACTTGTTTATAAAAATGTATATAAAAATACAAAAATACAAAACCAATTTCATCTCAAATAAATGCTACTAGATCCCAAAGAGAAAAAGCCGTAAAGTCCAACTTCCAAGCTAAATTCCCGCTCTGTATGAACTCCAAATTCACCAAACTCACTTTTAAAGTTCAAGTTAGAAAATTATCTATCAAATGGAAGTGGTTTCATTAAAATCGGAGCTCATTTGCAAAAGTTGGGTTTTGGGACCTAGATGTACATTGTATATTATGTATATATTCATTGTTTCTTTAATTTTATTTGTATCTTTCTTAATTATTAAAAATACAAAAAAAACATACTTGTGTTGTATTTTAATTGTACTATTTTATTATATTTTTTCGTTGTAAATATCTCTTATTAAAAAGATAAAAAAAATTACATATTAGAAAAGTAAAAAAAATGTAAAAAAAATGTGTACATGTTGTTTGTCTTCCATTGTAAATTCTCCACTATTTCTCTTCTCTTTTTATTTTATTGTATTTAAAGTAGACAACTTTATTTTATTTATTTATTTATTTTACATTCTCTACAATAACCACCATTCAACTCATTATACCACCAACTTCCATTCAACCCCACCATTTTTTAAACCTCCCATTCAACTCCATTAATAATCCAACTTCCCATTCAACTCCACCACCATAATAACTTCTCATTTCATCATCTATATATACATCTCATCCTCCTCAATTTGCCCTTGATCCATCTTTATGTGAGGAGAGCCAAGTTCCCAGAGTTGAATCGGTGACAGCGACGCAACCGCGGTCGAGCGACGACGGCCCTCTCTCCGGTGTGATCCGTTGGTTTTTTTGGCCAACATCGCAGCCGCAACCGCGCGCTGCTCGAGCTCATCGCACGCCGGCGATTTGAGCGAAGACCGTGCTCACGAGAGCACTCCATAGGCGACCGTCCATCGCAGGTAATTTTTCTCCATTCATGTTATCATCGTTGTAGTTTTTGTTTTTTTTTATCACATCAAATTCACCACCTAAAATCCTTCATTTGTTTATCTTATATCACCTATACTCCCATTTGTTCATCTTCATCACCATCATCATTTTTTTTATTTTATCATCCTCACCACCACCATCTCATCTCACTGTTTTCTTTTAACATATTCCCTTTCTTAACAAAATTTTAAAAAAATAATAAAAAAATTTAAACAAAAAAAGGTTTGTTATCACAGCAGAAAAAAAAAGAAAAAAAATAAAAAAACAAAAAAAAATAACGCCGCAGCGGTGGGGAGGAGTTCCCACCGCCGCCGCACCATCAGGCGCCAAAAATCAAATACTAAATTCACTCTACAATTTATTTCGGGCACAAGACAAATCCAATGGATGTGAAATTTGGACTGTAACTTTATCACATTTCAAGGCATCATTCCTAATTTTTGTGGATTTTTTAGAGCAACCTTTTGTGAGATATCATTTTATGATCACGGTTTGGGTAAAATATGCAATATTTCAGTTGAACAATTTTAATTAATTACCTAACTACCATAAAAATACAAATAAATACTCACATGACAAAGGACAAGTTGCTCAACATAAAAACATTTTTTATTGCATAAAATGATGCAAAAGAGAGGTCCAAATTAAAGCATGAATACAGAGGTCTTTGTGCAAACTCAGAAACTAGAATTATAAAGCAACTTATGTACAGGGACTATTGTGCAATTAAAGAAACATGAAATATATACAATGTAATTTTTACATTAAAAAATGAAAAAAGGAAAGACCTTCTTCTTCTTCGTTCTTACAGGAGGAGGAACCCAACTGGGGAAGTGGTCGGCGGCCTTCGTCGGCGGAGGGCGGCGGCCTGTGGTGGGGCGGAGCGCGGGGGCGCGGCTGCGGTGGGCGGTGGATGGCTCCAACGGCGAGGGGGGGGGGGTCGGTTGCGGCTGGAGACGGTGGTGAAGAGGGCGGCGGAGGGGCGCCGCCTTGCGCGGCTGATGGCGGGGGGGGGGGGGGGGTGAACCGCCGCAGGGGCGGCACGGTGTTGCGGCTGGAGACCGGTGGCTGGCGCCGGCTGCGATGGGGAGAGGGGCGGCGGCCTGATGGTGCAGCGGCGGTGGGAACTCCTCCCCACCGCTGCGGCGTTATTTTTTTTTGTTTTTTTCTTTTTTTTCTGCTGTTATAATAAAACCTTTTTTGTTTAATTTTTTTTATTATTTTTTTTAAAATTTTGTTAAGAAAGAGAATATGTTAAAAGAAAACAGTGAGATGAGATGGTGATGGTGAGGATGATAAAACAAAAAAATGATGATGGTGATGAAGATGAACAAATGGGAGTATAGGTGATATAAGATAAACAAATGAAGGATTTTAGGTGGTGAATTTAATGTGATAAAAAAAACAAAAACTACAACGATGATAACATGAATGGAGAAAAATTACCTACGATGGACGGTCGTCTATGGAGTGCTCTCGTGAGCACAGTCTTTGCTCAAATTGCCGGCGTGCGATGAGCTCGAGCAGCGCGCGGTTGCGGCTGCGATGTTGGCCAAAAAAACCAACGGATCACACCGGAGAGAGGGCCGTCGTCGCTCGACCGCGGTTGCGTCGCTGTCACCGATTCAACTCTGGGAACTTGGCTCTCCTCACATAAAGATGGATCAAGGGCAAATTGAGGAGGATGGGATGTATATATAGATGATGAAATGAGAAGTTATTATGGTGGTGGAGTTGAATGGGAAGTTGGATTATTAATGGAGTTGAATGGGAGGTTTAAAAAATGGTGGGGTTGAATGGAAGTTGGTGGTATAATGAGTTGAATGGTGGTTATTGTAGAGAATGTAAAATAAATAAATAAATAAAATAAAGTTGTCTACTTTAAATACAATAAAATAAAAAAAGAAGAGAAATAGTGGAGAATTTACAATGGAAGACAAACAACATGTACACATTTTTTTTACATTTTTTTTTACTTTTCTAATATGTAATTATTTTTATCTTTTTAATAAGAGATATTTACAACGAAAAAATATAATAAAATAGTACAATTAAAATACAACACAAGTATGTTTTTTTTGTATTTTTAATAATTAAGAAAGATACAAATATAATTAAAGAAAGAATGAATATATACATAATATACGAGTCAAATTCCTAAGTAGTACCTGGGAATTACTTAAATACCCAGGTACTACGTAATGTTTTTTTTACTCAAAAACTACAGAGGTGTCGCATGTTGAACATGCGACACCCCTTATGTTTTTTTTTTAATCCAGGAACTGCGCTGGTGTCGCATGTTGGATGTGCGCTATACATAACGCATATCCAACATGTCGCAAGTTGGAGAGTTGGAGGCTCGGTCATACTACTTCAGCTCTGGGCTTGGGAGCATTTTCCCCACATTGCTCCAGTTGTTAGGGACTTCAGAGAATGGTACGGGCACCCGCTAGGAGTCCGCTGGGCAACAGCGTTTGCCCATCGTAGACAGCCCACACACGTGGTGAGACCCTACAGGGATGCTTTTGACATGCAATCACCCGACCAGGTAATTTTACATTTACAAATTTTCCCTATATCAACAAAAGAAATACTAATCGTAATACAATTTTTGCATTCAGGTATTTTGGACTCCCTATACGGATGAGATCCGCGCCCATCTCCCAGCCAACTCTCTTGAAGGCCAACACATTTGGATAGCTGAAGTGCCTTTGATATACTTCCACATTGTGGAGTATTACTACCCAGATCGGTTCAAGAGACAATTTGGGGGTCTTCAGGATATCCCAAGTCATTGCTCCACCTTTGCAGAACTCCACGCTATTGATTTGAGGGGGAAAGTACATGTGGATTGGAGGGCGAAACACAACCTGCATATTGCCCGCTGGGAGGAGCGGGAAGTTAGAATTATTCGCATCGATCGGTCCAGAGGGGTATTCGCAACGCCCGCATACGAGCAATGGTATCGGACCATTACTCGAAGATTTGTCGGACGTTTGGGTGCAACTCTGGCAAGCAACGTAAGTACTCGAACTATATTTTTTTGGTAAAATTATTAACAAAAATATTTCAAATTTACATCTACGTCTTTTCCTTAGATGCAGCTCGCTCTGTGGAGCCGTGTCTATGACATTGGACACGAGGAATGCCGCGAGATTGCGGCACAAGCGAAGGCGGAAATGACGGAGTGGCTGTCATTACAATTTGCAGATGCAGTCACGTTACATGACGAGCGTGCAGATGTGGCTAGGGAGGAGGCAAGGCGAGGAAGGGCAAGAGGACGGGGACGAGGAAGAGGTCGAGGTAGGGCGCGTGAACAAGTCGCGGAACCCATGGACTTTGAAGAAGCCGCTGCGGATGATGATAACATGGCGCAAGCAGACTACTTCACACCTGCCACCGAGCGACCAAGAGAAGAATTGCCAACGCCTCAAGCACCGTTAAGGCATGGATTGGACCCCAGCCAGACACGACCTACTTACTGCACACTAACGCCGCCGTCTATGCCAACATTCGAGGAAGATGCCCCAGGACCCTCTCAAATCAACATGATAGATGAAGCGAACCGTCTATTACCGTTCAATCCTCCAGATTCTACGATTACATACCATCGAAGGAAGAAACGTTGAATTGTAATCAATGTAATTTTTAATATGATGCAAAAATTGTAATGTGTATTCATGAACAAGTCTATTTGGAATGTGTATACATACCATTCGATGATGACGCATATTGAAATGTCTTCTTTGATGTTTGGAATGTCTACAATGTTTGCAATGTATGGATGTTTACAAAAATATGTCTATTTACATTAAAAACATGGGATTGGCATGCCTTTTCAATGGTTTTTAAAAACTTGAAATTCCAAAGCCCCCACTTGGACTGCCATTTTCGCCAAAAAATTACTGTAAAGATGACACATTTTGAACATGCGTCATATGTTCAACTTTCAAAGCCCACACCTGCCCCAGCCATTTCGAGGAAAATTTCCTGTAAGGGTAACGCATATTGAACATGCGTTATCCCTCAATGTCGCATATACAACATGCGATACCTTTACAGAACATTTCGAGACCTCAGCCTGTACAGAACATTTCGAGAGCAATTCCCTGGATATATGTCGCATGTTGGATATGCGTTATGTATAGCGCACATCCAACATGCGACACCAGCGCA
This sequence comes from Ottelia alismoides, assembly GCA_037367405.1. Lineage (NCBI taxonomy): Eukaryota > Viridiplantae > Streptophyta > Magnoliopsida > Alismatales > Hydrocharitaceae > Ottelia > Ottelia alismoides. The sequence continues at coordinate 544,463 of JAZKJV010000331.1, forward strand.
GTTCCTGGGTAAAAAAAAACATAAGGGGTGTCGCATGTTCAACATGCGACACCTCTGTAGTTTTCAAGTAAAAAAAAACATTACGTAATACCTGGGTATTTAAGTAATTCCCAGGTACTACTTAGGAATTTGACTCCATAATATACAATGTATATCTAGGTCCCAAAACCCAACTTTTGCAAATGAGCTCCGATTTTAATGAAACCACTTCCGTTGGATAGATAATTTTCTAACTTGAACTTTAAAAGTGAGTTTGGTGAATTTGGAGTTCATACGGAGCGGGAATTTAGCTTGGAAGTTGGACTTTACGGCTTTTTCTCTTTGGGATCTAGGAGCATTTATTTGAGATGAAATTTGTTTTGTATTTTTGTATTTTTATATACATTTTTAAAACAAGTTAGAGAAAGAATTAGGCAAAAAGGAGTTGAAATGAAAGTATTAAAAATACATGAAGTTTTGGGCTATTTACATGTATAAAACTCCTTTATTTTTGCGGCTTTTTATGTGTAATTTATTTTGTACAATTTAATATACAATAATTAGTGTGTTTAATTTACAAGAGTTATTTTGTTAATTTATGTATTTTATGGATATTTATTTGGGATTTTACTCGGGGATTTTACTAAGATCAAGATATTGCGATGATGAATCGCGGATTCATGACCCCCCTATACTTAAACTTTGCTAGTCCTCGAGCAAATAAGGAATGAATAAGTTGGGTTAACCCTTGACTGTGCATGTGAATACAAGACTTGATCCGTTCAAGAACTCTCGATTTTAGAGATCCTAAAATTCTAAGCTGAACCAAGCTCTAGTCAAAAGGTACCCAATTTCCCTAATCATCAGACTCTCTTTGTATACATATATATAAGGGATATGACTTTAAGTGTTGACCGCAGTTATAAGAGTAGAGTCACAACGTCATCCAAGGTTCCAGTACAAGAGACTCTCCTATGGACCCGATCCTCAACACTAGGGAATAAATCATTTCTTGCATCCAATCCACCGTCTCTTTAGTTGTCAGACTTGAAAGTGTAGATGGAAGGCCAGTTGATGGAGGGCATAGGATTGTGTCATTTCTTCTCTCCCTCTCATTGGAACAAGGATTCTCTCGAGTGCCTTATTACGCAACGCATTTTTTTTGGTGTTGATCAGTGCGTCCGTCAAGAGAAGTTGGAGCCGTCTGCACTTGTTTTCCTGGGAGTACACCGGGGTGTGCCTTTTTTGAGTACCTATCGTACCTTCTACACCCAGACTTGTAGCATTTACGATGCAGAGCCCTTTTTTGATGCAAGCCCGACTCCTGGTCCTAATAGCGGTGGTCCAAGTGGACACTTTGAAATGGTTGGGAGCGCTCGTCTTTGGTGGAAGCTCTTTTGATAATTGACTTTGTGGAATGAGAGCTTTTCTTTGACATTTCATTGCTTTGTAGTATTTTGGCTAGCTCCACTGCTTTTACCAAGAGTTGGCGCACACTGATCAACAATTTTTTATTTTATTTTATCACACCCTGGCACATAGGTAGATGTCAAGAGATAGTACAAGAACCATGTTCTCATACTAGCTAAATATGCTGACACTCAGGTTTCATGAAGCCTTCATTGATTTTATCCCATCCTCGAGCATCATCAAATCAAGTCCAAACTCAAATCCCTCATCCCAGTTCCTCAAGTGAAATTTCAACTCATCTCATCATAACTGCGGTCGTGTTCGTGAGGTGCTGATCATATTCTTAAGGTAGAGACTAAGCATGCAATATAGCACACAAATCTTTCAAACTAGGGAAATGTGAATAATTAAGTCAAGGACCCTAATGACTAAGGCTGGTTAACTCAAAATCTCAAGACCTCATAAACCAAGTGTTCTTGAACATCACTAGTCTTGTGTGAAAGTGAATTGTGTCAGGGATTAAACCAACTTATTAGTTAGTTTTTTTAGTTTTTGTTTTTTTTAGTTTTTTTATGAATGTTTTTTGTTGTTTTTTGTTGTTTTTTTTAAGTTTTAGAAAAGTTTTTTTTTTCAAAAGGGTTTTTTTGAAAAAGATATGTGAATAAGAAAAGACTTTTTTTTAAAAAAAAAGTTTTTTTTTAGCAAAAGCGGATTTTTTTTGAAAAGTTTTTTTAAGCAAATAAAGAAAAAGAGTTTTTTTTAGGAAAAAGTTTTTTTCTTTTACTTTTGTTTTTTTTGTTGTTATTTTTTATGTTTTTTTTGTTTTTTTTGTTGTTTTTTTTATTTACCCACCCCATAATTATTGTATAATATATACAAAAATACGTGAAAGTACGAGGTATGGGTAAAGTATATATGTAATATATACACGCTCCCCTATACTTAGATTGTGCTATGTCCTCATGGCACTAGGTGACAAAAAGACATAGCTCGTACTAAGCGTAGGAAAGCTAAAATAATAATAAGTATAGAAGTCGATCCGCCCCCCTATACTTAGGCTCTGGATAGCCTAAGTGTAGAAGAAGAGCAAAAATGGGGCGGACGAGGTCAAGAGGAGAAATGATGAGTAAATACACATGGCGGGCATCGGTCCCCCCTATACTTAGGCTTTAGTCAGCCTAAGTATAGGACAAGAGTAAGTGTGAGAACCGATGTGATCTCGAGAATATACAAAGAAGGGAGAATATGTACAAGAGTGATTGAATCTTCTAAGAGGTTGAATCTTGATGCTGCATCTTCATGAAGAGTAATAAGATGTATCTGCTCTGTGCTCACTCTGTATGAAGTTGATGACCTCAACTTGGACTAAGTGCTATTTTGAATCAACAAAATGCTTCAACAGTTGTCCATTCACCACATGAGATTGTGCACCATCTATGAGATCAGCTATCTCTACACTTCCATTCTCGTGCACTTTCTTAACCACAAAGGGACCCATCCATTTAGATTTGAGCTTCCCATGAAACATCTTCAACCTGGCATTGAACAACCATACCTTTGCCCAGGGATAAAGTCTTTGCACCTAATGTGCTGATCATGCCATCTCTTTACTTTGTCCTTATAAATCAAACTGTTGTCATATGCCCTGTTTCGGATTTCCACGAGCTCGTTCAAGTTCAAGTCTCGGCAAAGCTTCCCTAGGTGACAACTCCAATTAATTTTCTTAATTGCCCATTCAGATTTATGAATCAATTCTGCGGGCAAATGGCATGGCTTGCCATAGATCATTCTAAATGGTGAAGTACCCAATGGTGCCTTGTAGGCTATCCTATAGGCCAACAGAACTTGGTCCAAGAGCTGAGACCAGTTCTTCCTATCGGGACGAACCAATTTCTGCAAAATACTCTTCACCTCTCTGTTCGAAACCTCTGCCATGCCGTTGGACTGTGGGTGGTAAGGACTAGTAACTCTATGCTCAAATCCATAGTCCTTAGCTAAAGATCTCATATCTCGATTCACAAAGTGGCTACCCCCATCAGATATCAAAACTTTTGGCTCCCCGAACCTAGCAATAATATAATCTCTCACAAACTTACAAACAGTCTTGCTGTCTGCGGTTCGGGTTGGGATAGCCTTCACCCATCTGGATAAATAATCAACCGCCAACAAAATGTACTCATGTCCTTGGATGTTGGGAAAGGGACCCATAAAATCTATGCCCCATGCATCAAAAACATCACAAATAATCATCGGTTGCATGGGCATCTCATCTCTCTGTCCAACTGTCCCTCCCATCCTTTGATAAATCGGGCACGACGGTACAAAATCAATGGCATCTCTAAACACGGTCGGCCAATACAATCCACATTGAAGTACTTCGTGAGCGGTTCTCTTTCCCGAATGGTGTCCTCCAGCCTCAAGTGAATGACAATATGTGAGGACACTCTGGTATTCCTCCTGAGGAATACACCTTCTCCAAACACAATCCGGTCCTTCAAAGAAAAGGAAAGGATCGTCCCAGTGGTATCTCCTCGAATCCGACTTCAGTCGATCAATACTGCTCCTAGTCCAACCATGGGGAACCTGCTTGGAGACAAGATAGTTCACCATGTTGGCATACCACGGGAGGGAGTCAATAACACAAATTGACTCATCTGGGAAGGTCTCTCTAATCCGCTCATGATCAGGAGAATCCTTAAGTTCAATCCGAGAAAGGTGATCAGCCACAACATTCTTCACTCCAGGTTTATCTTTAATCTCCAAATCAAATTCCTGAAGGAGTAAAATCCACCTAAGAAGACGCGCCTTCGCGTCCTTCTTTTCCATTAAGTATCGAATGGCTGTGTGATCAGTATAAATTGTCACCTTAGAGTCCAAAATATAAGATCTGAACTTCTCGAGGGCCCATACTACCGCGAGCATTTCCTTTTCAGTCACTGTATAATTTTTCTGTGTAGGATCTAAAACTTGCTCGCATAGTGAATCGCATACGGAATCCCCTCTCGTCGTTGTCCTAACACAATTCCTATAGCGAAATCTGAAGCATCAGTCATGTTCTCAAAGGGGAGAGACCAGTCAGGAGCTTGTAGGATAGGCGAGGCACAAATCTTCCTCTTCAAGAGCTCAAAGGCCTCCAGACACCTGTGATCTACAACGAACTCTGTGTCTTTCCCTAAGAGCTCAGTCAGTGGGCGGGCGATCTTTAAAAAATCCTGAATGAATCTCCTATAGAATCCGACATGCCCTAAAAATGACCGCACTGACTTTACGTTAGTAGGTGGATCGAGTTTCTTGATCACCTCCACCTTGGCAGGGTCAACCTCCATTCCCCTTTTGGAGATGACATGCCCCAACACGATACCCTCCGTCACCATAAAGTGACTCTTCTCCCAGGAGAGTACCAGATTCACCTCTCTACACCTCGTGAGGACTCGGTCCAAGTGCGCTAAACATGTATCAAAAGAATCACCATGGACCGAGAAGTCATCCATGAACACTTCCAGGAAATCTCCCACCATCTCGGCAAATATGGCTATCATGCACCGCTGAAATGTGCCCGGGGCATTGCAGAGCCCGAATGTCATGCGCCTGAAAGCATAAGTACCGAATGGACATGTGAATGTGGTCTTTTCCTGGTCCTCAGGGGCTATGGACACCTGGTTGTAGCCTGAGTACCCGTCAAGAAAACAGAAGAACTCTTTCCCTGCGAGTCTCTCCAAGATCTGATCAATAAAAGGCAAGGGAAAGTGATCTTTCTTGGTCGCAGCATTCAGGCGCCTGTAGTCGACACAGACGCGACACGAGCGCGATCTCTACCCCCTCCTCGTTGGTGACTATCTGAATTCCCGACTTCTTCGGTACAACATGAAGTGGGGCCACCCATTTGGAGTCAGAAATAGGGCATATAAACCCTGCTTTACACCATTTCTTAATCTCTTTCTTCACTACTTCCCGTAGATTGGGGTTAAGTCTCCTCTGGAATTCACGGGAAGGTCTCACATTATCCTCAATAAAAATGTGGTGCGAGCAGAGAGCGGGGTTGATGCCCACGAGATCCGACACTGTCCAGCCTATTGCTTTGCGGTTCCTCTCTAAGACTTCTAACAACCTAGACTCCTGTTCTAAAGTCAAGTCTGAGCTAATGATGACAAGATATCTCTCTTTGGGTCCCGCAAGAAAGGCATACTTAAGTGTAGGAGGTAGTGATTTCAATTCTGGCAATGTGGTATCATCAAGCAGATCTGGCTGAACTGAATCTGAATCTGGTTCCGTGCTGCATGAAGGTGGGCTAATCTGAGTAGTACTCGCCACCAAATCAGAAGTATCGGGAGTCAGATCGTCAAAAGTATCCAAACAATCGGCAAAAGCCACGTCCGACTCGTCATCTATATCCCATGATTGTTCCGAAGAGGATGGAACTGACAGATCCGGATGGATCTCTATGTCATCATGAGAATAGGTTGATGCATCTCTATTAAGATCAGACAACACCTGGCAAACTGCATCATGCACTATATCCTCTCCAGATGAAAGGGTCTTGCTCTGTCCTGAAGGAATCTGTCCCCAAATCCCAACTGTGCTAATCAAACTGCAGTCTGCCTCTGAAGATGAGTACTCTGTGCTACTCTCTGAATCGGGTCGCTGACACTTGGTTTGCTTCATCTCAAGGTTCACTTCTCCGTCTGGAGAACGGAACTTCATCATTCCCGTACCATAATCGAAAGTTGCGCCTGCGGTCCTAAGGAAGGGTCGCCCGAGAATGATCTGAGATTCTCTCCAATGATTGGGGGTCTCCATGTCCAAGACTGTGAAGTCCACCTGATAGTTCTGCCCCTCAATTGAGATAACTACGTTCTTCACTTCTCTCTTAGGTCTCTTCACTGAACGATCTGCGAATTGGAGTAAAGATCTAGATTTGCGAAGTGGTCCCAACTCCAATTCCTGATATAAGGCTAAGGGAAGTAAGTTGATCGAAGAACCGTTATCTAAGAGTGTGCGTGCAAACGCAATGTCGTCAATACGACTCTCCACATAGTGAGCACCCATGTCTCTCTTTTTCTTTGGCAAAGTCTGATTCTTGAGACAATAGGTTGTGGCTACTGATAAGACATGTGTCTTTATATTTCGGTTATCTTTCTTCCTGCTAACCCTTCTAGGTGTGCATCTCACCTTAAGGTATTTTTGGAAGGCAGGATGGTTAGCCACATATTCATCAAATGGCACGTTAACTGTGATGTTTTCTTTACAAAACCGTGCCATGTTGGGGTCATCTTTCTGAATCTTTTTGATGCGCTTTCCTGCCGTAAGAGTACGGGGGAAAGGGATTGAAACTAAGGAAACAGAGGATGAAGAATTTGAATCATGAACTGAAAGATAATTCTTTGCATTAACGGAAACAGAGTTCTTCATACAAGAATCTTTTTGATGCAACATGGACTCAAAATCTAAACTATCTACTACATGTTGTGGAATAGAAGCTGGAGTGTTATCCGCCACAACCGGAGATGCAAGGTCCTCCGTAGACTCAGAAGAATATCCATGCTGACGATGCTGCATACGTACTCTCCTCCTCCTCTCGGCTCCCTGAGTAAAAATCCTCGAATGGTGCTGATGGGGCTCTGAAATATGGTGCCTCTCCTCCTCGTCCTCTGAAGACTCCTCAGGTAGAGCTCCAGAGATTCCCCTCCTCGTGTCCCTCGCCCGGTCAGGTACGACCACGGTCCTTCCGCTCCTGAGTGACATGTGGTTAGCCTCGTCACACGAAAGAATCCCATGTTCAGATTTAGGAGATGCTGAATAGTATACCTGACCAAAGTGTTGCTGAGAACTAGAACGGTTCAGGCTATTGGGGTTAGCCTGAACTTGGGCTGGGATAGAGGTAGAGGGTGCAGTTTGCTCGTCTCGCCATCTGGATAGGCGGTTGACATCCACCCATAAGTCCTGAACCTCGTTCCTGTAGGAACGTAGCTCGTCGAGTATCTGCTGCTGAATATCCATGGGGCTAGACGATGAAGGAAGTGGATAAGACTGGGAAGAAGAACGGGAAGACTGGCCCTGCTGCTGCTGCTGGGGTTGCGGACCCTGCTGGCCCGTCTGGTAATGGCCCTGTCGGCCATACTGCTGGTACTGCTGCCTCTGCTGCTGGGGTGGCTGGAATCCAGGGCTCTGCTGTGAAGGAGGTGGTGCGGAGGTGAATGCGGTGTTGTGAAAGGTCGGGGGACGCTGATAGGTCTGTCGGTCTCCCGTACTTCCCTGCCTGGCAGGGTCCTGAGTATACCATATCCCATTCACCTCCCAAATTGGTGGAGGCTCCTCCTGGACTGTCTCTGCTACTGGCGGTGGCTGCTGGAAAGAGTGGGTGTAGGATTAGTCCTGCTCCCACGGCTGGGGTTGCCCTGACACCAACTGCTCCTGAACATGGTGAACTCGGTAAATGGGAGCAGCGGGTGCAGTCACGGCAGGTATCTTTATCTTAGATACCTTCTCAATCGACTCCTCCATCTGTTTTGGAAGTTTGGAGACGCTCCGGTCTAACTCATCAATCCTCCTGTCGATCTTCTCGACTACAGTAAGCTTGTCAGCAAGGAGTCCCATGCTAGGGATCACATCCTGAGAGAGATCGACTACAGCTGGTTTTCCCCCTCCAAGTGAGAGTGAACTGGGGGATGGTGTATAGGCCCTGCTGGCCATCTGTGAGCGGCTAGTTCCAGCCATCTGCTCGAATACCCTCCAGATGGTATCCGCTCCTCGTGATGTATAGCTGCCTCCACAGGCAGCGCTCACTAAACCCTGCATCTCAGGGTTGAGACCAGTGAAAAATGATTGGACTAAGATGTTATCATTTAGTCCATGACAGGGACACTTCTGCAGGATGTCCTTGAATCTTTCCCAAGCATCACAAAAAGCTTCATGGGGTAATTGGGAAAAACTCATAATGCGCGTCCTCATCATGTTAGTTCTACTCAAAGGGTAGAACTTCTTCAAAAACAGGTCCTTGAACTGGGCATATGTGGTGACGGCGATCCCAAGATTCTTTACCCAGTAATCAGCTTTGCCACCCAAGGCAAATGGAAGGGCTTTGAGCCTAATATAATCATGGCTAACATTTTGATGTTTGAGGTTAGCGCAGATGAGCTCAAAGTCCCTTAGGAATGCATATGGTTCCTTAGAAGCATTCCCATCGAAGTGTGGCAACAGGTTCAGAAAATGCGGCTTCAATTCAAAATCAACCTCAGGTTCGGCCGGACTCAAGTAGTTCCGAATTTGATATTGTCCGGGGTTATACGCCACATCCATTGGTAGCTGGACCCCAACATTTAACTGTCCCAACTGAGCTCTCAGTAATGCTTGTTGCTGCTCAGATGCAGCTAATCGGGCAAGTATCATTTTCATTGGGTCTTCATGGTTCTCTTCTTCCTCTTCTTTCTTCTTTGGCATTTTACTTGAATCTTCTTTATGTCCTGAATCAGCAATGTTTTCTTGATCAGAAGAGGATTTATGAATCATGATATTCTCACCAAGGCGATGGTCTTTCTCGGTGAGGTGGGAAGAGAGAAAGGGAATGGTTTGAGAGTAACCATCCCGAGAGTGAGTGATCCTGAGCTCAAGAGGGTCATGAGTCCAGGTTGATCCAAGTTGTGCTTGGACCTTTGAAGACGTACTTTTTGAAGGTTTCAACGAGAGATTCGCAAAGTCCGAATAAATACCCCCCCAATCAGTCATCTTCGATGTCAAAAGAACCGATTCGAATACGATATTCAATGAGGCACTAGTTCTACGGTGCACGTAAATGTACGGAGTGAACTCACACAATACAAACGCAATTCAAACCCCCAAATTCACCAACTCAACACGTGATGGCCGTAAGAGTTCGGCCGATTTATCTGGTCAATTTTAGTTGGTGAGAATACAATCTTTGAAAGATTAACGAGCTGTTAGGTGCTCGTATTTTCCTACAGACTGGCCCGGTTCTTACGACTAGTTTGACCTACTTTCAGTCAGTATAGGAGTAAGTACGGACCGTATAAATACGGCTACCCGTTCCTTGAGGACTAATGCGTCCTCTAAACCTCCCACTCTGCTAAGGAAGTCCGGACCGTTTACCGGCTACCCGTAAATCCTCACTGAAAAGTAGCTAATCGCCTAAAAAGAAAGAACCAGTAGTAAGTAAGAAATCCAGACTTGGCTCTATCCTAGGGTCGTCTCTCTCTCACTTGCAATTAAAACAAACAATGAGGGCTTTATGCACCCGAGAACAAGGGTTCTTTTTATTCCAATTAATTAGATCGACCTGCTCAATTCAGTCCCAATTTTAGAGTTAGGTTATCACTTGAATTTTATGTGAACACACAAGCACGTCTACCGTTCAGTCCCAATTTCCTTTTGACCTTAAGGTATAAAACAAGAGGGGAATCAGAAATCATAATGCAAACGAGAAACTATGATGCATGCTCAGAAGAAGGTATACTTACAGTGAATCCCAGCACTCTTCATGCGTTATGTAGAACAGAATTTGTAAATATTACACTAAATGCATGCAGATCGAGAAAACCGCACCTAAACAGTATACTATTAGTGGGGAAGAATTGATTGAATTTGAGCTAAGTAGTACGTGTCTATGTGCGTCTCATTATGAATCTTATAAGATAAGTGAATCTTCTAAGATATGTGTGGCCTAAATTACGATGGGCACAAACAAATTTGAATCTAAACTATCGTGTGCCTAATCCTTAAGTTCGCCACTCAAGTCGAGCTCCACCCTCTCCGGAGAGTGAAACAGGCTCGACACACCACAAATAATGTCTAAGTCTTTTTACATGCGCGATCTCTCGAACAAGAGCCGCTATAAAGAGCAAGCTACCTAAATAGTTACAACAATTATTACAAAAAGTTCTCTCAAAAATAAATAGTTCTCCTCGCACTTCAGCAGTCAACTCGCGTCGCGTCCGTCGACCTCCGATGCACTCCAAATCCACTGGGCCCTCGCAAGGAAAATAAAATTTATATTAGAGAGATAAACAACAAGATATATACAAAAATATAAAGAGAAATAATTGCAAAAAATGGAATAAATACAAGTGGCTCGGGGGTCAGACTACCCGAGTAAATGAAAATCTAAATCTAATTTTTTAAACTAATCCCTAAGCCGTTTGCCTCCCCGGCAACGGCGCCATCTGACGAGTCGCTAAATACGATATTTAATTCGTGGTCGTTGTAACACGTGTACTTAGCGATTCGGTCAGAACCGAGAGAAGGATCTCCGTGAAGAGTGTCTTGGCTTAATTTATATCCCGGGCAAGTCCGGGGTCGAACTCATGGAGGCAAAGGAACAACTTGGGTTTAATTCGAAAATTAGGTCTTAGATTTCCAATGCGGTATTTTTTTATATTTTTTTATGCAACAAGAATGCAAATGCAAATGAATCAAGACACTAAGAGAGCATACAACTTAGCCAAATTAAGTTGAATAGAAAATAAGTCCAATTTAGCAAAGTTATATTTTTCTTAGGATCCTAATCCAGTGATGAACACAAAACACATTTTTTTAGAATTTTAGGGGTTAAAATGCAACAATGAAAAATGCACACTTTTTATGGGTATTTTTGCAATTTATCACACAAACAGTAAGCAAAAATCATGAAAAATTTAGTGGAACATAAACATGATGCAAGAAAGCTATAGTAATTTTTTTTGGAATTTTCTGACAAAGTATGAATTTTTTATGAATTTTTTAGTGAAAACAGAGTGACAGTGAGTAAATAATTTTTAATTAAATCCACGAATATTCTTTTTGCGAAATTTCAACTCTACTGGATTGCTCATCTAAACATCTTTCTAAGATAATTCGCACTCTGATTAACTTGACAATATGGATTTATTAAAAATTATTTACTCATTGTCACTCTGTTTTCACTAAAAAATTCATAAAAAAATCATACTTTGTCAGAAAATTCCAAAAAAAATACTGTAGCTTTCTTGCATCATGTTTAAATTCCAGTAAATTTTTCATGATTTTTGCTTACTGTTTGTGTGATAAATTGCAAAAATACTCATAAAAAGTGTGCATTTTTCATTGTTGCATTTTAACCCCTAAAATTCTAAAAAAATGTGTTTTGTGTTCATCACTGGATTAGGATCCTAGGAAAAATATAACTTTGCTAAATTGGACTTATTTTCTATTCAACTTAATTTGGCTAAGTTGTATGCTCTCTAAGTGTCTTGATTCATTTGCATTTGCATTCTTGTTGCATAAAAAAATAAAAAAAAATACCGCATTGGAAATGTAAGACCTAATTTTCGAATTAAACCCAAGTTGTTCCTTTGCCTCCCTGAGTTCGACCCCGGACTTGCCCGGGATATAAATTAAGCCAAGACACTCTTCACGGAGATCCTTCTCTCAGTTCTGACCGAATCGCTAAGTACACGTGCTACAACGACCACAAATTAAATATCGTATTTAGCGACTCGTCAACCTTTAACTCCCGTAATTCCGCCAGTGCTATCCTATATATAGGAATAGAGATAGGATGAGTATCAGGTGTGAGAGAGATTTCAAATTCAATCTCTCGCTCAGGTGGTAATCCTGGTAATTATTATGGAAATACTGTGGGAAAAAGAGTCTTCGATATTTTATTCATGGAAAACCCTAGGCTCTCTTATATAGGGAGAGACCCTAAGGGTAAATTACAGAGACATCTAAATAAGAGAAAGAAATAGCAACAAGATACATAAACTAATAATAATTCTCGAAACTATCTCTACACTCCCCCTCAAGGTGGAGCATAGATGTCGATCATGCTCAGCTTGGATGAACATCTCTGGAAAGGTCCTCTGAGCAGTGGCTTGGTGAATACATCGGCAGTTTGATCTCCTGAGCTAACATGTGCAGTGGATATCAATCCTCTCTGGATCAGGTCCCTGGTGTAATGGCAGTTAACTTCAATATGCTTGGTCCTCTCATGGAAAGCTGGATTGTTGGCAATGAACAATGCTGCCTGATTGTCACACTGAAGCTTCATAGGTAGAGGTACAACTACATGTAGATCTTCTAATACGGAGCGAACCCACATCATTTCCGTGCTGGCTTGAGCCATGGCCCTATATTCGGATTCCGCACTGGACCTTGCCACCACAGTTTGTTTCTTGCTTTTCCAAGAAACCAGAGAGCCTCCAACAAACACTGCAAACCCTGAGGTTGATATCTATCCTTAGGACATCCTGCATAATCTGCGTCTGCACATGCTGAGATGGATAAGTCTGTGCCCATTCTGAATAGCAGCCCTGACCCTGGAGAAGACTTTAGATACCTCAGTATCATGTGTATAGCATCCATGTGAACCTATCTTGGCCGCTCCATAAACTGACTTACCCGGCTAACTGCAAATGCAATGTCTGGACGGGTTATGGTAATATAGAGGAGTTTTCCCACCATTTCTTTATAACTCCTCTTATCTACTTCATCAGTATCACCATCACACAACTTCATGCTGGGGTCCATGGGGATGCTTGATGGTTTGCACCCATCCATACCAGTCTCAACCAGGAAGTCTGTAATGTACTTCTGTTGTGTCATCACCAAACCATGTGCATTCCTTGCAAATTCCAACCCCAGAAAATATCTTAGGTTTCCAAGGTCCTTTGTAACAAACTGACGACCTAGGAATGCCTTCGCCCTCTCTATGCCCTGAACATCATCTCCTGTGACAAGAATATCATCCACATAGACCATAATGACAACCGTACCTGCCGAGGACTTCTGAACAAACAACGAGTGATCGGCATTTGACCTCTTGAATCCCTGGTGCTCAATTAGATTGGACAGCTTCTGGAACCACGCTCGCGGACTCTGTTTGAGGCCATATACCGCCTTGTGAAGTCTACAGACCATATGCTTCTCCCCCTCAGCAGTAAACCCGGGTGGCTGCTGCATGTGGACTTCCTCCTGTAAGTCCCCGTACAGAAAGGCATTCTTGACATCTAGCTGAGAAATGCTCCAATCACGAACCACAGCAACAGATAGGACAATACGGAGAGTCGAGTGTCTCGCCACTGGAGAGAATGTATCCATGTAATCCACGCCATATGTTTGTGTAAACCCACGGGCGACCAAGCGTGCTTTGTACCTATCCAACGTGCCATCTGCATGATATTTGACTGTGAAGACCCATTTGCAGCTCACAACGGATGCATCAGGAGGTGCAGGAACCAAAGACCATGTGCCACGGGACTGCAAGGCCCTCATTTCTTCTTCCATAGCTAATCTCCAGCACTCACTCTTCAAGGCTTCCTAGTATGTCCGTGGTATATCCACAGAAGACAATGTTGTGGCAAACTTCTGAAAATCACCTGTGAGCTGGTGGAAGGAAACCTGTGAAGCAAATGGATAGGATGCACATTGCCTTCTCTGTTTCCGAATAGCAATCAGAACATCAAGATCATCATCTGTGTCTTCCTGTAAAGAGGAATCCTACATATGTACCGAACTTGAACCGTCAGTAGTAACGCCATCTGAACATACCTGAGGCATAGTGATTGTGTAACATCCGGATCTGAATGAACAGAAGGTCCTGTCAAGAAAAGGATGTTGCAAGCAAGTTTGGATCTCCAAAGTGGAGATATTCAAAGGTACATATCTCTCTCCTCTTTGTTCTCATTAAAGTCAATGCTGAAGTTTCTAATTCAGTTTTTTTTGTTGCTATCCATAAGGTATTTTATCTATTGTTGTATGTTAGATAAAGTCACAAATCCCTCCAAACTTAGAGGATCAAAGGTACAATCTTTCTCCCTCCTCTTGTTGCCTTCCATGCATGATTTAGCCTATAAAATTTTTATTACAAAAGCCTTCTAGGTACCTGGGGTTGGGACATGAAAATCTCCTAACTGAAATTATATTATAAGAAAGTATTGGTCATATCAAACTCACAAATAAGCCAACTTTTGGTTCACCTGGACTTCATACTGGTTAATAGAGAAAAGGCTTTGATGTAATCAACTCCATACGTATAAGAGAATTCTTTTACTGAAAGCCCCTCTTTAAGCCAATCAAGCTTACCATCAAGTGTATGCTCTATAGGAAATAACTACCGACAGGAAACAAGAGTGACATTCAAAATAAAGGGCATGAGGTTAGAGGAGCATTCTTCTTATCATTCATGACCTGACTTCAGTTAGAGTTTTGTAATATATCAATATAATCTCTTAAAATCAATACAGTTAACAGTACATCAATGGATTGTATTCGGGATCAGATAAGTCATTACTCGTAATAATTAAAGATAGAATGGTGAACACATGATCTCACCCCTTCACATAGGGAAAGCAACTGAGGTAAAGAAGCATCTTGAGCAATGTTTGATGAAGGGCTAGATTTGGATTGTTTGTGAATTATGATTATGCTGCACTATTGAAAAGTCACATTCCCACCACATGTAGAAATCTTAATCACGTTTATCTATACCATTGTAACTTTGTGTAAACTAGGTTGGGGGAGTGATACCTTCTGAACAGATTTTTGGATAGAAGTTCGAAATTAGATGCATATGTCCATTGGCTACAATCGCTCGAAATCAAAATCTGCTGAGGATTGTTCAATTAGTGAAACTCTTGCTTCACAAATGGACATTGTAAGCCTTGCAACATATGACCCTGCTGCCACATTTTTTATAAAAGACTATGGATGGCCTTATTATGATCGACTTCTATCTACCTATGAGACACTGCTCGAATAAGAGGGCTTAATCATCATAGGCAATCTCCTTGATGCCACTGGTTAATTTCACATGTACTAACATTGATCGGATTTAATATCTTATATAGGAGCAAATATGATGATCTTCTGAGAATTCATCTTTTAAAATATTAGAACTCTTCTCTCAAAGTCAATAAATGATTTCTCAAGATCTTTACGAATAAGAAATCATCAATCAATTGATCATTATGTATAGTCTACTATTCATACAATCTATTATATATATAGGATGTTATGGCAAATGATCAGAAAACACCCCTCTTTTGATGTCTCATCTGGAACTGGTATAATTGAGATATGATTCTTGTTTAGGTACCATATAAAACAAAATGATAAAGACTAGCTAGATCCATATCCAAAGCGTAGATGGTGATCTTATGATTTGGAAATAATAAGATGTGACCACAAAGACCGATCATCTTCATATATTAATCTTTTAGGTATACTCTACTATTTATACATATCATCAAAGATAGATAGTGACAAAATACCTAGAATTGTAAAGTTGACCATTGAAGAGATTGAGAAATGATGGGGTAGATGAATAAGTGAAATCAATGCTGAATCATTATATCAATAAGATCGTTGATCAAAAAGACCTAGATCTGTACAATCAACCACATAAAGGATTAAGAAAGGATGAGGGATCAAGTCATTGATGACTGATAATTAAGAGTGCCAGCCATGGTGACCTTTACGCCTGACTGTGCTAGGGTGCGGTGACCCTCAGCTGGGCGGGAGATTAGGAAGCCTAGTTAGGGCAACGACCGCTTGGTGCGCGGGTCTAGGATCCCAGTCTTTTTCTTGATTTTCTCACGAGCGCTCACAGTTTTTACGCCTCTCTGGGATCCACAGGTTTTTTTTAAAGACCAGTTCCGCTGACCCTTGTTCTTTAGGGTACCTAGGCTGGAGGACCATTGGTTTTAGTTTTTCGAGCTCGTTAGCCCGTACCGGTCGGGCCGGTTTTTCTTTTAGAGCGACTTTTCCGGAAAGTCTCTCTCACCCGTCTTAGTGGCGTAGTTTTGGAGTAGACCTATCCCTCTATTGGACCGCCTTCTAATTAGAGGGCGAGACAGAAGAGCCTTTTGTAGGCTACTTCACCGCTTGAGTTTTGTTTATTTTTCGCCAGCAGACTTGGCGATGCTACATCCGAATCATCCATGTATACATCTGAATCCTCTATGGCTACATCTGAATCAGTTACAGTTGAATTTGGAAAAGTTACATTTGAGATTGAATTGAGTCACAAATGAGTTTGGCTAAAGTTGAGATGAATTACAGTTGAGTTGGTCTCATGGAAGCTTGGTTACAGTTAAGTTGGTTGTAGTTGTGCTAGTTGCTTTTCCGCCAGTAATTCTTGATGAAGAGAAAAGATCAGTTTATGAAAATCATCCTTATCAGATTTCGATCTACCACCACAGCCGTTCGAAATAGCTAGTGGATGTGCTGGGAACTTAGTTAGGATGCATTTTACTCCACCGCATGCCTACGGAGGCACCCCAACCCTAAGGATTCTTTACTACCTTAGAGTCATAGTGTGAGGTCTTATCTAGACCAAGACCACAGACTATCCACTAAGCTTGAGAAATTCAATATGAAAAGAATCAAAACATCAGACTCATCATTTACACTTACTATGGTCTAACCTCATGACTCACAAACATCAAAAGAGACCCGAATCATCTCGACCATGTCAATCATTAAATACTCAAGATATCAT
The DNA here is from genome assembly GCA_037367405.1 of Ottelia alismoides. Lineage (NCBI taxonomy): Eukaryota > Viridiplantae > Streptophyta > Magnoliopsida > Alismatales > Hydrocharitaceae > Ottelia > Ottelia alismoides. Next base: position 561,318 of record JAZKJV010000331.1, read on the forward strand.
GATCAATTCAATCATGATAGCCATTGAATAAATTATTGGAACATGAAATTGATGGGGAAGAATGGAAGTCATATACAGTTTTATACTGGAGTCACATCTTATAATCATAATATGAGGTCACACTCAGATCAAGATCTCAGATTGTCCACCAAATCTGATTGATTGGATAAAAACCAAGAACAAAGACTCAACATCCACATCTCAAGATCCATTAAACATGATTTATAATTAATTAAAAGGTGACAGTTTAAATATGGATCTTATAATCTTTGTATAAAAATGATTAATATGTGTAATTAATGTAGGATGAGTAGAATGGGGTTTTACATATCAAACAACTTGAAAGCATGTTTCAAATTTTCAATGCAAGTAGCTCTAAAAATTTAATTGTCAAAGCCCCTTTTACTTGCTTTCTTTTGGAGCCACTAATTTCCTGTTATTTTTAATTAATTAAGATTTACTCAACATTTGTTGATGTTCTTTTCTCCCTATTCCATAGATTGCAGGCATAATACCTGCACCGTTGTATTGGGAGAGTTGAATGTCAGTTTCTGAAGCGAAACATACCAGGTATGTATGTTATAATTTTGTTCAAGGATATTATAAATGCTTTTATTTCTCTTCTGATAAAATTGGGATGTATGTACATAATGCAATTTCTGTTGTTACATGTTAACTGCTATGGAATTTGTGCAGTATAAGTGTGACATGTTATAGTTCTGTAGTTTATTGGTTAATTTGTGAATGCCATTTAAAAAAAATTCCCCTAATTTTCAGTACTCTAATGTGGTCCTTAGCGAACATAATACTACGTCTGATATGTAAACGGGTTTCCCAGATCCGAGAAGGAGCGGGCCCCACAGATTGGCTGATCTGTCGTCTGAGCAGGACCTGACCGACGCGTATAATGTTTAGGGAACGGTGATATGATTGGTCGTGGAATGGGTGGAGGTGGAGGTGGTGGTGGCGGTGGTGCTGGCATATGAACTGACACAGGGGACGACTCAGGCACACTCTATGTAGGTGGTGGTGGAACATAAATATCATCAGTGGTAGTGGATGGTACCATTATGTCCCCAGCTGGCGAGAAATACATAACCGACTCGAAAAAAGTGACATCAGCACTGACGAAGTACCTGTTGGTTGTAGGATCATAACACCGGTATCCCTTCTGGGTTCTGGAATAACCAACAAAGACGCACTTGACTGCTCTAGGAGAGAGCTTGTCAAGTCCAGGAGATAGACGATGGACAAACGCTACAGCGCCAAAGACACGTGGAGGCAGTGAGAATAGCTCCTTGTCTGGAAAAATAAGAGAGATGGGTATCTTCTCTCCAAGGACAGAGGACGGCATTCGATTGACCAGATAGCATGCAGTAAGGACAGCATCCCCCCAGAAAGAAATAGGAGCACAACTTTGAATCAACAGGGTACGAGTAATATCCAAGAGATGGCGATGCTTTCTTTCCGCCACACCATTTTGTTGGGATGTATATGCGCAAGTGGTTTGGTGAATAATACCCTTTGATGAAAGAAATTGAGAAAGAGAGCGTGTACAAAATTCCAGGGCATTATCCGTCCGAACATATTTGACTGAGGAAGAGAAAACATTCTGCACTTCATTAATCAAATTTTTGACCACATCTCCTACTTCAGATTTATTCTTCAAAAGAAAAACCCATGAGACACGAGAAAAATCATCCACTACCACAAGATAAAACCTGTGTCCCTGGTGATTGGGAACACGACTCGGACCCCATATATCTATATGTAACAACTCAAAAGGGGAGCTACTGCTCCGACTCTGACGACCTGGAAAGCTCGACCTATGATGCTTTCCCAACTGACATGTTTCACAGCGAAACAACGAACTTGGAGAGATCTGGGGCAGAAGATGGCGCATTTTCTGGAGCGGAAGGTGTCCAAATCGAAGATGCCAAATGTAAGGAGAGACTGGTCCAGCGGAGTGAGAGGAGACGCCAGCATAGGATTCCCGAACCAGCCGATATAAACCATTCTGCTCAGAGCCACAACCAATCACCTTGCCCGTGAGTATGTCCTGAAAAATGAGAGAAGACAGGTCAAATATAGCACGACAATTCAAATCCTTTGTAATCTGACTAATAGACAGCAAATTCATTGAGAACTCAGGGGCATGTAAAACGTTCTGTAGCTGCATAGTGGAGGATAGGAAAACCTCTCCCTGGCCAACAAGGGGTGAGTGGGTACCATCTGCTATCTGCACTGAACGGCCGGGAGGAATATCCCTGTAGGCCTGTAATCTACCTCTATCTCGACAGAGATGATGTGTGGCTTCGGAATCTATAACCCAGTCAGATATATCATGAGATGGTATGAGTGCTGATGATCTACCTGAGCTACTAGCAGCGGCGGATGAACTAGCAGAGGCTGTGGCAGCAATATCTGAAGAACCACCAGATGAATCACCAGAAGAATGTGGCATAATATCACGGAGACGGGCCACAAGTTCGTCAAATCTATGATCTGCAGTAGACGGTAACGGAGACTGTGAATGCTCTGCAACCCGTGCCGATGTTGGGAACCCATGCTTAGAGTAGCATGTCTCCTCCGAGTGTCCAGTTCTGTGACAATACGAGCACATCTGACTGAAGCGACCTCCTCTTCCTTGAGGTCCACGGCCACGTCCACGACCACGTCCACGAAACTATCTCTACAAATACATCAGGAAACTCACACACTATAGGTACATCTTCTATCATTCTATCTGACCCTGATGTAGTGGATACATAAGCTAAATAGCCTTAACACCCTTGTTCTAATAGTTGTTGAGCCTCTAGAGTAGAGATATATTTGACATCATCACCGGATGTCTTTCCAATATACTAAAGCTCTATCGAGTTAGGAATGTGAAAGTTACTGTATTTTGGAAACAATCAAGGCATGCATGATGCCTTCTAGCCAATCCATCCCCAGGATGAGATCAAAGTCATCCATTTCAATATGTAATAGGGAAACATGTAATTGATGTCCTGCTATCACTACTACATAATCCAGGATTTCTCGGATTATAAATACTTGTCCTCCTAGTCTCTTGATCAGTTAGGACTGTTTTACTTCTACTGATACCTTACCCAAAGTGGGTACTATACGTCGAGCAATAAATGAATGTGAAGCACCCGAATCATACAATGCACGTACTGAATAGCCATGAATAGTAGCAGTACCTCGTACGACCGCGCCTGAATTGTAGGTTTGTTCTTCAGTGATTACATTGAGCTGGCCATTAGGAATATGCAATTTAGATACCGCAACACTTTGTGGTGGTTGCTGTGTAGGAGATGCTCCTTGTGAGTCACGACCTCTACCCTGTCTTCCTTCGCGTGTTGATCCATTGCTCGGGGTGGATGTTATACTATTAATGGGAGTTGGTTTAAACCCCGAACCTCTCAACTGCGGACAGTCTTTCCTAATGTGATCTTTTTGATGACAGTGATAACATGTACATATTCCTGTCTGAGCTGAAAACCCAACTACAGAGGTACTAGTTCCTGGTGCTGAGTTACGAGGGTATAGTGGAGGTCTAGAGAAACCCCCTTTCTTGATAATTCATGACCCAAGGTCTGTGGTGAGCTTATACTGGAACTGGCTGGATGATAGCGGCGATCTCTACGGTTATAATTTGCCTTGCGTTTGGATGGTCCACCATTAAAATGGAAACTTCTTTTTTGACGGTTTTCATCCCTCTCCATCTTAATACGAGAGGCGATGTCCATTGCTTCATATATGTTTGTAGCTCTAAAACGCGTAAGCTTTTCTCTCAGATCCCCCTGAAGACCGCTAACAAATTTAATAAGACACTCTTGTAGTGAAGCTTCTAGAGCTGGGGAGTAACGTAGTAGCTCGATAAAGTGGATATGATAATCTCGTACGGTGTTAGAACCTTGGTTCAGAGAAGCCAACTCTCTCCTCTTTAATTCTTCTCAATGGGAAGGACAAAAGTGAGCTCGGAACCTCTCTTCAAAGATATCCCATGGAACATGATTCGCTAATTTCTTGGAAATTGCTCTCCACCATCGTCGTTCATAATCTGCCAGGGAGTAATCAGCAAAGTACACCCAGGTACAAATTGGTGCATGTATTATCCTCAACATCCTACTAATGTCATCAAGCCATAATTCAGTCTTGGCATGTGTCTCTACACCAATCGAGGAATCTTTTTCTTTCGGTAATTGTCAAGTAATTTTTGATGTCTAAGAAGGGCCTTCTCCATTGCTCCTTCATCTGAGGTCGAAGCAGACTCAGTGGAAGGATGGTAACTCGATTCTTCCTCAGAAAAGTGGACAGAACCCTCAACTCTAGCATCCACAGGTTTGGATGTCTCGGGTATCTCAGCTTGTGCATTGAGCCTCTCCTCCAATGCTTGCTGCTTTTGCCCCATGTCTTGGAGTATTGTCATCATAGCCGCTAATTGTCTAGATACGTCTTGATCTGCCATGATCCTATGATGAATCAAGGCCAAAAGTCAGATCCTATATGTCTTAGCATGATATACATAAGGGACAATGACTTGTTAATGGTACTGCAGTCAATTATTAAGATCAAAGGATCTTAATACAACCTTAGTTTCTGAATACCACTCATAGTTGTCAATTAATAAATAAATTACTGGAGTAACCGGCCTCTGATACCAATTTGTCGCAACCCCATTTCCGGGCCGTCGTATCCTCCCATATCCGGATCTGGTTACTCGGCAAAAGTTTATTCAACAATAACAACTAACATTCAGAAACATACTGCAATAAAAAATACTCAGAAGGAAGTATTTCAATACTTTTCCATTCACAAAATAAAGTTCATATGATGCATTGTCCCACTATAACCATTTACATTACATCATCTGGAAAGAAATGCACAAAAAGATTACAAACTACCTTACAAAGTAAAGCTATTGTGGCTGGCTGGATGACTATTTTAGCGGTTGTATTATTGAAGTCCTTGTGTTGGCTCAACGACACCTGTTGGGTTTTCCATAAATCATAGGATAACAAATTAGCGAGTGCTAAGCAATGAAGAAGAGAAAAGCAAACAAATTGAGTAATTTTTCAAAACCTATCATAAAAAGTTTCATTCATTCTCATTAATTTAAGTCATATTCCGTTCTATTCCACGTCAAGGATTAGTCCAGAGAATTATCTCACCACTATATGGACTCCGAAGCTGTGAACACTTCGGGATTGGAGATTGCGTTGATCTAATAAGCTTATGCCGTCACATGTCGCCTCAACCAATCCTCTAATACTACCCTGACAATTTCCTTTTCTTTTATTAATTAGGGTCTCAAGCCCTCAGCCTGGCAAACAAAGGAGCACACCGTCCTTGAGGACTCGGTTGCTTAAAACCTCAGGCTAACATTTAATCATATAACCTAGCGGCCTTTAAATGCATGTTATCGTGACCCAACCGCTATCCAACCACACGTGCCTCCACATAACACGACTACATCTTCCGTCGTTCGACCCGAAGATATTGGCACCTGGTACCATGCGTTGCAGATTATTTATTTTGTGCGTACTTATCATGACAGGGCAACCGTGTACCACCTAGGTAGGGCCACGCCAATACGGGTTCCTTCCGACAAACCTACAGGTTGCATGCATGACTTGTAGTTCTACTCCCAGTCATTCTTAATGTAAGACACAATCCTTTTCAGGATCTAACTCAAAACACATCAAATCCCATGATGTAATCCCTCCTTTAAGCCTTAGATTTGCATAAACATAAATACTGAGTATAGACTTACACATATATTAATTCATATATTTATATACTCAAATTTATGCTTATTTTAACTTCCAAAGCCCAACTTTCCAAATCACTGCATCCATTCGATGCTTAGACCTTATTTTAGTTGAAATCACAAAGCAACTTTTCATACTTTCTCAAAAATAACCAAATTAGGGTTCTTGTAACAAGGAGTATAAATACAGAAATCTCAACTATCTCATATGAAAATCCAACAGCAAAAGAAAGGATTTCGTTACCTAATCGAGCTCTCTCTCTCTCTCGTATGTAGTATTTTATCGTGATTTTTTTCAAAAGGATGATTTATAGCTACTGAAATGATTGAATTTCATTTTCTTATCGAAAATGCTAAGAACGTGCCAAGAATGCGAAGAATGAACGAAAAACACGAAGAACATGAAGAACACGCGAAGAACGCAAAGAACATACGAAGAACATATTTTCTCTTGAAATTTCAGCAGAGCTTCCCCTTATACGGGGTGATATTTTTAGGAAAAATTCGACAGAGTTTCCCCTTATATTGGGACATATTTCTATAAAAATTTTGGTAGAGTTTCCCCTTATATCGGGACATATTTTAAAAGAAAAACAGAAAGAGTTTCCTCTATAAAATCATCGAAAATATAACAACAAGGAAACTGAACATGAATTGAAAACCTAGCCCACGAAGCAAACTAAGAGAGGATCGTACGATTCGTACCTTCCTCCTCCTCGTTCTCCCAGCAGTGTTTCGCTAGCGCTCCTTCCTCACCTCCCACTTCTCCTCCCGACCTCTCGACCCTATCTCTTGGGGTGGTGGTGGTAGTGGAAATCGTAGAGAATGAATGGGTAGGGGGCTATTTATAGGCTCCAGAAAACCGCTAACCATGGTTAGAAAACCATGATTTAGACCTTAACCGCGGTTAGCGGTTCATGGTTTTGGCCCATGGTTTTGGCCAAATCTTATCCGAAACTTAGGGCTTAAGTTAGAACATTCCAGAAGATTCTACATTCGCTAATGACACTTAATTAACGCTAATCGTGATTAACTTTCACTAATCACAATTTAACTTTTGTGGCTTACGCTTGTCTTTTGCTAACTATTGATTGGTGTTTGCTAATGGTCATTAGCGATTTTTGTTGGAGAAAATAAGAGCGCTTGTCATTTCTGAGACCCTAGGCTCTCTTATATAGTAGAGAGGCCTATGGGTAAATTACATAAAGCATAAAATAGAAAACGATAATAAGAAAGAGATACATATGGAATATGAAAATACAAATATCTTCGCACTCTCCTTCAAGCTGGAGCATAGATGTCAATCATGCTCAGCTTGGATGAACACTTCTGAAATGATCCTCTAGGTAGTGGCTTGGTGAAGATGTCCGCGGTTTGCTCTCCAGAGGTGATAAAAAAATCAGGCCCTTCTGAATCATGTCTCTGGTGCAATGGCAATCTACCTCAATATGTTTTGTTCTCTCATGGAACGCAGGATTGTTTGCAATGAATAGAGCAGTCTGGTTATCACAGTGTAACTCCATAGGTAGAGGAACCTCTACATGTAGATCGCATGGCACTGCTCGAACCTACATCATTTCTGTACATGCTTGGGCCATAGCCCTGTATTCGGATTCGGCATTTGATCTTGCTACAACAGTTTGTTTCTTGCTTTTCCAAGAAACGAGAGAAGTGCCAACAAATATTGCAAATCCCGAAGTTGATTTCCTATCCTTAGGACAACCTGTATAATCCGCGTCAGCATATGCGGATACAGAGAGTGTGTCTCCTTTCTTGAATAGCAATCCTGAGCCTGGAGATGATTTTAAATATCTCAATATTATGTATATTGCATCCATATGTACCTGTCGAGGTTGCTCCATGAATTGACTCACTCGACTCACTGCAAATGCAATATTCGGCCTGGTAATTGTAACATAAATGAGTTTTCCAACCATCTCTCTGTATCTCCTCTTATCAACTTCATCTGTATCATCATCGTATAGCTTTATGCTAGGATCCATAGGAGTCGTGGAAGGCCGACATCCAATCATGCCTGTCTCTGCAAGCATATCTGTAACATACTTCCTTTGGGTCATCACTAGGCCCTGTGCATTCCTAGCAAATTCCAACCCCAAGAAATACCTTAGGGTGCCCAGATCCTTAGTGACAAATTTACTGCCCAGAAAATCTTTCGCCATCTTGATTCCCTACGCATCATCTCCTGTAACAACATTATCATCAACATACACCATGATAGCCACAGTACCTCTAGACGTCTTCTGCACAAACAATGAATGGTCTGCATTTGAACGCTTGAATCCTTGCCGTTCAATCAGGTCTGAAAGCTTTTGAAACCACGCTTTTGGACTCTGTTTAAGGCCATATATTGCCTTATGGAGTCTACAAACTTGCTGACACTCCCCCTCAGCAACAAACCCTGGAGGCTGCTGCATATAGACCTCCTCTTGTAGATCTCCATACAAAAATGTATTTTTCACATCTAGCTGGAATAGCGGCCAATCACGTGCTATAGAAACTGAAAGGACATGTAAAGTAGAATGTCGAGCAACTGGAGAAAACGTGTCCAATCAACTCCATAGGTCTGAGTAAAACCACGTGCCACGAGCCTTGCCTTGTACCGATCAAGGCTGCCATCTGCGTGATATTTAACGGTAAAGACCCATTTGCAGCTAACAATAGACGCTCCTGAAGGAGGAGGAACAAGTGTCCAAGTGCCACGGGACTGCAATGTTGTCATTTCTTCTTCTATAGCAAGACGCCATCTGCTATCTTGTAGTGCCTCCTGATAATTACGTGGAATTTCTACTGCAGATAGAGCTGCTGCAAATCTCTGAAAATCGCTTGTAAGACAATGAAAGAAGACCTAGGAAGCAAGGGGGTAGGAAGCACAAGTACGCCTCTGCTTTCTAATAGCTATAGGCACGTCCAAATATCCATCAGCTGCATCCTGCTATGTTCCAAGTATCAAGAGATCCTCAGACTCATCGCTAGAAATCAAGTTATCAGAACCAACCTGAGGGCTGCTGGATGACTGGCCATGACCTTGAGCAAAGGAGGACCGACGAGTATAATGCTTTGGTAACGGGGGAACAATGGTCACTGGAGGTGGTAAAGGTGGAGGTGAAGGTATGGCAGGGGATGGTGGTGGAGATGGCACCGACGGTAACTGATTCATGGGAGGTGGTGGCATGAATACCTCAGTATCATAAGGAGAAGTAGTCAGTCTGTCACATGTAGGAGAGAAAAACATCACAGATTCAAAGAATGTGACATCCACGCTAACAAAATATTTTCGACGCAGTGGATCGAAGCAATGATACCCCTTATGTGTCCTGGAGTATCCTACAAACACACATTTGATAGCCCAGGGAGAGAGCTTATCAAGACCTGGTCCCAACTGATGGACAAAACCAACACAACCAAAAACACGGGGTGGAAGTGAGAACAACTCCTTCTCAGGAAAGGCTAGAGAGAGAGGAGATTTCTCACCCAAGACAGACGAGGGCATGTGATTTAACAAGTAGCAAGCTGTGAGAACAGCATCACCCCAGAACGAGCGTGGAGCATGACTCTGAATAAGTAGGGTTCTAGTGATATCCAATAGATGTCGATGTTTCCGCTCTACAACACCATTTTATTGTGACGTGTAAGCACATGAAGTTTGATGAATTATGCCACGAGAGGAAAAGAACAAGGACAGAAATCTAGTACAAAACTCCAATGCATTGTCAGAACGTACAATTTTCACAGAAGAAGAGAAAACATTTTCAACTTCATTGATAAACATTTGAATCACATCTCCTGCTTCAGATTTATTCTTCAATAAAAACACCCAAGACAAGCGAGAAAAATCATCTACGGCAATCAGATAGAATCTGTGTCCCTGGTGGTCAGGAACACGACTTGGACCCTAAATATCAATATGGACTATCTCGAATAAGGAGCCACTGCTCCGACTCTGACGACTCGGGAAAGTAAACCGATGATGCTTTCCCAACTGACACACTTCACATTGGAAGGACGACTTCGGAGGAATCTGGGGCAAAACACGACGCATCTTATGAAGAGGGAGGTGACCAAACCGGAGATGCCAGATATATGGAGAGTCCGATCCTGTAGAATGGAGAGATGCACCAACGTAAGGAGTATGGATCAGATGATAGAGACCATTCTGCTCACAGCCATAGCCAATCACGTTGCCCGAGGGTATGTCCTGAAAAACAAGAGATGATGAGTCAAAAATAGCTCGACAGTTTAAATCCTTTGTAATCTGGCTAATGGACAACAAATTCATAGAGAAATCAGGAGCATATAACACATTCTCCAATCTCAATGAAGGTGTTAAATTAATCTCCCCCTATCCTGTGATCGAGGAATGTGTCCCATTGGCTATCACCATCGTTCGTCCTGAAGAAACAGGTCTATATGACGTGAGTTGTTCTTTTTCTCCACAGAGATGATGTGTCGCTCCAGAGTCCATAATCCAGTTCGTAATCATAGATCCATCACAAGATGTGAGAGAATGAGAGATACCTGACGTACTGGTCGTGGCAGGTGAATTGGCAGATGCAGAGACGACCACTTCTGACTGACCTTCAGGAGTTGTATCCGGGGGCATAATATTCCTCAGTCTGGCAACAAGATCATCAAATCGTTGGTCCAATGAGGAAGGTGCAGGAGACTCAACTTGTTCTGCTACCCGAGCTGATGCAGGAAAGCCATGCTTTGAGTAGCATGTGTCTTCGGAGTGGCCAGGTCGACGACAGTAACTGCATGGTTGACGAATCCGGGCCCCATGACCCTGGGGGCCCTGACCACGAAAGGTAGAGGAGCCACCTCTACCCCTGGAGTCTGCCATCGCTGAAGGTGTCTGGTTGGCAGTCGAGCTAGGAACAGTGATTCGACTCAGTCGGCAAAAAGCTTCCTCCATTGGAGGAATAGTAGCGTCAGCTAGAATCTGAGACCAGGCAGCATCATACTCTGGATCAAGGGCAGCCAGGAATACACCTACCATGGTAGCATTTTTGTACGTCTTCTGCTGTTCTGGAGTGGCTGTCAATGGCATGAAGCTATGGAGCTTCTCAAACATCCCTCGTAGGGAAGTGTACAGTGAGTGAAGAGGGCGCCCATTCTGCTTGACTGTAAAAATATCATGTTGCAGCTGAAGTATCTTGGTCTCGTTCCGCGCTTGTGAATATGTCGCCGCTAGAATATCCCACATAGCCTTAGCCGTGGGCTGATGTAGTACATAGTTTGTGATTTCTATCATCAACGTCCCATATAGCCAAACTTTGGCATACACATCATCTGCCTCCCACGAGGCATGCACCCCAGTCTTCTCCACCGGCTCATCTTCGGTAAGAATATGTTTCTTACCATTCGACTTCATCAGGCTCATGAACTGCATGGCCCAGAGCTCATAATTTGCCCCGTCCATTTTTACAATAGGCGATGGACCTCTGAATGCGCCAGTGGCGGGTACATCAACCTTATTCTCAGACATCTTGCCGAAAGAAGACTGCTACATGTGCGAGAAATCAAAGTTTGTGTGTCTACACAAACATATATGGGTTTGGGTGCACGTGTAGACTCATGCATGCCAACCCATCAACCAACTGAGGAAGCCGAGGCGGTACCCAAGCGCGGGACAGCACGGGACAACAAGCCGATGCACGCAGTGCACGCAAGTCGAACGCGATGTGCCTGCAGAACAAGGGCGCGGTGCGCTCGAGGACGTGCGTGCGGTGCGCGCTAGGGCAGGCGCGCTGTGCGCTCAGAGCAAGCGCACGGTGCGCGCGAGGACGTGCGCGTGGTACGCGCTAGTGCAGGCGCGTTGTGCGCGCAGAGCAAGCGCGCGGTGCGCGCGAGGACGTGCGCGCGGTACGCGCGAGGGCAGGTGTGCTGTGCGCGAGATTCTTGTGCGGTGACCTTGCGGCGGCGCAAGGCAGCAACGTCAGAGAGAATCAAGAGTGCGCGCACAAGCCGAAGAGGCGCCGGAGAGGAGATGCAGCGCCGGAGAGGGTTGGAGGTGGGGTTAGGGTTTCTTGGGAATCAAGAGCTCCGTTCTAGGACCGCTACTCTGATACCATGTTGGAGAAAATAAGAGCGCTTGTTATTTCTGAGAACCCTAGGCTCTCTTATATATTAGAGAGGCCTATGGGTAAATTACATAAAGCAGAAAACAGAAAACGATAATAAGAAAGAGATACATATGGAATATGAAAAATACAAATATCTTCACAATTTTCAATATGTCATTAGTTTCTTTAATCATGTTTAATTAGTCTTAATGACGGTCATTACGGGTTAATGACATTTTAAACCTCCTTACTTCTCTTTCTTCCAAAAATCATAACAAATCGAAACAAAGTCTGATTCACATGAAACAAATTCCGTTGGTTTTCTCTTGATGAGCCGGATCTTATTATATAGAATCCGAGAGATGCTAAGTTCAAGGCTTTACAGACCCCCACCATGGTAGCTTTCCAAAACGTCTTCTACTGCTCGGGAGTCACCGTAAGGGGAATGATGATGTAGAGCTTCTCAAACATCCCTCGCGAGAATGTATACAACGAATGCAGAGGCCGACCTTTCGCTTGACCGTAAATATGTCATGCTGGAGTTGAAGGATCTTGGTCTCATCTCGCACCTGTGAGTATGTTGCTGCAAGGATGTACCACATCGCCTTAGCAATGGGCTGATGGAGTACATCATTAGCAATCTCCATCGTCAATGTACCTAAAAGCCAGACTTTGGCGTACGAGTCATCGACCTCCCATGAGGCATAAACCCCAGTTTTCTCTCTCGGCTCATCTTCGGTAAGAATGTGGTTCTTACCATTTGATTTCATGAGACTAATGAACTGCATAGCCCATAGGTCGTAGTTCGTCCCATCCATCTTGACAATGGGCGTTGGACCTTTGAAGGTGCCTATAGAGGGCATGTCGACCTTGTTTTCTAACATTTATACCCGAGATATAGAACTAGGGTTTGTAGACCAAGGAACAAATGTCTACATAAACATCCGAGGATTTGAGTGCATATGTAGACTTATGCACTCAAATCCATAGGCGACGACGAGAGAAAGAAGGTAGGGGGGACGGCGGCAGCGAGAGAGGTGGGGGGGGGCGGGGGACGACGATGGAGGGAGAGAGAGGGGAGGGGCAGCAATGAGAAGGGTGGAGGGTGGTGGCGGCGCCGACGGTGAAAGAAGAGAGAGGGCGACGACGGCGAGAGAAGAGAGAGAGGGTGGAGGATGGTGGGCGGCTAGGGTTTAGGTTGGCTCTGATACCATGTTGGAAGTTAAGAATTCATTGTTTATTTCAAAGAACCCTAGGTTCTCTTATAAAGAAGGCCTATGGGTAAATTACATAAGATGGATAAAAGAAAATAAATGTAACAGAAAAGATACATAAAATATATAAATATATCTACATATACGGTTATATTCTAGAAACTACGGTTGTTAGATGGAGCTAGTGGACGTGTTGGGAACTTAGTTGGGATGCATTATACTCCATTGCATACCTACGGAGGCCCCCAATTAATGTATTCTTCACGCCTTAGAGTCATAGTGTGAGGTCACACTCAGCCAAGATCACATACTATCCACTAATCCAGAAAGATTAGATAAAGACAAAGATCAGATCAGCGACTCATCAATCATATTACCAAGATCCATCAAACAAGAATTATAATTGATAAAAATCGGTAGCTTAAATATAGACTATATAATCAATATATGAAAATGTTAAATATGGGTAATTGAAGTAGGATGAATAAGTCAGAGGATCCACATACAGAACAACTTGAAAATCTACTTCCATGCAAGTAGCTCATTAAATTTAATTATCAAACCCTATCTACTTGCTTTCTTTTGGAGCCACTAAATTACTTGTTTTTTAATTAATTAAATTATGCTCAACTTTGTTGATATTCTTTTCTCCCTAATTCATATATTGCAGAATAAGTACCTGCATCACAGTAGTCCGACAGCTGAATATGAGCTTCCACAGTTATTCTTGACATGTACAAATATTATAGTTTATGTTCAGAATATTATAAATACTTTTCTATCTCTTCTACTATAATTAGGGACACATATACATAATGTAGTTTTTTTGTTACATGTAAATTTATATGAAAATTTATGCAATCTAAATTTGTAACACATTGTTAGTTATGTGGCTTGTTAGTTAATTATGAATGTTATTCAAAACGCGATATTGTTTTCCTCATTTTCGGTACCTAATGCGATCTCTAGCGAGCATGATACTATGAGTGATGTGTAAATGGATATATCGGATCCGCTGGTGTCGCAGTTATGGTATCAGAGCAGTGGTAGTCTGCTACATGCATTCGTAGTATTATAATCCTGTGAACCCCCGAGGATCTGGGTACCCGTTTACACACATTTCACACTACTACATTCATTGACATCGCATTAAAGGTATGAATTTACGGTGAAATTTTTCACGCTGTTATATTTGCAGATGACATTCACATTCATTTCATAAACCACGGTGATAAGAAAACAAGTGTCATCACCATTTCATTTCATAGTTTTCATATAATGACATCATGTACAAATAATCTACCAGTACACACAGTATATCTCAAAATATCGTACAGAAGAGAAAGGAAGCATAATACATCATAATTTAAATCAAAAACTGAAACAAAAACAACATATCATTTGGTATAAACCCTATCGCATGGAATCATCAAAAGCTACTGAACAACAGGCTTTTTGTCTGCCAAAACATGTTTAGGAAAGAAGAGGCGTCAGCGGTTGCTGGTACCTCCCAAACTTATAAAAATAAACAGACATTTAATAGGTTCAAAAGTAAGCAAGTAGAAAGGCATGAACAAGTAAAGTTTACATCTACTTGCGTAAGTAAAAAGGTTTTCAAAGTTGTAAGCATCTCCCATAAGCACCCATTATTCTAACGTTTTTCATATAAAACATATTTATTTCTTAATCAAGTGTTCATAATTGTATGAGTGTATGTAATATATATATTTCTATATTATCATATTGACTAGATATCACTGCTGTCGATGTTGACAATGTGAAAGATGGAACTGGATTATTTGTGGATTTGATTGAATCTCAAGTATAATGGATAATCATTTCCTACCAACACAACTTTTGATTATAACTCTCCAATTTTAACTTTAACTGTATCAGATGCAAATTTAGATGACTTAAATATAGATATGGATGATCTGGATGTAGAATCGCCAAGTCGATTGGCGAAAGTAAAACTCAAGCGGTGAGGTAGCCTACGAATGGCTCTTCCGTCTCGCCCTCTACTTGGAAATGCGGTTCAATAGAGGGATAGGTCTACTCCAAAACTACGCCACTAAGACGAGTGAGAGAGACTCTCCGGAAAAGTCGCTCTGGAAAACGACCCGACCGGTAACGGGCAACCGAGCTCGTACGAAAAACTAAAACCAAGGATCCCCCGCCTGGATGTCCTAAAATAAAGGGTCAGCGGAACTGGTCAAAAGTCGGGATCCCAACGAGGCGTAAAAATACTGCAAGCTCGCGTAAAAACCATAAAAGGACTGGGATCCTAGACCCGCGCACTTGGCGGCTGCTGCCCTAACTGGGCTTCCTATCTCCTGTCCAGTTGAGGGTCACCGTGCCCTCGCACGATCAGGTGTAAAGGTCACCATGACTGGCATAAATATTTATTATCGTTGATTCTCCATCATACATACATACTTGATTACATAATCCTTTCTTAATATCTCATGGGTGGATTTGTAGATCTAGGTATTTATTTCAACCCATCCATAGTGATATAAAATCTTACTTAAAGGATCAATTTGTTCAATCTACCACTTATGTATGCATGAATAAGTCAGCCGGGCTCAGGTCATGATTTCTGTTGTTTGACTGCAATACTTTGACTTGATTGGGTCCAAGTCCGGGTATTCTATGATAGATATATTATGAAGTTATTCCATTTAGAATATGTGAAATCAAGAATTGAATTTCTCATAAAATTTGCTTGTGCTTTCCTATTCCTTTATACTTCATTTTAGGTGTAAGTTATTGATCTGGTAATATTTGAAGTCAAGTCTATGAAGTGACTACTTATTTGGTTCAAAGCCCTCTTTTTTTATGATGTTTATTGGAGAGGCACATCATTGATACCATCGACCATTTATTTCCAACAAATCTCCACCTATCAATGTCTATCTTTCATTTGATTCCTTAACGAGCTTACTATCTATATGATTCCAACTATTCCATTGAATGTAGCTATACAAGAAATAGATATTAGTGTTACACTCCCACATATCTTTCTAGTACTCTATGACAATCAACAAAAATGTAAAATTCAACATCTTCTGTTCACAGAAGTATCTAA
Source organism: Ottelia alismoides (assembly GCA_037367405.1). Classification (NCBI taxonomy): domain Eukaryota; kingdom Viridiplantae; phylum Streptophyta; class Magnoliopsida; order Alismatales; family Hydrocharitaceae; genus Ottelia; species Ottelia alismoides. Next base: position 577,482 of record JAZKJV010000331.1, read on the forward strand.
AGAAATAAAATTTTCATGGAGAGTTCTCATCTATCCCCCCTTCACTAGTCTTTTGTAGAGACAAAACTCTACAAAACTCAGCCCTGACCTCTATATGCACTATTATGTACCTCTAGTTAGAGTCTCAATATTCAAGATGAAATGAATCAGGAAAAATAATACTAAATTTTCTAATACTACTAAATTTTCTGTTAAAAGAAAATGATAAGATTATGAATTGGAACTGGAAATCCTGATATCAAATTATATTTGGGTGTTTTCATTAACTTGTGCATACAAAATTCGATACTGCCTATAAGGTGATATAGATGAACAGAAGATGACAAAATTCCATCTTATGTCTGTATTCAAAGCAAATAGATCTTTGTCATGGGTATCGATTTAAGGGAATGACAACCAAAATCGTGAGTTTCTTTCTTTCAGCATGCATGGATTAAGTTTCTTCCAGCATGCATGTAGTATATTACAATAATCAATCGTCAAAAGATAGAACACTAAAATCTGTAGTTAACAAACAGGAAGATTTTGTCTTTACTGGATAAACAAGAACTTATATTCTTTAGATGCACAATCGTGTAAACAACTTCTCATAAAAAAATTTAAAAATTCTTGAGTCTCTTAAATAGCATTCTCATTCTTCAATTAGAATTTAACATAGAATCCAATACATGCACTATACTATAAGTGCCTATAATTAAAATCTGCAGTTCTCAGGACAATTATAACCACTCATCTTTTGAAATGAGAATCTCTTTGGCAACCTCATTCTCTTTATTAAGGATATACTACTACAATAACACCTATATGTGCAAGAGTACCCGACTGCACATTAATCCTATGATTCTGTCCTTGATAGTTGCATCATATACTTATCAATGAAGGCTTCAAATAAAGGTCAAAACAGTAAAGAACAGAAATTTGGGATTTCAAATAAGTATGCTTGGCAGGAAAAGAGATGGCCAAGGAGTGTACCTTAGATCCTCCAAGATTGGAATCACAATGCATGCAATAATTTCTTCAAGATCGGCAATAGCAGCTGATTGTGAAGAAACTCCAGACCTTGTAGCAGCCTGATCAAACTTCCTAGCTGCTATGAGCAGCAATTGCTTCAGGAGAAAGAGATTGCTAGAGCAGCCAAGGCTTCCAGCTGCTAGGGAGTCGTTGCAGCTCCAGGTCTTCAGAAGAAGGGCAGTGGGGAAGAAAAGATAAGAGAAGGGCTACGGCTGAAAGTCTTGAAGGTTTCATGGTGACATTTATAAGGGCAAGAGGGTCTAGTTAATTGCTAAATGACATGTAAACAAAAGCCAAAAGTTGAAAGAAAACATTAAGACCCGAATGTGGCTGTCCAGAGCCAACAGCAGTAGTCCAGTAACCAAGATTTATTTTTTATTATATTATACTTTTACATTTTTCTCTCTTTTATTTGACATACAAAAATTTACCGTACTCGCACCTCGAGCATCGTATTTCGACGTGCGATATCTCGTTGTGATCGTCTATGAACGATGATTAGTATGAGTATAATATTGATATTTATTCGACCAGGTTTTGAATACCCAAAATTTTCGGATACGGATTTCGTTTAAGATTAAATTTTGTGATTTAGAAATATCAAACGAACTCCGATTAACGAACGGTCGATTCCGTTGATCTTGTTTCGTCGAATCGGATCTAATGATGGTCTCGATTTGTTTTGCGGTTTCCGAATTTGTGTCGTGGCTTTTTCGAACACGCATTACGATGCGACCGATTTTTGGTCGATTTCGCCCGAACAACTTTTGATTCATGATAAATTGATCGTTTTAGGATGTCTAACGTTGCCAGATAACTTTATTGAGTTGTTCGGGCCCTAATCGGTTCGGGTTCGGTTTTACGTATATTCCGGATGTTACAAATATAAAAACCTCAAAGGGAGTCTCGTCCTCGAGACTCGAGTTAAGGTCATTAGGTGTCTTGTTTGAATTTCATTTGGCCATAAAAACCTCAAAGAGTTTTCAAGCCATATATTTTAACATATATCTAATTACAAAAGCTACCTCAAAAAATTTCCGAGTATCATGCCCGTATGTCAGTTTCGGTCTCCCATGTCGCTTCTTCGACGCCATGTTGGTGCCATAATACCTTGACCAATGGAATCTATTTGCTGTGAAGCTTCTTCACAACACGGTCAAGTATCTGTACCGGCCTCTCCTCGTATGTCAAATCAGGCTCCACGTCTAAATTCTCGTAGCTGATGACGTGTCGAGGGTCGTGCACATACTTCCTTAAGTTGGATACATGGAAGACGTCGTGAATAGTTGATAGATGTGGAGGAAGGGCTACTCGGTAAGCAACCTTCCCCACTCTAGCAAGGATCTCGAATGATCCAACATATCGTGTCGTCAGCTTGCCACGAACGTCAAATCTCTGTATTCCCTTCATGGGAGATACACGGAGAAATACCCAATCTCCAACTTATAGTTTATTGGAATGTTATTAGTATGAGATTAAGTTCAATTTGCAAAAGGAACAAGTGAAAAGTATTGGATACCTGAAACTCCAAATCTCTTTTCCGATGGTCTACATAGTTCTTCTGACGGCTCTGTGCCGTCAGAAACCTCCGTCTCACAAGATCAACAGCTCTCGCAGTCTCCTCCAAGAGATCTACGGAGTAGAGAGCATGATCACCTACCTCACGCCAACAGAGAGGTGTGAGGCATCTCCGCCCGTATAGGGCTTCGAATGGTGTCATGCCAAACTGGATTGTAGCTGTTGTTGTACATGAATTCCACCAAAGGCAAATGGTCCTTCCAGGACCCTTTCCACTCCAAAGAGCATGCGCGAAGAAAATCCTCAAGCGTTTGAATGGTGCGCTCACTCTGACCGTCGGTCTGTGGATAATATGCAGAACTCATCTTCAGCTCTGTATGTAGTGCTGACATGAACTGATGCCAATAATGCGAAGTAAACCTCGAATCCCTGTCAGACACCACCTCTCGTGGTATACCATGTAGCCTGATGATATTCTGCACATAGAGCTTGGCCAATCTGGATGGAGTGTAAGTCGTGTTGACATGTATGAAATGGGCTGACTTGGTCAACCTATCAACAATGACCCAAATGGAATCATGGCCACCTAGTGTCTTCGGCAATCTCGTGACAAAATCCATAGAAATGCTCTCCCACTTCCACTCAGGAATGAGGAGAGACTACAGTAATCCTGGTGGTCTCCTGTACTCAGCCTTGACCATCTGACAGATCATGCATATGCTAACATGTAGTGCCACATCGCGCTTCATTCCATCCCACCAGAAATGTCGACACAGATCACGGTACATCTTGGTGCTACCTGGATGAATAGATAATCGTGAACTGTGTGCTTCATCAAGAATATCTCTGCGCAACTGCTCATCGTTGGGTACAACAACCCGTCCAGCCTTCCATAAAATAGACTCCATCACAACGAAGTCATCAACCTCATCCTTGACGGCACGCATGTATTTGTCTCGAATCCAAGTATCTGTCTTTTGTTCCTCTACAGTGTGGTCCCAAAGACTGCTGTATCGTGGAGGCACGACAGTAGATATGGATGCACTCTCCTGGGGATACCAATCAGTCAAAGCGGCGAGCGTATCCCATGTATATAGCCAGTTCACCGTAACATCAACATGTGCTCTCCTGCTAAGTGCATCAGCCACCATATTTCCCTTACCGGGATGGTAAGAGATCGTGTAATCATAATCCTTCAGTAACTCGAGCCATCTGCGCTGCCTCATGTTCAGCTCCTACTGATCATAGATGTACTTCAAGCTCTTGTAATCTGTGAAGATCTCGAAATTTACCCCATAAAGATAGTGGCGCCAGATCTTTAAGGCAAAGACAACTGCCGCCAACTCCAAGTCATGCGTGGGGTAGTTCCACTCATGCGGCCTCAACTGTCGTGATGCGTAAGCAATCACCTGTCTTCTCTGCATCAACACTGCTCCTAAACCTTCTCCAGATGCTTCTGTGTAGACTGTATACGCCTGAGTGCCTGAAGGAAGAGCAAGAATAGGTGTTGTAGTCAATCTCTCCTTCAATGTCTGGAAGTCCTGCTCACATGAATCGTTTCAAATGAATGGAACTCCCTTCTGCGTCAATCGTATCAAAGGGTGAACAATGCGTGAAAATCCGTTGACAAAGCGTCTGTAATAGCCCGCTAATCCGTGGAAGCTCCGAATCTGAGTAACTGTCTTGGGTTGCTCGCAAGACATGACTGCTTCAATCTTTGCAGGATCAACCGCGATACCTGCTCTAGAATGACATGCCCCATAAATGAGACCTGGGATAACCAGAACTCACATTTGCTCAACTTGGCATATAGCTTGTGCTCTCGCAATGTGTCCAAAACAATCCGTAGATCATTCGCATGATACCATTCATTCCGATAATATATGAGCACATCATCAATGAATACCACCACAAATTTGTCCAAGTATGGACGGAAGATCCGGTTCATCATATCCATGAATGCTGCAGGTGCATTGGTGAGCCCAAACGACATCACCACAAACTCGTAGTGTCCATAGCGCGTCCTGAAAGCAGTCTTCAGAATATCAGACTCTCGAATCCTCAGCCGATGGTAGCCTAAACGAAGATCGATCTTCGAGAAAATCGAAGATCCCTGGAGCTGATCGAATAAATCATCAATATGTGGCAAAGGATAACGGTTATTCACCGTTCTCTTGTTCAGCTTCCTATAATCGATGCACAGTCTCATGGATCCATCCTTCTTCTTGACAAATAGAACCGGAGCACCCCAAGGTGAAGTGCCCGGCCTCACGAATCCCAAGTCAAGTAACTCCTGCAACTGCACCTTCAGCTCTCTCAACTCGGCAGGTGCCATGCGATATGGTGCCATATAGATCGGTTGTGTATCTGGCAGCAATGTGATCTCGAACTCGATCTCTCTCTCAGGAGGTAATCATGGTAGCTCATCAGGGAATACATCTGGGAATTCAGATACTACTCGGATGTCTTGTGTCATCGGCTCCTAGTCAGATACCTCCTGAACAAATGCAAGATATGAATCACAACCACGATCAACAAGTCGCTGCGCAACACTGAAATGTACTCCATGGTGGAGTCATGTACAATACCCCGAGGATCTGAGTACCCGTTTACACACATTTCACACTACTACATTCATTGACATCGCATTAAAGGTATGAACTTACGGGGAAATTTTTCACGCTGTTATATTTGCATATGACATTCACATTCATTTCATAAACCATGGTGATAAGAAAACAAGTGAAATCACCATTTCATTTCATAATTTTCATATAATGACATCATGTACAAATAATCTGCCTGTACACACAGTATATCCCAAAATAACGTACAGAAGAGAAAGGAAGCATAATACATCATAATTTGAATCAAAAACTGAAACAAAAACAATATACCGTCTGGTATAAACCCTATCGTCTGGAATCATCAAAAGCTATTGAACAGCAGGCTTTTTGTCTGCCAAAACATGTTTAGGAAAGAAGAGGCGTCAGCGGTTGCTGGTACCTCCCAAAACTTATAAAATAAACAGACATTTAATATGTTCAAAAGTAAGCAAGTAGAAAGACATGAACAAGTAAAGTTTACATCTACTTGCGCAAGTAAAAAGGTTTTCAAAGTTGTAAGCATCTCCCATAAGCACCCATTATTCTAACGTTTTTCATATAAAACTTATTTATTTCTTAATCAAGTGTTCATAATTGTATGAGTATATGTAATATATATTTCTATATTATCATATTGATAAGATATCACAGCTGTGGATGTTGACAATGTGAAAGATGGAATTGGATTGTTTATGGATTTGATTGAATCTCAAGTCTAACGGATAATCATTTCCTACGAACACAACTTTTGATTGTAACTCTCCAATTTCAACTTTAATTGTATCAGATGCAAATTTAGATGACTTAGATATAGATATGGATGATCTGGATGTAGAATCGCCAAGTTGGTTGGCGAAAGTAAAACTCAAGCGGTGAGGTAGGCTACAAATGGCTCTTCCGTCTCGCCCTCTACTTGGAAGTGCGGTCCAATAGAGGGATAGGTCTACTCCAAAACTACGCCACTGAGACAGGTGAGAGAGACTCTCCGGAAAAGTCGCTCTGGAAAACGGCCCGACTAGTAACGGGCAACCGAGCTCGTACGAAAAACTAAAACCGAGGATCCCCTGCCTGGGTGTCCTAAAACAAAGGGTCAGCGGAACTGGTCAAAAGCCGGATCCCAACGAAGCGTAAAAACACTGCGAGCTCGCGTAAAAACCGTGAAAGGACTGGGATCCTAGACCCGCGCACTTGGCGGCTGTTGTCCTAACTAGGCTTCCTATCTCCCGCTCAGTTGAGGGTCACCGCGCCCTCGCACGGTCAGGTGTAAAGGTCACCATGATTGGCATAAATATTTATTATCACTGATTCTCCATCATACATACATACTTGATCACATAATCCTTTCTTAGTATCTCATGGGTGGATTTATAGATCTAGGTATTTATCTCAACCTATCCATAGTGATATAAAATCTTACTTAAAGGATCAATTTGTTCAATCTACCACTTATGTATGCATGAATAAGTCACCCGGGCTTAGGTCATGATTTCTGTTGTTTGATTGCAATACTTTGACTTGATCGGGTCCAAGTCTGGGTATTCTATGATAGATTTATTATGAAGTTATTCCATTTAGAATATGTGAAATTAATAATTGAATTTCTCATAAAATTTGCTTGTGCTTTCCTATACCTTTATACTTCATTTTAGGTGTAAGTTATTGATCTGGTAATATTTGAAGTCAAGTCTATGAAGTGACTACCTATTTGGTTCAAAGCCCTCCTTTTTCATGATGTTTATTGGAGAGGCACATCATTGATACCATCGACCATTTATTTCCAACAAATCTCCACCTATCAATGTCTGTCTTTCATTTGACTCCTTAACGAGCTTACTATCTATATGATTCCAACTATTCCAATTGAATGTAGCTATACAAGAAATAGATATTAGTGTTACACTCCCACATATCTTTTTAGTACTCTATAACCATCAACAAAAATATAAAATTCAACATCTTCTGTTCACAGAAGTATCTAAAGAATTAAAATTTTCATGGAGAGTTCTCATCTATCCTCCCTTCACTAGTCTCCTATAGAGACAAAACTCAGCCCTGACCTCTATATGCACTATTATTTACCTATAGTTAGAGTCTCAATATTCAAGATGAAATGAATCAGGAAAAATAATATTAAATTTTCTAATACTACCAAATTTTCTATTAAAAGAAAATGATAAGATTATGAATTGGAATTGGAAATCCAGATTCAAATTATATTAGGGTGTTTTCATTAACTTGTGCATACAAAATTCGATAATGGCTATAAGGTGATATAGATGAACAGAAGATGACAAAATTCCATATTATGTCTGTGTTCAAAGCAAATAGATCTTTGCCGTGGTTATCGATTTAAGGGAATGACAACCAAAATCATTAGTTTCTTTCTTTCAGCATGCATGGATTAAGTTTCTTCCAGCATGCATGTAGTATATTACAATAATCAATCGTCAAAAGATAGAACACTAAAATCTGTAGTTAACAAACATGAAGATTTTGTCTTTACTGGATAAACAAGAACTTATATTCTTTAGATGCACAATCGTGTAAACAACTTCTCATAAATAATTTAGAAATTCTTGAGTCTCTCAAATAGCATTCTCATTCTTCAATTAGAATTTAACATAGAATCCAATACATGCACTATACTATAAGTTCCTGTAATTAAAATCTGCAGTTCTCAGGACAATTATAACCACACATCTTTTGAAATGAGGATATCTTTGGCAACCTCATTCTCTTCATTAAGGATATACTACTACAATAACACCTATATGTGCAAGAGTAGCCGACTGCACATCAATCCTATGATTCTATCCTTGATAGTTACATCATATACTTATCAATGAAGGCTTCAAATAAAGGTCAAAACAGTAAAGAACAGAAATTTTGGGATTTCAAATAAGCATGCATGGCAGCAAAAGAGACGGCCAAGGAGTGTACCTTTGATCCTCCAAGATTGGGGAATCAACATGCATGCAACAATTTCTTCAAGATCAGCAATAGCAGCTGATTGTGAAGCAACTCCAGACCTTGTAGCAGCCTGATCATACTTCCTAGCTGCTATGAGCAGCAGTTGCTTCAGAAGAAAAAGATTGCTAGAGCAGCCAAGTCTTCCAGCTGCTAGGGAGTGGCTGCAGCTCCAGGTCTTCAGAAGAAGGGCAGTGGGGAAGAAAAGATAAGAGAAGGGCTGCGGCTGAAAGTCTTGGAGGTTTCATGGTGACATTTATAAGGGCAAGAGGGCCTAGTTAATTGCCAAATGGCATGTAAACAAAAGCCAAGTGTTGAACGAAAAAATTAAGGTCCAAATGTGGCTGTCCAGAGCCAACGTCAGTAGTCCAGTAACCAAGATTTATTTTTTATTATATTATACTTTTACATTTTTCTCTCTTTTATTTGACATACAAAAATTTACCGTACTCGCACCTCGAGCATCGGATTTCGACGCGCGATATCTTGTTGTGATCGTCTCTGAACGACGATTACTATGAGTACAATATTGATATACTTTTGATCGGGTTTCGAATACCCAAAATTTTCGGATACGGTTTTTGTTTAAGGTTAAAATTTGTGATTTAAAAATATCAAACGACCTCCGATTGACGAACGGTCGTTCCGTTGGTCTTGTTTTGTTGAATCAGATCTAATGACGGTCTCGATTCCTTTTGCGGTTTCCGAATTGGTGTCGTGGCTTTTTCGAACACGCATTACGATGCGACCGATTTTTGGTCGATTTCACCCGAACGACTTTTGATTCATGATAAATTGATCGTTTTAGGATGTCTAATGTTGCCAGATAACTTTATTGAGTTGTTTGGGCCCTAATCGGGTCGGGTTCGGTTTTACGTGGATTCCGGATGTTACAAATCCGATCACATTAATTCTCGGATAGAGACAATCCTCCGACTTATCATGAGTCCGAAAGAGAAATATGGCATTCAAATTCAATAACCATAGATGTCACCATTTGCAACTAATTTTCATATTGTTTACCAAGAAGAGAAAAGTACAACTAGAGTTATCCGAGAACACCAACTATTGTAATTAATGATATCGGTTCTTGCATAGAACCATGGCATCTAGAGCCGACCATTCTATGTTATAATTGATTCTGGAGTCGAGATTTCTAGCTTCAGTAGGTAGAGTTGCAGAGGCCCTAGATCATCCCTGTCACATCCATGGGCCTGGTGACCAGTTGTTCATCATAAGACTAATAGTCAGAGGGTTATCAGTATTGATCGGTGGTCACGAGATGATCGTTGACTGTCTGCTACTACAGCTCGATGAGTTTGACCTTATTTTGGGCATGGATTCTCTTGCTTCGTGGATCGGTCAGCTCATCATGCCATGGTTAAAAGCTTCAAGAACACGGTTGTCTTCAGGATTCTGGGCTTACCCGAGTTTACCTTTGAGGGTATATTACATGACCCAAAAATAGAGTACATTTCAGTGTTGAGAGATCGGAGACTCATAGATAGAGGATGTGACACATTTCTAGCAATTGACCGAGAGACATCTGATGGAGAGCCGGTGGCTCAAGATATCAGGGTAATGTCAGATTATCTTATCGTGTTTCCTGACGATTTGCTAGGTTTACAGCCTAAGAGAGAGAATGAGTTTAAGATCACATTACTACCAGATACACAACTAATCTCGATGTCTCCATACCGCATGGCACCAATCGAGTTGAGAGAGCTGAAAGTGCAGTTGCATGAGTTACTTGACATGGGTTTAGTGAGGCCGAGCACTACACCTTGGGGTGCTCCCGTTCTTTTTGTCAGAAAGAAGGACGGATCAATGATATTGTGCATAGATTACAGATAACAAAATAAGAAAACAGTGAAGAACCATTATCCTCTGCCACGTATCGATGACTTGTTCGATCAACTACAAGGATCTTCGGTATTTTCAAAGATTGATCTTCGATCTACATACCACCAGCTGATTAGAGAGTCGGATATTTCGAAGACAACATTCAAGACTCGATATGGGTACAAAAGGTTTGTTGTGATGCCGTTTGGGCTCACAAATGCCCCTGCAGCATTCATGGACATGATGAATAGAATTTTTTGTCCATACTTGGATAAGTTTGTGGTTGTGTGCATTGACAATGTGTTGATATATTCTCAAAATGAATGGGATCACGTAAATGATCTAAAGATAGTCATGGACACACTTCAAGAGAATAAGTTGTATGCCAAGGTGAGCAAGTATGAGTTCAGGTTATCCCAGGTCTCATTCCTTGGGCATGTCATTTCTGGAGCAGGTATCGCAGTTGACCTTGTGAAGATTGAGGCAGTCATGTCTTGGGAGCAGCCCCAGACAGTCACTCAGATTCAGAGCTTACTTAGACTAGCGAGCTATCACAGACACTTTGTCAGTGGTTTTTCCCGAGTTGTTTTTTCCTTGACACGATCGACACAAAAAGGAGTTCCTTTCATTTGGGATGATTTATGCAAACAAGCCTTCAGGACACTAAAGGAAAGATTGACGACTGCACCTATTTTTGCACTTCCTTCAAGCACTCAGGATTGTGTAGTATATACAGATGCTTCAAGTGAAGGTCTAGAAGTGGTTCTGATGCAGAAAGGTCACGTGATTGATTACGCATCACGTCGGTTGAGGCTGCATGAGCGGAATTACCCCACCCATGACTTGGAGTTGGCGGCAGTTGTCTTTGCCTTAAAGATCTGGCACCACTATCTTTATGTTGTAAATTTAGAGATTTTCACATATCACAAGAACCTGAAGTAATCTTGGACCAGAAGGAGCTGAACATGAGGCAACGCATGTGGCATGAGCTACTGAAGGATTTTGACTGCACGATTTCTTACTATCCGAGTAAGGGAAATGTGGTGGCAGATGTGCTTAGCAGGAGAGCTTATGCAAAAGGTGTTGGAGTATATGTGTTATGTGTTACTTATAGTTTAGATGGGCAAATGGACCACTCCAGTATCTATTTACCACATCCAATTGTTTAGTCCCAAATCGACAGTTTGTGGGATGTGGAGACTCAGTGGGGGCTATATAAAAGGCCCCACACCCTCTGTATTATGTGAGAAAGTGCAATGCATAATCAACCCTTTGAGGTGTTCTCCCGTGGTTTCATCCCGCTCCTTAGGGAGTAAGGTTCCACGTTAAAATACGGTGTTCCTCAAATGTTTTGTCCTTTATTTCTCTTATACGCTTCCGTATTACATTTCCTAACATGGTATCAGAGCGGGTTCAATTCACGAGGTTTTCATCTTCTTATTTCTGTTTGAGATTCGATTTTAATGTTGAAGATTTGTTTGTGAAGATTATTTATTTAATATTATGATCTCTCCAAGTATTCCAGAAATTCTAGGGTTTATTTTGAAACCCTAATTTCTGTACAGTTTGAAGTTCATCATTCTAGGGTTTTTCGTCGAAACCCTAAAATCCAAGCAGCGTAGCATTAAATTCTAGGCTTCATTCAAGAACCCTAAATCAAGCCATCCTCCAGATCTGATTTTATCCATCCTGCATCTCCTTCAGCGGTGGCAACCGACCGAGCAGCAAGCTCCAGGAGGAGCTCAAGCACCATCTCCTGTACCATCCAGCAGCGATCTGGAGCTTCTCCAGATCCAAGCTGCGCCTCCTGACCATGCCATCTTCATGTTGATTTGGTCTATCATGGTATCCATCAGGTCAGCAATCGCTACTTCAACAGTGTTGAGCAGATCGATGGCATCACAAAGGAGAAACAATGGGTCATATTTAAAGGCGAGGAAAATCCAACTTCTCCCCTTCATTGGAGTCGCCCCCTTCTTAGTGCAACTCTTGAGTCCTCCCTCCTGGCGGAGGAACCTCCCAAGCAGCGTCACCCTCTCTTCCCTTTTGCAAGCAGACCTCCTCCGATCACGAGCTCCTAGTGCACCTCCTTCCAGGCGAGGCCTATCCGCAACTTCCCCAACCACCCTCAACCTCCCAACGACACCGAAAAGCCTCCTTCAAGGATTGGCGGTGCCAACCTCTCCCCTCCTCGTGGATTCAGCGCAGTAGTTACGCAACAGGCAGCGATGCCCTATTCCCCAGGCGGAGACCTTTTCGCACTCCTCTCCAGTTCACAGGTAGTTGCGCTCCTCCATCTCCAGGCAGCGGCTGCTCGAGGGGCGGTGGCACCCTTTGCGGCAGGGGCACCCATCGAATGTTCAGCGGGGTGGGTTCCAGCCTGGGAACCCTAGAGAAAAAGGAGATGTATCTAGCCCTACAGGGGATCTTAAATTTAAAAAAATAGGGATGTCAATTGGGTTGGGCTATTATCGGAAAAAAAGGAGAGGCATGAGCCTATTTCGTCTGTGTTAAAAAAAGAGGTTTGGACCTTTGGGGAATTGATTTTTTTAATAATATATATATGTATGTATGTATTTGAGAAAAAGGTGCATAAAAAAGTCATACGCTATTTAAAAAAAGAGGAGACAACTATAAAAAAATAGAATAACTGAGAAAATAATGATTAAAAAATGATTGACAATGCCGAAAAAAGTTATTAGTATCGGTTAAGTGATTCATGTTTTATTTTCGCATTCTCTTGTCTTCTCCCAACTTTGTTAATATCATTGATTTGTGTCAAGTATGGGAGAAAGGGGGAGTATTTTATAGAGTTACATTTATTCCATATTCAGATGTCAAATTCCATACCATCTAGATTTTCCGGACTCTACAGATGTTCAGTTTCAGACTCGACGCTCAGATTTTTCCGAGTCTTCAGTTTGATTCGCATGTGTTTGTGATCACTTTATGAGGCCCCCATCTTTTCTGATCGGCTCAGAGTTTTCATGTGTTCCATAGGGACTTCAGAGTAGAGATCCCATTCCCTATACCATGTGGGCTAGGGTTTTCTTGTGGTTTCGTAGGGACTCCAGAGTAGAGATCCCATTCTCTGACCAGTATGGGAGAGACCCAGTTCTCCGACGAGGAGACTTTCAAACTCCATTCTCCAGCGATCGTGGACTCCTATGAGGATTTCTCCACGGCTTTTCAGTTCGGCCCTTTTAGAGATGGAGTAGTTGTCCACATGATCCAGTCTTCTACATGTGGCGGGCCAGAGTTCTCCAGGTGGAGACTCATTCAGTTTTAGTGGCTATGACAGGCTCAGTTCAGAGCACACTTGTTTGACTCACACTCCAGCCAGTGTTCCTTTTCACCTGCACGACATGAGAAGCAATGTCCTTGACAACAGCTGACAGTTGTGCGCATTGAGTTGATATTGTCTGTAGTGTCCTGTAGCGTGAATTTGATATTTCTTTATGTTTGTCCAAGCTGAGCATTGCTTGCTCCAGCTTGAGGGGGAGTATTGGAGTATATGTGCTATGCGTCACTTATAGTGTACATGGGTAAATGGATCACTCCAGGATCCATTTACCACATTCAGTTGTTTCATCCCAAATCGGTCGCTTGTGGGATATGGAGACCTAGTGAGGGCTATATATGAAGCCTCACACCCTCTGTATTATGTGAGAAAGTGCAATGCATAAATCAGCCCTTTGAGGTATTCTCCCATGGTTTCATCCCACTCCTTAGGGAGTAGGGATCCACGTTAAAATCTGGTGTTCCTAAAATGTTTTATCCTTTTTTTTCTCTGATACGCTTCCGCATTATATTTTCTAACATGGTATCAGAGCGGGTTTGATTCACGAGGTTTTCATGTTCTTATTTCTATTCGAGATTTGTTTTTAATGTTGAAGATTTGTTTATGAAGATTATTTGTTTAAGATTATGATTTGTCCAAGTATTCCAGAAATTCTAGGGTTTATTTTGAAACCCTAATTTATGTACAGTTTGAAGTTTATTATTCTAGGGTTTTTCGTCGACACCCTAAAATCCAGGCGGCGTAGCATCAAATTCTAGGGTTCATTCAAGAACCCTAAATCAAGGCATCCTCCAGATCTGATTTTGTTCATCATGCATCTCCTTCAGCGATGGCAGCCGACCGAGCAGCAAGCTCCAGGTGGATCTCGAGCCCCATCTCCTGCACCAACCAGCGGTGATCTGCAGTTTCTCCAGATCCAGGTGGCACACCTCCCGACCTGTCATCTCTCATGTTGATTTGGTCTATCATGATATCAGGTCGGCAATCGCTACTTCAACAGTGTTGAGCAGATCGACATCATCACAAAGGAGAAACAATGGGTCATATTCAAAGGCGAGGAAGATCCAACATGTGAAACCCCCGAAAACCGAACAAGGATTAAAATGCAAAACCCAGCTGGATCTGAGCTTAATTGCAAATCTGCTTTTATTCCAGTGTTTAAAAAATTTATTTGAGCAGTGCATTGTTTAGGGCTCGTCAATAGCTTTCCAACGAGTCCAAGAATGCGAAAATCCGAGTTCGGAAGCTCGAGTTACGGCCATTTTAGCGAGGAGGGGTCAGAGTCCTATTCGGATCCGAACCCGGATCCGAATCCGGGTTTTACCCTTAAACCCCATCACCCTCTCGCCCAAAACGTCCAAAATCCACCTCCCCTTCGATCAGCCCTCTTCCTCCTCTCCTTTCCCCTCACCGGAGCTCGCCGGAGTACTTTGAATCGGCGATCCAAAGCCGAAATCACGTTGGGAAGGTCTGGACCATCCTCGTGCACGCTTTCATCTCGCGATCGGAGCGCCAAGCACGATGTTCTTCACGGGTGAAGTCACCGAGGTGACTCATTTTCTTGAGGTACGATGTCTTCCCCTCTTGCTGCGGTTCCTACACGATTCATATGCATCCTTATAAACATGCATTTCCGAGGGACGATGAAAATTCGTGTTCGTGTGTGCGCTTTTAGCCCTCTTCTATGTTTGGTTCAAACTTTGTGATCTTTTGGGTTTGCTCCTGTTTTCCATATCATGCTTGGCGTATGCCATCTTGATCTTCTGAATTAATTATGCATGATGTGTACCTGTTGCAGGGTATTTTATTGTAATGTGGGCAGCTCAACGGAAACATCTATGTCTGATTTTGTTTATTGAAACCGTCAGTGACATGTGATTATTATCTCATGCATTCTCTCTTATCCTTAAGAATGCACGTGTAATCAAATAGGAATAACTAGATGGATACAACCCTCCACCAGATTCCATCTACAGTGCTATCCAACCATTTCCCGCGAACACAGTTCTAGAGCCATGAAATATCAAACTTTGAAGTAAGCTTCAATGAAGTTGCATGTGATCAGACCAATGGAAACACATTTAACCTAAAAGGATAAATGCACCCCATCAGGCTAGGAATATGAAAGATTTCGACCAAAGGCTATGACACAATGAGCAGATCCAACCAGAAACGTGTCACACCAGATAAAATGCTCCTCCAAGTACCCCCAAGTAAATAGCAGTTGAAGATCAGGTAGTTCAACAGGTCAAGTTTGTCCAAGGCATCACAGGTCATACATAGCCACCATCCAACCAAAATATTGCTTGAGATGATTGAGGGTGGAAAGCATAAATCAAATCACCATTGAAGAGAGTAGACCTCCCCCTCAATATCAACTCTAATTTCAGTTGAGACAGTTCCTCTCCAGCTCCTACTCCAGCTCTCCTAGTGCAATATGGCCTTCATGACGGGTTTCTCTTTTGGGATCTCTTTTCCTCCTTTTAGTCTTCATTTATATCTTTGAATTGGGTTTGGTTCTGTAAGCATACTACTGTGTTTGGCTGAAAGCATCAGCAAAATTGCATCCAAGAAATCTCCTAATAATTCTGAACTTTCTCTTGAAAGATCTCCCTCCAATAGAAGCTTACCAACATCTATTGTCCTCCCTACAACCGCTTAGGGAGGGGCTCGAAGCTTTCACATCCATCATTTGGTTCAGCCACTGTCTGTGAGGGTAGGATTCCCTATGGTGCATACATGTTTGCAAGCATGGATCAGGCTTCACGTTTTATCAAGAATATCCAATAGTTGTTGTGTGCTCCTCTATCTCCCATTGTCAATCTGCTAAAACTTTTCTCAGGAAGTGATGATTCTCAGTATTCTTGATTCTTGTGATTGAAATGATATCAATGCCTCTGATCTGTAGAGTCCTTAGGGGTTTTTTTTTGGGGGGGGGGGGCTGAAACTTGTAAGCTGCTACCAACAAAGTATATCCTTCTATACGCCCTAATGGTGTTACAGATTTGCACCATTAAAGCGATTTAGATAACATCCTGCAGTTATTGGTCTGAAATAGCCCTTCAAATCTAAACTCAGGCAACTGATTTGTTTTTTATCAAAGGACCTGTGCATCATTGAACTGTGTGGACTATTGCATATTTATGCCTATCTCGCATGTGAATATCTGAATTGCGAAGTGAGAAATGCTACACATTCTTGTGTTACGTATCCTTACCAGAACTCACATCTGAATACTCCACAGTGAAATAGTTATACATTTATGAATTCACATGCATATCCTCATACACATCTGTGAACATATCCGATTACACATCTTCATAAGTACGTTTACATGTATCTGAATATGCATACTGAATGCATATGTTAGTGGTCGTCTGCAATAGTAGCACAGGCCCTGTTGGCTGCTATGGAGACGAAGTGATGTGACTTTGCCTTATTTCAAAGTAAGGGCTTGAAGATGAACATCTGGTGAATTATTCCATGGTGATCCAGGTAGTAGAGTAATTGCCGCCAAGGGAGAGGCATGCACCCTTGGGGCTCCGGGTAGAAGCCTAGATGACCGCGATCCCAACTGCTATTGTAGCTGCGATGGTTGGGGGACATGTTTCTTGGCACACCGAGGTGCTAATCTGACGGTGTTGGCCTCAGCACTTGCGTGCTTTTTGCCCAGTGCTTCGAGCGCGGGCCAAGTAGTCATGGTTGGTTGGCTAGTGTTTCGCTTGTCACTTAGAGTTAACACTCGTGTACGAACCAATGTAGGCCACATTGGTTGGTATTCCGAGTGGGAGCGCTAAGAGGGGAGTTCCGGGAAATGTGGTTAATGAAGTTGGGAATGGGATGTGAATCTCCTGTGCATAAGGAGGATTGGGCTAGTCGCGAAGATTCGCGGGTTGGAATCTATTTTGTGAATCAGAAGTACAATAGTGAAGTGGAGCTAAGTGGACGTGTTGGGAACTTAGTTAGGATGCATTGTACCCCACCGTATGCCTACGGAGGCACCCCAACCATAAGGTATTCTTTTTGCCTTAGAGTCATAGTGTGAGGTCTCATCCAGACCAAGACCACAGACTATCCACGAAGCTTGGTTACTTATATCCATATCTAATAACCATAATAAAAATGTGATTCTTTGTGAGATCTGGTTACCTCGTTTCTTTCTCTTTTGCACACATTTAAATTATATCCTGCTTGTTGTTGTATAGTTTTATCTAATTCGTATTGGGCAACTTTGCTCATAACGTACCTACGTGTGGATCCGCGGGTCCTCAACAGTGAACAGTTTGGAGACATCACTTTTAGTGCAGCTTCACTACACTTCTTGTAGCACAGTTGGTAGTAGTTTTTATTGTCTTCTTTACTTGTAGTTTCTTTCTGGGAGACATGACATGTAATATATAATTGTTGATATCTATATGTGTCCTTACATGTATTTTTTTGTGGACATGGAAATGGATAATAGAATGTAATGGAATTGGTGAATGGAAATACATGTGCTTGTGAACAGGTTGAATGCCATGGGAAGAAAAAAAATCCCTTGCATGTTTCTATTTTCTCCTGCTTTTGTGAATGTCAAATATTCGAATGTGGAATATATGTGCGTGGATTGGTTTGCCGAGTACCCGGATCCTAGGGGCATCACACAACATCTCCCCTCCAGCGGCGCCACCCCCTTCTAGGTGCAACTCCCGAGTCCTCCCTTTAGGCGGAGGTCCTTCTAGGCGGAGGAACCTCTTAAGCAGTGCCACCCTCTCTACCCTCGTGCTGGCAGACCTCCTCTGATCGCAAGCTCCTCGCTCACCTCCTTCCAGGAGAGGCTCGGTCGCAACTCCCCAACCACCCTCAACCTCCCACTGACGTCGAAAAGCCTCCTTCAAGGATTGGTGGTGCCGACCTCTCCCCTCGCGGATTCAACGCAACAGTTACGCAGTGGTCAGCGATGCTCTATTCCCTAGGCAGAGACCTCATCGCACCTCCTCTCCAGTTTATAGGAGGCGATGCTCCTTCATCTCCAGGCGGCGTCGGCTCGAGGGGCAGTGACACCCTTTGCAGCAGGGGCACCCATCGGATGTTCGGCGATGGTGGGTTCCCAACCTGGGAACCCTAGAGAAGACGGAGATGTATCAAGCCCTACAGGGGCTCTTAAATTAAAAAAAATTAGGGATCTCAATTGGGTTGGGCTGCTATCGAAAAAAAGGAGAGGGATGGGCCTATTTGGTCTGTGTTAAAAAAAAAGAGGTTTGGACCTTTGGGCTAAGTGATTTTGTTATATATATATATATATATGAGAAAAAGGCGCGTACAAAAAAATTCATACGCTATTTAAAAAAAGAGGAGACAACTATAAAAAATGGAATAGCCGGGAAAGTGATGATTAAAAAATGATTGACAAAGCCGAAAACATTATTATTATCGGCTAAGTGATTCATGTTTTGTTTCTGCATTCTCTTGTCTTTTCCAACTTTGTCGATGTCATTGATTTCTGACAAGTATGGGAGAAAGGGGAGTATTGTGTAGAGTCACAGGTCTGTTCCAGATTCAGATATCAAATTCCAGACCAACCCTATTTTCCGGACTCTACAGATGTTCAGTTTCAGACTTGGTGATCAGGTTTTTCCAAGTCTTCAGTTTGATTCGCACGTATTTGTGATCACTTTGTGAGATCCCCATCTTTTCTGATAGGTTTAGAGTTTTCATGTGTTCCATAGGAACTCCAGAGTAGAGATCGCATTCCCTATGCCATGTGGGCTAGGGTTTTAATGTGGTTTCATAGGGACTCCAGAGTAGAGATCTCATTCTTTGAGTCAGTATGGGAGAGACCCAGTTCTCCGACGAGGAGACCTTTCAAACTCCATTCTCCAGCGATCGTGGACTCCGACGAGGATTTCTCCACGACTTTCAGTTCGGCCCTTTCAGAGATGGAGTAGTTGTCCACATGATCCAGTTTTCTACATGTAGAGGGTCAGAGTTCTCCAGATGGGGAGTCATTCAGCTTCAGTGGCTCTGATCGGCGAAGTTCAGAGCACACCTGTTTGACTCACACTCCATCCCAGTGTTCCTCCTCACCTGCACGCCATGAGAAGCAATGTCCTTGACAACAACCAACAGTTGTGCGCGTTGTGTTGATATTGTATGTGGTGTCATGCAGCGTGAGTTTGAGATTTCTTTCTATTTGTCCAAGCTGAGCATTGCATGCTCCAGCTTGAGGGGGAGTGTTGGAGTATATGTGTTATGCGTCACTTATAGTGTAGATGGGTAAATGGATCACTCCAAGATCCATTTACCACATCCAGGTTTTTAGTCCCACATCTACCATCTGTGGGATATGGAGACTCAGTGAGGGCTATATAAGAAGCCCCACACCCTCTATATTATGTGAGAAAGTGCAGAGCATAGATCAACTCTTTGAGACGTTCTCCCGTGGTTTCATCCCGCTCCTTAGAGAGTAAGGTTCCACGTTAAAATCTAGTGTTCCTCAAATGTTTTATCCTTTATTTATCTGATACGCATCCGTATTATATTTTCTAACACGGCATCAGAGCGGGTTCGATTCACGAGGTTTTCATGTTTTTATTTCTGTTTGAGATTCAATTTTGATGTTGAAGATTTGTTTGTGAAAATTATTTTTTTAAGATTATGATCGATCCAAGTATTCCAGAAATTCTAGGGTTTATTTTGAAACCCTAATTTCTGTACAGTTTGAAGTTCATCATTCTAGGGTTTTTCGTCGAAACCCTAAAATCCAGACAGCGTAGCATCAAATTCTAGGGTTCATTCAAGAACCTTAAATCAAGGCATCCTCCAGATCTGATTTTATCCATCCTGCATCTCGTTCAGCGGTGGCAGCCGACCGAGCAGCAAGCTCCAAGAGGAGCTCGAGCCCCATCTCCTGCACCATCCAACGGTGATCTGGAGCTTCTTCAGATCCAGATGGCTCACCTCCTAACCATACCATCTCTCATGTTGATTTGTTCTATCTTGGTATCAGGTCGGCAATCGCTACTTCAACAGTGTTGAGCAGCTCAACGGCATCACAAAGGAGAAACAATGGGTCATATTCAAAGGCGTGGAACATCCAACATCTCCCCTCCAGCGGCACCGCCCCCTTCTAGGCACAACTCCCGAGTGCTCCCTCCAAGCGGAGGTCCTTCTAGGCGGAGGAACCTTCCAAGCAGCACCACCCTCTCTACTCTCATGCTGGTAGACCTCCGATCGTGAGCTTCTCGTGCATTTCCTTCCAGGTGAGGCCCGACCGCAACTTCTCTAGCAGTCCTTAACCTCCCAGCGGTGTCGAAAAACCTCCTTCAATGATTGGCGGTGCCGACCTCTCCGCTCCTTATGGATTCAGTGCAGCAGTTACGCAGCGGACAGTGATGCCCTATTCCCCAGGCGGAGACCTCGTCGCACCACTTCTCTAGTTCACAGGTGGCGGTGCTCCTTCATCTCCAGGCGACGTCGGCTTGAGGGGCAGCAGCGTCTTGAGGGGCAGCGATACCCTTTGCAGCAGGGGCACCCATCGGATGTTCGGCGACAGTGGGTTCCCTACCTGGGAACCCTAGAGAAGACGGAGATGTATCGAGCCCTACATGGGCTCTTAAATTAAAAAAATTAGGGATCTCAATTGGACTGGGCTACTATAAAAAAAGGAGACCGAACCACGCATGTGTCCATTCACCAATTCTATTGCATTACATTGCTTATTTCCATACATTCCATTTCCATGTCCATAAAATATACATTACATGACATGCCTCTCAAAAAGTAGAAGCTAAAGGGTGAATCTGCATAAAAAGAATGGTGCCTCCAACAAATCACTGCTGCAAACCTGCGGATCTACACGTAGGTACGTTATGAGCAAAGTTGCTCAATACGATTTAATCAAAACTATACAAAAAGAAATGTAGGATATAGTTTAAATGTGTGCAAAAGAGAAAGAAACTGGGTAATTTGATATCACAAGAATTACATTTTTATTATGGTTATTAGATATAGATATGAGTAACTAAGCTTCATGGATAGTCTATGGTCTTGTTCTGTATGAGACCTCACACTATGACTCTAAGGCAAAAAGAATACCTTAGGGTTGGGGTGCCTCCGTAGGCATGCGGTGGGGTACAATGCATCCTAACTAAGTTCCCAACACGTCCACTTAGCTCCACTTCACAATTGTACTTCCAACTCACAAATTAGATTCCAACCTGCGAATCTTCGCGACTAACCCAATACTCCTTATGCATAGGAGATTCACATCCCATTCCCAACTTCATTAACCATATTTCCCCGAACTCCCCTCTTAGCGCTCCCACTCGGAATACCGACCAATGTGGCCTACATTGGCCCGTACACGAGTGTTAACTCTAAGTGACAAGCGAAACACTAGCCGACCAATCATGATTACTTGGTCCGCGCTCAAGCACCGGGCTAAAGCACACAAGTGCCGAGGTCAACACCGTCAGATTAGCAACTCGGTGTGCCAAGCAACATGTCCTCCAATCATCGCAACTACATGTAGCAGTTGGGATCGTGGCCATCTAGGCTTCTACACGGGGCCCCAAGGGTGCATGCCCCTCCCTTGGTGGCAATTACTCCACTACCCCATCACAATGAAATATCCCTTCACTAAAATAATAATCACCACTGTATGATCAATGCCAGCAATGTAGTATGAACATGAATCACACTTCCTGGTTTGGAAGGAAGGCATGTAGTAGTATTGCATTCCTTTATTTTTGTTGAGCAAGATGGGATTTATAAACATGCTTGAAGTTTGAAGCAACTTCCTGCAATGGGAAGGGAGGAGTCTCGGCAAGGGGCTTCAGCTTTTCAGCATATATGATGTATACATTCAACAACAAAAAAACTTTTTGGTCACCTTATACGGTCATCAGTTATAAGTTCATATATTTTCATATTTAAGCAGCAACATCCAGTAAAAAGAATACTCATTATTTTTCATATCTATCTTAAGACTTTGTATAAAATTCCAGACCCACCTTGAGGCTTTGTTGTTTTTTTGATCTTCGAGATAATTCAACAACATACAGGACAAACACAGCCTGATTCTTGCATCAGGTAGGTATGGCCACATGCTTTTTTTCAAAAAGCCAACAACTGGTCATCCACTATTGGATGTTTACAGATTTTATAGAAATAAATAATAGAAATACCTCACGTTACGATTCCATCACACATGCAAAGATACCCATGATTATATATAATGTCCTTGCGTTGTGCCCCTTGTTCTCCGCATATCACCTCTTGCTTCTTAAAACCACGACATTCATTTCATTCCAAGGGGTCTATGGAACTATCAATTGAGAAGTACGGTCACTACAATCAACCCTCTTAATTTTCTACTAGTCAAAAAGACGCTCCGCCACGAATGAGATCCCATCTAACTCCTAAATTCAGATTTCACTTGGACATGAGAAGGTGTGGTCCATGCACTCCCCACTGCTTACATACTGGACCAGTTCTGTTCTAATTCACAGATGTCTGCATAAAAAAATCAAGATTCAATAGCCTCTTTCACCTCACCGATCATGCTTCAAGATCATGTTGACTATTAAGCCTCCAACAATACTTGTGAATTCTAAATCCATAATCCCAAAACCTCGTAAACTCCTGACATAAAGAAATCACTATTTTTCTACTCCCAAGTATCAAAGCCTCGAATAAGCACCACCCCATCAAGCTCCCTTAAAAAAACTTGCATGCTTCTCATTACAGAGAAATACAAAGGGGGAATGAGAAATGACATTACTCAAAGGGCCAGTAAATCTGATTTTGCTTTGAAGGGACAAACACCTAATGATTGGACGGTTTGTTCTGGCAACTTGGTTGCAACTAAGGGGTTTAATCGGATTTATGAAAGCATATTTCAGCCTCATAATTTATAGCCGATGTTCAAGACTCTAGATGAAACAACTCTATATTAACCAAGGGGCTGATTTGAGCCATAACTTCTCGAACTGCCACACGCTGGCAAAATCCCATGACCACAAAATGCTTGGCCACAAGACAAGTAGCCACTTGACATACGTCAGATCCAATTTCATAAGGACCAGGAAATCATAAGAGCTCTAACATGCTCTAACTCTATCTACATAGAATCTCTTTTGGTCTAACAAATGCCACACCATTGCAAGTCAATCAGAGAGGCACTGCAAGAGCCAACAGAAAGAGAATGTCAATACTGTCGGAAAAGAATATACGAAGAGAAAGTCATGCATCAACGGAAAGAGTAGAGTCACTTTGAATCGAAGAACAGAACTCAAAAGGGTCGGCATCAGGTCATCAAAATGCTTGTGATTCGTGTAGAGTGGTAGCAGTTTCAATATCTTCTTATAAAATTTAGAACGAACAGTGGCATCGTACACATATATCATATAGATTATTGACGAGTTCTACCATTTCATTTCTCCAACCCATGGGAATCATCTAAGGTTCTCATGCTAAAAATAAGAAACTCGGATAAATGAATCGTGTCGAATCCACAAAAAGGTGGAAGGGAACATCATACCTCAAGAAAAATCAAAACCTCGATTTCTCTGGGATCCACAGGTTTTCTTTCTGACCAGTTTCGCTGACCCTGTATTCTTTAGGGTGCCTAGGCTGTAGAGGGCCCTCGATTTTGATTTTTTGAGCTCGTTTGCCCATATCGGTCGGGCCAGTTTTTCTGTAGTGACTTGTTCTGAAAAGTCTCTCCCCTATCTCAGAGGCATAGTTTTGGAGTTGGTCTAGCCCTCCCCTGGACCTCACTTCCACTAGGAAGGTGAGACGGAAGGGTCTCTTCGGAGGCTTCATCACCGCTTGAGTTTTAGTTACTGTTCTTGCGAGTTGGTTACGGTTGAGTTGGTTACAATAAAGCTTAGTTACGGTTAAGCTTGGTTACAATTGAGTTGGTTACAATTGAGCTTGGTTACAATTGAGTTGCTTTCCATTGAGCTAGTTACTGTTCCACCGGTAGATCCTGGTAAAGAGAAAAGATCATATTATGAAAATCACTCTTATCAAACTAAAAGGTACTGCCACGATTGTCAGAGAAGCTAGTGGACGTGTCGGGAACTTAGTTAGGATGCATTTTACCCATCGCATGTCTACGGAGGCACCCCAATCCTAAGGCTTCTTATTGCCTTAGAGTCATAGTGTGAGGTCTAACTCAGACCAAGACCACAAACTATCCATTGAGCTTGAGAAATTTATCAAGAACAAAATCAAAAAATGAGATACATCATCTACACTTCATGGCTCGTAAACATCAGAAAGAGATCTAGATCACCTCGATCATAATAAGTATTTTATAAATTAAAGAATTTGAAATAGGATGTGAAAGAATGGAAATCTTATACGGCTATATATTGTAAACTACAGTTGTTAGATGTAGCTAGTGTACATGTTGGGAACTTAGGATGTATTACACTCCACTACATGCCTACGGAGGCCCCCTAACCCTTAGGCATTCTTCACGCCTTAGAGTCATAGTGTGAGGTCACGTTCAGACCAAGATTACAGACTATCCACTAAGCCTGAGAGATTAGATAAAGACAAAGATCAGATCAGAGACTCATCATCCATATTATCAAGATCCATCAAACATGAATTATAATTAATAAAAAGTGATAGCTTAAATATGGATCATATAATCAATATATGAAAATGTTAGACATGGTAATTGATGTAGGATGAGTAAGTCAGGAGATTCACATACATAACAACTTGAAAGCCAACTTCCATGCAAGTAGCTTGTTAAATTTAATTGTCAAACTCTATCTACTTGCTTTCTTTTGGAGCCACTGAATTAATTATTTTTTTAGTTAATCAAATCTTGTCCAAATTTTATTGATATTCTTTTCTCCCTAATCTGTGGATTGCAGAATAAGTACCTGCAACGCAGTAGTCCGACAATTGAACCTGAGCTTCCACAATTACTCTCGACAAGTACACATGTTATAGTTTATGTTCAGGATATTATAAATGTTTTTCTATCTCTTCTGCTACAATTTGGGATATATGTACATAATGCAAATCTTTTGTTACATGTAAATATATGAAAATTAATGCAATATAAGTTGGTGATACATTATTGATTTTGTGGCTTGTTAGTTAATTATGAATGTCATTCGAAACACAAAGAATTTTCCCTTATTTTTGATACCCTAATGCGATATATAGCGAACACGATACTACGAGTGATGTGTAAAGAGGTATCCCGAATTCTCGGGTGTCACAGTTATGGTATCAGAGAAGTGGTACCCCGTTATATACATTCATAGTATTATAGTTCCGATCTTATTAATTCTCGGATAGCGACAATCTCTGACTTGTCGCGAGTCCACAAGGGAAATACGACGTTCAAATTCAATAATCATAGAAGTCACCATTTGCAACTAATTTTCATATTGCATCGACATGATTTGAAAATTCATGAGTGGGATGCACGTCATGAATGAGTTGTTTACGTAGACCAATCCAACGGGATATCTGTAACTCCAGAATACATGGATTGGTATCTAAGAATTACAAGGAGGTTTGTGGGTCGGCTGGGTGCTGCATTGACAACCAATGTAAGAATATCCTTTATTTAATTTCTTAATCTTTTACATGGACATATTTATTCATTCCATTTGTATATCATGTCGATGTCCAGATGGATCCTCATCTACGATGCGGACCACTTGGAATGTCAAGAGATAGCAATTCAGGCAAAGGAAGAAATGAAGCAGTGGTTAGCATTCCAATTTGCTGACGTGGTGACCATACACGAGGAGCATGCCTACCAGGCTCAGGAAGAAGCTAGAGAGGGCACACCGAGGAGAGGAAGAGGTCACACTCGAGCACGTGGATAGGGACGTGTACGTGGACGCGAGCGTGATTATCAAGTTGTTGCACCTGAAGTTGAAGAAGAAGCAAATGTTCCAATCATGGAATGTGCCCCATCTCCTGAGTTGATGTTAAGCATGGATTTTCAAGGTTTTCAATTATTGAATAAATGTGATGTCTCTCGCAACCCAAATAATCCCTCAACAGAAATTTATTAGATTCTCAAGTCGAAGTAAATAAAAAAATGTAGCAAGAGAATTTTGCTATTTAATTAACCTGTATAACAACAAGATCGAACTCAAGGAGACTACAAATCTTGAGGGTTATTCTAATAATTGAAAAATCAATTAATAGAAAGAGGGAATTCAAACGCTAACTATCTTGGTTTTTGTGAGAGTTTTACCTTTTTATTTTTATGTTTTTTTATTTTTATATTTTTTATTTTCTGATTTTTAATTTTTACAGGATTTTAGTTTTGGAAATTTTTAATTTTCAAAATAATTAATTTTTTAAAGAAAATTTATACACAAAAGAAGCGTAAATTTTAGATTTTCAAATATGATAAAAATGACCAAAAATGCATAAAGAAAATATTTTTGTGTTCTAATACATCTTTACTATTTTTAATGATTTTAAATAAAAACAGGAGAAAATCAAAAGTGAGCATACATGAGTATTTTTCAATTTTAAAAATTAAAATGAACCCGAAAATTACTGGATTTATTATTCCTAAATACTATAATGAATTATCTACAAACAAAAGTGGAATCACTATTTTTGAATTTTCTACAATTTTCTATGATTTTTATAAGATTTTTGGTATTTTGCATTTTTTGGGTTTTAAAAATGATTAATGCGTGAAATTTGTACAGAAAATAAAATACACAAAATAAAACTATTCTAATTTTTTTAGAATTTTTGACATAATATTTGAATTTTTATGAATTTTCTAATTTCAAACAATGAAAATGCAACTTTTTATTTTTTAGTAATAGCAAATAAAAATAAAATTCAATGCAAAATTTATACAATGAAAAGACAAGTAACATGAACTTAATATGACTTGTGGAGAATTTATTGAGCAATAAAAATATGTATTTTAATAAGAAAAACATGCAAAATAAATATATGGAATACATGGACTGAAATATATTTTTTTATTATTTTCCATTAAAATATAATAAAAAATAAAAGTAGGGCAAAATTTGCAATTTACCCAAGCTGGGCGCGTGCCAAGCACGTGATCTGGACGGTGGGGTTCTTTGCGCAATTTCGGAAACTCCGGAGGGCTTCTTTGAAATTTACCTAAAAAAATGTTAGGGTTTTGAACGGTGATTCCTATTTTTTTCTTCGTTCCCAAGCGAAAGGGAGAAATCGTCCCTCTCTTCTCTTCTCCTCCAAGCAAAGGCGACGGTGGCAGGCTACTGGATGGGTTAACGGTGGAGCAGGGGTCGGTTACTCGCGGCTCGTGCGGTGGTCGTGACGAAGGGGGAAGGAGCAGAGCGTAGGAGCTTCTCCAATGGAGGAGATGGGCGGCCCGCGATGAGGATGGGGCTCCACAGAGCGGCGGCAGAGATGCAATGGGAGGTGGAGCTGCAGTCGCGATGAGGATGGTGGCGGTGACGATTGCGATCGGGAATGGAGGCATCCTTCGAGTATCGACAACGGCTTCAGATGATCG
The DNA here is from genome assembly GCA_037367405.1 of Ottelia alismoides. Lineage (NCBI taxonomy): Eukaryota > Viridiplantae > Streptophyta > Magnoliopsida > Alismatales > Hydrocharitaceae > Ottelia > Ottelia alismoides. The sequence continues at coordinate 605,230 of JAZKJV010000331.1, forward strand.
ATTTGTAGGTGGTGGACGAAGGGGGCGACACACGCCCCCTGTTCTCAAGGCGGCGGATCGCGAGATGGCGGATGGGGATGAGCTCCATATGGCAGAGGTGGTCACGATGGGTTGTAGAGATGCGGTGTTCGGTGGTGGTCGGCGAGGTTGGTGGACGGCGGAGGACGGCTGCGGGACGATGGAGCTTTCGACAGAATGGGCTACGCGACGGTCTTCGACGGATGGGGATTAAGATAGCGATGCGGCGGGTCTGATCGTGGTGGCGCAGAAGTGGGCCTCGCGTGAGGGCGGATCTCTAGCAGGGACGTCAGTTCTGATCATGGAGGTGCTACGAGCAGAAGAAAGCAAGCGGCGCAGGCTAGCGATGGTCGACGACGACGGTGATGCTGCCGTCCCAACAATTTTTTTCAATTTTTCTTGGAAAGAAACAAATAGATTTCTTTTTATTAATTTTTTAATACTTTTTTCTTTTTGAAATTCATGTATATGCAATAAAATAAAAAGGCAATGACTCGAGCACGACGGCTCAGTCCCAAATAAAAAATAAAGAATGTGAATGAAAACGGTTCCGGCGGTTGTGATGGAAGAGAACTGAGTCTCCCTGGCCACCATACACGACCGAAGGTGATAGATAGCGTGAGGTAGAATGTGAACGTGTAGGAATTAAGAGGAGGATGTGAAATCGGATCGGATCAAATTGATAAAGAATAATGATTACAATGGGAAATTAAGGTCTACAAATTGAAAATTGACAACGAAATAAAAACTAAAATTAATCCTAAAATTAACTAATTAAAAGACAAAAAATAGATGTGGATCTCACCGTGGGAGCGGATAATGTCATGATGGCCTCGACGAAGATCGCCTCGCTGTCACCGAACAGCTCGGAGGCTGGGCACCTTTCTACAACAAGACGTCTCTCGGAGATTAGGCTCCTCTCCCAAAGGATTGGTCAAATGGGGATGAGGGAAGAGGAGCCAAATAAATAAAAAATTTGAATTTCAAAAATTGAATTAGTGGAGAGAGAAAAAGGAAGGATGTTAATGGTGGAATTGAATTAATAAAACTAATAAATAAAATAATTTTGGAAATTAAATTAATTAAAATAATAATAAATAGCAATAACTTAATGAGCAACCTTAATGGTGGGTTAATTAAGGAATTAATTAAAGGGTAAATTACAATTTGGGTCTTCATCTATGGGTCCGATCTCAGAATGGATCCCGATCTTTAAATTGTAACGATTCGAGTCCCAAGACCATTTAGGAAATGAAAATTTTGGGGTTCATGACGAATATGCCCTTGTTGGGAAGGGAATGAAGGATGGGTTCTAACTTTTAAACAAGGGTATACTTGTCATTAGCCCCAAGAAGTTCCCTACATTAATGGCCCTAGGACCCGAATCGTTGCAATTTAAAGATCGGGACCCATAGATGTGGACCCAAATTGTAATTTACCCTTAATTAAACTATATACATATGGTATATTATCTACATAATTAATTAATTAAATAAATTATTTTCATCATTTTATTAATTTAAATAATAAATTTTAGTTATTTTTTGTGGTAGTTATTGAAGGAAGTTAATTATATACATATAATATATACATATGGTACACTATGTACATAGTTAAATATGGAAATTATGTTTTTTTATGTTTTATAGAATTTTTTATTTTTATTTTTATTTAAAATAATTATTAAAAATATTTACAATTATTTAAAATTGCATAATGTATAAAAATAAATATGGATAAATATATAATAAATAAATGGTAAAATTGCAAAGGCCATCCTAGAAAATCGTCTTTCAAACCGAAACTACAAAAATTATGAAACCACTATCATTTTAAAGATAATTTAATTTAGAATACAAGGGAAGTGAGTTTGATTCAATTTGAGTTCATATGAAGCTGGAATTGGTCTTTCAATTATCGCTTTACGGCTTTTTCTGAGTGTGGTTACTTTTATTTTGTATATGATTTTATTTTACAAGTATTTTTATTATATAGGAACATTTTTATTTATAATTTTGTTTAGAAATTATTAATTTGAGCTCAATTTATGAACAAATAAAATAGTGTAAGTTTTATACAAATATACACAAAATAAATAAAAAATATTTACAAAATATTATTTTTTTAGATTTTCTGATTAAAGACCCTATCACCCCTTACTTTATTCCTAATCGATCAAGTCAAGTATTGACCTTCTCTCGGTTCGGATCAGTCTGTATCTATTACAAATATACAGTCTTCTATTTTTTTATTTTTCCTTTATTTCTTTATTTATTTATTTTAGGTTAACATAATAATAAATTTACAATATTTACACAAAGATGCATGTTAGTAAGAATATGGATTTAGTAATATATAAAGGCATTTTATAATGGATTTTAAGCTAAAATAAATGAATAAAGATGATGAAATGCAGATTCATCGGTTGGATCGTCAAGAGTTGTTCGAATTTGTGTTGGAGACTTGATTTGTCACCCATGCTAACGAGCTACCAACTGAAGAAATGCAAACATTGCAGCACCTATGAGGAACTTCATGGGAGGGAATGTTAGGGATGCGCAACCCACTTATTGCACGCTTACGCCACAACCGGTGCTAATTTTCGATGTGCTACAAAAGCTAGTAGCACCTTGATGGATGTATGTTTTACAACATGAGAGAATATCTCGTTATAATTAATACCTTCCTTGTGAATGTAACCCTTCGCAACTCGGCGTGCCTTGTCTATGATGTCTTCACTATTTGAGATTCCTGCCATTTTCTCTAAGACTCATTTTCATCCGATGATCTTCCTCCCCTTTGGTAACTTGACAAGCACCCATGTTTGATTCTTGTGAAGAGACTCGATCTCCTTACCCATGGTAGTAATCCACTGCCCAGATTCATCCCCTGCTATAGCCTTCCTGTAAGTGGAGTGCTGTAGAGACTCTACCTCTTCCACAACCTTTTGTGTCAATGCAACCATGTCTTCAAATCCATATCTATGCGGCAGATATATATCTCTATGTGGCCGATCAGTAGCACACTTGGTTGCCTCTCCTCTGGTTTCTCAACTTCAGGTTCTGCAACAATCTGATCAGGAGTGGTGTGATCAGTTATGTGATCACTACTTGGTGTCACTTCAAACTTCACCTATTCATGTACATCATCACCTATCCCCGCATCAACAAACTCACTACTCAAATGAAGTTTCTCATCAAAAGTAGCATTCCTATTGACAATAATTCTATGCTCAAAAGGAGACCAGATTTCGTACCCTTTTACTCATGCACCATAGCTTGTAAACATCCCATACCATAACTACATGGGTGTTTTGTAGTCAGTAGCGGATGTGACTCCAATTCAACAAGTAAAAATCTGTATTCATAGCTTTTGCCTAGAATGTTATACCAAGTCCATCATTAAAGAGTATGCACCTTTCTCTCTCCTAAAGCATCCCATTCTTTTGTTCTCCAACTCCATTCTGTTGTAGCGTATCTCTGATGGGGAGATGTCTCAAAACACTCTACTCCTTACCTTACTCATTGAATTCTGACGAATAGAACTCCAACCCGTTATTTGTACGAAAACGCTTCACCTTCTTAGAAATCCAGTTCTCCACCCAGATCTTCCATTGCTTGGAGGTCTGAAATACCTTGCACGTGTGCTTCATCATGTACAGAAACCATCATGGAGTAGTCGTTAATAATAGACAGAAAATACCTGGTACCTCCCAAAGATGGGATCCGTGAAGGGCCCCAACAATCTGCACAGATGTAGTCGAGCGTAGCCTTCATCCTATGAGGAGCTTTGTTGAATTGCTTCATGTGTTGTTTCCTAAACACGCAATGCTCATAGAACTCCAGCTTCAATCCCTTGATATCCCCGATGAGACCCTTCTGAGTGAGGATATTCATCCCCATCTGTCTCATGTGCCCCAGCCATATATGCCATAAATTTGAATCTGATCTCACAGATTGTGATGCCACTGCAACATAACCAGTAATTGTAGACTCATACATGAAATATAGTGTATTATACTTGTTTCCCTTGATGACAACCACCTCACCTTTAGCAACATGCATAACTCCATCTTAATCTCTATACCTATATCCTTTAGAATCCAAGACTCCAAGGGATATTAGGTCCTTTCTCTTATCCGAAACATAATGTATTTTTGTCACCGTCATCATGACTCTGTCATTCATCTTGATCTTTCGAAGTTGATACCTACAATCTTGCATATTGCATCATTCCTCATGACAACATTTCCACCATATATATTCTCATAGGTGTAGAATCAATCTTCATTAGGTATCATTGGTAAGAACAACCTAAATCAAGGATCCATGTATTATCTATCATCTTCTAATCTGTGACGGTGAGAACCAGATCATCTTTGGAGTCTACACCTCCTTAAGCCACGACAACAACCGTAGCTTTCCCTTTCTTCTTTGGGCAGTCAACTTCCAATGTCCATGTTCCTTGCAATAATTGCAGATGTCCTTATCATTGTGATTCTTTGACTTGGATTTTTGCTTTCCCTTCTTCGCATAGCTAGAACCAGCATGATTCTTTACATATGAGTCATAACCATACCTGCAGCGTTATAGTCTTGCTTCTCAATAGCCATATGCCGAAGTTCACACATATACAAACCCGCGCGAACTTTCTCTAGGGTTATCGATCCTTTTCCTATAATAAATGATTGAACAAAATTCTCATACGATAATGGAAGAGAAACCAACAAAATCAAGGCAATATCCTCATCTTCATCTTAACATCTACGTTTCTAAAAATCCATTAACATTGTATTTAAATGATCTAGATGTTCTTTAAGAGATGTACCGTCATGCATGTGAAGATAGATCAAACATTACTTCAATTGCAACTTGTTGTTCAGAGTCTTTGTCATGTATAGACATTTGAGTCTCGCCAACATAATGGCCATGGAATCCTCATTAACAACCTCATCAATAATCTCGTTCGTCAAACACATCATAATTGTCGAGTGTGCCTTCTCTTCATGCACCATCAACTCTGAGGGTTCAAGTGCCTTAGCCCTCTCATGAGCCAACGACACCTAAATGCCATGCTGCTTCATAAGGACGAACATCTTGATCGGTCATAGACTGAACCTGTTCTCCCTTGTGAACTTCTCAGTTTTCAGATTGTGAGACGTCATCTTGTTAAATGATTCAGACAGAACCTGGTGCTCTGATATCAGTTTGCTAGGAATCGTGGAAGTATATACAAACGAGATCAATCAAGCAATCACGAAACACATTGATTTACATGGTTCAACCATAACTAGATTACGTCCTTGGGCGGCGGCGATCGGTTTTCACAATGTGTATATACAAAGAAAAATACAGAGGATATTAAGAACCCTAGCCCTTACTACTCACATATAGATAGATCCCCGAAACAAATGGATCCATATACCTCAATACATATAGAACCACTGATAATTTTTTTTATCGAGGGGTGTACAGGTAGGAGGGGCGAACCTGCTCCCCCCTAGACCACCCCCAAGCTCGCTGACGGAGCATTTTGGCGGTATGGTACGACATGAGGGGGTGTATACAGGGTCTTCATCCTGGATCAAATGGTTAGGATTCATGGCATATCAACAATATATAATATTTAAACTTAATATTGTCTAATTTTATAATAGAATAATAATAGTTAGTATCAGTTTTAAACAAGAAGTGATTGTAGTTGAGTTGGTCGGTAAGTGGAGTTAATGGGTTCAACTCCCACAAAAGAAGTATTTTTGAATAAGCACAAATTTAAATTCCGGTTCGAATTCGGTTGACCTAGTTGAACCGGAATTTAGATACCCAATTGAACCGATGATCGGATCCAAAAAATCCCAATTTGCACTGAACACCAGATAACCAGACCATCTCAATCTGGTTCACCAGTTGAACCGGTCGGATTGGTCCGTCCAGTCCGGTTTCAAAAACACAGTTGATAAGTCTTTTTTTTACTTCATACGTGAAGTATATTTTCTATTGGAAATCAAATCGAATGGCCTCAAGATGAAAGCCTGCCGAGTTCAAAATAAATTTTGTTCTTTCCTTGCTTTAGTTTATATGGATGGAATTTTAATTACAAAGCCTTGAAATTATTTGGAGGATACGCATATTTTAGATGTGTGTGCACAAAGGAGGAGAGAGAAGTTCCAGAGAAAACCAGGTGACGGAGACGATTTGCATTTTTCTTCAATTCAGGTCACTTCTAATTGCTTTTGATCTTAAGAGCTTATGGATGGGTTAAATCATCTAGTCAATCAGTTTTGCTACTTTGGAGATTAATTACATCGGATTCTCTGTGGATTTTTCCATCTTATCGGCAGTGTTCTTCGTGATGGGCTTACTCGAAGAATTGGGCTTATATAGCTTTGATATACTTGGTGTATCTGTACTGAAGATGAACCTTTGATGCTGATGTTGATCTCCTTTTGCCAAGCCCTTCATCACCGCTCTTGAGGCTCCTAGAGCTTTTTGCGTTTAGCAGTAGGCTCTTGTTTGATCAAAAAAACTTGCATTTTGCGGTAGGATCTTCTTTGTGTTTATGGTCCCAACGGTTATTTTTCCCTTCAATCAACTGCTTACACCTGGCCTAACGTGAGATATATTTGGAAAAAGCTTATTAGAGGAGAAAATTCTCTGCTGTAATTTTATTCCCTTACCAGATCTTTACACGTGGCAGTGGAGAAATTCTCTGAAACTCCTCGAATCTGAAGATGACAAGTGGACTTAGGTCTAAAAGCCTATAAGGAATTATAGTGAACTTGATAAAGGGATCCAATTTAAGGATGGAATTGATATAAATCAACGATAGCATCAACAACAATTGGATCTCCAAAAGCAGCAGCAACAACAACAACAACAAGACGCCGATGTCAGCCAACATCAGCAATCAGAACAAGGAAATTAGCAGCAACTAATGGGAGTTAGGAAATAGCAACAGCAGAAGACACAGTCTCCCAATCTAGTGAAGGATCAACCGAATATTTATGCCACGTTAGAGGTTTTCAAGAAGCAGCAGCAGCCATCAGCACAAATGCAGCTGTTGGGGATATAATGGATAATGATGCGGAACAATCAACAACCCAGGATCTGTATCCCCCTAAACTGTCCTGCAGCAAAGATGGCACACCACAATATATGTTCCCCACACGGGAACTCAAATAGCAACAATGACAATCACAATCACCACAACAAGCAAGCAACCACACGAGACAAAGATTTTTACGTGGAAACCCTTCTCAATGTGAGCAAGGGAAAAACCACGGGGCAATACCGGCAACCAATCCACTATGGTCAAATGAGTTAATGTTCTTCCCGGTTTTGTTGCCCACAAAACCGAGGTACAAGCACACACAACGGATAGTTCTTCAACAAGGAACAAACTATCCCTAGGTATCTAACTATACCAATATTATGCTCAAAACAAAGAGGACAAAGTAACTCCCCTTGTGGGCTCCCGGATGGAGACCCAAACCGATGCACGGCTTCTTGAGGTCGCCACGGACGCAACCTCGCTTCAGCTCCTCTCGAGCTCGCTCAGCACCTCCTCTTTCCAACCCAAAACCGCAGCCCTAGCAGCACCTTGATCGACTGGAGAAGACGAGCAAAGCCACCGGCTGCTCTCTCTCTCACTCTCGATCTCTCTCTCGTGGAGGAAGAAGATGGGTTCCGAAAACCCCCTTGTCGCTGCTCTATGAAAGTTGCTGGAATCGGCTGGATGGAGGAACAAATGGGGCTGAAATTTGGCTACTGGAATTGGGGGTCGATACTCCCTGGAATGGGACTCCAAAAAGGCTGGAAAACTTGCAAATGTGCCCCTGCAATAGCCACAAATTGCTGTGGCTGCAAAACCCTCAAGTTGGGGCTGGATATTTGCAAGTATACCCAACAACCTCCCCCTCCAGCCCCAATGGGGAGGTGTGGTTCTGTGATGGAGATCAACAAGAGGTGACACCGCTCAGCTCTCTACAGAGCTGTAGCTTGTCACGAGTGACTGCCTTTGTCAACATGTCTGAGGGGTTCTCATCTGTGTGGATCTTCTTCAACACGAGCTGCTTCTGTTCAATTGCATCCCTCAGCCAATGGTATCTCACATCAATGTGTTTTGTGCGAGCATGGTGCATGGTACTCTTGCTCAAGTCTATAGCGCTCTGGCTATCACAAAACACAACCGGCTCACTGTCATCCAATCCAAACTCACCAAGGAAGCGTTGTAGCCACAACACTTCTTTCCCAGCCTCTGCTGCTGCAATGTATTCTGCCTCAGTAGTTGAGAGAGCAACACATTTCTGTAGTTTGGATTGCCATGATATGGCTCCCCCTGCAAAAGTGAAAATGTAGCCTGAGGTGGACTTTCTTTGGTCCATATCTCCTGCCATATCTGCATCAGTGTAGCCACAAAGTTTGGGATCTGACCTCCCAAAAGCAAGACACATACTTGAGGTCCCTCTCAAGTATCTCAAGATCCACTTCACTGCCTCCCAATGGTCCTTGCCCGGGTTGGACATGAACCTGCTCACCACGCCCACTGCATGGGCTATGTCTGGTCTAGTGCAAACCATGGCGTACATGAGGCTCCCAACTGCTGACTGGTATGGGATCTTGGACATCTCTGCTTTCTCCTCAGAAGTAGAAGGACACGACTCTTTGTTTAGCTTGAAATGAGAAGCTAAGGGCGTACTGACAGGCTTGGCATTCTTCATGTTGAACCGCTCCAACACACGTTCAACATAACACTCCTGTGACAACCACAGCATGCGCTTCTTCCTGTCCCTTATAATCTGCATACCTAAGATGTGACTGGCCTTGCCCAAATCTTTCATCTCAAACTCCTTGGAGAGTTCTCTCTTGAGCTTTGCAATCAGGTTGGAATCATGACCTACAATCAACATGTCATCCACATAGATCAAAAGAATGGCAAACCTGTCATTGGGAAGACGACGAACATATACGCATGGGTCGGCTGTAGTCCTCTTGAAGCCCTGCTTTCCCATGAAAGCATCAAACTTCAAGTACCATTGTCTCGGGGCTTGCTTCAAGCCATAGAGACTCTTCCTCAACCTGCATACCATATGCTCTTTCCCTTTCTCTTGAAAACCATGTGGCTGCTCCATGTAGATCTCTTCCTTCAAATCACCGTGAAGAAACGCCGTCTTCACATCCATCTGCTCCAGCTCAAGGTCCATGCTAGCAACAAGTCCTAGCACCATTCTCACTGAGTTCATCTTCACCACTGGGGAGAAGATCTCATCATAGTCCACTCCTTCCTTCTGGCTAAATCCTTTCACTACCAATCTGGCCTTGTACTTGACCTGCTTGCCGCTGTCATCTGACTTCAGCTTGTACACCCACTTGTTCTTCAAGGCTCTCTTCCCTTTAGGAAGCTCAACAAGGTCATAAGTGTGGTTCTTTCTGAGAGCTAGCATCTCCTCATTCATTGCATTCTGCCAATGACCCTTGTCCTTGTGCACCTGTGCCTCCTCAAAAGTGTATGGCTCACCTGCATCTGTGAGCATCACGTACCTGGAAGTGGGGTAGCGGGATGATAGCTGGCGTGTCCTCTCAGATCGCCTGACCTGAGGCTCTGCTGTGTCTGCAACTGGATGAGGCTGCTCCCCCTGCCCTAGGTCCCCTGGACCTGCATCAACAGGGTCTGCATCTGGCTCGTGCTGCTCTAGCTGCCCATCCTCTCCACCTGTACCCTGTACTGGAGAGGGATCCGTGTCCTCATCACTGTCATCATCCATGGAGATCTCATCTCCATCACCACTCTCAGTGGTGTCCTCAGCCAACGTCTGATTCTCATAGAAAATCACATCCCTGTGCCTGGTGACTGTCTTCTTCCTTGGATCCCAAAGACGGTATCCAAACTCCTGATCTCCATAGCCAAGAAAAATACAAGGCACTGCCTTGTCATCGAATTTCTTCCGCTGCTCCTTGGGTACCAATGCATAGGCCTTGCATCCAAACACCCTCAAATGAGCATATGAGGGGTCTTTCCCTGTCCAAACATGCTCTGGAATCTGAAAACCCAAAGGAACTGATGGAGATCGGTTCACCAAGTAACAAGCGGTGCGAACCGCCTCAGCCCAAAAAGTCTTGGGCAACTTCGCTGTCTTCAGCATACAACGGACTCTCTCAACAATGGTCCTGTTCATCCTTTCAGCTAGACCATTGTGCTGGGGTGTGCCTGGCTCTGTCCTCTCATGCCTGATGCCGTGCTCTGCACAATAGCCCTGAAAGCTATGGGAGGTGTACTCTCCCCCATTGTCTGTGCGTAGACACTTCAATAATTTTCCTGTCTCACGCTCAACCATGGCATGGAATTTCTTGAAGCAATCAAACACTTGATCCTTCGATCTCAGCACATACACCCACACCTTCCTAGATGCATCATCAATGAAGGTGACAAAGTACATGTTGCCTCCCAAAGAGGCTGTGTCCATGGGACCACAAACGTCAGAATGGACCAACTGTAGAAGGTCTCCCTTCACCTTGGATCTCGCTCTGTATGGCGCACTTCTGCTCTTCCCAACCTCACATGCATCACAAGGAGACAAAGTGATGTCATTGTGGTAGGGGATCAACTCTCTCTTGCTAAGAAGCTGCAAGCCCTTCTGGCTCATGTGGCCAAGCCGACGGTGCCACAAATCTGAGTTATCTGCTTCACTAGCATGCAAACTGCCATCCATGACCTTCACTCTAGTCATATAGAGTGTGTGACACAAGCTGCCTCTAGCCATGATGAGAGAACCCTTGCTAATCTTGCATCTGCTGTCGCCGAACTTCAGATGGTAGCCTTCACTATCTAGCTGTGAGCCAGATATAAGGCTAAGCCGCATATCAGGAACATGCCTCACATTCTGAAGAGTCATTGAGCACCCAACATCTGTCTGGATCGAGATGGTGCCCATGCCAATGATCTTAGAGTAACTCTCGTTACCCATCAAGACTCTCCCGTAATCACCCCTAGTGTAGGTGGTGAAGAACTCCCTGTGTGGAGTCACATGATAGGAGGCGGCCGTGTCAACGACCCACTCCAAATCACTCCATGCGTGCAAGCACTGGTCCTGGATGGTGAGAATCACCTCATCTGCACTTTCATCTGCCACAACTGCAGCTACATTCCCATCTTCCTTTTTCTGATCTTTCTTGGCTTCAGCTTGCTCTCTCTTCCAAACTCTGCAATCTCTCTTCCAGTGACCGGGCTTCTGGTAATGGTGACACTTTCCTCTGCCCTTGGACTTGTCTCTGGATTTCTGCCTCTCCTGTGACGCTCCTCTGCTGCTGGATCTTCCTCTCCTCTCAACTGCATACACATGTGAAGAGGAGGATGCCTCTCCCGAAGAGCGGCGTCTAATCTCCTCATTGAGGAGACTGCCCTTGACCATAGCCATGGTCAACTTGCTATCCTTCGCAGAGTTGCTCACGGTGACTACTAGAGTCTCCCAACTGTCTGGCAAAGAACCCAACAAGAGAAGTGCATGCAACTCGTCATCAAGTACCAACCCCATTGAGGTCAACTGGTTGATAATGCTTTGGTAATCATTCAAGTGCTCAGCCACCTTGGTCCCATCCTTGTATTTCAGGTTCACAAGCTTTCTAATTAAAAAAGCCTTGTTGGTTGCGGTCTTCTGATCATAGAGCTCGGACAACTTGTCCCATAGCTCCTTGGCATTCGTCTCCTCGGCAACATGGTGAAAGACCGACATGTCAAGACACTTCCGAATGGTGCCAATGGCCTTTCGGTTCAACTTTGTCCACTCGCCCGCGGACATATTCTCTGGCTTGGCGCTCTCCCCCTCCACCGGATCGTGGAGGTCCTTGCAATACAATATGTCTTCCATCTTGGCCTTCCAAATCTGCCAGTTGCTACTTGTGAGCTTAATCATTGTGCCTTCATCATCTTTGCCCATTTTGCACAACCAGTGCTCTGATACCACTTGTTGGGGATATAATGGATAATGATGCGGAACAATCAACAACCCAGGATCTGTATCCCCCTAAACTGTCCTGCAGCAAAGATGGCACACCACAATATATGTTCCCCACACGGGAACTCAAATAGCAACAATGACAATCACAATTACCACAACAAGCAAGCAACCACACGAGACAAAGATTTTTACGTGGAAACCCTTCTCAATGTGAGCAAGGGAAAAACCACAGGGCAAGACCGGCAACCAATCCACTATGGTCAAATGAGTTAATGTTCTTCCCGATTTTGTTGCCCACAAAACCGAGGTACAAGCACACACAACGGATAGTTCTTCAACAAGGAACAAACTATCCCTAGGTATCTAACTATACCAATATTGTGCTCAAAACAAAGAGGACAAAGTAACTCCTCTTGTGGGCTCCCGGATGGAGACCCAAACCGATGCACGGCTTCTTGAGGTCGCCACGGACGCAACCTCGCTTCAGCTCCTCTCGAGCTCGCTCAGCACCTCCTCTTTCCAACCCAAAACCGCAGCCCTAGCAGCACCTTGATCGACTGGAGAAGACGAGCAAAGCCACCGGCTGCTCTCTCTCTCACTCTCGATCTCTCTCTCGTGGAGGAAGAAGATGGGTTCCGAAAACCCCCTTGTCGCTGCTCTCTGAAAGTTGCTGGAATCGGCTGAATGGAGGAACAAATGGGGCTGAAATTTGGCTACTGGAATTGGGGGTCGATACTCCCTGGAATGGGACTCCAAAAAGGCTGGAAAACTTGCAAATGTGCCCCTGCAATAGCCACAAATTGCTGTGGCTGCAAAACCCTCAAGTTGGGGCTGGATATTTGCAAGTATACCCAACAACCTCCCCCTCCAGCCCCAATGGGGAGGTGTGGTTCTGTGATGGAGATCAACAAGAGGTGACACCGCTCAGCGCTCTACAGAGTTGTAGCTTGTCACGAGTGACTGCCTTTGTCAACATGTCTGAGGGGTTCTCATCTGTGTAGATCTTCTTCAACACAAGCTGCTTCTGTTCAATTGCATCCCTCAGCCAATGGTATCTCACATCAATGTGTTTTGTGCGAGCATGGTACATGGTACTCTTGCTCAAGTCTATAGCGCTTTGGCTATCACAAAACACAACCGGCTCACTGTCATCCAATCCAAACTCACCAAGGAAGCGTTGTAGCCACAACACTTCTTTCCCAGCCTCTGCTGCTGCAATGTATTCTGCCTCAGTAGTTGAGAGAGCAACACATTTCTGTAGTTTGGATTGCCATGATATGGCTCCCCCTGCAAAAGTGAAAATGTAGCCTGAGGTGGACTTTCTTTGGTCCATATCTCCTGCCATATCTGCATCAGTGTAGCCACAAAGTTTGGGATCTGACCTCCCAAAAGCAAGACACATACTTGAGGTCCCTCTCAAGTATCTCAAGATCCACTTCACTGCCTCCCAATGGTCCTTGCCCGGGTTGGACATGAACCTGCTCACCACGCCCACTGCATGGGCTATGTCTGGTCTAGTGCAAACCATGGCGTACATGAGGCTCCCAACTGCTGACTGGTATGGGATCTTGGACATCTCTGCTTTCTCCTCAGAAGTAGAAGGACACGACTCTTTGTTTAGCTTGAAATGAGAAGCTAAGGGCGTACTGACAGGCTTGGCATTCTTCATGTTGAACCGCTCCAACACACGTTCAACATAACTCTCCCGTGACAACCACAGCATGCGCTTCTTCCTGTCCCTTATAATCTGCATACCTAAGATGTGACTGGCCTTGCCCAAATCTTTCATCTCAAACTCCTTGGAGAGTTCTCTCTTGAGCTTTGCAATCAGGTTGGAATCATGACCTACAATCAACATGTCATCCACATAGATCAAAAGAATGGCAAACCTGTCATTGGGAAGACGACGAACATATACGCATGGGTCGGCTGTAGTCCTCTTGAAGTCCTGCTTTCCCATGAAAGCATCAAACTTCAAGTACCATTGTCTCGGGGCTTGCTTCAAGCCATAGAGACTCTTCCTCAACCTGCATACCATATGCTCTCTCCCTTTCTCTTGAAAACCCTGTGGCTGCTCCATGTAGATCTCTTCCTTCAAATCACCGTGAAGAAACGCCGTCTTCACATCCATCTGCTCCAGCTCAAGGTCCATACTAGCAACAAGTCCTAGCACCATTCTCACTGAGTTCATCTTCACCACTGGGGAGAAGATCTCATCATAGTCCACTCCTTCCTTCTGGCTAAATCCTTTCACTACCAATCTGGCCTTGTACTTGACCTGCTTGCCGCTGTCATCTGACTTCAGCTTGTACACCCACTTGTTCTTCAAGGCTCTCTTCCCTTTAGGAAGCTCAACTAAGGTCATAAGTGTGGTTCTTTCTGAGAGCTAGCATCTCCTCATTCATTGCATTCTGCCAACGACCCTTGTCCTTGTGCACCTGTGCCTCCTCAAAAGTGTATGGCTCACCTGCATCTGTGAGCATCACGTACCTGGAAGTGGGGTAGCGGGATGATGGCTGGCGTGTCCTCTCAGATCGCCTGACCTGAGGCTCTGCTGTGTCTGCAACTGGATGAGGCTGCTCCCCCTGCCCTAGGTCCCCTGGACCTGCATCAACAGGGTCTGCATCTGGCTCGTGCTGCTCTAGCTGCCCATCCTCTCCACCTGTACCCTGTACTGGAGAGGGATCCATGTCCTCATCACTGTCATCATCCATGGAGATCTCATCTCCATCACCACTCTCAGTGGTGTCCTCATAGAAAATCACATCCCTGTGCCTGGTGACTGTCTTCTTCCTTGGATCCCAAAGACGGTATCCAAACTCCTGATCTCCATAGCCAAGAAAAATACAAGGCACCGCCTTGTCATCCAATTTCTTCCGCTGCTCCTTGGGTACCAATGCATAGGCCTTGCATCCAAACACCCTCAAATGAGCATATGAGGGGTCTTTCCCTGTCCAAACATGGTCTGGAATCTGAAAACCCAAAGGAACTGATGGAGATCGGTTCACCAAGTAACAAGCGGTGCGAACCGCCTCAGCCCAAAAAGTCTTGGGCAACTTCGCTGTCTTCAGCATACAGCGGACTCTCTCAACAATGGTCCTGTTCATCCTTTCAGCTAGACCATTGTGCTGGGGTGTGCCTGGCTCTGTCCTCTCATGCCTGATGCCGTGCTCTGCACAATAGCCCTGAAAGCTATGGGAGGTGTACTCTCCCCCATTGTCTGTGCGTAGACACTTCAATAATTTTCCTGTCTCACGCTCAACCATGGCATGGAATTTCTTGAAGCAATCAAACACTTGATCCTTCGATCTCAGCACATACACCCACACCTTCCTAGATGCATCATCAATGAAGGTGACAAAGTACCTGTTGCCTCCCAAAGAGGCTGTGTCCATGGGACCACAAACGTCAGAATGGACCAACTGTAGAAGGTCTCCCTTTACCTTGGATCTCGCTCTGTATGGCGCACTTCTGCTCTTCCCAACCTCACATGCATCACAAGGAGACAAAGTGATGTCATTGTGGTAGGGGATCAACTCTCTCTTGCTAAGAAGCTGCAAGCCCTTCTGGCTCATGTGGCCAAGCCGACGGTGCCACAAATCTGAGTTATCTGATTCACTAGCATGCAAACTGCCATCCATGACCTTCACTCTAGTCATATAGAGTGTGTGACACAAGCTGCCTCTAGCCATGATGAGAGAACCCTTGCTAATATTGCATCTGCTGTCGCCGAACTTCAGATGGTAGCCTTCACTATCTAGCTGTGAGCCAGATATAAGGCTAAGCCGCACATCAGGAACATGCCTCACATTCTGAAGAGTCATTGAGCACCCAACATCTGTCTGGATCGAGATGGTGCCCATGCCATTGATCTTAGAGTAACTCTCGTTACCCATCAAGACTCTCCCGTAATCACCCCTAGTGTAGGTGGTGAAGAACTCCCTGTGTGGAGTCACATGATAGGAGGCGGCCGTGTCAACGACCCACTCCAAATCACTCCCTGCGTGCAAGCACTGGTCCTGGATGGTGAGAATCACCTCATCTGCACTTTCATCTGCCACAACTGCAGCTACATTCCCATCTTCCTTTTTCTGATCTTTCTTGGCTTCAGCTTGCTCTCTCTTCCAAACTCTGCAATCTCTCTTCCAGTGACCAGGCTTCTGGCAATGGTGACACTTTCCTCTGCCCTTGGACTTGTCTCTGGATCTGCCTCTCCTGTGACGCTCCTCTGCTGCTGGATCTTCCTCTCCTCTCAACTGCATACACATGTGAAGAGGAGGATGCCTCTCCCGAAGAGCGGCGTCTAATCTCCTCATTGAGGAGACTGCCCTTGACCATAGCCATGGTCAACTTGCTATCCTTCGCAGAGTTGCTCACGGTGACTACTAGAGTCTCCCAACTGTCTGGCAAAGAACCCAACAAGAGAAGTGCCTGCAGCTCGTCATCAAGTACCAACCCCAGTGAGGTCAACTGGTTGATAATGCTTTAGTAATCATTCAAGTGCTCAGCCACCTTGGTCCCATCCTTGTATTTCAGGTTCACAAGCTTTCTAATTAAAAAAGCCTTGTTGGTTGCGGTCTTCTGATCATAGAGCTCGGACAACTTGTCCCATAGCTCCTTGGCATTCGTCTCCTCGGCAACATGGTGAAAGACCGACATGTCAAGCCACTTCCGAATGGTGCCAATGGCCTTTCGGTTCAACTTTGTCCACTCGCCTGCGGACATATTCTCTGGCTTGGCGCTCTCCCCCTCCACCGGATCGTGGAGGTCCTTGCAATACAATATGTCTTCCATTTTGGCCTTCCAAATCTGCCAGTTGCTACTTGTGAGCTTAATCATTGTGCCTTCATCATCTTTGCCCATTTTGCGCAACCTGTGCTCTGATACCACTTGTTGGGGATATAATGGATAATGATGCGGAACAATCAACAACCCAGGATCTGTATCCCCCTAAACTGTCCTGCAGCAAAGATGGCACACCACAATATATGTTCCCCACACGGGAACTCAAATAGCAACAATGACAATCACAATCACCACAACAAGCAAGCAACCACACGAGACAAAGATTTTTACGTGGAAACCCTTCTCAATGTGAGCAAGGGAAAAACCACGGGGCAAGACCGGCAACCAATCCACTATGGTCAAATGAGTTAATGTTCTTCCCGGTTTTGTTGCCCACAAAACCGAGGTACAAGCACACACAACGGATAGTTCTTCAACAAGGAACAAACTATCCCTAGGTATCTAACTATACCAATATTGTGCTCAAAACAAAGAGGACAAAGTAACTCCCCTTGTGGGCTCCCGGATGGAGACCCAAACCGATGCACGGCTTCTTGAGGTCGCCACGGACGCAACCTCGCTTCAGCTCCTCTCGAGCTCGCTCAGCACCTCCTCTTTCCAACCCAAAACCGCAGCCCTAGCAGCACCTTGATCGACTGGAGAAGACGAGCAAAGCCACCGGCTGCTCTCTCTCTCACTCTCGATCTCTCTCTCGTGGAGGAAGAAGATGGGTTCCGAAAACCCCCTTGTTGCTGCTCTCTGAAAGTTGCTGGAATCGGCTGGATGGAGGAACAAATGGGGCTGAAATTTGGCTACTGGAATTGGGGGTCGATACTCCCTGGAATGGGACTCCAAAAAGGCTGGAAAACTTGCAAATGTGCCCCTGCAATATCCACAAATTGCTGTGGCTGCAAAACCCTCAAGTTGGGGCTGGATATTTGCAAGTATACCCAACAACCTCCCCCTCCAGCCCCAATGGGGAGGTGTGGTTCTGTGATGGAGATCAACAAGAGGTGACATCGCTCAGCTATCTACAGAGCTGTAGCTTGTCACGAGTGACTGCCTTTGTCAACATGTCTGAGGGGTTCTCATCTGTGTGGATCTTCTTCAACACGAGCTGCTTCTGTTCAATTGCATCCCTCAGCCAATGGTATCTCACATCAATGTGTTTTGTGCGAGCATGGTGCATGGTACTCTTGCTCAATTCTATAGCGCTCTGGCTATCAGAAAACACAACCGGCTCACTGTCATCCAATCCAAACTCACCAAGGAAGCGTTGTAGCCACAACACTTCTTTCCCAGCCTCTGCTGCTGCAATGTATTCTGCCTCAGTAGTTGAGAGAGCAACACATTTCTGTAGTTTGGATTGCCATGATATGGCTCCCCCTGCAAAAGTGAAAATGTAGCCTGAGGTGGACTTTCTTTGGTCCATATCTCCTGCCATATCTGCATCAGTGTAGCCACAAAGTTTGGGATCTGACCTCCCAAAAGCAAGACACATACTTGAGGTCCCTCTCAAGTATCTCAAGATCCACTTCACTGCCTCCCAATGGTCCTTGCCCGGGTTGGACATGAACCTGCTCACCACGCCCACTGCATGGGCTATGTCTGGTCTAGTGCAAACCATGGCGTACATGAGGCTCCCAACTGCTGACTGGTATGGGATCTTGGACATCTCTGCTTTCTCCTCAGAAGTAGAAGGACACGACTCTTTGTTTAGCTTGAAATGAGAAGCTAAGGGCGTACTGACAGGCTTGGCATTCTTCATGTTGAACCGCTCCAACACACGTTCAACATAACACTCCTGTGACAACCACAGCATGCGCTTCTTCCTGTCCCTTATAATCTGCATACCTAAGATGTGACTGGCCTTGCCCAAATCTTTCATCTCAAACTCCTTGGAGAGTTCTCTCTTGAGCTTTGCAATCAGGTTGGAATCATGACCTACAATCAACATGTCATCCACATAGATCAAAAGAATGGCAAACCTGTCATTGGGAAGACGACGAACATATACGCATGGGTCGGCTGTAGTCCTCTTGAAGCCCTGCTTTCCCATGAAAGCATCAAACTTCAAGTACCATTGTCTCGGGGCTTGCTTCAAGCCATAGAGACTCTTCCTCAACCTGCATACCATATGCTCTTTCCCTTTCTCTTGAAAACCCTGTGGCTGCTCCATGTAGATCTCTTCCTTCAAATCACCGTGAAGAAACGCCGTCTTCACATCCATCTGCTCCAGCTCAAGGTCCATGCTAGCAACAAGTCCTAGCACCATTCTCACTGAGTTCATCTTCACCACTGGGGAGAAGATCTCATCATAGTCCACTCCTTCCTTCTGGCTAAATCCTTTCACTACCAATCTGGCCTTGTACTTGACCTGCTTGCTGCTGTCATCTGACTTCAGCTTGTACACCCACTTGTTCTTCAAGACTCTCTTCCCTTTAGGAAGCTCAACAAGGTCATAAGTGTGGTTCTTTCTGAGAGCTAGCATCTCCTCATTCATTGCATTCTGCCAATGACCCTTGTCCTTGTGCACCTGTGCCTCCTCAAAAGTGTATGGCTCACCTGCATCTGTGAGCATCACGTACCTAGAAGTGGGGTAGCGGGATGATGGCTGGCGTGTCCTCTCAGATCGCCTGACCTGAGGCTCTGCTGTATCTGCAACTGGATGAGGCTGCTCCCCCTGCCCTAGGTCCCCTGGACCTGCATCAACAGGGTCTACATCTGGCTCGTGCTGCTCTAGCTGCCCATCCTCTCCACCTGTACCCTGTACTGGAGAGGGATCCGTGTCCTCATCACTGTCATCATCCATGGAGATCTCATCTCCATCACCACTCTCAGTGGTGTCCTCAGCAACCGTCTGATTCTCATAGAAAATCACATCCCTGTGCCTGGTGACTGTCTTCTTCCTTGGATCCCAAAGACGGTATCCAAACTCCTGATCTCCATAGCCAAGAAAAATACAAGGCACCGCCTTGTCATCCAATTTCTTCCGCTGCTCCTTGGGTATCAATGCATAGGCCTTGCATCCAAACACCCTCAAATGAGCATATGAGGGGTCTTTCCCTGTCCAAACATGCTCTGGAATCTGAAAACCCAAAGGAACTGATGGAGATCGGTTCACCAAGTAACAAGCGGTGCGAACCGCCTCAGCCCAAAAAGTCTTGGGCAACTTCGCTGTCTTCAGCATACAGCGGACTCTCTCAACAATGGTCCTGTTCATCCTTTCAGCTAGACCATTGTGCTGGGGTGTGCCTGGCTCTGTCCTCTCATGCCTGATGCCGTGCTCTGCACAATAGCCCTGAAAGCTATGGGAGGTGTACTCTCCCCCATTGTCTGTGCGTAGACACTTCAATAATTTTCCTGTCTCACGCTCAACCATGGCATGGAATTTCTTGAAGCAATCAAACACTTGATCCTTCGATCTCAGCACATACACCCACACCTTCCTAGATGCATCATCAATGAAGGTGACAAAGTACATGTTGCCTCCCAAAGAGGCTGTGTCCATGAGACCACAAACGTCAGAATGGACCAACTGTAGAAGGTCTCCCTTCACCTTGGATCTCGCTCTGTATGGCGCACTTCTGCTCTTCCCAACCTCACATGCATCACAAGGAGTCAAAATGATGTCATTGTGGTAGGGGATCAACTCTCTCTTGCTAAGAAGCTGCAAGCCCTTCTGGCTCATGTGGCCAAGCCGACGGTGCCACAAATCTGAGTTATCTGCTTCACTAGCATGCAAACTGCCATCCATGACCTTCACTCTAGTCATATAGAGTTGTGTGACACAAGCTGCCTCTAGCCATGATGAGAGAACCCTTGCTAATCTTGCATCTGCTGTCGCCGAACTTCAGATGGTAGCCTTCACTATCTAGCTGTGAGCCAGATATAAGGCTAAGCCGCACATCAGGAACATGCCTCACATTCTGAAGAGTCATTGAGCACCCAACATCTGTCTGGATCGAGATGGTGCCCATGCCAATGATCTTAGAGTAACTCTCGTTACCCATCAAGACTCTTTCGTAATCACCCCTAGTGTAGGTGGTGAAGAACTCCCTGTGTGGAGTCACATGATAGGAGGCGGCCGTGTCAACGACCCACTCCAAATCACTCCCTGCGTGCAAGCACTGGTCCTGGATGGTGAGAATCACCTCATCTGCACTTTCATCTGCCACAACTGCAGCTACATTCCCATCTTCCTTTTCCTGATCTTTCTTGGCTTCAGCTTGCTCTCTCTTCCAAACTCTGCAATCTCTCTTCCAGTGACCGGGCTTCTGGCAATGGTGACACTTTCCTCTGCCCTTGGACTTGTCTCTGGATTTCTGCCTCTCCTGTGACGCTCCTCTGCTGCTGGATCTTCCTCTCCTCTCAACTGCATACACATGTGAAGAGGAGGATGCCTCTCCCGAAGAGCGGCGTCTAATCTCCTCATTGAGGAGACTGCCCTTGACCATAGCCATGGTCAACTTGCTATCCTTCGCAGAGTTGCTCACGGTGACTACTAGAGTCTCCCAACTGTCTGGCAAAGAACCCAACAAGAGAAGTGCCTGCAGCTCGTCATCAAGTACCAACCCCATTGAGGTCAACTGGTTGATAATGCTTTGGTAATCATTCAAGTGCTCAGCCACCTTGGTCCCATCCTTGTATTTCAGGTTCACAAGCTTTCTAATTAAAAAAGCCTTGTTGGTTGCGGTCTTCTGATCATAGAGCTCGGACAACTTGTCCCATAGCTCCTTGGCATTCGTCTTCTCGGCAACATGGTGAAAGACCGACATGTCAAGCCACTTCCGAATGGTGCCAATGGCCTTTCGGTTCAACTTTGTCCACTCGCCCGCGGACATATTCTCTGGCTTGGCGCTCTCCCCCTCCACCGGATCGTGGAGGTCCTTGCAATATAATATGTCTTCCATCTTGGCCTTCCAAATCTGCCAGTTGCTACTTGTGAGCTTAATCATTGTGCCTTCATCATCTTTGCCCATTTTGCACAACCTGTGCTCTGATACCACTTGTTGGGGATATAATGGATAATGATGCGGAACAATCAACAACCCAGGATCTGTATCCCCCTAAACTGTCCTGCAGCAAAGATGGCACACCACAATATATGTTCCCCACACGGGAACTCAAATAGCAACAATGACAATCACAATCACCACAACAAGCACGCAACCACACGAGACAAAGATTTTTACGTGGAAACCCTTCTCAATGTGAGCAAGGGAAAAACCACGGGGCAAGACCGACAACCAATCCACTATGGTCAAATGAGTTAATGTTCTTCCCGGTTTTGTTGCCCACAAAACCGAGGTACAAGCACACACAACGGATAGTTCTTCAAAAAGGAACAAACTATCCCTAGGTATCTAACTATACCAATATTGTGCTCAAAACAAAGAGGACAAAGTAACTCCCATTGTGGGCTCCCGGATGGAGACCCAAACCGATGCACGGCTTCTTGAGGTCGCCACGGACGCAACCTCGCTTCAGCTCCTCTCGAGCTCGCTCAGCACCTCCTCTTTCCAACCCAAAACCACAGCCCTAGCAGCACCTTGATCGACTGGAGAAAACGAGCAAAGCTACCGGCTGCTCTCTCTCTCTCACTCTCGATCTCTCTCTCGTGGAGGAAGAAGATGGGTTCCGAAAACCCCCTTGTCGCTGCTCTCTGAAAGTTGCTGGAATCGGCTGGATGGAGGAACAAATGGGGCTGAAATTTGGCTACTGGAATTGGGGGTCGATACTCCCTGGAATGGGACTCCAAAAAGGCTGGAAAACTTGCAAATGTGCCCCTGCAATAGCCACAAATTGCTGTGGCTGCAAAACCTCAAGTTGGGGCTGGATATTTGCAAGTATACCCAACAACCTCCCCCTCCAGCCCCAATGGGGAGGTGTGGTTCTGTGATGGAGATCAACAAGAGGTGACACCGCTCAGCTCTCTACAGAGCTGTAGCTTGTCACGAGTGACTGCCTTTGTCAACATGTCTGAGGGGTTCTCATCTGTGTGGATCTTCTTCAACACGAGCTGCTTCTGTTCAATTGCATCCCTCAGCCAATGGTATCTCACATCAATGTGTTTTGTGCGAGCATGGTGCATGGTACTCTTGCTCAAGTCTATAGCGCTCTGGCTATCACAAAACACAACCGGCTCACTGTCATCCAATCCAAACTCACCAAGGAAGCGTTGTAGCCACAACACTTCTTTCCCAGCCTCTGCTGCTGCAATGTATTCTGCCTCAGTAGTTGAGAGAGCAACACATTTCTGTAGTTTGGATTGCCATGATATGGCTCCCCCTGCAAAAGTGAAAATGTAGCCTGAGGTGGACTTTCTTTGGTCCATATCTCCTGCCATATCTGCATCAGTGTAGCCACAAAGTTTGGGATCTGACCTCCCAAAAGCAAGACACATACTTGAGGTCCCTCTCAAGTATCTCAAGATCCACTTCACTGCCTCCCAATGGTCCTTGCCCGGGTTGGACATGAACCTGCTCACCACGCCCACTGCATGGGCTATGTCTGGTCTAGTGCAAACCATGGCGTACATGAGGCTCCCAACTGCTGACTGGTATGGGATCTTGGACATCTCTGCTTTCTCCTCAGAAGTAGAAAGGACACTACTCTTTGTTTAGCTTGAAATGAGAAGCTAAGGGCGTACTGACAGGCTTGGCATTCTTCATGTTGAACCGCTCCAACACACGTTCAACATAACTCTCCTGTGACAACCACAGCATGCGCTTCTTCCTGTCCCTTATAATCTGCATACCTAAGATGTGACTGGCCTTGCCCAAATCTTTCATCTCAAACTCCTTGGAGAGTTCTCTCTTGAGCTTTGCAATCAGGTTGGAATCATGACCTACAATCAACATGTCATCCACATAGATCAAAAGAATGGCAAACCTGTCATTGGGAAGACGACGAACATATACGCATGGGTCGGCTGTAGTCCTCTTGAAGCCCTGCTTTCCCATGAAAGCATCAAACTTCAAGTACCATTGTCTCGGGGCTTGCTTCAAGCCATAGAGACTTTTCCTCAACCTGCATACCATATGCTCTTTCCCTTTCTCTTGAAAACTCTGTGGCTGCTCCATGTAGATCTCTTCCTTCAAATCACCGTGAAGAAACGCCGTCTTCACATCCATCTGCTCCAGCTCAAGGTCCATGCTAGCAACAAGTCCTAGCACCATTCTCACTGAGTTCATCTTCACCACTGGGGAGAAGATCTCATCATAGTCCACTCCTTCCTTCTGGCTAAATCCTTTCACTACCAATCTGGCCTTGTACTTGACCTGCTTGCCGCTGTCATCTGACTTCAGCTTGTACACCCACTTGTTCTTCAAGGCTCTCTTCCCTTTAGGAAGCTCAACAAGGTCATAAGTGTGGTTCTTTCTGAGAGCTAGCATCTCCTCATTCATTGCATTCTGCCAATGACCCTTGTCCTTGTGCACCTGTGCCTCCTCAAAAGTGTATGGCTCACCTGCATCTGTGAGCATCACGTACCTGGAAGTGGGGTAGCGGGATGATGGCTGGCGTGTCCTCTCAGATCGCCTGACCTGAGGCTCTGCTGTGTCTGCAACTGGATGAGGCTGCTCCCCCTGCCCTAGGTCCCCGGGACCTGCATCAACCGGGTCTGCATCTGGCTCGTGCTGCTCTAGCTGCCCATCCTCTCCACCTGTACCCTGTACTGGAGAGGGATCCGTGTCCTCATCACTGTCATCATCCATGGAGATCTCATCTCCATCACCACTCTCAGTGGTGTCCTCAGCCAACGTCTGATTCTCATAGAAAATCACATCCCTGTGCCTGGTGACTGTCTTCTTCCTTGGATCCCAAAGACGGTATCCAAACTCCTGATCTCCATAGCCAAGAAAAATACAAGGCACCGCCTTGTCATCCAATTTCTTCCGCTGCTCCTTGGGTACCAATGCATAGGCCTTGCATCCAAACACCCTCAAATGAGCATATGAGGGGTCTTTCCCTGTCCAAACATGCTCTGGAATCTGAAAACCCAAAGGAACTGATGGAGATCGGTTCACCAAGTAACAAGCGGTGCGAACCGCCTCAGCCCAAAAAGTCTTGGGCAACTTCACTGTCTTCAGCATACAACGGACTCTCTCAACAATGGTCCTGTTCATCCTTTCAGCTAGACCATTGTGCTGGGGTGTGCCTGGCTCTGTCCTCTCATGCCTGATGCCGTGCTCTGCACAATAGCCCTGAAAGCTATGGGAGGTGTACTCTCCCCCATTGTCTGTGCGTAGATACTTCAATAATTTTCCTGTCTCACGCTCAACCATGGCATGGAATTTCTTGAAGCAATCAAACACTTGATCCTTCGATCTCAGCACATACACCCACACCTTCCTAGATGCATCATCAATGAAGGTGACAAAGTACCTGTTGCCTCCCAAAGAGGCTGTGTCCATAGGACCACAAACGTCAGAATGGACCAACTGTAGAAGGTCTCCCTTCACCTTGGATCTCGCTCTGTATGGCGCACTTCTGCTCTTCCCAACCTCACATGCATCACAAGGAGACAAAGTGATGTCATTGTGGTAGGGGATCAACTCTCTCTTGCTAAGAAGCTGCAAGCCCTTCTGGCTCATGTGGCCAAGCCGACGGTGCCACAAATCTGAGTTATCTGCTTCACTAGCATGCAAACTGCCATCCATGACCTTCACTCTAGTCATATAGAGTGTGTGACACAAGCTGCCTCTAGCCATGATGAGAGAACCCTTGCTAATCTTGCATCTGTTGTCGCCGAACTTCAGATGGTAGCCTTCACTATCTAGCTGTGAGACAGATATAAGGCTAAGCCGCACATCAGGAACATGCCTCACATTCTGAAGAGTCATTGAGCACCCGACATCTGTCTGGATCGAGATGGTGCCCATGCCAATGATCTTAGAGTAACTCTCGTTACCCATCAAGACTCTCCCGTAATCACCCCTAGTGTAGGTGGTGAAGAACTCCCTGTGTGGAGTCACATGATAGGAGGCGGCCGTGTCAACGACCCACTCCAAATCACTCCCTGCGTGCAAGCACTGGTCCTGGATGGTGAGAATCACCTCATCTGCACTTTCATCTGCCACAACTGCAGCTACATTCCCATCTTCCTTTTTCTGATCTTTCTTGGCTTCAGCTTGCTCTCTCTTCCAAACTCTGCAATCTCTCTTCCAGTGACCGGGCTTCTGGCAATGGTGACACTTTCCTCTGCCCTTGGACTTGTCTCTGGATCTGCCTCTCCTGTGACGCTCCTCTGCTGCTGGATCTTCCTCTCCTCTCAACTGCATACACATGTGAAGAGGAGGATGCCTCTCCCGAAGAGCGGCGTCTAATCTCCTCATCGAGGAGACTGCCCTTGACCATAGCCATGGTCAACTTGCTATCCTTCGCAGAGTTGCTCACGGTGACTACTAGAGTCTCCCAACTGTCTGGCAAAGAACCCAACAAGAGAAGTGCCTGCAGCTCGTCATCAAGTACCAACCCCATTGAGGTCAACTTGTTGATAATGCTTTGGTAATCATTCAAGTGCTCAGCCACCTTGGTCCCATCCTTGTATTTCAGGTTCACAAGCTTTCTAATTAAAAAAGCCTTGTTGGTTGCGGTCTTCTGATCATAGAGCTCGGACAACTTGTCCCATAGCTCCTTGGCATTCGTCTCCTCGGCAACATGGTGAAAGACCGACATGTCAAGGCACTTCCGAATGGTGCCAATGGCGTTTCGGTTCAACTTTGTCCACTCGCCCGCGGACATATTCTCTGGCTTGGCGCTCTCCCCCTCCACCGGATCGTGGAGGTCCTTGCAATACAATATGTCTTCCATCTTGGCCTTCCAAATCTGCCAGTTGCTACTTGTGAGCTTAATCATTGTGCCTTCATCATCTTTGCCCATTTTGCACAACCTGTGCTCTGATACCACTTGTTGGGGATATAATGGATAATGATGCGGAACAATCAACAACCCAGGATCTGTATCCCCCTAAACTGTCCTGCAGCAAAGATGGCACACCACAATATATGTTCCCCACACGGGAACTCAAATAGCAACAATGACAATCACAATCACCACAACAAGCAAGCAACCACACGAGACAAAGATTTTTACGTGGAAACCCTTCTCAATGTGAGCAAGGGAAAAACTACGGGGCAAGACCGGCAACCAATCTACTATGGTCAAATGAGTTAATGTTCTTCCCGGTTTTGTTGCCCACAAAACCGAGGTACAAGCACACACAACGGATAGTTCTTCAACAAGGAACAAACTATCCCTAGGTATCTAACTATACCAATATTGTGCTCAAAACAAAGAGGACAAAGTAACTCCCCTTGTGGGCTCCCGGATGGAGACCCAAACCGATGCACGGCTTCTTGAGGTCGCCACGGACGCAACCTCGCTTCAGCTCCTCTCGAGCTCGCTCAGCACCTCCTCTTTCCAACCCAAAACCGCAGCCCTAGCAGCACCTTGATCGACTGGAGAAGACGAGCAAAGCCACCGGCTTCTCTCTCTCTCACTCTCGATCTCTCTCTCGTGGAGGAAGAAGATGGGTTCCGAAAACCCCCTTGTCGCTGCTCTCTGAAAGTTGCTGGAATCGGCTGGATGGAGGAACAAATGGGGCTGAAATTTGGCTACTGGAATTGGGGGTCGATACTCCCTGGAATGGGACTCCAAAAAGGCTGGAAAACTTGCAAGTGTGCTCCTGCAATAGCCACAAATTGCTGTGGCTGCAAAACCCTCAAGTTGGGGCTGGATATTTGCAAGTATACCCAACAGCAGCAACACCAAGGGAATGATGACTTACAGAAGCAAGAACACTTAGAGCAAAATCAACGAGTCAATGCTCAGCCTCAGAAGCAGCAACTACAGCTACAACAACAACAGACTAATTATAGGGGACAGCAGAAACAACAACAAGCTGAGTTGAAGAAAACTATAGAACAACCAAGGTTTAAAAAAACGTGAGGCGGTCCGAGGCGTTTTCCCTGAAATTGAAGCAAGACGTAATTCTCGAGGCGGTCGAGGCATAAGCCTCATTTTTTGAAAAATAAAATAAAATAAAAGTAAAATACCATAAAAAGTATATAATAATATTAAGTTTTGCCAAAAACACATTAAAAAATAATTTCGGATTAGTAATAATATAATAATGTTTGGGGATTGAGGAGACTATTGGGACTCCTGCACTCCCTCTACAACTTTGTTTGTTGAATACTAAAGTTTCTGAAATTCCATCACTTCCATCCTCCAATTGTTTTATGGCTTTAGCCAGTGATAATGCAGATCAAGAAGATGAAAAGGATGACTTAGCAAGCCTTACAAGGGCAACGGCCCTATTACTTACAGCTCTTATTTTAACTAGAATATTTAAAACATGGGAATCTGTAAAGAAAATGACTCCAAATCATAAAAAGGCAGAGAAAAAAGCATGGAGGAAATATCAAGATAGTGATGATTGAGTGTGTGTCTTGAAGGCTGTGTAGGCCGTTAGTTTTAGTGTTTCTTTGTAGAGGCTATAAGCCTCATCTGTGCTACATTGTAATGTCTTTCTTTATGCAATGAGAGAGGATACCCGAGCCCTCAAAAATTATCGGACCTGCCATAAAAAGAATATTTGTGCACAAAAGATAAGTTTTTATCTATATTTCATGGATTGAATTCATTGACTTAATAACTGGCTACAGCTTCATTTAAGATGAACTTTGAAGAATAAGCTGGTCTGTAAATTTACTACCAGTGCTTTGTCGTTGCTATCATTTAAAGCTTTTTGGAGATGGTCTCTGAAATTTCTTGGAGCTGGGAATTGCCCTTGGTGTGGAAAGAAGTGCATACATGTCGCTGATGTGTACACAACTAGCTAAGATTTTTTCACTTCATATCGTTTTGTATTGCATTATCTGGCTCTGCTCATAATATATTATATATGGTTTCCAGTTATTGATTCTTCGGTGCTCACTGATCTATGGAAGTGCTGAAAAGGGAGCTTGATATGAACTCCATCTTTGCCTTTGGCCAGCACAATTGTTAGAAGTACTGGTTGCCTGGATGAATCTGCGACAAGTTTCATTGGAGATGCCAAAATTCAAGGTTGCTTGCACGGCAGCCAAGTCCCTCTATTTGTTGGGATTCTCCTTGAATTACTTGACTGCCATTTGTGCTGAAGTATTCTTTGTTTTTGGTGCAAGGTCCCGTTGGAGCTGATATGGCAAGATTTATAGGTGTCCGATGGATCCTGCTGTTGGCTGGGTTTAAGTTATTTTAATTTAGATGCATAAAACTTTCCTTGGTGATCTTTTTTGATGTGCACATCAGATAATTCTCTTCTTCTGTTAATATTATATATCTCCATTCTTGTAGCAGCTTATTGCAATTTGCTTTAATCGAACTTTTGTAAAGACCAAGCTGGGTTTGAAGAGTGATTGAATTGGGAGTGTATAAAGCTGAAGACTTCTATTTTGCTGGGTTTAGTTGACTATGCCTGGAATTTTCCTGGGCAACTTTTTCTGGAAGTGCACACATCAATGATATGTGCACAGCTGCTCAGTTTCTTATCTTCAGTATTTTGTAGCTGCCGCCAACTCTTTATACTCCATTATAACTATTGAATCAAATTTATACTTATTTGCTTTGTTGAGTTATTGTGCTTATACGGGTAAACGGATCTTAGGATAAGGGACCGTTTACCCGTCCTCTATATATTGTACTCATCCCCCTCATTGGAATTAAGTTCTAGTGAAGAGAGCCCTAATCCCTAGTGAGGGAGATTAGGAATTGTGTGCCTTCATGGTTTTTCCCTCTCCATAGAGTTTTCCACATAAATCCTTGCCGCCACTTTTGCGTGTGTTTTGATTGTTTGATTCTAACATAGTATCAAAGACATGAATTATTCAGATGTCACGTATAAGCCTTCCGCAACGCATCCTTTCATGCTCGTCCAGATCAGGTTGCAGATTTCTACGCCAGTTCAGATCGCATATCTGGAATCAGATCGTGAATATCGTGCTCCAGATCAGGCCCAGTTCGCACAGATCAGATCACCATCTGACCTGTGCTCACCTGAAAGGGGAAGGAAGGCTGGCTGGAATGCGGTTGACCACTGCTTATGGATTAGCTGGAGAAATTAGGACCCGGCCCACCTATCCCACAGGGGCCCAATATATAATAGGAGGCCGGATTTCCAGTATTTTCTCAAACCTATGGTCGAAGAAGGGCAGAATCCTCAAGTGTTGGGGTTAGAGGGTCTAATACTATTACACCCCGTATACCCTTTTTTGGGGTTAGAGGGTCTAATACTCGTTCAATATATGAAGACGACATTCGAAGCAAGTCTAGACTTGATGGTGTTGCTGACGAAATCCGCAAGGGTAGGACGTTCAAATGTAGGGAGGATTTGGCATGCCTTTTCAATGGTTTTTAAAAACTTTAAATTCCAAAGCCCACACTTGGACTGCCATTTTCGCCGAAAAATTACTGTAAAGATGACGCATTTTGAACATGCGTCATATGTTCAACTTTCAAAGCCCACACCTACCCCAGCCATTTCGAGGAAAATTTCCTGTAAGGGTGACGCATATTGAACATGTGATACCTTTACAGAACATTTCGAGACCAGATGCCTGTACAGAACATTTCTAGAGCAATTCCCTGGAGATATGTCGCATGTTGAATATGCGTTAGCTATAGCGCACATCCAACACGCGACACTAACGCAGTTCCTGGGTAAAAAAAAACTTAAGGGGTGTAGCATGTTGAACATGCGACACCCCTGCAGTTTTTAAGTAAAAAAAAACATTACGTAGTACCTGGGTATTTAAGTAATTCCCAGGTACTACTTAGGAATTTGACTCGAAATTTAGCTGATCGTTTTGTCTTTACAACTGAAATTTCAATAAAGTCAAGGTCCACATTGAGACAACTCTTAAAGTTTGGCTATACTATACCCTCGTTGTGTTCAGAACAGATTTGTGCAAGTTAAATCTATGTATTCACATCCGGTTCACGTTCCCTACTGCAGACCATGCCCATATCTGTTCTCCAGGCGGCAGATTGCCTCGTGTTCATATCCATATCATAGAACTCCAGACAGCAGGGGATTGTTTCAGATCGAAGATCGTGACCTCTAGAATGCGATTGCTTGTTTTTCTACATCCGGGAGCCTCGACCGTTGATGTTGTTTCAGACCGCATGACTGATTTTTTTCTTGTTGGTGACCACAAGACTGATCTTTTTTCTACATTAAGATCACAAAACTGATTTTCAGACCGTGTGGCAGATTTTTACACTTTAGCCTCATCCGTTGGTAAGAGACTTGTGGGCCTTGTTGGGGCATGCTTTTAGACCCCTTGAGGTTAGTTCCCTCTTGTTGAAGAGCAGCTGTCGTATGGGTTAAACCCTTGAGTACTGTTGGGACGCTTTTTGTCCCTTGTTTGTTGCAAGAACTATCGAATGTGTACTTGTACATACCAGGTGTTTGATGATATGCAAGAGTGTTCTGTTGTTGGTATTGAATTCAAGGTATCTGAATGAATGTCTGTGAGAGATAGTAAAAGTCTAAAAGGCAGAAATTTGCTGGTGAATGACATTATGATGCTTGGAGCATCCACAGAATCTGATTTTGAAAAAGATACCATCAAGGACATACAATCCTTCTTGAAGGAACCATTTACGAAAGTACGTGGTTCTTTACAGTCGACAAATATTGGTTCAACTTTTAATACAAAGAGAACTAATAATACTTATTCTACCATAACCGAGTGGATTATCGACAGTGGCACGTCCGATCACATAACAGATGATCCGAGAATGTTTCATGATTATAAGTTATCATTCAGAAGAGAGAAATTTACCATTGAAGAGAGAAAAAGAATAAATTTTTTTGTCGATCATTTTCTCCTCACAGATTTTCCAATATATATTTTATCAATCGGTAAGATTACTAAAGAGTTGCAATGCAGGTTGATTTTTTTATCACAAGTCATGTGTTCTAGAAGATTTGCAGACATGTAAGAATATTGGAATTGGATTAGTTGAGGATGGCTTATATCATCTTCAAACTCGAGTTGTCCAAGCCCTTACCTCTGTGATGAAAGCTCATCTTGAGAAGGACAACTCCACTTTAGTACGAAAGTGGTATGAACATCTTGGTCATATCAATTTTTCTTCTTTACAGACGATGCTTGAGATTTTCTCTGGATTGTCAGAGGATGATTTGAAATGTGAGGTTAGCTGATTTGCAAAGTAGATACGCACCACATTTCCCGCATCTAGTAGTAAATCTACTTATGCATTCGAGTTAGTGCATTCTGATGTTTAGGGCCAATCAAGTATGAAGAGCATAGGTGATCTATTGTACTATATCACTTTCGTTGATGATTTTTCAGAGAGTACTTATGTGTACATTTTAAAACATCAAAGTGAAGTTCATACCGTTGTAAAGAACTTTATAAATATGATTAGCACTCAGTATTCAATGAGAATAAGAATGCTCAGGATCGATAATGACAAGGAGTACCAAGAAAAATCCCTATGTGTTTTTATTAATGAGAAGGGTATCATTCATAAAACCCCATGTAGTTATACACCACAACAGAACGAGATTGTTGAAAGGAAGAATTGTCACTTGTGTAACGTCACCAGAGCACTCATGCTCCAACGGAATGTGCCAAAGAATTTTAAGGGAGAAGCTGTCTTGATTGCTGCCTATCTGATCAATAGAACACCTTCTGTCATGATTGGGAAGAGAACCTTTCTCTGTCATCCATCCAAATGCATCTCCTTTCAATTTGGACCCATATGCTTTTAAATGTGTCTATTTTCTTCACAACTCTCGATAAGGTTGGCAAAATTTAGATCCAAGGGCCACAAAGTGCATCTTTCTTTGCTATTCTGAAACACAAAAAGGATACAAATGTTATTGTTGAGATATGTGTATTTACTATTATATATTTTCCATTTTAATTTCTTTATGTATCTCTCATGTAATTAACCCAATAAGAGAGCTTTAGGGTCTCTTCTAATGCAAGTAATTCTTTTCCTCCAACATGGTATCAGAGTAACGGTCATAAATCGGGGTTCCCATATCCCACCAACTCTAACCCTAACCCTACATGCTCCCCACCCCCATGCATGCATCGGTATCCACCCTCCCTGCCCCAGCGTGTGCCGTCGGCAAACCTCCTCCCCTCCATGTGCATCCCAGCCGCCAGGGGCCTCCCATCGCCGTCCAGCGGTTGCTGAACAACAACCCACTGCTCAACGGGTGCCAATGTCGTTGAACCGACCCCTCCCAATGCTCGTACGACCCCCAAATTTGGTCCTACTGTAGTTCAGACGTTTCTGCAGGCTGCTACGGTCTAATTTTGGCTGGGTTTCGTGATTTTCAATCTATAAATCATGCCTTCCGACTCTAGACTATAACAAAAATTGATGTGGACGATTATATGAGTCTACAAGTACAACAAATCCTTTATATGATTGTGTTGACTCATTCAGAGCAGTCTACTCCTTAGTTTTGTTCCGGATATCTGCATTCTTCTTACCATGTCAGAGAACAAGGGTGATGTTTTTCCATCGTCCGGTGTCTTCAAGGGCCCGGCTCGCATCGTGAAGATGTATGGGACCAACTACGAGTTTTGGTCCATGCACATTCGCACCCTTATGCAATGCCATAATAAGAAGCACATTCTGACGGATTCAGAGCCGGCAGACAAGACTGGAGCTAATGCTTCTTGGAAGTAAGACGATGCCTATACTCGCATTTGTCTCTCCGGGACACATTACGGAGATTGCCAACGATATTGCCAATCAACCCACAACAAAGACTATGTGGGGCATCTTAACAGACACATATGGGCAGGCAAAGAATGAGAGCAAGATTCTACAATTGCAGTGTGATATTTTCTCGACCTAGCAGAATGGTCGACCTCTTCATGCACACTTCTCGCATCTTCGAGGCATGTTTGAGCATTTGTACAGCTTCATGCCTATTACCACCAGCATTGGGCAGTAGCAAGCATATCGGAATGCCACTATGACAGGAGTCTTTTTGTCATCTCTTGACTCTGAGTACAATGCAACGCGTACTCAACTACTTACTGGAGAGACGATACCTCCAATGGAGGAGGTCTACAAGAGGCTGAGCAGGACCACTACATCATCCACTTCTATGGCCCAGACTCCCTCTGCTATGGCAGCTTCTCGTGGCAGAGGGGGTACTTCACTGTTTCGAGGGCGCGAACCATGTGGTCGAGGAGTAAGACATCAGTGTGGCCATGTTTACATTACCGCCATCCAGAACATTCAGAGTAGACATGCTATCTGAAGCATGGATATCTTGTGTTTGTCGGTGTTGCTGAGCAGACCAAGCCTACTTATGCTCCTGCTCATGATACGCGGTTTGATGATATTGTTTCCAGATTGAGAGAGATGATGACTACTCCTACCACTTCAGCTGCAGATACTTCACATGTTGCAGCTGGTTCTAGAGCCTCTTCGAGCTCGTCAGGTATTGCTTATGCACTTACCAGTTGTAGCAGTTCTGATTTGATTGATAGGATCATGGACTCTGGAGCGTCTCATCATATGTGTGGAGATCGAGCACAGTTTAGTTCTTACAGGTATATCCCTCCTTGTAGATCAGTTTTGATTGGTAATGAGGTTCATCTACCCATTGTTGGTCAGGGGGAGATCGTTCCAACTCCCTCGATGCATCTGCATAATGTCTTATATGCTCCAGCATTTCATATGAATCTTTTGTCTATTAGCCAAATTACAAAAGATTTACACTAT
This sequence comes from Ottelia alismoides, assembly GCA_037367405.1. Classification (NCBI taxonomy): domain Eukaryota; kingdom Viridiplantae; phylum Streptophyta; class Magnoliopsida; order Alismatales; family Hydrocharitaceae; genus Ottelia; species Ottelia alismoides. Next base: position 639,761 of record JAZKJV010000331.1, read on the forward strand.
CGTGCCATATTTGATCCTTCTTCTCGTATTTCAGGACATATGCATGGGCAAGGTGATTGGATGTGGCCGTGAGCAGAGAGGACTTTACAGACTTGTCCCGCCTCTGTGTGCTGGTGCTGTTACCATTCCTTCAGGATCTGTTTCTCCTTTCATGTGGCATCTTTGCTTTGGACACCTTCCTCTATTCATGTTCTACCTCAGATGCTACCATAGATTATGAGGCTTGTCAGCTTGGGAAGCACCATCGTTCTTCTTTCCGAGTCATCAAAGTCGTCATAATAGTCAATCATTAGAATTGTTTCATTTTAATATCTGGGGTCCTAGTCTTGTTCCCGATCATCAGGGACATCGGTTCTATATGGTTGATGTGGATGATTTTTCTAGATAATCTTGGGTGTTCTTGTTAAAACATAAGTCTGGAGCGGATCATGTCATTAAATCATTTCTTATTGAAGTTAAGAATATCTTTCATGCTAATGTGAAATTTATTTGCACTGACAATGCCTTGGAGTTTTCCACTTTACAACTTTTGAGAGTGAAGCTGAGCTCCAATGCGCAGGGTGTGAGCCGGCAGGTGAACTTCTTAGACAGGGCCAGGTCTGGCGCGCAGGAGTGAAAGGAAGCTAGACTAGCGCTTCCTGTTTTTCGATAATCTCGAGTGCACTTGACTTATATCCGGAGCTCATCGAGAGTGCTATCGAGTAGCAATTAGATGGTGAGGATGCGACGTAGAGAGAGCTGAATTAGGTCTGGAAGTGGCGAAGAAGATTCAGCCCGCAGTCTGTTCTTAGAGCGTCGGTTGAGTGGTGAGCGAGGGTCCCATGTAAATGATTGGACTGGTTGTTGGGGAAAGGAATAGCATCTTTCCACCCGCTGGCAACTGACAACCTGAACACGAGCTTCCCAAAGCTAGACTAAGAGAGCCCCTCACCCCCCCCCCCTCGACATCCCTGCCCGGTGGCCTACCAAGCACTTGCCCGCTGCTCCTGCCACCCGCTTGGCGGGCTCCGCGCTCTTCCTCTTTACTATTCTATCCGCTGGGGCCCTTATGTATTGGGAAGCTGCGAATAGTCTTTCCCGCAGTTGAGAGTTTCGCCTAAACAGAAATGTCCAAGCGCATGAGTGCATATCATGGGGAGTGGCCCCTTAATTGGTAAGAGTCTGATGACAAAATTGGCCGAAGACATTGATTTGACTGCCCGCGGTGCTTTCTTTAAAACCTCGCTCGACCCCCAAACGTCTACCTGTTCTCCTGTGCTTAAGCAAGCTACTTCCTAGGTCCCTATACCCCTCGTAACCGCAACCTTTCTTAGTTGGTGATATTAGGTTATAGAACTGAAAAGTCAGAGAAGAGTGAAGATATTTATATAGTGGCAAACTAACCTCTAACTGCATGGACAAGACAAAGAGCTAGCCAGACCTTCCAAAAAAGGAAGATACGGATCACGAAATGGAATTGAAATTCTTTGTGGAAACATATCAATTGGTGGAACCATGAGTGAGGCTGATTCTTTTTTATTCTTTCTTTCTGCTTCTAGGACCCCCATATCATAGCCCAGTCCCAGTGTGGCTGATCATCCTCTCGAAGATAAAAGCCTGCCTGCACAGACTTCATAGTTAGGGATTGTTCACGGGATGATAATAGCCGATGAAAGGCGTCGAAGAAGAAGGTAGTCTGCGCCTGTACTTTTCCCAGGAAAGTTTGCCACCAGGACTTTGACAGAGCGTGATGTGTCTTCGACTCTTGACGTTCCGTCTTCATACTTAGCTCGGATGTCAACTAAATCCTTCTCTTCCCCGTCTGCCAATTTCCAGGTCAAAGGGAGCAAATGCGGTTGCTTCTGCCGAAAATGAAAGCTCAGAAATCTTTCTCTCCATCCAGCTTGCACGCTTCGCACCGCTCCGCTCTTTCACTCGCTGCTTCTAATGTCCGCAAGCAGGGAACAATGGCTTCTGGATTCAAAGGCACAAGATGGGGGACACCCTTTGCCGCTCAAGCTACAACAATAAACACTATTCATACTGTGATGGATCAGTCGTACGCGTGAAGTGCTTAGACTTCCTCAAAGGTCTAGCCATTCTTTCTCCCGTGAAAGATTCTATATATATTCCGATCTCCAGAAAGCATAGACAATGGAATTCCCCATCCCCATTCTCTCCTCTTTCTCTCCCTTCTTTCGGAACATATGATAGCAGTGGGCGGGGCATGCTCTCAGAGCTGCTGAGCCCCATGTCCTAGGTCTATCAAAAAACATTCTTTTTGCTATGTGTATATAATAAAATAGAGTGAAAGGCCGAGGAGTGGAGTGATTATCACAAAAATCAAGATTTGTCTTTCTCACATAGATTTTCTCAATTAAGTTGTGACCCCTACGGGTCGGAACCCCCGTAGACAGAGTACGCAAAGACCCCATTCCTATCTTCACCACGTGAGGTGGTCTAAGGTAAGGAAGAAGTGATGAACTACGGGGAAAGAAAGGGGTGAGCAAGCCGTATGCTACTAACTAAGAAGAGGGCTAAAGTAGGCTTCTGAGCTCATTCTGGGTGTAGGCACACGGGTCTACGAGAGATGTCTTTGAGTGCCCGGTTAGTCGGAAGGGAGGATTAGGGAAATCCTATTGATTGCCACTTTCTCCAGACCCTCAGGAAAAGTATGCACCAGAGGTGAGAAAGCAAGAAATAGGGAATTATTAGAAGGCCTGTAGTTGGCACACGCACGCTGGTCAATCCAACCCTTCCTCTAGATCATCGCTTTCGTTCTTTCCATTCCATATCCCATTCCCGGTTGTGCCAAAAGTACTTCCCTCGTCTTAGAGCTACGTATTCACGTAGCATCGATAAAGAAAGCAAGGAAGTCGGGCCGGGTCCAGTACCTATGTTTGGCTGATGCTGGTTTGGATTCGTCACCTAATCTTTTTCTTTTCCACCGATCTTCCGTGGGGAATAAGTGGAAGTTGTGACGAAGGCGATGAACAGGACTGAGACTCAGACCTGAAGAAAGGCCGTAGGCGCTCCTGAGACTCTCTCGGGACAGTGGCACCCCCGGACCCGCGAAGGCTTGGTGTGGTCTTTCCCCTACTTGCTGGTCAACCCACCTGCACCCCCCTCTGATTTTCTCCGATCTCTTGGTATTGTTCATCAGACATCTTGTGCTTATACTTCACAATAGAATGGTGTTGCTGAACACAAACACCATCATCTTCTAGATGTCATGAGGACTCTTTTGATTAAGAGTCGATCTCATCATTCGTTCTGAGGTGATGCTGTTCTCACTGCTTGGTACTTGGTGAACCGCACGCCTTCCTCTATCCTTGGAGAAATGGTTCCCTTCTTGATCGTATTTCCCGAAAAGGACCTCTTCTCCCTTACTCCCAGGGTTTTTGGGTTTGTGGCATTTGTCCACAATTTCACTCCTGGTCGTGACAAGCTCTCCCCTAGAGTTGTCAAGTGTGTCTTTGTCGGTTATTCTCCTACCCAGAAAGGGTATAAATGTTTTGATCCTGTACGGAGAAAGTATTATATTAGTGTTGATGTCACATTTTTTGAGTTTATTATGTATTTTTCTCCTATAGGTGAAAGGTTGTCTAACGTGATTCAAACGAGGATGTTTTTGTTCCTCCACCTCGGTTATCTCCACCATCTACATCCCATGTTGAGTCTCAGTCATCTCCACCTCCTCCACCAGCTCCGTCTCCATCTACCCTGATGCAGTTCCTACCATTTTACATTCATAGGTCTTCCACTCGCCCCTTTGCTCATACACCTTCCCCATTATCCAGCACACCTCAAGTATGTAATGAACACATATCTACTGATGGCACTGGAGATTTGAGTGTTCCGCGGATACTGCATAGGAGGAGTTGATATCGGAGAATAGATAGGTTGATGACCTGGATGTACCTATTGCCTTGAAGAAGCCACGTCATAACTGTGCCACGTATCCTCTAGTTGTGCATGTTTCATTAGACCATCTTTCAGAGGAGTACATGAGGTTTGTTGTGGGACTCTCTGCTGTGACTATCCCATGAACATATATGAGGAGACCACACATGATACTAGGTGGCGACTTGTCATGGAGGAGGAGATGGCCGCTTTGCAATCTCGTGGTCCATGGAGCATTGTTCCTGCTCCTCCAGGTGCCTCTGTTGTAGGGTGCAAATGGATCTTTACGGTGAAGCAACGGATAGATGGCAGTGTGGATTGCTACAAGGAAAGGCTTGTAGCACGTGGTTTCACCCAAACTTATAGGGTGGACTATTAGGATACCTTCTCTCCAGTAGCCAGACACTCGACACTATGCATTTGATCATTGTATTTGTTGGGAGAAAACTGTGATATGTTATTCAGAGGAACCCTAGGCTCTCTTATATAGGGAGAGACCTAAAGGTAAAATACATAGTAGTCCAGAGAAAACAAAGAAATAACGAACAGGTACATAGCATAATAATAATATCTATCTCTACACTCCACCTCAAAGTGGAGCATAGATGTCTATCATGCTCATCTTGGATGAACATCTCTGAAAAGGTCCTCTGAGCAACGTCTTGGTGAATACATCCGCAGTCTGATCCCCTGAGCTCACGTGAGTTGTAAATATCAATCCTCTCTGGATCAAGTCTCTAGTTTAGTGGCAGTCAACTTCTATATTCTTGGTTCTTTCATGAAAAGCTGGATTGTTGGCAATGAACAAGGCTGCCTAATTGTCACACTGAAGCTGCATGGGTAGAGGTACGGCTACATGTCGATCCTCTAGTACATATCGAACCCACATCATCTCCGTGCTTGCTTGCGCCATGGCCCTATATTCGGATTCAGCACTGGACCTTGCCACAACAGTTTGTTTCTTGATTTTCCAAGAAACCAGAGATCTTCCAACAAAAACTGCAAATCCTGAGGTTGATTTTCGATCCTTAGGGCATCCTGCATAATCAGCATCTGCACATGCTGAGATAGACAAATCTGTGCCCTTTCGAAACAACAACCCTGAACCTGGAGAAGACTTCAGATACCTCAGTATCATGTTTATAGCATCCATATGAACTTGTCTTGGCTACTCCATAAATGGACTCACCCTGCTTACTGCAAAGGCAATATCGGGTCGAGTTATGGTAATATAAAGGAGCTTACCCACCATTTCTCTATATCTCCTCTTATCCACTTCAACAGTGTCATCATCATACAACTTCGTGCTTGGATCCATGGGAATACTTGATGGTTTGCATCCAGCCATGCCTATTTCAGTCAAGAAGTCTGTAATGTACTTCCGTTGGGTCATCACCAAACCCTGTGCATTCCTGGCAAATTCCAACCCAAGAAAGTATCTTAGGGTTCCAAGATCCTTCGTAACGAACTGACGGCCTAGGAATGCCTTCGTCCTTTCTATGCCCTGAATATCATCTCCTGTAACCAGAATATCATCAACATAGACCATGATAACAGCTGTACCTGTCGATGACTTCTGAACAAATAATGAGTGGTCTGCATTCAACCTCTTGAATCCATGTTGTTCAATAAGATTGGAAAGCTTCTGAAACCACGCTCTTGGACTCTGTTTGAGGCCATAAATTACCTTGTGAAGTCTACACACCATATGCTTCTCCCCCTCAGCAGTAAACCCTGGTGGCTGTTGCATGTAGACTTCCTCCTGCAGATCTCCATACAAGAAGGCATTCTTGACATCCAGTTGAGATATACTCCAGTCACGGACCACAGCCACAGATAAGAGAATGCGAAGGGTAGAATGACGAGCCACTTGAGAAAAAGTATCCATATAGTCCACGCCATAGGTTTGTATAAAACCTCGTACGACCAAACGTGCTTTGTACCGATCTAGACTGCCATCAGCATGGTATTTAACTGTGAAGACCCACTTACAGCTCACAATAGATGCATCAGGAGGAGCAATAACCAAAGACCATGTGCCACGAGACTGCAATGCACGCATCTCATCTTCCATAGCCATTCTCCAGCAATCAATCTTCATAGCTTCCTGGTAGGTCCATGGTATATCCACGGAAGACAATGCTGCAACAAATCTCTGAAAGTTGCCTGTGAGGCGGTGAAAAGACACCTGTGAAGCAAAGGGATAAGAGGCACACGTCCGCTTCTGCTTCCGGATAGCAATAGGGATATCAAGATCATCTTCTGTTGTACTCGATGGTGTAGTTTCCTCCTGCAATGAAGAATCCTGCACATGTACCATATCTGATCCGTCAGTAGTAATGCCATCTGAACATACCTGAGGCGTGATGGGTGTTTGACGTGTACTCTGAGCAGGACCTGACCGACGCGTATAGAATTTTGGTAGAGGTGGAATGGGAGGTCATGGAAGAGGTGATGGTGGAGGTGGTGGTGGTGAAGATGACGTAGAGGCAGTAACAGGACTAGACTTAGGTGAACTCCAAGTAGGAGGTGGAGGGACATAGACATCATCATTAGTAATGGATGGTACCAGTCAGTCACCTGCAGGAGAAAAATACATAACAGACTCAAAGAACGTGACATCAGCACTAACAAAGTATTTCTTGTTTATGGGATCATAACACCGATAGCCCTTCTGAGTCTGAGAATAACCAACAAAGACACACTTGACAGCTCTAGGAGAGAGTTTGTAAAGTCCAGGAGTCAGAAGATGAACAAATGCCACAGTACAAAAGACACGAGGAGTAAGTGAGAATAATTCCTTGTCAGGAAAAATGATAGAGAGGAATTTTCTCACCAAGAACAGAAGATGGCATACGATTGACCAGATAGCACGCGGTAAGAACAGCATCCCCCCAGAAAGAAATAGGAGCACAACTCTGAATCAGTAGGGTTCGAGTAATGTCAAGGAGATGGCGATGCTTTCTTTCCGCCACACCATTCTGCTAAGATGTGTACGCACAAGTGGTTTGGTGAATAATGCCCTTTGACGAAAGAAACTGAGAGAGGGACCGCGTGCAGAATTCTAGAGCATTATCTGTACGAACATATTTAATAGTAGAAGATAACACATTTTGCACTTCATTAATCAAATTCTTGATCACATCACCTGCTTTAGATTTATTCTTTAAAAGAAATACCCAAGATACACGAGAGAAATCATCCACTATCACTAGATAAAATATGTGCCTCTGATGATCGGGTACACGACTTGGACCCCATATATCTATATGAAACAACTCGAACGGGGAGCTACTGCTCCGACTCTGACGACTAGGAAAGCTCGACTAATGATGCTTTCCCAACTGACATGCTTCACAGTAAAAGGAAGAACTGGGAGAGATCTGAGGCAGAAGATGGCGCATTTTCTGGAGCGGGAGATGACCAAAACGGAGATGCCAGATGTACGGGGAAACTGGTCCGGCAGAATGAGAGGAGACGCCGGCATAAGAATTCCTAACCAGCCGATATAGACCATTCTTCTCAGAGCCACAACCAATCACCCTGCCCGTTAGTATGTCCTGAAAAATAAGAGAAGACGGGTCAAATATAGCACGACAATGCAAATCCTTCGTAATCTGACTAATAGACAACAGATTCATCGAGAACTCAGGAGCATGTAGGACATTCTGTAGATGCATAGTAGAGGATAGGAAGACCTCCCCCTGTCCAACAAGGGGGGAATGAGTACCATATGCGATTTGCACTGAGCGGCCATGAGGAATGTCCCTGTAGGACTCAAGTCTATCTCGATCTCGGCAGAGATGATGTGTGGCACCTGAATCTATAATCCAATCAGATATGTCATGAGAAGATGTAAATGCAGTAGATCTACCTGAGGTACTGATGAACGTGAAATTCGCCCTCTTTAAGAGTGTGAAATAGTCGTAGTATAGGAGGCGAATTTGGTTCAACAAAAACCACGATCTTTGAATGTCGTGGAATATTTATACTTGGCAAGTCTACCAAGGTCGAACACAGGGACATGGCTACCTAATATGTTTATTAAATCTTGATTCATGAAGCACAATGTGAGTTAATTTCAATTTCAGGACCTCATGATGAACTATGCTAACTACAATGCAATCCTAAGATGCGTGCATTTTTTATTGAATTTTATGCAATTTAAAATGATGCAAGAGCAAATATGCAAGAGAATTCATAAACAGATTAAAGACTACAATTATATCCTAAAATTTATGAGCAACATAATAGAAATGAAATCAGTGTCAATTTAATCTCAACAATAAAAAGCGGTCATCAAATCAAAGCAAGACAAGGAGAGCAGGGTCCCATTTTTCACATAAAAATTTACTTCAATTAAAATAGTGGCAAATGACATAATTATACATGCTAAGATATAGAGGACAAAATAAGGATCAAAACGACACTAAAATCATGCAATTTGGACCTATGATGCTCAAGTTATGCTAAAAATAATGCAGTGGCATAATTGTAATAAAAATACAAGAAAATAAAGAGATAAATATTGCATTTAGGTCCCTGGAGGGACCTAAATGCAATTATCAAAAACCGCATGGGCCCTTATGCAATTTCACCATTGCGCGCAGGGGCATTTTTGCAATATCTGAAACCTTGGAGGGGCTCCCTGTAAAATACCCAGGCATGCACGAGAGGCACGTGCCTGGGGACCAAAATGCAAATAGCAATTCTTCCAGGGTCCTTTGTGCAATTTACCCAGGTCCCTGGGCACGTGAGGACCCAGGCTCGGGAGGAGGCCTCAGGCTCGGGGCACGCGTCAGCATGTGGAGGCTCGGAGTTTGGCTCAGTTCACCCGAGCCTGTTGGTTTGGTTCAAGGCTTGGGCCTCCACATGGCGTCATAACGACCGTCCGATTGAAACGATCGGACGGCACCTGCTCTTCTGCATCCGCCGCAGGTCACCGGAAAAGGCGGGGCTCCGACGACCTGCCAATTGGTCCGCCGCGTCCCTCTTGTCGAGAAGGAGATCCGGGGAGCTCTATGGACTGCTGGCGGAGATCTTGGAGTCGTGGCGAGGCTTCGGGGCTGGTCGAAGGTGAAGGTCGGTGAAGCCTCGTCGGAGGAGAAAAGCTCAAAGGAGCTCCGTCGTGTACTCCAGCCAATGAAGTTCCTGCATGCGTCAGACAACCGAAGCGTGCTCGTGAGAGTGCAGTGCGAGTGAGAGGTGGGTGAGCGAGGGTCGTGGAGGCGTCAAGAGCGGTGGCCGGTGGCTTCTTTGCCGCCGGAGAGGGAGAAGAAGGGGATCGGAGCGGGGGAGGATCTGGAGAAGGGAGAGGGGGTCCACGTGAAGGAGGGTGGCGTTGCGAAGCTGATGAAGAGGTTGGATTAGGGTGATGGTGGCGATCGGCGGAGGGGAAAATACGAGAAAAACAAGAACAAAAATCACCTCGCCGGAGCGAGGTGTTGGCGGGGGAAATAGCTTGGGCTGAGGCTCAAGGAGCCTCGGGTCGTCGCCCAGCGAGGTCAGCCGGGCATCGGGGCTCGGCGGAGCCTAATGGCGTCCGCTACTCGGCGGAGGAATGCCGAGGGTCGACACTGGCAAAAACCCATCGTCGCCTCTATGTTCAGCCCCTCCGCTGTCACCGGAGGGGCGGAGGAAGCTAGGATTAAAGCCAAGAATGGTGGACTCCGGAGAAGGAGGCGGAGGGGTTGTTTAAATAGGAGGAGAAGGTCAGCGGTTTCATGATGAAAAGGGAGGTTTCGATGGCCGAGGATTCAATGAAGGAGTAATGGCGATAGTCGAAGGGGGTTACGCGAGGGAGAAGGAGGAGTGGGCTACGCGGAACGGCCGTTAGGTGGTGGAGCAGTGGTCGGAGGCGGGGGCTAAAAATGGAAGGGGGTGGAGTGGCTGCAAGTCGTAACGCCTGGGGGGAGAAACGGCTGGAGGAGGACGATGAGTGGAAGCCGTTGGATCTTGCGATCCAACGGCTAGGGTAAAGCAGTGGTTGGAGGGCTTAGATTAGGTCTGAGGTTAGATCGAGCGGTGGGGAGTTAGGCGTTGATGGGTGGTCTAGATGGATACATGGGGAAGATCCAACGATGGGGAGAGCAGGGGTGACGTGGCGTGTGGAGGACCATTGGATGTGAGTAAGATCGGGCGGCTGTTACGAAGGCGGGAAGGAGCGGTCGAGATCAGATCTGGGGGCTTGATCTGACGGCTGAGAAGTGGAGCAGTGTGGGCAGTTCAGATGAAGGCGGGGGTGATTAGATCCAACGGCCCAGGAGGGGCGTCGGGTGGCGTGAGAAGAAGCGGGCCACGTGGCGGCTCCAGAGAGCGCCACGTGGCCTAATCAGAAAAATTCAAATAAAAATACAAAGAAAAATAGAAAAGAAATAGTTAGAGACCGAATCAGGAAAAAGTCAAAACATGAAAGTTGCTTGTCTCGACGAGATCTACAACTTTCATGTTGGTCAAAAAGGTCAAAAGAGGTCATTTGTACAAAACGTATTTTGTGGGGTATTTTTAGGGGGATAAAAACACTGATTTTGTGGTTTTGAGATGTTTTTGTATTTTTTAGTATTTTTAATGGTCAGTGAATTATAGACAATTATTCTACCTAATTTTTAGGGGTTTTTAAGGATAAAATAATTACAAGAAAAATAAGAGGAATTAAATACAATAATTTAATGGTAAACAATATAATACAAGATAAAAATAAATAATTGAAGAGTATTTTTATTGGATTGAATAAGCAGGGGGTTTAATTTGTGGCTTTTAGCATGATGAATACGAGATTTATCATACCCCTATACTTAAACCATGCTCGTCCTCGAGCATCTAAAAAATGAAGGAGTCGGATTAATTCCTAACAGTGCACGTGAAAAATTCAAGGCTCAATCTTTCAAAGACCCTTAATTTAAGAGATCCTAAAATTCCATGTTTATCCAAGCCTTAGTCAGAAGGAATCCAACTTCTCTGATTATCAGACTCTCTTTTTGTACATATAATATAAGGATATGACATTTAGTGTACTGCATTTCATGAGAGCCGAGTCAATGCATCACTCAAAGTTCCAGTTCCAAAGACTCTCCTCTAGACCTAATCCTCAATACTAGGGAATAAGTCTATTCTTGCTTCAGTCAACCGTCTCATTAGTTTGTCAGACTTGAAATGTTGATGGACGACCAGATGATGGAGGTAATGGGATTGTGTCTATTTTTCTCACCCTCACATTGGAACAAGGGGCCTTTTGTGTGCCTTTTTACTCAACTCATATAATTTTTTATATTGTTGATCAATGTGTCCGTCAAGAGAGTTGGAGTCGTCTGCACTTGTTTTTCTGGAAATACACCAGGGTGTGTCTTTTCTGAGTATTTAAGATACCTTTGACACCCAGACTTGTATCGCTTACGATGCAGGGCCCTTTTTGTGGTGTCAGCCCGACTCCTTGGTCCTAATTAGCGCTTGGTCCAAGTGGACACTTTGAAAATGTTTGGGAGCGCTCGCCATTGGTGGAAGCTCATTTGTAATTTGACTTTGATATTTAGAGCTTTTTCTTTAACATTTCTTTTCTTTTGTTGGCTAGCTCCACTGCTTTTACCAAAAGTTGGCGCACACTGATCGACAGTTTCCATTAAGTTTCATCACACCCTGGCACATAGGTAAATATCAAAGAGATAGCATATGAATCTTGTTCACATACTGGCTAGGGTTTTGCTGACACTCAGGTTTTCTGAAGCCTTCATTAACTTTATCCCATACTCGAATATCATTATATAGGGTCTAAACTCAAATCTCTGGTCCTAGTTTCTCTAGTGATACCTCAACTCAACTCATCAATCATGCAGTTGTGGAAGTGACTGTGCTGATCATATTTTCTTGAAGGTAGAGATGAAGAGTGCAATATAGCACTCAAATCTTTCAAACCAGTGAAGTATGGATATTTAAGTCTTAAAAATCCTAATGACTAAGGCATGTTAACTCAGACTCTTAAGATCCCAGAAATCTAGTGTCCTCAAAATCCTCAAGCCTTGAGTGGGTGTGAATGTGTCAGGAATACAGCAACTCCTTAGGTTAGTGATTTTTGTGTGATTTTTGTCTTTTGCAGATTTTTATGGGTTTTAATTTTTTTTTATTTCCTCGGGGAGACAATGACCGGTCTAGGCTCAAATAAAAGTATCCATTCTCATCCAGTATGGGCGTAAGTACGGCCCGAGACCCGTGTTACTTGAGGATGGGGCCATATGCGATGTCCTCTAAACCACTCACTCTGCTAAGGGAGACCGAGGTTCCCTCACTGAAAATGTCTACTAAGCCTAGTAGTCAGCGTCAAATTCCAAGAAAGATTTTTAATTTTTAATTAATAATAAATTTTTTTTGAAAAGGAATATTTACAAAAACCCTCGATTTTAATAAACAATTTTTACAAGGTTTTTACCCAGTTCACAAGCTTACCAAAATCCATCCCGAAAATAAATGTTAAAAAGTTTTAAAAACACGAGCTAAGGCTAAAGTAAATATACAGTAATATACGGTATACCCCCTATACTTAAATTTTACTATGTCCTCATAGCACAAGTGCCACGAAGCCAGGGCTCGATTCAAATATCGGGTGATATAGCGGAACTGAGGAGGAGGGTCCCCCTATACTTAGGCCAAAATTGACCTAAGTACAAGAAGACAGAACGAGGGAGGGATGAGCAGGCAGGTCCCCCCTATACTTAGGCTAAAAATAGCCTAATTAAGGTCTGAATTAGGGGGGAGGGTGTTCTATGATACAAGGGTGAGGGGGTGGGGTTTCGTGAAATATACACACCGAGAGAGAGACAGAGAGAGAGTGAAATATACAGGGGGAGATGGTGGAGGTGAGTGTGTATGTGCAAGTGTGCGTGTGTGTGTAGGGGGGGTAGATCATCAAGTGATTTACTCTTTTTTTTCTTTTCTTTTACAACATGCAAAACTGAAAATAAAAATGCAGATGCAAGTTTTTTTACAATATGCAATGCAGGCTGTCTGATATAAAACTCCTAAAATTCTTTCCGAATTCTTTTGCGGCCTCTTCAGCGGAAGCTCCCGACTTCACGCCTCCATGAGGATCAAGCATCCTCGATCGTCATGGGCCCTGCCACAAAAGCGAAAAGTTAGACACATCGAGAATTTAAATCAGCAGATATGATGCAGAAATTGATGCATGAAACGAGGACCTAAAAAATATCAACAAAGAAAATCAAAACTCAATAATTAAGCAAAGCTGTGTCCCCGGCAACGACGCCATTTGATGGACGTGAAATTCGCCTCTTTAAGAGTGTGAAATAGTCGTAGTATAGGAGGCGAATTTGGTTCAGCAAAAACCACGATCTTTGAATGTCGTGGAATATTTATACTTGGCAAGTCTACTAAGGTCGAACACAGGGACATGGCTACCTAATATGTTTATTAAATCTTGATTCATGAAGCACAATGTGAGTTATTTCAATTTCAGGACCTCATGATGAACTATGCTAATTACACTGCAATCCTAAGATGCATGCATTTTTTTATTGATTTTTATGTAATTTAAAATGATGCATGAGCAAATGCAAGAGAAATCATAAACAGATTAAAGACTACAATTATACCCTAAAATTTACGAGCAACATAATAGAAATGAAATCAGTGTCAATTTAATCTCAACAATAAAAAGCGGTCATCAAATCAAAGCAAGACAAGGAGAGCAGGGTCTCATTTTTCACATAAAAATTTACTTCAATTAAAATAGTGGCAAATGAGACAATTAAACATGCTAAGATATAGAGGACAAAATAAGGATCAAAACGACACTAAAATCATGCAATTTGGACCTACGATGCTCAAGTTATGCTAAAAACAATGGAGGGGCATAATTGTAATAAAAATGCAAGAAAATAAAGAGATAAATACTAAATGCAATTATCAAAAATCGCCTGGGCCGTTATGTAATTTCACCATTGCCCGTAGGGGCATTTTTGCAATATTTAAAACCTTGGAGGGGGTTCCTGTAAAATACCCAGGCACACACGTGAGGCACGTGCTTGGGGACCAAAATGCAAATAGCAATTCTTCCAGGGTCCTTCGTGCAATTTACCCAGGTCCTCACGTGCTAGGCACGTGAGGACCCAGGCTCGGGGCACGCATCAGCATGTGGAGGCTCGGAGTTTGGCTCGGTTCACCCGAGCCTGTTGGTTTGGTTCGAGGCTTGGGCCTCCACGTGGCGTCATCACGGTCGTCCGATTGAAACGATCGGACGACATCTGCTCTTCTGCATCCGCCGCAGGTCACCGGAGAAGGCGGGGCTCCGGTGACCTGCCAATTGCTCCGCCGCGTCCCTCCTGTCGAGAAGGAGATCCGGGGAGCTCTATGGACTGCTGGCGGAGATCTTGGAGTCGTGGCAAGGCTTCGGGGCTGGTCGGAGGTGAAGGTCGGTGAAGCCTCGTCGGAGGAGAAAAGCTCGAAGGAGCTCCGTCGTGTACTCCGGCCAATGAAGTTCCTGCATGCATCAGATAGTCGAAGCATGCTCGTGCGAGTGCAGTGCGAGTGAGAGGTGGGTGAGCGAGGGCCGTGGAGGCATCGAGAGCAGTGGTCGGTGGCTTCTTCATCGCCGGAGCGGGAGAAGAAGGGGATCAGAGCGGGGGAGGATCTGGAGAAGAAAGAGGGGGTCCGCGTGAAGGAGGGTGGCGTTGCGAAGTTGATGAAGAGGTTGGATTAGGGTGATGGTGGCGATCGGCGGAGGGAAAAATACGAGAAAATCAAGAACAAAAAACACCTCGCCGGAGCGAGGTGTTGGCGGGGGAAATAGCTTGGGCTGAGGCTCAAGGAGCCTCGGGTCGTCGCCCGGCGAGGTCAGCCGAGCCTCGGGGCTCGACGGAGCCTAATGGCGTCCGCTACTCGGCGGAGGAACGCCGAGGGTCGACACCGGTAAAAACCCATCGTCGCCTCTACGTTCCGCCCCTCCGCTGTCACCAGAGGGGCGGAGGAATCTAGGATTAAAGCCAAGAATGGTGGACTCCGGAGAAGGAGGCGGAGGGGTTGTTTAAATAGGAGGAGAAGGTTGGTGGTTTCATGATGAAGAGGGAGGTTTCGATGGCCGAGGATTCAATGAAGGAGTAATGGCGATAGTCGAAGGGGGTTACGCGAGGGAGAAGGAGGAGTGGGCTACGCGGAACGGCCATTAGGTGGTGGAGCAGTGGTCGGAGGCGGGGGCTAAAAATGGAAGGGGCGGAGTGGCTGCAAGTCGTAACGCCTGGGGGAGAAACAGCTGGAGGAGGAGGATGAGTGGAAGCCGTTGGATCTTGCGATCCAACGGCTAGGATAAAGCAGTGGTTGGAGGGCTTAGATTAGGTCTGAGGTTAGATCGAGCGGTGGGGAGTTAGGCGTTGATGGGTGGTCTAGATGGATACGTGGGGAAGATCCAACGATGGGGAGAGCAGGGGTGACGTGGCGTGTGGAGGACCATTGGATGTGAGTAAGATCAGGCGGCTGTTACGAAGGTGGGAAGGAGCGGTCGAGATCAGATCTGGAGGCTTGATCTGACGACTGAGAAGTGGAGCGGTGTGGGCGGTTCAGATGAAGGCGGGGGTGATTAAATCCAATGACCCAGAAGGGGCGCCGGGTGGCGTGAGAAGAAGCGGGCCACGTGGCGGCTCCAGAGAGCGCCACGTGGCCTAATCAGAAAAATTCAAATAAAAATACAAAGAAAAATAGAAAAGAAATAGTTAGAGGCCAAATTAGGAAAAAGTCAAAACATGAAAGTTGCTTGTCTCGACGAGATCTACACTTTCATGTTGGTCAAAAAGTCAAAAGAGGTCATTTGTACAAAACGTATTTTGGGGGGTATTTTTAGGGGGATAAAAACACCGATTTTGTGGTTTTGAGATGTTTTTGTATTTTTTAGTGTTTTTAATGGTCGGTGAATTATAGACAATTATTCTACCTAATTTTTAGGGGTTTTTTAGGATAAATTAATTACAAGAAAAATAAGAGGAATTAAATACAATAATTTAATGGTAAACAATATAATACAAGATAAAAATAAAGAATTGAAGAGTATTTTTATTGGATTGATTAAGCATTGGGTTTAATTTGTGGCTTTTAGCATGATGAATACGAGATTCATCAGGTACTAGCAGCAGAGGAACTGGCGGAGGCTGTAGCAGTAACATCTGAAGGTCCACCAGAAGAATCACCAGATGATTGTGGCATAATATCATGTAGACGTGCCACAAGTTCCTCAAAACGATTGTTTGCAGTAGATGCTAACTGGGGCTAAGAGTGCTCCGCTACACGTGCCGATGTTGGGAACCCATACTTAGAGTAGCATGTCTCCTCCGAGTGGCCTGTGCGGTGACAGTATGAACACGGCTGACTAAAGCGACCACCTCTACCCTGGGGTCCACGTCCACGACCAGAAGACGGACCACCTCTTCCATGCGAAACTGCCATCGCCGATGGGGGTGGAGTAGCTGAGCTGGAAGAAACTGTTATGCGACTGAGCCTCCTGTAAACATCCTCCACAGGAGGAATAACTGCATCGACCAAAATCTGAGAACGGGCGGCATCATATTCAGGATCAAGGGCCGCAAGAAGAACGCCCACAATGGTGGCATTCCGAAATGTCTTCTGCTGTTCCGGAGTCACTGTGAGTGGGATAGTACTGTATAACTTCTCAAACATCTCCCTCAGGGATGTGTATAAGGAGTGAAGAGGTCTATCGTTCTGCTTCATCGTGAATATGTCATGCTGAAGCTGTAACATCTTGGTCTCATTTCGCACCTGTGAATATGTAGCAGCTAGAATATCCCACATCGCCTTGGCAGTGGGCTGATGGAGGACATCGTTGGCAATCTCCATCGATAATGTACCTAACAACCAGACCTTTGCATACGAGTCATCAGCCTCCCACGAGGCATATATCCCTGTCTTCTCTGCTGGCTCATCTTCGGTAAGAATGTGCTTCTTATCGTTCGACTTCATGAGACTCATGAACTGCATCGCCCAGAGCTCATAATTCGACCCGTCCATCTTAACTATTGGCGCAGGACCTTTGAATGCGCCTATGGAGGGCATATCAACCTTCGATTCTGACATATCGCCGCTGGAGAAGACTAGGGTTTGTAGACAAGGTGACAGATGTCTACACAAACTGCATAGGACTCGAGTGCGTATGTAGACGTTACGCACCCAAATCCATACACCTTGAGGAAGAGACGGCTAGGCTCAAGGCGTCAGGAAAAACCGCCCTAGCGGTGCCGCTAGAGCAGAAGACCAACGGGCGAGAGCATGCCGGGGCTAGAGGCCGGCGGGGCAAGTGCCGACGGCTGGGGGCTGGGAGCCGGCGATGATGAGGGCCGGCTGAGCTGGGGGCCGTCGACGATGGAGCCGACGGCGTTAGGGGAGAGGAACGGCAGCCCTGGGGGCTGGCGGCGGTGGCGGAGAGACGAGGAGGTGAGGGTGGGTGGCGGGTGGGGGTGGGCGGCGTGTGGGGAGCCCTAGGGCTTGGGCTCTGATACCATGTTGGGAGAAATCTGTGATATGTTATTCAGAGGAACCCTAGTCTCTCTTATATAGGGAGAGACCTAAAGGGTAAAATACATAGTAGTCCAAAGAAAACAAAGAAATAACGAACAGGTACATAGCATAATAATAATATCTATCTCTACAGTATTGAAGCATTTGGTCAGTGTATAGAAGCATTCAAATATTGCAGAATTTTTGATTAGTATCGATAGGACTCATTTGTGGCAAGTACAAACATAAATTGTTGATTGCTTGCGGGATTTATGGGGATAAACATATCGTTCTCCTAGCATTCGGAATTGTTGATGAGGAATCCAATCCTTCGTGGAAGTGGTTCCTTTCATTGCTACATATCGGAGTAATTGGCATGCGTGCAAGGTCAATATGTATCATTTCTGATCATAATTTGGGTAAAAATCCGCAATGAATGACGTTGATGTGGATTTATTAGAACCTTTTACATACTGGCATTTTTGCTCAAGGCATGTCGTAAGCAACTTCAACAGTGTTTTTAAGAATTGCTCTATGAAAGCATTGATACATGCAGCCACACTTCAAACGACTAGTAGGAAGTTTGCGTATTTCATGAGAAAATTGCAGGAGTGCAGGAGTGGAACGCAGAAGCACGTGGATGGTTTTCAACTCACTCACAAATAGTAATGGACTTTAGCATATGATGGTGGTTATAGATTTGGTCAGATGACTATAAATCTTAGTGAAAGCTACAATACAGTTCTTAAGGATGCCCGATGTTTGTTGATTTCTGCATTGATCGAGAAGACAATTATAATTGTGTCTTATACTTCAACCAGTGTGCAGACGAGGCTAGCGCTGCCCTCGCGACATAGCGGAAATTCACGCATTTTTCAGCATCAGAGTTGCATCGTTGGAGTGTAGCTGCGAATGGATACACAACAACTAAATACAAAGACAGCCGGACATATTGTTTGAGGTATAGAGTGGTGTTCAACGTACATAATATGAGACTCAAGGTCGTAAACAATACACAGTGGACTTGGGCCAACAAACATGTACATGTAATAAATGACAAATTTATCGTATCCCGTGTTTCCACGCTATCGCGATCATTTCTAAATGTCGAGTAGATGTTGATAATTATGTTGGTGAATGGTACACATGGAAACATTAATTAAAGGTTTACGATGGGCGTTTTTTCCAAATTGGTGATCGTAAATTGTGGGCCACATTGGAGTAATCGGAATTACGTCCCGATAAAAAGAGAAAGCGTAGCAAAGGTCGCCCACGGTCAATTAGGATTCATAATGAAATTGATGTTAGGGATGTCATTCGATAGAATACATGTTCTTTTTGTCGTATACTTGGTCATACCAAACGTGGTTGTCCTAATAAAAATAGAAGGGATTCTCAAGCATCCACATCTAATACACACCCATCAGAAGGGAATAAAAATAAATGTAGTACATGTGGAGGTGAAGGCCATAAGAAACATAAATGTCCTATTTTGAGTAAGTTTACTTTTTTTGGACGACTGGCTCCATCCTTACATAGCTCGGGCAGGATTTGAATGCATTTCAGAGTTGGAATTTATCACACTAGATTTGCATTTAATTACAACTTTGGTGGAGCGATGAGGCCTGAGACACATACTTTCCACATGGATAGTGGAGAGATGACCATTACGTTGCAGGATGTCGCTTTCATCTTGGGGTTACAGATTGATGGACCAGTGGTTATAGGAGAGAACACCCCTGGAGCGACGTGGGCTGACACATGCGAGCAGCTTGTAGGTTCCAGGCCCCCAACCTTCTGAGATTGTTGTCATCATAGTTTCGGTGAGATGGTTATTTATACATTTTGCAGAATTTCTACCATATGCTGATGAGATGGTCTTGTAGACGCATGCACGAGCATACATTTTACAGTTGCTAGGAGATGTTTTATTCACAAACAAGTCAGGATCATTGATTTCTCTGATTACACTGCCAAATCTGCATGATCTACAGTACTGTGGGATGCTGAGCTGGGGATCCGCAATGCTTGCATTCTTATACAGACATCTATGTTTAGCAACAGATAAGGCGATCGAGGAGATTGGAGGCTCGATCATGTTACTTTAGTTGTGGGCATGAGAGCATTTTCCACACATTGCTCCAGTGATTAAGGAAACAAGGCACTGACATGACCGTCCGTTAGGAGTTCATTGGGCTGCGGCATTCGCACATCATCGACAATCAACCCATGTCGCAAGATCGTACTGTGACGCTTTCAACATGCAATCACCAGAGCAGGTAAATAAGCAGCGAAAGACTCCTTCAATTTTCTTCAAATAACAGCCACTAAATTGCATATCAGTTTTTCGTGCATGTGTTGTGGACGCCATATGATGATGATATACTTGCACATCTACTTGTCTATTGTCTCGAGGGATAAAACATTTGGAGGAAAATGGTGATGTTGATATACTTCCACATTGTGGAATATTATTTTTCGGACCGCATTCTTCATCAATTTGACAACCATCAAGACATTCCAGTACCGTGCTTTACCTTCGTGGACTCTCCACGCCATCGACTTGAGGGAAAAAGTACATATTGATTGGAGGTCCAAATATTGGGTGCACATACATGAGTGGGATGATCGAGTGGATTGAGTTGTTGTCCTCGACCAATCCAATGGGATCATTACGAGTACGAGCTATATGGATTGGTATAGAATGATTACGAGGAGATTTGTGGTTTGGTTAGGGGCTACTTTGGCAAGCAATGTTAACTCACTAAATATTTTGTTAATTTTAAAAGGACGTTTCTGTAAGATTAACCATTATATGTATTCATCTTTTTTGATGCAGATGTCTAGGTAGGACCACATATACGATATCGGACACCAGGAGTGTCGGGAGATTGCTGTCCAGGTAAAGGCTGAAATGGAGCAATGGTTGGCATTCTAATTTGCAGATGCGTTCATGATTCACGAGGAGCATGCTGACCATGCTCAAGCAGAGGCTAGATGAGGAAGGGCTAGAGGGAGAGGAAGAGGCAGGGGCAGAGCGCATGAACCACTCATTGTACCAGTGGACGAGGAGGAAGATGTGGGGGCAGATGCAGATGTTCCATCCTCAGAATTAGAAACCCAGTTCATTACACCAGTTTTCAAGCGATCAAGTGAAGACATGCCAACAACGCAGGTATCGATGAGGCTGGACGTGGATGTTAAGGATACTCAACCCATTTACTATACGTTTACACTGCCACCAATGCCAACATTTGAGGACGACGGTACAGGACCCTCCCAAATAATGATGATAAACGAGGGAAGTCATTTATAACCCTTTGATCCGCATGATACAACGAGGACATACCAATGGAGAAGAAGGCGATAGAATTAGTAATTGATTTTTTTTACTATGAGTGGTGTAAAATATCATATAATGTTGTTCAGAGATTTACATTTTTGTAAAATTCTAAGTTAATGAAGTTTTAATGTTTTTGAATGTTTGGGAGTCAATTATGTGAATGTTTGTGTGTATTTTGTTTATTCCAATATCAATATGGATTATTGGATATATTACGAACATGTGCATTTAGTTTATTCCAATTTCAGTGAGGAAATGAAGATCTATTATGAATGAATGTCTGTATTCTCAAAACTTCCTGGAAATGTTGCATATCTAGGTGTTTCTCCAATATCGCATCCTTAACATG
Source organism: Ottelia alismoides (assembly GCA_037367405.1). Taxonomy (NCBI): domain Eukaryota; kingdom Viridiplantae; phylum Streptophyta; class Magnoliopsida; order Alismatales; family Hydrocharitaceae; genus Ottelia; species Ottelia alismoides. The sequence continues at coordinate 660,838 of JAZKJV010000331.1, forward strand.
CGCTATAGGAGAAACTCATTGGAATTGCATCATTTCTAGGAAGTTCTCGCTATATCGCATATTAAGCATGTGAGATAAGAGAAACTACCTCGAATTGCCTATCCAGGAATGTTTAGCTATAACGCATATTAAGCATGCGATATACTAGGAATTGAGTTGTTTTCTAAAGCTCCCTTTAGTATCACATTTCGGATGTGCGATACTGGTATCACACATTTCCCTTGTAGTAGCTGGGTAAAAAAACATTACACGGTGTCAAATATTCAAGATGCGACACCACTGTAGTATCCAGATAAAAAAAGATGTTGTAGTACCTAGGGATTTATCTAATCCCGAGGTACTACTTAGGAATTTCCTTCGGAGTAGAAATTTGTGTGCATGTTCAGAAATTGAGTTCCCCTCGACCATAGAAAACTTCAAGAACTTTACAATGGAATATTTCTCTATATTGAGATCCTAAGTGTTATACTTCATGTCCGATTCTTCCATAGCCCCTTCGCAGTTTGTGTGGACGAACACTACGTAAATCTATAAACAAACTACAACAAACAAATCAGTAAATAAGTTAAAGACGAGATCACCGAAGTGTCCATGAAGGACCGTGTTTAGAGAGGATATCACCAATTTGCAGGGTTCTGACAGTCCGCTCCCAACATATGACAACACACGATCATCCACTCACACTGATGAGATCATCCTCAAAAGTACCTCAAAAAAACCACAAATGAGAGATGAGAACAGAAGAACTTCACAGTGGAAGAACAAAGAAAGCGAGAGAGAGAGAGAGATTTCTTGTGTGAGAAGAAAATCATGTCTGGGGTTGTCTACTTATTAGGTCACACTGCACCCCTTTGAGATATGTAACTGCCCATAACGTGCAGTAAATCAGAGCTCAAATCACCAGATTTTGACAATGTTGGTTTACATTCCCTCAATGGACACGTTTAAAATTAATTCGATCGATTAATTTATCTGAATCCATTAATTGAAACCTACAACAAAAGTATCGAGATCTGAATTGACTCTCTCGAGCCTGAGCTGGAGACAGAGCGGAGTGTACGCGCATGGTCCTCCATTCCTCCTTTCTACCATTGCTACATGAGCTTGAGATGAGAACTCAATAAGTCCACCAAGGTTTTAGCACTACTAGATGTGGTACCAAAACTCCACACAAATCACCCTTTGTTTCCGATTTTAGGAATTTCCAACTTTCTCTCCAACTCTATCAGCTTCCCACTAGAAACCAATTTGGTTGCCCAATGCAATTACATAGGTTTACCAAATTAAATTCTAAATAAATTAAATTAAATACAACTAAATTTTTTGAAGGGTCCATTATTCTATGTTATATGATCAGAGATGATAGTGGTGCATATATAAGGATGAAAACGAATACAAATATATTCATATCCGTTCGTATCTATTTTTGCCTTCTCGTATCGGGCAAATACTAATGCGAATACAATAAAACATGTTCAACTTTGGACGAACATAGATATGGATAGTAATCTATAGCCACCATGACCCTCATCCACGCCCATCTCTTAGCCTCTACCAACTACCTTCGATCTTCATGCAATCCACCTCCCAAAAGTCATTGTTCCTTTGTTTATAAATAAAGCCCTTTCAACATTTATGAGTTTTTGATCCCTCTTCGTGTGTTATAACCCCTATATCCACCTCCATATGCATGTGCCTTGATGACGGCAAGGTGTCCATCGGATTTACTACGAGGATAAAGCATTGGAGATCGATCCAAGCATCATCGGAGCTTGTTTCTACGACCTCTACTCCTTATCCTCCCAACCAGGTATGAACTGCTTACCCTTGCTTTCGAGGTTAGTTTCCTTTCTTGCTTTGATTTTAGCATTTTATTTCATGTATCCATTTCATGTTTTAGCTTAAATCCCTTAGTTTAATGTACGTCGGAGCTTAGAAGCTCTTGCCTATGTTCGTTGTCTCAAGCCACTATGAACCTTCACGGACCACCTCACTATCTCTCCCAAACACTTCTCCATGATCTAACCACCTCATGTGCCCTTGATCTCGCTAAGATCAAGGTCCCTAATCCTTCTTCTTCCACCTATCATCGGAGAGAACCCATTTCACCCAATCACCATTCATACCCATCCAACAAAGGGCACGTTTAGTTTGCCCAGGTCCCCCCTACGCTTTGGTGTGGGTCTGAGCCTCGAAGATCCCTCCTGAGGTGTGAATCATCGCTGCACAAAAGCTTATAGGTGTCTGGTCCTTCACGAGCCTCCGGGTCCCCAACGATGGGACAAGACCCTCTCAGCACCTTCTTCAGCCGTGGACTGTGTCCACGAAGCTATAGAACATCTGAGCAACGTGAAAGACCATCGGAGTCATATAGGTTCAAGTATCGAAGCAATCCCAGGCAGTGTTCTTCCCCAGTTCATCTAGGAGGCCTCCCCGTCATACAATATAACCCCTCCTCCCGATTGTAAAGTAGCCGTTGGATGCGAGCATCTATCTCTGTCGGATCCATCAGTAGAATCTAATCGGAGACATTCAACCGTGGAGGGGTATTGGTAGTCCAGAGCGTGACACGTGGTTAAGTGACGAACATCTGACCGTCCTTTAGTGTGGATATTATGGGGTAATTTATACGACACCCATCCCGCCTTTTGTGTTTTATAAATAGTCATGTAAATATATAACCGTGTAATAATTTTAGGTAAAATTACAACTTGGACCACTGAACCTTATTGTATTTGCACTCTAGTCCGATCCACTACGTCTCACGTGTAGTCCCACGTGAGGCATTGGTAATTTTATGATATGTATTCTAAGTATGTGGACCTGTTATTAAATGCATTAAAGGTTTATTAAAATTGTATTTAGGACCCTCTGAACTGTGCCTTTTTATTTTATGAATATTTTTCTTATAAATATTTCTATTACTTCAATTGTAGGAAAATTAATGTAGATGCATGACATGATGCTTGTCTACGGTTAACTTTTATTTGGCTTTTAGTTAATTTTCCTATATATTAGAAAATATAAAAACATATATTTTCATTCTATCTAATTAATAAAACATATAAAATTATAAAAACTTTTCCAAAATTTTCCAAAAAATATATTATCTAAATTATTATATATAGTACCACATACTCAAAAATTCCTAAAAAATATAAAACATAAAATCCAAAAATTACAAAACCCAAAAATTGTAGAAAATTAATGTAGATGCATGACATGATGCTTGTCTATGGTGGATTTTTATTTTGCATTTTAATTAATTTCCTATTTATTAAAAATATAAAAACATGTATTTTCATCCTATCTAATTACTAAAACATGTTAAAATTTATAAAAACTTTTCCAAAAATTCAAAAATAATATATTATCTAAATTATTGTATGCACTACCACATAACCAAAAATACCTAAAAAATACAAAACATAAAATCCAAAAATTACAAAATCCAAAAAACCTTATAAAAAATTAGAAAGGATTATTGAAAAATCCAAAAATATAAGTTTCTATTTTTGAATTTTCTACATCATACATATTATATATTAAAAATAGTTTTGAGTGAATTTTGAACTTATGTATATTTATTAAACTAGAAACAAACTCGGATATTTATTTTGTGTACTATTTTGTATATTTATTAGCTTAAAAATACCTTAAAATTAGTAAAAATGCTATAAAAATTACCAAAAATAGAGAGAAAAACTAAAAACACAAAAATAATTTATTTCTTATATTTTGAATATATTTTGATATATCTAAAAACATAATACTATATATACACACTATATATCTTATATATTACTTATAATATCTATAATACATATTATATATATATATATCTTATCTTAAATATAAAAAAGAAATTAAAATTTTACAAAATTGAAAAGAAAATAAAAGTATAAAATTTTAGAAATAAAAAATATAAAGTAATAAAGAAACCCATAAATATTTAATATAACTAAAAACCACATAAAAAAAGAAAAGTGGGAAAATACAAAAGAAAATAAATAAGAAATTAATATTAATTAACAATAATTAATTATTAATTTTTTCATCTATATCGTAGCTCCATGTGTTCGATCCCTATCATATTTTGCCCTATACACATCTATAATAGGGTTATAATAAATTTTGACTCGCATAAACATTTATTCGATTTATCTATTCATTTGTGGGTTAATTGTTGATTGATATAGGATTTGGTCGATACAACGACGGCCGGTTTAGCTTGTTAAGATGATAAATTAAATCCCAATCGATTGAATCCAAACCCTAAAGCTAATATATCTCTCATACAATGTCCAATTCCACTCTACTCATATTTGAATTGATGTATATTCAATTATTTACAAATCAATACTAAATTCAAAAGAATCGGAGTTCATTTGTGAAAATTAGATTTTGGGGCCTAATTGAGCATTGTACATATTTACTTGTCTTTGACCCATTATTTCATGTAAATATTTGATTCTTCTTGATTTAGTTCTTTTTCATTTCTCTATTTCATTTCAGATTTTAACTAATTAATTTAAAATTAAAATCCAAAAATCAGAAAAGCAATGAAAAAGACCAGTTTTGACTTGAGCTCGCCGACCTAATTCACATGTACATATTCCACTTCATCCATTGATTTTGACTTTTCTTAACTCTAATTCACATGTACATATTCCACTTCATCCATATATGGCCTTAAGTAGAGTCCGAGGGCTTGGTTTTAAGAAGCTCTCAGAGTTGATTGAACTGCAGGGCTTTACCAGATCTACTGAAGATCATTCTCTTTTTGTTAAAAGAACTCAGAAAGGTATTGTTGCTATTTTGGTTTATGTGTATGATATTGTTGTCACTGGCAGTGATAACGAAGGAATTCAGGAAGCCAAGGATTTTCTTGGACAACAATTCATGACTAAGGACCTTGGCAAGCTGAGGTATTTTCTTGGGATGGAATTTGCAAGAAACCAACAGAGAATGATAATAACGCAAAGGAAATACGTCACTGATCCCCTATCTGAGACGGGTATGACAGGATGTAGACCTATTACTAATCCAATGGATCCCCATTGTAACATCCGGTTTCCAATCAAACCCGAAGATGATCCGATTTGGGTCAAATTAATCCAATAAAGTTGTTGGTCAATGCCAAACAACCTAAAAGGATCAATCGATCATGAATTAAAAGTTGTTCGGTTGAAATCAACCAAAAATCGGTCGCATCGTAATGCATGCCCGAAAAAGCCGCGACACAAATTCGAAAACCGTGAAATGAACCAAGATCACCTAAAAATCCGATTCGATGAAATAAGACCAATGGAATCGACCATTCGTCAATCAGAGGTCGTTTGGTTGGTATTTTTAGGTCGCAAAATTTAACCTCAAATCGAAATCGTGTCTCGAAAATTTCAGGTATCCAAAACCGATCAAAAGTATACCAATATTATACTCATTTTGATCGTTGTTTAGAGATGATCAAATCGATACCTTTCGCGTCGAAATCAGAAACTCAAGACGCTAATACGAATGATTTTAACATTTTTAAAATATGTAAAAAAAATAAAAAAAATATTTTTTTCCTGACTGTGCACATATAGTGCACAGTCCAACCGTTAGAATTTTTTTATTATTATCATTTTTTTACACTTGCCTTGACTCCTTATTCCACTTGGCCAAAACTGATCCTTTTCTCTTCCTTATTTATATCACCACAAAAGACCTCTTCATTCTTCTTATCTTCCTCCATTTTTTCTCTCTCCAAAAACTCCAACGAAGGAGCCAATTCCCCAGCTCTCCCAAACTGCGATCCAACAGCTTTCCCTACCAATCTTCTGCTCAATTCTTCACCTCAAAGCTACTACTCCAACAGCAGTTCCAGGCACTGCAGCTGCATCTGGAGCACCTGGAGCTGCAGCCACTCCCTAGCAGCTGGAAGCCTTGGCTGCTCCAGCAATCTCCTCCTGAAGCCATTGCTGCTCATAGCAGCTAGGAAGTTTGATTACGCTGCTATAAGGCCTGGAGTTGATTCACAATCAGCTGCTATTGCTAATCTTGAAGAGATTGTTGCATGCATTTTGATCCTCCAATCTTGGAGGATCTAAGGTACAAACTCTCCCTCTCCATTTGCTGTCATGCATGTAATTTTACACAAATTATAGTTTGATCTTTGGTATATGAGAAAGGAAAGTATCAATAATCCTTTTTGACCAAAGTGCTTAATCTAGATCCTCTTGGTGTTAATCTACAGCTCCCCATTAACTCATGTATCATTTATGTTTCCTTACCATTATAAGAAGTCATTATACTACCTTAAAATTTTACTAGTGTCATTATGCTCATCAAAATTTCTGTTTGGAGTAAGTCAATTATAATTAAAATAGAGCATCTTTTCAGGTGATATATATATTATCGTGAGAACACACACAGTACAGAGAATAATAAGGAATGTAGAAACATTTACTGTGGATTTCAACTATTACCGGAATATAGACATATAAAGATCCCTTGTTTTGCTATGATCAATTGGTGCTTGGGCTTGAATTGGCTCAAATAATTATGATTTATGATCTATTCTGATTTAGATATAACAAAATTTCCCTGAACTTGAGAATTATAACAAATCATTGCAATAGTTGACTAAATAAAAAAGTTATTTACAAGAAAATTAACGAAAGGAATCAAAACTGATAATACTTAGTATATGCTACCATATAGCATAAATTTTTTAAGTAGGCAAGATTCTCTGCTACTTCTGTAGCAAGAGGAAAGTCTGTTTTGAGTAGTAATAAGCAAAAGTTTTGTAAAATTCTCATATTCTTTTTTTGTCATCAGCAAACAACTTACTTTTAATCCAAATATTTTACTAAAATATGGATAGTAAACTAAACAGTAATAGATTTTTTTAGTTAATCTTGCTTTTAAAAAGTCTGGATAATTATGAGATAATAATCAATATCTGTGATATTTTTACAATCCATAGATTCTTTATTTGATTATGCGAATAAAAATGCACATCCTATCATGAAAGGGAAAAATATCAAGGGTTTTATCTATTCTGCTAAAATTATTATGCTTCATAAGTGGTTAGGTATACTACACGTATGGTAATAAGCGTACGTGTTATAATAAAAATAGAACACAAATAGGCTTTTGTTGGCTTCGTGAATTAGTCGAATTGGGAAGCACGTTGTGATCATATGAGCAATAAGAGTCATGATAACAAATTATAATTTATCAATGTCACACTATATTCATATGTTTGACTACCATGGTTATCCATGACACTATTTTGACCTGGTATGACCGTGATAAAATTCATGATTTCGATGATTAAATTACTACGTATAAATATCACCAAAGTTAGGTGGTTACCAATCATCTATATTGTGAAGTCAACCATAGAAAAGATTGAGAAAGGGTGAAATAGATAAATTGATAAAACTGATGGTGAGTCCGTAATATCAACAAGATCGCTGACCAGAATATTTATATTTGTATATTCATCTACATACAAGATTAAGTCCGAGTTAGGTAGCCAAGTGAGGAAAGATAATGGTGAATCATTGATAACTTATAATTAATAGTGCCGGTCATGGCGACTTTTACACCTGACCGTGCGAGGGTGCGGTGACCCTCACCTGTGCGGAAGATAGGAAGCCCAGTTAGGACAGCGACCGCCAAGTGCGCGGGTATGGGATTCCAGTCCTTTTCACGGTTTTTATGCGAGCTCGTAGTGTTTTTACGCCTCGTTGGGATCCCGACTTTTGACCAGTTCCTTTGACCCTTTGTGTTTGGATACCCATCGGGGGGATCCTCGGTTTTAGTTTTTTGTACGAGCTTGTTTGCCCGTTACCTGTCGGGCCGGTTTCGATAGTGACTTTCTGGAGAGTCTCTCTCATCCGTCTCCGGGGCGTAGTTTTGGAGTAGACATTTCCCTCTATTGGACAACACTTCCAACTAGAGGGCAAGACGAAAAAGCCTTTTTGTAGGCTACCTCACCGCTTGAGTTTTTGTTTACTTTCGCCAACAGACTTGGCGATTCTACATCCAATCATCCATGTCTACATCTAGGTCATCTAGGGTTACACTTGAGACAGTGGCAGTAGAGGTTACAATCAAAATTGAGTTGGTGGGAAATGACTATAACTAAGTTGGAGTCGAAAGCCCTATAAGCTAGTGGCCGTGTTGGGAACTTAGCTAGGATGGATTATACAACACCGCATGCTTACGGAGGCACCCCTACCCTAAGACATTATTCACGTCTTAGAGTCATAGTGTGAGGTCGTACACCGACCAAAACCACAAACTATCCACTAGACTTGAGAATTAAATAAATCAATAAACCTTTCCTATCTCACCTTTTCTATCGTCAAAATCCACAAACATGATATTTGAATAATATGAGAATATATATACACACACGTACACTTATGAATAATGAGTTACAATATAAATATGTTATATATGAGAAATGTTGGGATAATGGGTGAGTGTGAGAGGTACATACAAGCAACTTGAAAACCTTTTTACATTGCAAGTAGATGTAAATTTTAGATGTTTATGCCTTTCTACTTGCCTCTTTTGCAACCACTTTAAATACCATTTTTTTTATAATAATATGAATCATGGATGTACACGCGCTCGCTGATACATCTTCTTCCTAACATGTTTTGGCAGGCAAGGAGCCTATTGCTCAGTAGCTGTTGATGATTCCTGGATCGAGTTTATACCAGAAGGTATGTTGTCTTTTGTTTCAGTTTTTGGTTCAACTTATGATGTAATATGCTTCCTTCCTCTTCAGTTATATATTTTGGGATCTACATGTAAATTGTAATACATTCTTTTGTAACATGTATTATTATATGGAAATGAATTAAATATTGGTAGCACATGTTTACTATTATTGTTGCTGTTTTTGTGGTTATTTATTGAATGTGAATGTCATATGCAACAACAAAAAAATTCCTTATTTTCAGTACTTTGTGCGATCACATGCGAATGTAGTAGCGCGAATGTGTGTAAACGGGTACCTGGATCCCGGGGACGTCACGGTTTGGTATCAGAGCCGTGGTATTCCGATACGTACATTTGCAGTATTACAATTCCGTTCGCATTAAATTCTCGGATAGCGATAGTCTTCTGACTTGTCGTGTGTCCGAGAAGGGGAAATATGACATTCGAAATCAATCACCACATATGTCACCAATTTTATTAATTTTCATATTATATCCCAAGAAGAGAAAAGGAATATATAACAAGTATCTGTGAATGGCATTTTTGCGACTAAAAATGATTCTCATGCAGAGCCATGGCATCCCGACCAGGTCAGGAGACGACTGACCAACTGCCACGCGTATTGACTGCTCTCTCCAACCTTCAGCAGCAACATGCTGCTATGAGAAGCCAACAGGACCAGATTCTGGCACAGTAGACTGAGATTGCAGACCAACAGACTGATATAAAGTTGAGATTTGAGGAGCTGTCAGATTCCACCTACCATCCATCTCACGACGGCACACGCCAGGACCAACGACAGTCAGTAGAGGTACAACAGCCTCATTTCAATGATCCACTTGAGGAGATACCAGAGCATGGAGCTGAGGAGGATGAAGACTTTGACAGGGAGCAGACCCTGTTGACTTTGCAGATGAGGGTGCACACGAGTACTCTGCCATTCACAGCACCAGTTGGTCTTCATTTCCTACCAGCGGGTCAATGTATCCATGTTTGAGGATACCGGTACGTCAGATGTTGCTGAGCAGTGGCTCAAGAGGGTGATGAAGGTACTGAAGATGATACGTGCACCACGAGACACATGGCTATCTTTCATGGAGTACTCATTGACAGACTTTGCTGAGAGATGGTGGGATGTTGTAGTTTCTGAGTTGGGCCGTGAGCCCACATGGGATGATTTTGAGATGAGGTTCAGGTCCCACTTCTTTTCTGCGAAGTGGAAGGAGTCCCAGTGTTGACTTTTTGCAGAGCTTCATCAGGGATGAATGACAGCTAGAGACTACTTTGTCAGATACACCGAGCTATCACGACATACACCAGCAACTGCCGTATTTCCAGATGAGAATCTGGAAAAGTTCATCAGAGGCATGAGGGAAGAGGTGCAGGAGAAGCTAGTGGACTATACATCACTTCCATCTCTGAGGCTACTGACGCAGCAGAGAAGTTTGAGGACATCAGAGAGAGACGCTTTGGGAGCTCGTCTGGAGCGCCACCTCGACCACAGCGATCTTTTGGGCCGATTCGTCGACCATTTCAACAACAGAGGTAAGCTAGGCGTTTCCGACCTACAGGTTCGGCATTCTCGGGAAGTGCTCGCTCATCTCCATAGACTACTCTAGGAGGAGCACTTGCAGGACGTGACACAGATTCTGCTCGACCATCTGGGTCGCAGTGAGCATACAGACCCCCAGCAGGACCAGCTCGGAGCACAAACACGACCACTCCTTCTACCCGACCAGTCCGATGCTACTTGTGCCATGAGTGGGGACATTATCGGCATCAGTGTCCTCAGAGATCTGGTAAGCCTCAACCACAGCCTTCACAGTCGCAGCCGCAGGCACAATGTTCAGGGAGTTTCCGTGGCAGGAACTCCAACTTTAGGAGACAGCAACAGAGACAGACACAGAGTGTGACAGGTTCCAGTGTCGCACCAGTCAGGCAGGGTCAGCTAGATGCAATGACTGAGGAGCAGACACGTTTAGCAGCTACGGTGGTGAAAGGTATGGTCTCGGTCTTGGGCCGACCTTTCCATGTTTTATTTGATTCTGGAGCGATATATTCTTTCCTTGCTTCGAGGCTACTAGCTTCTTTAGGTAGAGTCGCAGAGACTCTATCTTCTAGATATCTCAGTTGTTCATTATTTCATTGATAGTCAGGCACTTGCCCGTATAGATTGGCGCTCCCAAGATGATCACAGATTGTCTACTTCTACAGCTTGACGAGTTTGACTTGATTCTAGGCGTGTATTGATTATCATCTCATCATGCTCTTGTTGATTGTTTTAGTAAGCCAGTTGTCTTCAAGATTCCAGATTTACCCGAGTTTACTTTTGACGGTACTTTATATGACTCTACAATGGAGTACATTTATGTGTTGCGAGCTCATCGACTTGTTGATCAGGGTTGCGATTCCTATCTAGCATTTGTTCGAGAGGTATCTGATCATGAGCCGATGACATAGGACATCAGAGTAGTATCTGAATATCCAGATGTTTTTCCTGATGAGCTACCGGGATTACCTCCTGAGAGAGAGATCAAGTTCGAGATCACATTGCTACCAGATACACAGCCGATCTCGATGGCTCCTTACCGCATGGCACCAGCTGAGTTGAGAGAGCTAAAGGTGCAATTGCAGGAGTTATTTGATTTGGGATTTGTTTGGTCGAGCACTTCACCTTGGGGTGCTCCGGTTCTATTTGTCATGAAGAAGGATGGATCCATGAGGTTATGCATCGATTACAAGCAGCTGAACAAGAGAACGGTGAAGAACCGTTATCCTTTGCCACGCATCGATGATTTGTTCGACCAGCTCCAGATCTTCGGTATTCTCGAAGATCAACCTTCGATCAGGCTACCATCAGCTAAGGATTCGAGAGTCCGATATTCTGAAGACCGCTTTCAGGACTCGTTATGGACACTATGAGTTTGTGGTAATGTCGTTTGGGCTCACCAATGCACCTGCAACTTTCATGGATATGATGAACTGGATCTTCCGTCCATATTTGAACAAATTTGTAGTGGTGTTCATTGATGATGTGCTCATATACTCACGGAATGAATGGGATCATGCGAATGATCTACGGATTGTCTTGGATACATTGCGGGAGCACAAGCTATATGTCAAGTTTAGCAAGTGCGAGTTCTGGTTATCCCAGGTCTCATTTCTAGGGCATGTCATTTCTAGAGCAGGCATCGCAGTTGATCCTGCGAAGATTGAGGCAATTATGTCTTGGGAGCATCCAAAGACAGTTACTCAGATGTGGAGCTTCCTCAGTTTAGCGATCTATCATAGACATTTTGTCAGCGGATTTTCACGCATTTTCACCCTCTGACACGATTAACGCAGAAGGGAATTCCATTCATTTGGGATGATTCATGCGAGCAGGCCTTCAGGACACTGAAGGAGAGAATGACTACAATGCATATTCTTGCTCTTCCTTCAGGCACTCAGGACTATGCAGTCTACACAGATGCATCTGGATAAGGTCTTGGAGCTGTATTGATGCAGAGAGGTCAGGTGATTGCTTACGTGTCACGACAGTTGAGACCGCATGAACGAAACTACCCCACCCATGACTTGGAGTTGACGGTAGTTGTCTTCGCCTTGAAGATCTGGCGCCACTATCTTTATGGGGTGAACTTCGAGATTTTCACCGATCATAAGAGTCTGAAGTACATTTTTGATCAGAAGGAGCTGAACATGAGACAGCGCGGATGGCTCGAGCTACTGAAGGATTATGATTGCGCGATCTCTTACCATCCTGGTAAGGGAAACGTGGTGGTTGTTGCACTTAGCAGGAGAGCTCATGCAGAGGGTACGACGAACTGGCTATATACATGGGATATGCTCGCATCATTGATTGATTGACATCATCTGGAGAGTGCATCCATTTCTACTTCCGTGCCTCCACGATTTAGCAGTCTTTGGGATCACATTGTTGAGGGCCAGAAGACAGATCCATGGATTCAAGATAGATACATGCGTGTCGTCAAGGATGAGGTTGATGATTTTGTTGTGGCAGAGTCTATTTTATGGAAGGCAGGATGGGTCGTAGTGCCCAACGACGAGCAGCTGCGCAACGATATTCTTGATGAAGCACACAGTTCACGATTATCTATTCATCCAGGCAGCACCAAGATGTATCGTGATCTGCGTCGATATTTCTGGTGGGATGGAATGAAGAGTGATGTGGCGCGGCATGTCAGCAGATGCATGACATGTCAGATGGTCAAGGCTGAGCACAGGAGACCACCAGGATTACTGCAGTCTTTCCCCATTCCCAAGTGGAAATGGGAGAGTATTTATATGGATTTTGTCACCGGTTTGCCGAAGACACCAGGTGGCCATGACTCCATTTGGGTTGTTGTTGACATGTTGACCAAGTCATCCCATTTCATACCTGTCAACTTGACTTACACTCCATCCAGATTGTCCAGGCTATATGTGCAGAATATCATCAGGCTATATGGTATACCACGCGAAGTGGTGTCTGATATGGACTCACGATTTACTTCACATTATTGGCTTCAGTTCATATCAGCACTACAGACAGAGCTGAAGATGAGTTCTGCATATCATCCGCAGACAAATGGGCAGAGTGAGCGCACCATTCAGACACTCGAGGGTCTACTTCGTGCATGCACATTGGAGTGGAAAGGGTCATAGAAGGACCATCTGTCATTAGTGGAATTCACGTACAACAACAGCTATCATTCCAGTATCGGCATGGCACCATTCGAAGCCCTATACGAGCGGAGATGCCTCACACCTCTCAGTTGGCGTGAGGTAGGTGATCATGCTCTATATTCTGTAGATCTCTTGGAGGAGACCGCGAGAGTTGTTGATCTTGTGAGACGGAGGTTTCTGACGTCACAGAGTCACCAGAAGAGCTATGCAAACCGTCAGAGAAGAGATTTGGAATTTCAGGTATCCAATCTTCTTCTCTTTCATTTATTATAAACTAACTTAATCTCATACTAACGACATTCCGATAAATTATATGTTGGAGATTGGGTATTTTTGCGTGTATCTCCCATGAAGGGAATACAGAGATTTAGCGTTCGTAGCAAGTTGGCGCTACGATACGTTGGCCCATTCGAGATTTTAGCTAGAGTGGGGAAGGTGTCCTACATGTCGGGCACGATACCCACAGCTTTTCTGAGGTAATCATTAAAACAAGCGTATTTAATTATTTACATATTAAAGAATATAACTTGATTTGTCTTTGAGGTTTTTTATGGGTTTAAAACCCTTTGAGGTTTTTATGATCATATGAAATTCAAACATCACCTAATGACCTTAACTTGAGTCTCGAGGATGAGACTCCCTTTGAGGTTTTTATATTTGTAACATCGGATTTCCAATCAAACACGAACCTGATCCGATTTGGGTCCAATTAACCCAATAAAGTTGTTGGTCAATGTCAAAAAACCTGAAATGATCAATCGATTGTGAATTAGAAGTTGTTCGGTTGAAATCAACCAAAAATCAGTCGCATCGTAATGCATGCTCGAAAAAGCCGTGACGCAAATTCGGAAACCGCGAAAAGAACCAAGACCACCTAAAAATCCGATTCGATGAAATAATACCAACGGAATCGACCGTTTGTCAATCCGAGGTCGTTTGGTATTTTTAAGTCGCAAAATTTAAACCCAAACCGAAATCGTATCTCGAAAACTCCGGGTATCCAATCCCGATCAAAAGTAAAGCAATGTTATACTCATTTTGATTGCCGTTCAGAGACGATCAAATCGAGACCTGTTGCTCGAAATCGAAAACTCGAGAGACGTTAATACGTATGATTTTAACATTTCAAAAGTACGTAAAAATAAAAAAAATAAAACTTTCCCTGACTGTGCACAGACAGTGCACAGTTTAACCGTTAGAATTTTTTTATTATTATCTTTTTTTACACTTGCCTTTGACTCCTTATTCCACTTTGTCAAATCTAATCCTTTTCTCTTCCTTATTTATACCAACACAAAAGACCTCTTCATTCTTCTCGTCTTCCTTCGTTTTTATTCTCTCCAAAAACTCCAACGAAGGAGCCAATTCCCCTGCTCACCCAAATTGTGATCCAACAGCTTTCCCTACCAATCTTCTACTCCATTCTTCACCTCAAAGCTACTACTCCAACAACAGTTCCAGGTACTGCAGCTGCATCTGGAGCACCTGGAGCTGCAGCCACTCCCTAGCAGCTGGAAGCCTTGGCTGCTTTAGCAATCTCCTTCTCCTGAAGCCACTGCTGCTCATAGCAGCTAGGAAGTTTGATCCGGCTGCTACAAGGCCTGGAGTTGATTCACAATCAACTGCTATTGCTAATCTTGAAGAGATTGTTGCATGCATTTTGATCCTCCAATCTTGGAGGATCTAAGGTACAATCTCTCCCTCTCCATTTGCTGTCATGCATGTAATTTTACACAAATTATAGTTTGATATTTGGTATATGAGAAAGGAAAGTATCAATAATCCTTTTTGACCAAAGTGCTTAATCTAGATCCTCTTGGTGTTCTTTATCTTCAGCTCTCCATTAACTCCTGTATCATTTATGTTTCCTTACCATGATAAGAAGTCATTATACTACCTTAAAATTTTACTAGAGTCATCCTGCTCATCAATATTTCTGTTTGGAGTAAGTCAATTATAATTAAAATAGAGCATCTTTTCAGGTGATATATATTGTCATGAGAACACACACAGTACAAAGAATAATAAGGAATGTAGAAACATTTACTGTGGATTTCAACTATTACCAGAATATAGACATAAAAAGATTCCTTATTTTAATATGATCAATTGGTGCTTGGGCTTGAATTGGCTTAAATAATTATGATTTATGATCTATTCTGATTTAGATATAACACAAAATTTCCCTGGACTTGAGAGTTATAACAAGTCATTACAATAGTTGACTAAATAAAAAAGTTATTTACAAGAAAATTAATGAAAGGAATAAAAAATGGTAATGCTTAGTATATGCTACCATATAGCATAATTTTTTTATATAGGCAAGATTCTCTGCTACTTCTGTAGCAAGAGGAAAGTATGTTTTGAGTAGTAATAAACAAAAGTTTTGTAAAATTCTCATATTCTTTTTTTTGTAATCAGCAAATAACAGACTTTTAATCCAAAAGATTTTTACTAATACATGGATAGTAAACTAACAGTAATAGATTTTTTTAGTTAATCTTTGCTTTTAAAAGGTCTGGATAATTGTGAGATGATAATCAATATCTGTGATATTTTTACTATCCATAGATCCTTCATTTGATTAATGCGAATAACAATGCACATCCTATCATGAAAGGGAAAAATATCAAGGGTTTTATCTATTCTGCTAAAATTATTATGCTTAGTAAGTGGTTAGGTATATTAAACGTATGGTAATAAGCCATACCGATTATAATAAAAATAGAACACAAATAGATTTTTGTTGGCTTCGTGAATTAGTCGAATTGGGAAGCACGTTGTGGTCATATGAGCAGCAAGAGTCATGATAACAAATTATAATTTATCAATATCACACTACATTCATATGTTTAACTACCATGGTTATCCATGACACTATTTTGACCTGGTATGATCGTGATAAAATTCATGATTTTGATGATTAAATTACTATGTATAAATATCACCAAAGTTAGGTAGTTACAAATTATCTATATTGTGAAGTCAGCCATAGAAAAGATTGAGAAAGGGTGGAATAGATAAATTGATAAAATTGACTGTGAATCAGTAATATCAACAAGATCGCTGACCAGAAGATTTAGATTTGTATATTCATCTACATACAAGATTAAGTCCGAGTTAGGTAGCCAAGTGAGGAAAGATAATGATGAATCATTAAAAACTTATAATTAATAGTGCGAGGGTACGGTGACCCTCACCTGGGCGGAAGATAGGAAGTTCAGTTAGGGCAACGACCGCCAAGTGCGTGGGTCTAGGATTCCAGTCCTTTTTACGGTTTTTACGCTAGCTCGCAGTGTTTTTACGCCTTGTTGGGATCTCGACTTTTGACCAGTTCCGCTGACCCTTTGTGTTAGGATACCCATGCGGGGGATCATCGGTTTTAGTTTTTCGTACGAGCTTGTTTGCCTGTTACCGGTCAGGCCGGTATCTAGAGTGACTTTCTGGAGAGTCTCTCTCACCGTCTCCGGGGCGTAGTTTTGGAGTAGACCTTTCCCTCTATTGGACCGCACTTCCAACTGGAGGGAGAGACGGAAGAGCCTTTTTGTAAGCTACCTCACCGCTTGAGTTTTTGTTTACTTTCTCCTCAAGCCTGATATAGCATTTGTTGTTAGCAGGGTTAGCCAATTTATGAAGCAATGTAGGCAGGCTCACATGGATGCAGTCAACATGATCTTGAGGTATCTCAAGTCTTTTCCAGATGCAGGACTTCTATTCAGGAGAGACAGAACTCTGGTTGTGTCACGATGTGCAGATACAGACTATGTTGGGTGTCCCAAGGATAGGAAGTCAACTTCAGGCTTCATTGTGTTTGTAGGTAGCTCGTTGATTTCATGAAAGAGCAAGAAACAGATAGTTGTGGCCAGATCTAGCGCTGAATCAGAGTATAGGGTAATGGCCCAAGGGAGCACAGAAATGATGTGGGTCAAGTCCGTTTGACTGACCTAACTATGGAAGTGCCTCTTCCTATGCACCTAAAATGTAATAATCAAGTTGTGCTATTTATAGCTAATAATTTTATATTTCATGAAAGAACAAAGCACATTGAGGTTGACTACCACTACACCCGTGATTTGATTCAAAAGGGATTTATATTCACTTCTCACGTTGCTTCAGGTGATCAGATTGCTGACATGTTCACCAAAGCTCTTGCAAAGGGACCGTTTCACCGTTGTTGTTCCAAGCTGAGTATGATAGATATTTATGCTCCAGCTTGAGGGGGAGCGTTGAGATATTTATATCTCTTTGTTTGTTATCCTATTATTTTCTATTTCTTTCGGCTATCTATGTAATTTGTTTATAGAGCTTTTCTCCTATATAAGAGAGCTCTAGGGCTACGGTGAATACAACTTTTTCCTTTCAATCCTTTCCACATTTATCAACATGGGAGCACTTGTTGATTTATACAGGAGCTACTGATATGTATCTGCAACCAAGAAACATCCCTCTGGAGTATTCAAATGATTTGAATGATTTGTGCACCATGTAATAGTAATAAACAGATATCTAAATGAGAATCTAAGCCATACTGGTTGTCTGAATTATGATCCTGGTAAACTTTAATCACACATCCTAAACTTTTATTGACAGAATCATCAGGTTTCATTTGCTCTAATTTGTTATATGTTCAGGAAAATAATACTTTATTCTTTTTCACATTAGGCATGCCCTCCAGTACAATTCTCCAATTTGAAGAATCTGTGCCTCCACTTGTTGAAGATACTACTGGCTCTCAATTTGAGGGTTTGGACGAGTTCATATGGGGGAATCCTTGAAATTTATCGATCTAGCTGTCTAAGATCGAGAACATAATATGTGAGTTCGCTAGTTTTTTGTGCTTTTTTAGGTAATGTCCTATGTCTTATCATTTTTTACTAAGTATTTCCAATATTTATTGATTTGTAAGAGTCCAATGATGCCATTTATATAGTAAGTTAAGGCTTATTAATTAGTTTAAATAAAAGCTCATGCATTCCCCTAAAAGTATTTACTTTTCTGGAAATTTAAGAAGCATGAGAAATATTTTTTTCTGAAACAATCATGAATACCACCGAGTTCATTTGCATCTGCATAGCAAAATATCCTTTGACGAGAATCAAGGAAATCTTTTCGATCATAATATAATATGCAATGGAGATGTTTTGAGAAGTCTCAAATACATAAGAACATGGGATGTATCTCAGAGCACTTTCTTTGGTTCAACTTTTTTGCATTATCACATTATAATAATTTAAATTAAAATAACTCCCTTTCTGAACTTGTGATGAATTTTGAATTTCAATGTCTAACATAATGGAAAAAGAAGCAAATTGCATGATATTATCACCTGAAGGAGAAAAAATAAATGACGTGTGGTACAAGTTCTTTTGCAGGTGGAGAGCAGCTATTCAACTCTATTTTTGCACAAAATCTGCAGAGTCCTTGGAAGTTGGAGCTTTAGAGACAAGTAGCCTGCAGAAATTGTAGTTATTATTTGGTTTGTCTAAAAAGTTTAGATCTATGTATTTGCAAAATTCAAGAAAGTAGATATTTTTGTATGCAAATGGATTCTCAATATGGTCTTGAATATGTGTCCTCTTCATTTTGTTCCTTCGATATTCGACATTGTCAAATCAATAAAAAGTTGAAGGCTTCGTATCCATGTGTTACGAGAATTCTATCTTCTGTCGTTATTTATATATTTCTATTTTCTTGGTACGCTTCATGTAATTTCTCCCTAGAGTCTTTCTCCTATATAAGAGGATTCTAAGGTTACTTGGAATACATTCTTTTATCTTTCACATTCCACATGGTATCAGAGCGACGGTCCTAGACCGGAGCATGTACCCAATACCCTAGCCCCCACATCCGCGCCTCCGTCTCGCGCCTCCATACGCCTTCGCGCACCTACGCGCGCGCCTCTCGCCTCCATGCGCCTCCGCACACCTCCACGTGCACCTCACACCTCCACAAGTCCCCGTGCATCTCCGCGTACAGCGCACCAGCGCCTACGTGCATCTGCGCACCTGCCTGCGTGTGCACCAGTGCACCCCTGCGCACAACAGCGCGCTGCGTGCTCGCCTGCATGTGCACCAATGCACTCCTACGCTCCCCAGCGTGCATTTGCTGCGCACACCAGTGATCTAGGTCCCGGTTTGGACCTATAGGGTGTGAAGTACTCGTCTAAAACACTCTAACAACCCGAAGACAATCCCAAAGAATGGAAGAGGTTGTGGTATAAGTCTACACCCACAACCATCTTCACATATGTTTGTGTAGACACACGTATTATTTGTTGTGGTCCCAGTCTTGGTGATAGTTGTTGTCTGGGTGACAACAAAGCAGATATTCCATCCATGGGGGGCTTCAAAGGTCCAGCCTCGATCGTCAAGATGGATGGTACGAACTATGAATTGTGGGCCATGCAGTTCGTGAGTCTAATGTAGTGCAACGGCAAGAAGCACATCCTCACAGTGGAGGAGCCGGGTGACAAGACTGGGATTAATGCCTCATGGGAGGCAGATAATGCCTATGCGCGGGTATGGCTATCCGAGATGGTGTCTGTAGAGATAGCAAATGACATATTGAGTCAGCCTATTGCGAAGACTATGTGGGACATTCTCGCTGCGACATATTCTCCAGCGAAGAATGAGTCGAAGATATTACAGCTTCAACATGATATCTTTACATCGAAGCAAAATGGAAAACCCCTTCATACCCTCTACACTTCCTTGAGGGGCATGCTTGAGAAGCTACACGGCTACATTCCCTTGACTGTTACGCCAGAGCAACTCAAGGCATACAGAGATTCAGTGATGATTGGGGTCTTTCTAGCGGCCCTTGATCGTGAATATGACTCAGCACGCACTCAGATTCTTACAGATGCTACCATACCTCCAATGGAGGAGGCATATCGCAGGCTCAACAGGCTGTCTATCTCCACCAGTGGTAATGTGCAGTCTCAAACATCATCAGTCATGGCTGCATATCGCGGTAGAGGCAATCCTGCTCCATATCGTGGTAGAGGAGGATCTACCTGTGGCAGAGGAGGAGGTGGCCGATCACGTCAGCAGTGCACTTTCTGTCACAAGACTGGTCACTATGAGGAAACCTGCTATTCTAAGCATGGGTTTCCTGCATCTGCTAGAGTTGCAGAACAGACTCAACAGGTTGGGAGTCCCTATCCAGTTGCTGATCAGAGATTTGATGAGCTTTTAGCCAGACTCAGGGAGATCATGCCCACTCTAGGACTATCTAGCTCTCCTTCAGGATCCTCCGAGGTAGCTGCCTCTGCGGCGTCCTCCTCAGGTACAACATACGCCTTCACTAGTTGTTACAGGGCATATTTGTCAGAATGGATTATGAACTTAGGTGCATCTCATCACATATGCAGTGATAGAAGTCAGTTTACTGTTTTTGGTCCAACGCAACCTGGACGATCTGTTGTGATAGCAGATGGAACCCATTCCCTCGTTACTGGTCAGGTGGAGGTGCAACTAAATCCTACAATGAGTCTACAGAATGTCCTTTATGCACCTGATTTTTCAATGAACTTATTGTCCATCAGTAAAATTACCAAATATTTGCATTGTCGTGCCATTTTTGACCCTTCTGCTCTTGTGTTTCAGGACATTCTAATAGGCAGGGTGATTGGTACTGGCCATGAGCAAGGAGGTCTCTACAGACTAGTGCAATCTCCATATATTGGTGCTTCTTCCATTCACACTAGTTCTATGTCCCCTTACATGTGGCATCTTCGTTTTGGTCATCTTCCTTTGCAAAAGTTGTGTCATGTTCTTCCATAGATTTCACCTCGCTCCACATTCCAGTGCGAGGCCTGCCAGCTTGGGAAGCATCGTCGATCTACATTTCAGAGTCGTCAGGGTCAAAGTCGTCATGGTCTATTTGAGTTGTTTCATTTTGATATTTGGGGTCCAAGTCATGTCCCTGATCATCAGGGGCATAGATTTTATCTTGTTGCTGTTGATGAGCTTTCAAGGTTATCTTGGGTTTATCTTCTTAAAAACAAGTCGGATGCTGGTCATATTATTCAGTCCTTCGTTATTGAAATAAAGAACATCTTTTCTATAAAAATCAAGTATATACGCTCTGACAATGCTTCGGAGTTTTGTACTAGACAACTCGCCACATTTCTTGCGTCTCATGGCATTGTTCATCAAGCTTCCTGCTCATCTACTTCTCAACAAAATGGGGTGGCCGAAAGAAAACACCGCCACCTCTTGGATGCTACAAGGACTCGTTTGATTCAGAGTCGTGCTCCTCATTCATATTGTGTGGGATCCAGTTTTAACTGCGTGTTACCTTGTTAATCGCATGCCCTCTTCTGTTATGGGTGAAAAGATCCCCTTCTCGATTGCGTTTCTTGAGATGGATCTTTTCTCTCTCACGCCTTGAGTTTTTGGTTCAGTGGCCTTTGTTCACTAGATGTCTCCTGGTCTTGACAAGCTCTCTCCTAGAGCTGTCAAATGTGTGTTTGTTGGTTACTCTAAGACCCAAAAGGGCTATCGTTGCTTCGACCCGCTTCGACGGAGGTACTATGATAGTGCTGATGTCACCTTTTTTGAATCCATTATGTATTTTTCTCCTACAGGTGACAAGCTCATCTCTTCTAACGACGGGGAAAAAGTTTATATGTTGTTACCTCCGATCTCCACTCTACCAGCTCTACCTCAGTTACATTCACCACCTCCTCCACCGCCATCACCACCGCCACCACCTGTGCCACAATCCTCTCCACCTCCTTTCTTTCCTCAGGTCTTCTAGCGTCGACCTCGTGCTCTCATGCCTCAACCATCATCCAGCACGCCCAAGGTATGTTTTGAACAGTTGAGTTCATCTAATGGCAATGGTGATTTGCATATACAATGTGAGATGCAGGATGTCGACGATGCTCCCCCTTCTGGGAGCACCGAGGATCTGAATGTTCCTATTGCTCTACGGAAGCAGAAGCGTGCATGTACTATGCATCCTAATGCTTCCCATGTATCACTGGATCACCGTTCAGAGGACTTTTGGCAGTTCGTTATGGGGTTGTCTGCATTGGAGATACCACACTCCTATCAGGATGCGCTGAAGAGTAGTCACGGGCGCCTTGATATGGAAGAGGAGATGACAACTTTACAGTCTCGAGGTACGTAGAGTATTGTGCAGGCTCCTCCTGGTGTGTCTGTTGTTGGGAGTAAGTAAGTATTTACAGTGAAACAACGGGTTGATGGCACTGTTGATAGATATAAGGCAAGGCTGGTTGCTCGTGTGTTCACTCAGATGTATGCGGTGGACTACCAGGACACTTTTCCCCCGGTTGCGCGTCACTCTACGTTACGCATTCTCATTGCAGTTGCCGTGGTACGTGATTGGTTGCTTTTCCAGTTAGATGTGAAGAATACTTTCTTGTATGGCAATCTGCAGGAAGACGTTTACATGCAGCAGCCATCAGGATTTGTTGCTGATGGGGAGTCTAGTGTGGTGTGACGACTTCACAAGACAATATATGGCCTCAAGCAGAGTCCGAGAGCTTGGTTTTAGAAGCTCTCATAGTTGTTTAAACAGACTGGGTTTGTTAGATTTACAACATATCATTCTCTTTTCATTAAGAGAACCCAGAGAGGTACGGTTATTGTCTTCTGGTTTATGTGGATGATATAGTTGTTACTGGCAGCGATGAACAGGGTATTCAGGCAGCAAAGGATTTTCTTGGACAACAGTTCGTGACTAAGGACCTTGGGAAGCTATGTTAATTCCATGGCTTGGAGTTTGCTCGCAGTCAACAAGGTATTGTTATGGACGCAAAGGAATTATGTTACTGACCTTCTGACTGAGACAGGTATGACAAGTTGTAGACCAGTCACTACACCGATGGATCCCAATGCTAGACTCTATGATGATGATTCTGAGGAGATAGATAAGAGACGATATAGAGAGCTGGTAGGGAAGCTTCTATATATCACTACTACTAGGCCTGATATATCATTTGTTGTAAGCAAGGTTAGTCAGTTTATAGAGCAACCAATACATGTTCATATGGATGCTGTCTTATGATCCTGAGATATCTGAAGTCTTCTCCAGATACATCACTATCAGTTACTGGATGTGCAGATGCAGATTATGCTGGGTGTCCCAAAGACAGGAAGTCAACCTCAGGCTTTACCGTATTCGTTGGTAGCTCACTTGTTTCATTAAAGAGTAAGAAACAAACGGTTGTTATTCGATCCAGTGCTGAATCGGAATATAGGGCTATGGCCCAAGGGAGCACGGAAATGATGTGGGTTAAGTCTGTTTTGACTGACCTTGCTATTGATGTGCCTCTCCCAATGCCATCTCAAATGTGATAATCAAGCAGCTCTATTCATAGCCAATAATCCAGCTTTTCATGAGAGAACAAAGCACATCGAAGTTGATTGTCATTATACCCGTGACTTGATCCAGAAGGGGTTTATTTCTACCTCACATGTTGCTTCAGGAGATCAGATTGCAGACATGTTTACCAAGGCTCTTGCGAGGGGTCCCTTTCACCATTGTTGTTCCAAGCTGAGCATGATAGACATATATGCTCCAGCTTGAGGGGGGCGTTTAGAGAATTCTATCTTTTGTCGTTATTTATATATTTCTATTTTGTCGGTACGCTTTCTGTAATTTCTCCCTAGAGTCTTTCTCCTATATAAGAGGACTCTAGGGTTACTTGGAATACATTCTTTTCTCTTTCACGTTCCACACCAGGGATGCAAACACATGATAAATCCGTATCCTATTTGCCATCATTTCCATTTCATAGACATCTTTATCTGTTATTGTTTTAAAATGGATATCAATATCATTTTAATATTCACGAATATCCATATCCGAATATCCATTATCATATATAAATATTTAGAATATTTTTTAACTATAGGTAGCATAATTTTATACATTTACCATATTTTTACATTTTATGAAATAAATACATTTAATAAATTTAATAAATTTACTCATGTATAAGCCATCCAATATATATATAAGGTAATTTATTAAGTATTTTGTTATTATCCTTATTCTATGTGTATCCGATTCTCAAATTCGGTGACATCATTTTAGTATCTCTACTTGTATTTAAAATAGATAAAAATATAGATGAGTTCATTTTCTATATTGTGGCATGCTAGTTTTTTTATTACTTATGTAATTGTTTGAATTTTGTTTTTGTTGGAATAATGTTAGAGGCAGGGAACTCTTCAATTGGTCATTCTGAGGAAGGATATTTTTGTGCTATGTCCTTAGCAAGATTATTTGGAGGTTCTCATACTACTATATGGTTTACACAAAAATAAACTCCTTTCCTCGTACGTTTTTGTTGGTTTTGCAGTTAAGTTGTGCTTTATTCACCATAAAATGTAGGAAATTGGTAGTATTATGGCAAATGACTTCGTGAAATTTTTGGAAGTGTGGGTATCATTTAATATATATACATAAAGTTAATTGTTCTCTATATTGTTGATAGTTGCAGTTTTAATTCTATGCTTGCAACTATGTTATCGTCTTTGGTTCTTTTTACAAGGGATTTTTAAGAGAAGAAATGGTGTGAGCCCAAGATGGGGCATTCGCAACATGATTATATTTAAAACTATGGAAGTTATAAGGAGAAGTCTTTAATGGAGACTTTACAAACATGATTACATTTTCCACTCAAAAACACTTTTGCTTTAAGATTATCCCTTTACATCTTATACCCGAATCACCCAAAAAACATGCGGCCGCAAGCTCTCATCCTAGGATAAAATAGCATACATACCAAATAGAGGCCTAAAAGCTTAGAATCCTCAAGAAATCCAACCAGTTAGCCCCAAATGGCTATAACCCCCTATGAACCTCGCGTTAGAGAATAATATGCATTTTAGGTCCTTCGAAGCATCTAAACATCTCGGGGACAAAATATTATGGTCATGCATGTTTATAGATATATTTATCTTTCCCATGTTTAAGTATTTTTATTTCATCTTTCTGTAGTATGTAATTTCCCCACCAAGGTTCCTCCTCTATAAGACAAATCAAGGACTTCATGAAAAACAAGTTTTTTTTTCTTTGCACATGGTAATGGAGCGATGGTCCTAGACTGGTCCCTTGTACCCTAATCCATCCCCTACTCGTCGACCCTCCTTCCCTGCTCGTGTGTGCCCACCACTACCACTAGCTATACACATGCACTGCATAGCCCCCACCTCCAGAAAGCCCCAGCCAGAGGTCCCAGTAATGATGCGGCACCCCGAGCGGCCCTAATTGCACCATCGTGTCACCACCGACACTGACGACAGCCCCTGGCAGTGGTCCACAATTTTTCCTAGGGATCTTTAGTGACCTGAGTAGTTTTTCTGCATCCGAGGATCGTGAGAGTCCTGCGTTTGATCCGAAAAAGGTGATTTTATACTGATAAATCACCCTACTAGCCATAGCACGGACTCGTATTTGAGGGGGATGGTTGTGGTACAAGTTTGCACTTACCAATTTCCATATGTTTGTGTAGACATCTTCAAATTTGTCAACAACTCCATCCAATATCTCTCCTGGCCTCTTTGTCATCTTGTCGGAAATTAAGAGTGACTTCTCCTTTTTCAGTGTCTTCAAGGGCCCGACGCCCATTGTGAAGATGAACGTGATCAATTATAATTTATGGATCACGTAGTTCATGACCTTGATGTAGTGCAATAACAAGGAACACATTTTGACGAAGCTAGAGTCAACTGACAAGAATGGGACGAATGCTTCCTAGAATTAGGATGACTCGTACATGCATGTAGGGCTCTCTAGGACTCTGACAGCAAAGATAGCAAATGATATTTTACATCAGCCTTCTGCTAACGTTATGTGAGATATTATTGCCGCCACCTATGATCAAGTGAAGAATGTGACCAAGATTTTCCAGCCACAATATGAAGTTTTCATGACCAGATAGACTGGTCATCCTCTGTACTTCTAATCTTCATTTCGGAGCATGTTCAAGAAGTTACACAGCGTCATGTGTGTGTACACATCTATATAGTAATAGATAACGTACTTTTACATCGCTATGGTTGGAGTTTTTCTGGTGGCTTTCGACACTTAATATGATGCAACACACTCCCAACTTCCCAAGGGTGCATTTATACCTCTGATGGTGGTGGTAGAGGAGTTGGTGGTGTTGGTGGAGGTGGTATAACAAGCACGGGAGGAAGTGGCATGTAGACTTCATCATCTGAGTTCGATAAAACCAGCATCTCACATGTAGGAGAGAAGTACATCGCATACTCAAAAAAATGTGACATCAGCACTGATATAGTATTTTCTCCGCAAAGGATCATAACACAGATATCCTTTTTGTGTCCTGGAGTATCCAACATACACATATTTAATAGCTCTAGGAGCGAGCTTGTCAAGACCAGGAGTCAACTGGTGAATAAAAGCAATACATCAGAACACACGAGGAGTGAGTGAGAATAACTCCTTCTCAGGGAAAGCTATGGAGAAAGGAATTTTCTCACCCAAGACCAATGACGGCATATGATTCATCAAATAGCATGCTGTGAGAATTGCATCACCCAAAAATGAATGTGGTGCACGGCTTTGAATGAGAAGAGTCCGAGTGACATCAAGAAGATGAGATGCTTTCTCTCAGCAACACCATTTTGCCGACAGGTGTAAGGACAAGATGTTTGATGAATAATCCCTCTAGATGAAAGAAAATGAGATAGATCATGAGTACAGAATTTCAACGTATTATCAGTTCGCACAAACTTCAAAAAGGTAGAGAAAACATTTTGCACTTCAGTAATAAAGGTTTTGGTCACATTCCATGTTTCAGATTTATTTTTTAAAAGAAACACCCATGACAATCGTGAAAAATCGTCCACATCCCCAAGATAAAATTTGTGTCCCTGGTGATCTGGCACACGACTCGGACCCCAGATGTCAACATGAAAGAACTCAAAAAGGGAGCTACTGCTCTGACTCTGATGACTAGGAAAGGCAGACCGATGATGATTTCCCAACTGACAAGCTTTGCATTGAAAGGAAGAACTAGGTGAAATCTGCAACAGCATATGACACATCTTCTGAAGAGGGAGATGACCAATCGGAGGTGCCAAGTGAACGGAGAGACTGATCCAGACGAATGAGAAGATATGTCTGCATATGGAGTCCAAACCAGGCAATAAAGACCACCCTGCTCACGGCCACACCCAATCACTTTGTCTGTAACAATGTCCTGAAAAACAAGACGATATGTCAAAAATAGCTCGACAGTGCAAATCCTTTGTAATCTGACTAATAGAAAGCAAATTCATAGAGAAATCTGGAGCATGTAGCACATTCTGCAGACGCATCGAAGGCGTTACAATGATCTTCCCCTGTCTTATGATTGGGGAATGTGTCCCATCTGCTATCACAACTGTTCTCCCTGGCGGAACCTATTTGTATGACGTAAGTTGATGTCTGTCTCCACATACATGATGTTTTCCGGAGTCCATAATCCACTCTGTAATGTCATATCCATGACTGGATGTAAAAGTATAAGTACCTGAGGTGCTGGTTGTAGCAGAGGTACTGGAAAAAGATGAGGCTGCGACATCTGAATGATCTCCTGAAGATGGTGAAGCGGAAGGAGATATAATATCCCTCAGTCTGGCTACGAGGTGATCAAACCTCTTTTCTAGAGTAGAAGCACCAGGAGACTCAATCTGCTCTGCAATGCGGGATGATGTCGGGAACCCGTGCTTGGAATAGCATGTCTCTTTGGTATGACCTGGGTGATGACAGAAAGTACAGGGCTAACGAGTGCAACCTCCTCTTCCACGAGGTCTGCATCCACGAAAGGTAGAATGGCCTCCTCTTCCTCGAGAGGCTGTCATTGCCGAGGAAGTCTTATTAGAGGTTGTGGAAGAAATAGTAATCATTCTGAGCCTGCAGAACGCTTCCTCTATGGGGGGAATAGTGGCATCCGCTAGAATCTGAGAGCGAGAAGCATCATATTTAGGGTTAAGGGCTGCTAGGAATACCCCCTACCATGGTAGCATTCCTATATGCCTTTTGTTGCTCTGGAGTTGTCGCTAGAGGCATGAAACTGTGGAGCTTCTCAAACCTCCCACGCAAAGATGTATACAATGAATGCAGAGGACGTACATTCTGCTTGGTAGTGAATATGTCATGTTGGAGTTGGAGAATCTTCGTCTCATTCCTCGCTTGAGAATATGTTGCCGCGAGGATATCTCACATCGCCTTAGCAGTAGGCTGATGTAGCACATCATTAGAGATCTCGATCGTCAATGTATTAGAGTGCCAAACTTTGGCATAAGCGTCATCTACCTTCCACGAGGTATTTACCCTAGTCTTCTCCACCAGCTCCTCCTCGGTAAGAATATGCTTCTTACCATTTGACTTCATAAGGCTCATGAACTGCATAGTCCAGAGCTCATAATTTGTCCCGTCCATTTTGACAATAGGTGTAGGACCTCTGGATACGCATGTGGTAGGTACATCAACTTTGTTCTCAGACATATTGCCGGATGTAGAAAACTAGGCTTTTGTAGACCAATGATTGAATGTTTACACAAACATATGTGGATTTGAGTGCATATGTAGACTTATGCACCCAAATCTATCATTCAAACGAAGAGACCGACTCGCAAGAGGCGAAGGTGGCACATGCAAGATAGCGGCGCATGCACACACACGCTAGACGACGACGCACACATGCGTAGGCGGCAGATCACGGATGCACAGGAGGTGGCGTATGCGCGCAGAGGCGGCGGTGCATGTGCAGGCGGTGCCGTACGGGTGGCTATGGTAGTGGGCAGAGTAGGTTGCACGCACGTGTGGCGGCGTGGGGCGAGGGCTGTGGCGCATGGAGGAGAAGGCTGGAAAGTAGGGTTAGGGTTTAGGGTTCGAGAGCTTCGGTCTAGGACCGACGCTCTGATACCATGTTGGAGAAAAATAAGAGACTTGTTTATTCCTGTATCCTTAGGCTCTCTTATATAGGGGAGAGACCTATGGGTAAATTACATAAGATAGACATAAAAAATAGAATTACTGGAAAGATACATATGAATGCATGAATAGCTCAACACATATGATTCTGAGGTATCTGAAGACCTCACTCGGCACTGGTGTTCTATTTTACAGAGGCACATCCCTTGCCATGATAGCTCGTGTAGATGTAGATTATGCGGGGTGTCTTAAGAACAGGAAATCTACCGATGGATTTACAGTGTTCATAGAGTTCCTTGGTGTCAATGATGTGGGTTAGATCCGTCCTTATTGATCTAGCAGTTAAGGTACCTCCTCCCATGCACCTCTAATGCGACAACCAAGTTTCCCTCTTCATTGCCCAAAACCCATCCTTCCATGAGAGGACCAAACATATCAAGGCAGACAGTCACAACACTCGAGATATGATTCAGAAGTGTTTCATCTTCACTACGCATGTCAACTCAAGAAATCAGACATCAGATGTGTTCACCAAGACCCTAGCTAGAGGGCCATTACAGAGATGTTGTTCCAAGCTAAGCATGATTGATATCAATGTTCTAGCTTGAGGGGGAGTGTTGAGATACCAGTTATCATTTATTGCTTTCTTGTATTTTCTTCTCCTTTATGTCCATCTTTGGTAATTTTCACAACACATTTCTCCTCGATATAAGAGAACCCTAAGGCCACATGAATAAGCAACTTATTCATCTCTCCACATCCGCAAATGTGGCCCTAATTATTTTATTTTTTTTAACTTTGTAATAATATCGTAACAATTCTGCATAGTATTGTTGATTATAACGTTGTTTTGGAATAGATTTGACATATATTATGTCGATCAAAGTATGACATCCACTTATTAGATATTCATCCTTTATTCATATCAAAACCTCCTCAGTTCTAAGTGGTGGAACTATTATATTGGTTTATTCTTGGATATAGTCATACAATATAATGATAGAATCATACTTGATGAAGTTCTATATTGGTACTAGAGAACCTTTATAAGTACAAACGCTCACACTCAACATACGTACAGAGGACTTTAGACTGATTACCCTTTCTAATGTGGTTTACCTTACTATTATGAAGATTTTGGCAAATGTGGGCCGATATCAAGATAGTGATGATTGAGTGTGTCTTGAATGCCATGTAGGCCGTTAGTTGTTTGAGTGTTTCTTTGTAGAGGCTATGTGCCCCATCTGTGCTACGTTGTAATGTCTTTCTTTATGCAATGAGAGAGGATACCCGAGCCCTAAAAAATTATCGGACCTGCGATAAAAAGAAGATGTGTGCACAAAAGAAAAGTTTTTATCTATATTTCATGGATTGAATTCATTGACTTAATAACTGGCTAGCTTTTCATTTAAGATGAACTTTGGAGAATAAGCTGGTCGGTAAATTTACTACCAGTGCTTTGTCGTTGCTTTCATTTAAAGCTTTTTGGAGATGGTCTCTGAAATTTCTTGGAGCTGGGAATTGCCCTTGGTGTGGAAAGAAGCGCATACATGTTGCTGATGTGTACACAACTAGCTAAGATTTTTTCACTTCATATCATTTTGTATTGCATTATCAGGCTCTGCTAATAATATATTATATATGGTTTCCGGTATTGGTTCTTCGGTGCTAACTGATCTATGAAAGTGCTGAAAACGGAGCTTGATATGAACTCCATCTTTGCCTTTGGCCAGCACAATTGTTGGAAGTACTGGTTGCCTGGATGAATCTGTGACAGGTTTCATTGGAGATGCCAAAATTCAAGGTTGCTTGCACAACAGCCAAGCCCCTCTATTTGTTGGGATTCTCTATAAATTACTTGACTGCTATTTGTCTAAAGTATTCTTTGCTTTTGGTGCAAGGTCCCGTTGGAGCTGATATGGTAAGATTTATAGGTGTCCGATGGATCCTGCTGTTGGCTGGGTTTAAGTTATTTTTAATTTAGATGCATAAAACTTTCCTTGGTGATCTTTTTTGATGTGCACATCAGATAATTCTCTTCTTCTGTTAATAGTATGTATCTCCATTCTTGTAGCAGCTTATTGCAATTTTCTTTAATCAAACTTTTGTAAAGACCAAGCTGGGTTTGAAGATTGATGAATTGGGAGTATATCAAGCTGAAGATTTCTATTTTGTTGGGTTTTTTATTATGCCCGGAACTTTCCTGGGCAACTTTTGCGGAAGTGCACACATCAATGATATGTGCACATCTGCTCAGTGTCTTATCTTAAGTATTTTGTAGCTGCCTCCAACTCTTTATATTCCATTATAACTATTGAATCAAATTTATACTTATTTGCTTTGTTGAGTTATTGTGCTTATACGGGTAAACTGATCTTAGGATAAGAGACTGTTTACCTGTCATCTATATATTGTACTCATCCCCTTCATTGGAATTAAGTTCTAGTGAAGAGAGCCCTAATCTCTAGTGAGGGATATTAGGGATTGTGCGCCTCCATAGTTTTTCCTTCTCCATAGAGTTTTCCATGTAAATCCTTGCCTCCATTTTTGTGTGAGTTTTGTTTGTTTGCCCCTAACATAGTATCAAAGCTATGAATCGTTCATATTGTGACATATAAGCCTTCTGCAACGCGTCCTTCTGTGCTCGTCCATATGAGGTTGCAGATTTCTACGCCAGTTCAGATCACAGATCTGAAATCAGATCATGAACATCATGCACCAGATAAGTCCCAGTTCGCACAGATCAGATCGCCATCTGACCAGTGCTCATACTATACCCTCGTTGTGCTCAGATCAGAGTTGTGCAAGTTAAATCTCTATATTCACATCTGGTTCATGTTCCCTACTGCAGACCATGCCCAGATCTGTTCTCCAGGTGGCAGATTGCCTCGTGTTCATGTCCATATCATAGAACTCCAGAGAGTAGGGGATTGTTTCAGATCGAAGATCGTGACCTCCAGAATGTGATTGCTTGTTTTTCTACATCCGGGAGCCTCGACCATTGCTTTTGTTTCAGACCGCATGACTGATTTTTTTCTTGTTGGTGACCGCAAGACCGATGTTTTTCTACGTTCAGATCACAAGACTGATTTTCAGACCATGTGACAGATTTGTACATTTTGGCCTCGATTGTTGGTAAGAGACTCGTGGATCTTGTTGGGGAATGCTTTTAGACTCCTTGAGGTTAGTTCCCTCTTGTTCAAGAGCAGTTGTGGTATGGGCTAAACCCCTGAGTAATATTGGGGTGCTTTTTACTCCTTGTTTGTTGCAAGAACTATCGACTGTGTAGTTGTACGTACCAGGTGTTTGATGATATGCAAGAGTGTTCTGTTGTTGGTATTGAACTCAAGGTATCTGAATGAATGTTAGTGAGATATAGTAAAAGTCTAAAGGGCAGAAATTTGCTGGTGAATGACATTATGGTGCTTGGAGCATCCAAAGAATCTGATTTTGAAAAGGATACCTCGTGGAATTGAAATCCTTCTTGAAGGAATCATTTACGAAAGTACTTGGTTATTTGCAGTTGACAAACATTGGTTCAGCTCTTAATACGAAGAGAAACTAACAATACTTGCCCGTTTTTATCGATCCAGTTGTCTAAGATCCAACTGTCTAAGATCGGGAACACAATACGTGAGTTCGCTTGTTTTTTGTGCTTTTAGGTTATGTCCTATGTCTTACCATTTTTTATAAAGTATTTCCAATATTTATTGATTTGTAATAGTCCAATGAGTGAATTAAGGCTTGTTAATTAGTTTAAATAAAAGTTCATGCATGCCCCTAAAAGTATTTACTTTTCTGGAAATTTAAGAAGCATCAGAAATATTTTTTTCTGAAACAATCATGAATACCACCGAGTTCATTTCCATCTGCATAGCAAAATATCCTTTGACGAGAATCAAGGGAATCATTTTAATCATAATATAATATGCAATGGAATTGTTTTGAGAAGTCTCTAATACATAAGAACATGGGATGTATCTCAGAGTACTTTCTTTGGTTCAACTTGTTTGCATTATCACATTAAAATAATTTACATTAAAATAAGTCCCTTTCTGAAAATGAGATGATATTTGAATTTCAATGTCTAACATAATGGAAAAAGAAGCAAATTGCATGATATTATCACCTGAAGGAGAAAAAATTAAATGAGGTGTGGTACAAGTTCTTTTGCAGGTGGAGAGCTGCTATTCAACTCTATTTTTGCACAAAATCTGCAGAGTCCTTGGAAGTTGGAGTTTTAGAGACAAGTAGCCTGCAAAAATTGTAATTATTATTTGGTTTGTCTAAAAAGTTTAGATCTGTGTATTTGCAAAATTCAGAGAAAGCAGATGTTTTTGTATGCAAATGGATTCTCATTATGGTCTTGAATATGTGTCCTCCTCAGTTTGTTCCTTCGATATTCAACATTGTTAAATCAATAAAAAGTTGAAGGCTTCGTATCCAGGTGTTGAGAGAATTCTATCTTTTATCGTTATATATATATATTTCTATTTTCTCGGTACGCTTTCCGTAATTTCTCCCTAGAGTCTTTCTCCTATATAAGAGCACTCTAGGGTTACTTGGAATACATTCTTTTCTCTTTCACATTCCACGTGGTATCAGAGCGACGGTCCTAGACCGGAGCCTGTACCCAAAACCCTAGCCCCCACCTCCGCGCCTCAGTCCCGCGCCTCCGTGCACCTACGCGTGCGCCTCGCACCTCCGTGCACCTCCACGCGTGCCTCTCGCCTCCATGCGCCTCCGCGCACCTCCGTGCGCACCTCCGCAATTCACTGCGCATCTCCGCGTACAGCACATCTGCGCCTCTGCCTGCGCATGCACTAGTGAAGAGAGCCCTAATCTGAGTGGGCAAATGTGAGTTTTAGGGCATTTTTGTGAACCCCTTAGGATCCGGGTACCCATTTACACTACTTTCGCGGCATTTTATTCACATGAGATCACACAAGTCGCAGAAAAACAGGGAAAAATTTTCACGCGGTTATATTTCCACATGACATTCACATCCACAAACATAACCACAAGGAAATAGAGACAAATGTCACCAAAATTTTCATTTCATTAATTTCCATATAATTTTACAACATGTACAATGTCTGCTAGTACATACAATATCCCAAAAATAATCTGACTTAACAGAAGAGAAGCATTATACATAATCAACCAACCAAAAACTGAGACAAAATAAACCATACCGTCTGATGTATACCATGTCTCCTGGAAACATGAACACCTACTGATCAGCAGGACTCTTGCCTGCCATGCGTGCAAGGAAGAAGAGGAGTCACAAACGTGAATACAAACCCGTAGTTTAAAATAAATAACAAGTAATTTAATGTGCAAAAGAGAGCAAGTAGATAGGTGGAACAAGTAAAATTTTCATCTACTTCCGTAAGTAAAAAGATTTTCAACTGTTGGCATGTAGTTAACCTGTTCACCCTTTTTTTTTCTTCCCATATATATATTTATATAAAGTTTAGATGACAATCCCTAATATATAATAATTTCCTGTGTTTTAAGGATCATGATTTTGGGTCTTGGAGTTCATGTTGTGGAACTTGATAGCACATGTAAATGATAATTTCTTGTCATTGAGATTATGTCATGGTTTTCGATGATATATTGATATGATGATGGTGGATTTGATCCTTAATTCTATTTACTCCTTTTAAGTTAGTGGATAGTATGTGGTCTTGGTCTGCGTGTAACCTCACACTATGACTCTAAGGTACTAAAAGTACCTTAGGGTTGGGGGGCCTCCGTAGGCATGCGGTGTTGTGTAATGCATCCTAACTAAGTTCCCAACACGTCCACTAACTTATAAGGATTTCGAATCAGATTAAAGTCACTTCTAATCATTTCAATTTTAATTGTAATTTCCTCCAAACCTTTACGGTAACTCTCTCAGATGTAACTCTTGATTATTTAGATGTAGATGTAGATATGGATGATCTGGATGTAGAATCGCCCGGTCTGTTGGCGAAAGTAAAACTCAAGCGGTGAGGAAGCCTACAAATGGCTCTTCCGTCTCGCCCTCTAGTTGGAAGGACGGTCCAATAGAGGGATAGGTCTACCCCAAAACTACGCCACTAAGACAGGTGAGAGGGACTTCCCGGAAAAGTCACTCTAGAAAAACAGCCCGACCGGTAACGGGCAACCGAGCTCGTACGTAAAACTGAAAAACCGAGGATCCCCCGCCTGGGTATCCTAAAACAAAGGGTCAGCGGAATGGTCTAAAGTCGGGATCCCAACGAGGCGTAAAAACACTGCGAGCTCGCGTAAAAACCGAAAAGGGACTGGGATCCTAGACCCGCGCACTTGGCGGCCGCTGCCCGAACTGGGCTTCCTTTCCTCCGCCCAGTTGAGGGTCACCGCGCCCTCGCACAGTCAGGTATAAGGATCACCATGACTGGCACTAATAAATTCTTATTCTGATTCGTACTCAATCATAGAGGATTCACTAGATTGCATATCCATTTTACCTTACCTTGTGTAATTAACTTTTATAGACCAAGGACCCATTAGTTTATCTTTATTATTTATTGCAGTAGTTCTTAGATCCAATGAACTGTTGATGATCAATGTTTTAGGATGATTGATGCTTTTGTAGCAAGATCAACTATAATCAACTCAATTGTGATTGGACTCAACACTAGCTAGGCTTAGTTATGATTGATTTTATTTCTTTATCAATCTCAACTATGCTTCATTCTAAATTTTGTGCTTTCTTCCTTTGAAGTTTTAGATCAATAGATTTGTTGGACATTCCCAACTAAGACTTATTAATTGGACTAAAACAATTACCATGACTCTTATCTTAATATAGTTGGTGGCTGTGTCAAATTAAGTTCATGATGTTTTCTGAATTTTTTATTTAATCAATGACATTTGGTCAATAACATGACCATGATTTAGTGATACTTATCATTATTACCATTGTACCTCTAACTGGTTATTTTTGAAATAATTTCTTAGGTTACAAATCTTTATAGTTAGTTATTCATCATCCAAAGTTAATCATATAAAGAGAATTAAAGTACTCTTAGAACATTTTTTTTAACATGTATAACCAAAATAATAAGAACTCAGTTATATTACCCAAGGTAAATTTTTCAAGACCTGTTACTGTCCATAGATCCAACGTTGTCCAAATAACCATTCATTTCAGGTTCTGGAAAATAATATAACAATGTGCAAAATGTGATGGATTAAAAGTTGTTGTTGTGTGGTGTAGGATTTAACACCAGTACTCACGAGTGATTTAGGTGTCTATCACTTTTCAATGAATCACATCAACTAGTGACACCATCCTTATAATCCATACAATTACAACCATAATTATTATTTTTTCAAATTTATCTAGTCTGTCATGAATTTCAACTCATGTTTGTGAATAATTTATAACAATAACTATGGTACTTAGCATATATTTATTTACAATCAACTGTATGGCCAAACATTGTTACTGAACCTTAAGTAGTTTAAATTTTATTTTATATATATGCTTTTGATAGTCTATTTTAACTCATGCTAGAGGAGAGTTAATGAAATTATAATAACAGTAACTCATATTCCTCTTAAAGAAATGGATGTAACTATCCATTTAATATTTGTTATATGAAACTTTTTAAATCTGTATCCTACTCATCTACCCAAAACCACCTCTATTAACAATTGAGGTTCCCAGAATAAGATTTAACTAGCAGATCAGTTGAAGCTATCAACAAAATGGATCCTCCGCTTTCATCATTAATGCAATTAAAAGTGTATGTATGATAGCAATGTTCAAAACATAAAGGACATCAATTATGGAATTAAGTTTGTGTGTAGAGTGCATGCTTGGCAACAAGAAGAAGTAGAGATTGTACCTAATATGATCAAATTGACATGCAAGCAGTGCAAAACTAAATAAGATCTAAATTTTATAGTTCCAAGTTTATTTTATGAGCAGAACCAAAATTTCCAGCAACATATTGCTCCATAAAAGAGTATCAATAAATGTTCAAAAAGTGTAGAAACTTCATATATGGCAGCAAGAATGAAGGGGATGATTGTGCATGTATGGCAGCAAAGAAGGGGTAGGGGTTTTACCTAAGAATTTGCCCAAAATTGGAGGAGAACAAAGCTTGATTTGGTCTTGAATGTAGCAGATATGGTTGTTTTGAAGCTCCAGCACCTCCAGATCTTCTTGATGTTTGATCTCTAGAAGTAGCAAAGGTAGGGAGGGGATGTACCTTTGAATCCCAAAATAAATTGAGATTAATAGCTTGCATGCAGTCAGGGAAAAGAGGGCTGCAATTGGATGTCTTCCAAGAGGAGGAGGAGCTCTTGCAGCTTTGGCTACTGGAAATGCAACAACAGTGGGCTGGAATAAAAAAGGGAGTGGTTGAATGGTTGCTGGAGTAGCAATCTTTGTAGCAACTTATAACCACCAACTTGTTGAGCAGTTGAAAAGAGCTCCAGGAGAAAAATCCAGCAGCTGGAATTGGTTCCAGCTTTTGAAATGGAAGAAATTTAGGCTATGTTTGGCTGAAATTTTGGGAAAGAGAGAAAGAGGAAAGGGAAAGAAAAGTGAGAGGGGAGAATCACGTTGGAATGGGCTTATATATGGATAGGAGGGAAGATGTTCTAGAATAAGATAAAAGAGGGAGCTTCCATGAAGCTACCTCTTTTCCCCTTATATATATTTTTTACAATTTATGACATCATCCTCATGACATCATCCATGATGTCAAAAACTTGTATTATATATATTAATTCTAATTTAATTATATATATATTTACAACAGTTATTTTGAAAGGAGACAGACAACGGTCTGTACATGTACAGTTTTATTTTTTTTATATTTTTTTAAACAAAAAAATCTCTTTATTTGAAATACTTAAAGTTGACCGTAATCACGCATAGATTGTCTGATTTCGATACACAATATCGTGTTTTGACCGTCTCGGAACGACGATCAAAATGAGTATAATATGGATATACTTTCGGTCGGGTTTGGATGCCCGAAATTTCCGAGATACAGTTTCGGTTCGGGGTTAAATTTTGTAAATTAAAAATGTCAAACGATCTCCGATTGATGAACGGTCAGTTCCGTTGATCTTGTTTCGTCGAATCGGATCTAATGACGGTCTCGGTTCGTTTTGTGATTTCCGAATTTCCGTTGCGGCATTTTCACGGCACGCATTACGATGCGGTCGATTTTTGGTCGCTCTCGCCCGAACGACATTTGATTCAAGATTAATTGGTCATTTTAGGTTAGTTGATACTGTCCGATAACTTTATTGGGTTAATCGGATCCAAATCGGATCGGGTCCAGGTTTATGTAGATTCCGGATGTTACAAATATAAAAACCTCAAAGGGAGTCTCGTCCTCGAGGGTCAAGGTCATTAAGTGTTTGGTTTGGATGACATATGGCCATAAAAATCTCAAAGGGTTTTGAACCCATAAAAACCTCAAAGAGAAAACAAGCCATATATATGTATCTTATTACTAATGCTTGTTTTGATGATTACATTTAGAAAAGTTGTGGATATCTTGCCCGTATATCAGCTTCGGTCTCCCACGTCACCTCTTCGACGCCGTGTCGATGCCACAACACCTTGACTAATGGAATCTCTTTGCTGCGAAGTTTCTTCACAGTACGGTCAAGTATCTGGACTGGCTTCTTCTCATAAGTCAGATCTGGCTCCACGTCTAGATTCTCATAATTGATGATGTGCCGAGGGTCGTGCACATATTTCCTCAGGTTGGATACATGGAAAACGTCATGGATGCCTGAAAGATGTGGAGGAAGGGCTACTCGGTATGCCACCTTCCCCACTCTAGCCAGAATATCAAAAGGTCCAATATATCGCGGCGCCAACTTGCCACGAACACCGAATCTCTGTACTCCCTTCATGTGAGATACCCGGAGAAATACCCAATCTCCAACCTATAATTTATAGGAATGTCGTTAGTATGAGGTTAAGTTGGACACGTATATATATGTCAAAATTGAATGGATGAAGAGAAAAGAATTGGATTGCCTGGAACTCCAAGTGTCTTCTCCGACGGTCTACATAGCTCTTCCGACGTTTCTGTGCCATCAAAAGCCTTCGTTTCACAAGATCAACAGCTCTCGCAGTCTCTTCCAAGAGATCTACAGAATACAAAGCATGATCACCTACCTCACACCAACTGAGAGGTGTGAGGCATCTCTGCCCGTATAGGGCTTCGAATGGTGCC
Organism: Ottelia alismoides; assembly: GCA_037367405.1. Classification (NCBI taxonomy): domain Eukaryota; kingdom Viridiplantae; phylum Streptophyta; class Magnoliopsida; order Alismatales; family Hydrocharitaceae; genus Ottelia; species Ottelia alismoides. The sequence continues at coordinate 700,404 of JAZKJV010000331.1, forward strand.
ATACCAATACTGGAGTGATAGTTATTGTTGTATGTGAATTCCACCAAAGGTAAATGGTCCTTCCAGGACCCTTTCCACTCCAGAGTGCAACCGCGAAGCAATTCCTCCAGTGTCTGAATGGTGCGCTCACTTCTGACCGTATGTCTGCGGATGATAAGCAGAACTCATCTTCAGCTCTGTTTGTAGTGCTGACATGAACTGATGCCAATAGTGCGATGTAAATCTTGAATCCCTGTCAGACACCACTTCGCGTGGTATACCATGTAGCCTAATGATTTTCTGCACATAGAGCTTGGCCAATCTGGATGGAGTGTAAGTCGTGTTGACAGGTATGAAATGGGTTGACTTGGTCAACCTATCAATGACGATCCAAATGAAATCATGGTCACCCGGTGTCTTCGGCAATCCCGTGACAAAATCCATAGAAATGCTCTCCCACTTCCATTTAGGAATGGGGAGAGATTGTAGTAATCATGGCGGTCTCTTGTGCTCAGCCTTGACCATTTGACAGGTCATGCATCTGCTGACCTACTGCGCTACATCGTGCTTCATTCCATCCCACCAGAAATGTCGACGCAGATCACGGTACATCTTCATACTGCATGGATGGATATATAACCGTGAACAGTGTGCCTCATCCAGAATGTCTCTGCAAAGCTGCTCGTCATTGGGTACAACGACCCGTCCTGCCTTCCATAAAATAGACTCCATCACAACAAAATCATCAAATTCATCTTTGATGGCGCGCATATATCTATCTCGGATCCAAGGATCTGTCTTCTGGCCGTCGACGATGCGATCCCACAAACTACTAAATCGCGGAGGCACGGCAGTAGAAATGGATGCGCTCTCCTGTGGATGCCAATCCGTCAAAGCTGCGAGCATATCCCACGTGTATAGCCAGTTCGTCGTTCCCTCTGCATGCGCTCTCCTGCTAAGTGCATCAGCCACCACGTTTCCCTTACCGGGATGGTAAGAGATCGTGCAATCATAATCCTTCAGTAGCTCGAGCCATCTGCGTTGCCTCATGTTCAGTTCTTTCTGATCAAAGATATACTTCAGACTCTTGTGGTCTGTAAAGATCTCGAAATTCACCCCATATAGGTAGTGGCGTCAGATCTTCAATGCGAAGACAACTGCCGCCAACTCCAAGTCATGTGTGGGGTAGTTCCGCTCGTGCGTTCTCAACTGCCGTGATGCGTAAGCAATCACATGTCCTCTCTGCATCAACACTGCTCCTAGACCTTCTCCAGATGCATCTGTGTAAACTGCATAATCTTGAGTGCCTGAAGGAAGAGCAAGAATAGGCGTTGTAGTCAACCTCACCTCCAGTGTCTGGAAGGCCTGCTCACATGAATCGTCCCAAATGAATGAAACACCCTTCTGCGTCAACCGTGTCAGAGGGCGAACAAGGCGTGAAAATCCGCTGACAAAGCGTCTGTAATAGCCCGCTAATCCGAAGAAGCTACGAATCTGAGTTACTGTCTTGGATTGTTCCCAAGACATAACTGCATCTATCTTCGCAGGATCAACTGCAATACGTGCTCCAGAAATGATATGTCTGAGAAATGAGACCTGAGATAACCAGAACTCCCACTTGCTCAACTTGGCGTATAACTTGTGCTCCCGCAATGTATCTAAGACAATCCGTAGATCATTCGCATGATCCCATTCATTCCGTGAGTAAATGAGCACATCATCGATGAACACCACTACAAACTTGTCCAAGTATGGACGGAAGATACGGTTCATCATATCCAAGAAAGTCGCAGGTGCATTGGTGAGCCCAAACGGCATCACCACAAACTCGTAATGTCCATAGCGAGTCCTGAAAGCCGTCTTCAGAATATCAGACTCTCGAATCCTCAGCTGATGGTAGCCAGAGCGAAGTTCGATCTTCGAGAAAACCGAAGATCCCTGGAGCTGGTCAAACAAATCATCGATACGTGGAAAATGATAACGGTTCTTCACCGTTCTCTTGTTCAGTTGCCGGTAATCAATGCACAGTCTCATGAATCTATCTTTTTTCTTGACAAATAGAACCGAAGCACCCCAAGGTGAAGTGCTCGGCCTCACGAATCCCAAGTCAAGTAACTCCTGCAACTGCACCTTCAGCTCCCTCAACTCGGCTGGTGCCATAGAGATCGGTTGTGTATCTGGCAGCAATGTGATCTCGAACTTGATCTCTCTCTCAGGAGGTAATCCTGATAGCTCATCGGGGATTATATCTAGATATTCTGATACTACTCAGATGTTCTGTGTCATCAGCTCATGGTCAGATACCTCCCTAATAAATGCAAGGTATGAATCACAACCCTGACCAACAAGACGCTGGGCTCGCAACACTGAAATGTACTCCATGGTGGAGTCATGTATAGTACCCTCAAAAGTGAACTTGGGTAGATCTGGAATCTTGAAGACAACCGTCTTCCTAAAGCAATCAACAAGTGCATGATGAGCAGATAACCAATCCATGCCCAAAATCAAGTCGAACTCATCAAGCTGCAGAAGTAGATAATCTGCGATCATCTCGTGACCGCCAATCAGTACGGGCAAATGCCTGACTATCAGGGAAATGATAAACAACTGGCCACCTGGCCCTCGGATGTGATATGGGGAAGAGAGAGTCTATGCGACTCTACCTAAAGAAGCAAGTAGTCTCGAAGCAAGGAAAGAATGTGTCGCTGCAGTATCAATGAAACATGGAAAGCTCGATAAGAGCAGTCAGTATGGATGCTAGCTGATCAGCCGTCTCCTGACCTGGTCGGGATGCCATGGCTCTGCATGAGAACCATAATTGGTCATAAAAGCACCATTTGGAGATACTTATAGTATATGCTTTTTCTCTTCTTGGGATATGATATGAAAACTAATGAAATTGGTGACATCTGTGATGCTTGAATTTGAAGGTCATATTTCCCTAATCGGACTCACAACAAGTCGGAAGACTGTCGCTATCCGAGAACTTAATGCAATCGGAATTTAAATACCGCGAATGTGCGTATCAGGGTACCACTGCTTTGATACCAAATTGTGAACCCCTTAGGATCCGGGTACCCATTTACACTACTTTCGTGGCATTTTATTCACATGAGATCACACAAGTCGCAGAAAAACAGGGAAAAATTTTCACGCGGTTATATTTCCACATGACATTCATATCCACAAACATAGCCACAAGGATATAGAGACAAATGTCACCAAAATTTTCATTTCATTAATTTCCGTATAATTTTACAACATGTACAATGTCTGCTAGTACATATAATATCCCAAAAATAATCTGACTTAACAGAAGAGAAGCATTATACATAATCAACCAACCAAAAACTGAGATAAAATAAACCATACCGTCTGGTGTATACCATGTCTCCTGGAAACATGAACACCTACTGATCAACAGGCCTCTTGCCTGCCATGCGTGCAAGGAAGAAGAGGAGTCACAAACGTGAATACAAACCTGTAGTTTAAAATAAATAACAAGTAATTTAATGTGCAAAAGAGAGCAAGTAGATAGGTGGAACAAGTAAAATTTTCATCTACTTCCGTAAGTAAAAAGATTTTCAACTGTTGGCATGTAGTTAACCTGTTCACCCCTTTTTTTTTCTTCCCATATATATATGTATATAAAGTTTAGATGACAATCCCTAACATATAATAATTTCCTGTGTTTTAAGGATCATGATTTTGGGTCTTGGAGTTCATATTGTGGAACTTGATAGCACATGTAAATGATAATTTCTTGTCATTGAGATTATGTCATGGTTTTCGATGATAGATTGATATGATGATGGTGGATTTGATCCTTGATTCTATTTACTCCTTTTAAGTTAGTGGATAGTATGTGGTCTTGGTCTGCGTGTAACCTCACACTATGACTCTAAGGTACTAAAAGTACCTTAGGGTTGGGGGGCCTCCGTAGGCATGCGGTGTTGTGTAATGCATCCTAACTAAGTTCCCAACACGTCCACTAACTTATAAGGATTTCGAATCAGATTAAAGTCACTTCTAATCATTTCAATTTTGATTGTAATTTCCTCCAAACCTTTAGGGTGCGTTTGGTTGGGGGGTTACCCCCCACTTTGGGTGGGTTACCCCCCAAAACCCATACACCCAACCCACTAGTGGGGCCCACTCTCTTTCCAACCAAAAAAATATATTATACCATCATATCATCTAAAAATCATAAAATACTCAACTTCTACTCACTATTCCAAACTTTAATACAATAACATCACAACAACCACCCACTTTTTCAAATTTCAATACAATCATACCATAATAACTACCAACTTTTTCAAATTCCAATACAATCACATCACACAAACCCTCCCAACCCTTAACCCACCAACCAAACACACGAACACAAAACCGAGTTATCCACCCCTGGATAACCCACAAACCAAACATACCTAAGGATCACCATGACTGGCACTAATAAATTATTATTCTGATTCGTACTCAATTATAGAGGATTCGCTAAATTGCATATCCATTTTACCTTACCTTGTGTAATTAACTTTTATAGACCAAGGACCCATTAGTTTATCTTTATTATTTATTGCAGTAGTTCTTAGATCCAATGAACTATTGATGATCGATGTTTTAGGATGATTGATGCTTTTGTAGCAAGATCACTATAGTCAACTCAATTGTGATTGGACTCAACACTAGCTAGGCTTAGTTATGATTGATTTTATTTCTTTATCAATCTCAACTATGCTTCATTCCAAATTTTGTGCTTTCTTCCTTTGAAGTTTTAGATCAATAGATTTGTTGGACATTCCCAACTAAGACTTATTAATTGGACTAAAACAATTACCATGACTCTTATCTTAATCTAGTTGGTGGCTGTGTCAAATTAAGTTCATGATGTTTTCTGAATTTTTTATTTAATCAATGACATTTGGTCAATGACAACATGCCCATGATTTAGTGATACTTATCATTATTACCATTGTACCTATAACTGGTTATTTTTGAAATAATTTCATAGGTTACAAATCTTTATAGTTAGTTATTCATCATCCAAAGTTAATCATATAAAGAGAATTAAAGTACTCTTAGAACATTTTGTTTTAACATGTATAACCAAAATAATAAGAACTCAGTTATATTACCCAAGGTAAATTTTTCAAGACATGTTACTGTCCATAGATCCAACGTTGTCCAAATAACCATTCATTTCAGGTTCTGGAAAATAATATAACAATGTGCAAAATGTGATGGATTAAAAGTTGCTGTTGTGTGATGTAGGATTTAACACCATTACTCACGAGTGATTTAGGTGTCTATCACTTTTCAATGAATCACATCAACTAGTGACACCATCCTTATAATCCATACAACTACAACCATAATTATTTTTTTTTCAAATTTATCTAGTCTGTCATGAATTTCAACTCATGTTTGTGAATAATTTATAACAATAACTATGGTACTTAGCATATATTTATTTACAATCAACTGTATGGCCAAACATTGTTACTAAACCTTAAGTAGTTTAAATTTTATTATATATATGCTTTTGATAGTCTATTTTAACTCATGCTGGAGGAGAGTTAATGAAATTATAATAACAGTAACTCATATTCCTCTTAAAGAAATGAATGTAACTATCCATTTAATATTTGTTATATGAAACTTTTTAAATCTGTATCCTACTCATCTACCCAAAACCACCTCTCTTAACAATTGAGGTTCCCAGAATAAGATTTAACTAGCAGATCAGTTGAAGCTATCAACAAAATGGATCCTCCGATTTCATCATTAATGCAATTAAAAGTGTATGTATGATAGCAATGTTCGAAACATATAGGACATCAATTATGGAATTAAGTTTGTGTGTAGAGTGCATGCCTGGCAACAAGAAGAAGTAAAGATTGTACCTAATAGGATCAAATTGACATGCAAGCAGTGCTAAACTAAATAAGATCTAAAATTTATAGTTCCAAGTTTATTTTATGAGCAGAACCCAAATTTCCAGCAACATATTGCTCCATAAAAGAGGATCAATAAATGTTCAAAAAGTGTAGAAACTTCATATATGGCAGCAAGAATGAAGGGGATGATTGTGCATGTATGGCAGCAAAGAAGGGGTAGGGGTTGTACCTAAGAATTTGCCCAAAATTGGAGGAGAACAAAGCTTGATTTGGTCTTGCATGTAGCAGATATGGTTGTTTTGAAGCTCCAGCACCTCCAGATCTTCTTGATGTTTGATCTCTAGAAGTAGCAAAGGTTGGGAGGGGATGTACCTTTGAATCCCAAAATAAATTGAGATTAATAGCTTGCATGCAGTCAGGGAAAAGAGGGCTGCAATTGGATGTCTTCCAAGAGGAGGAGGAGCTCCTGCAGCTTCGGCTACTGGAAATGCAACAACAGTGGGCTGGAATAACAAAGGGAGTGGTTGAATGGTTGCTGGAGTAGCAATCTTTGTAGCAACTTATAACCACCAACCTATGGAACAGTTGAAAAAGAGCTCCAGGAGAAAAATCCAGCAGCTGGAATTGGTTCTAGCTTTTGAAATGGAAGAAATTTAGGCTACGTTTGGCTGAAATTTTGGGAAAGAGAGAAAGAGAAAAGGGAAAGAAAAGTGAGAGGGGAGAATCACGTTGGAATGGGCTTATATAGGGATAGGAGGGAAGATGTTCTAGAATAAGACAAAAGAGGGAGCTTCCATGAAGCTTCCTCTTTTCCCCTTATATATATTTTTTACAATTTATGACATCATCCTCATAACATCATCCATGATGTCAAAAACTTGTATTATATATATTAATTCTAATTTAATTATATATATATATATATGTACAACAGTTGTTTTGAAAGGAGACAGACAACGGTCTGTTTTATTTTTTATTTTTTTTAACAAAAAAATCTCTTTATTTGAAATACTTAAAGTTGACCGTAATCACGCATAGATTGTCTGATTTCGATGCACAATATCTTGTATTGACCGTCTCGGAACGACGATCAAAATGAGTATAATATTGATATACTTTCGGTCGGGTTTGGATGCCCAAAATTTCTTAGATACAGTTTCGGTTTGGGGTTAAATTTTGTAAATTAAAAATGTCAAACGATCTCCGATTGATGAACGGTCAGTTCCGTTGATCTTGTTTCGTCGAATCGGATCTAATGACGGTCTCGGTTCGTTTTGCGGTTTCCGAATCTCCGTTGCGGCTTTTTCACAGCATGCATTACGATGCGGTCGATTTTTGGTCGTTCTCGCCCGAACGACATTTGATTCATGATCAATTGGTCATTTTAGGTTAGTTGATATTGTCCGATAACTTTATTGGGTTAATCGGATCCAAATCGGATCGGGTCCGGGTTTATGTAGATTCCGGATGTTACAATTTTTTAGCTCTTATATGCATCCTTAGTTGATCACATGATCGTCTTTCTATTTTAAGACCACCATGGCACCTTCTTCTACCGAGATAAAGCCCTTGGCCACGAATATTATGGCACAAGGCACTACTATCAAACTCAAGGGCACAGAAAATTACGTGCTCTGGTCTCGATCTTTTATGGTGTTCATTGGTTGTCAGAGGAAACTCTACATTTTGACTAAAGATCCTTTATATGAAAATGACAAAGAGTACGACAACTGGCAGACTGACACCTATTTGGTTATCAACTGGATGACCAACAGTGTTGAGGCTCATATTGCATCAAATCTTCTTTACAAAAATACAACCAAGGAAATGTGGGAGGATCTTGAGCAAACATACTCCCAGAAGAAGACGAAGTCACGCCTTGCAGATATTTACAGGCGAATCTGGTCGGCATCTCAGGGTGATTCCACCCTCATCGAGTACTACAGGCATCTATCCAGTCTGTATGAGGAGCTTGCAATATTTCATCCCTCATGTTGCATCAAACAGATACAAGAGCGTTCTGACTGGCAGGTATACCGCTTCCTTGATGGCCTGCATTCTAGGTACCATGCAGGAAAGGAGCAATTTTTTATATCAGACACACTGCCAACAATGAAGGCCATCTTTGGCCGACTTGAGGAGCTCGAGACATCCGCTGCCCCACCTCCTGTCTTACCTTCAACGGAGAACTTTGCACACATCGCCTCATCTGAGCGAGGAGGCAGATACGGCTTGCAAGGAGGACGCGGCGATCTAAGTCGTGGTCGTGGACGAGAATCTGGACGAGGCCGTGACTTTGGTCGTGGGCGAGACTCTACTGCTCCATGCACTCACTGCGGTAGGTGGAACCACCCGACTGAACGATGCTGGCAGAAGTTTGGCGTACCTTCTTATCACGCCAATAATGCTTATGAGGATGCCTATGATGTGGAAGAAGCATTGCCTACCTCCAGTGGCAAGACTGTTCATCTTAATGATGCAGATTACTCCCGCCTAATGCAGATCCTTCAGACTTCAGGGCCTACCACCACTAGTAACACTACAACTGCTGCTCTGGCCACTCCTTCAGGTACAATAGCCAACTCTGCTATCACTCCTACTCCAGCTTGGATTATTGATTCCAGCGCCTCTACTCATCTCACTGGAGAAGGTAGTCTACTCACCTCTTCCATACCATCTACCTCTGTGAAGTCAGTTTGAGTCGCTAATGGGACTCAATCACAGATTACTACTGTCGGAACTACGGAATTCTCTTCCAAGCTTCGACTTCCGGGGGTTCACTGTGCTCCTTATTTTCCTCTTAGCTTGTTGTAAGTTCACAATCTTTGTGTTGAGCTTCATTGTCGTGTTATATTTGATGAATCTTGTTGTTATTTTCAGGATATTCGGACGAGGCAGATTTTTGGTAGGGGTCATGAGAAGAACAACTTATATTACCTTGACATACCCTCAGACTCCAATTTTGTTGGTGTTGCATCTATCTCCGAAGATCCGCTCTTATGGCATATGCGCCTTGGACATCCCTCTGCCAAGGCCATCTCCATGATGTTTCCTGAACTCTCTGCTCTGAAGCCCTTTCAGTGCGAGGCATGTGAGTTCGGAAAACACCATCGAACTTCGTTTCATGTTCGTATCGAGTCTCGTAGTACTGCTGCTTTTCATCTTGTTCACTGTGATGTTTGGGGACCTTGTCCAATCCGCACATTAAGTGGTCATCGCTACTTTATACTTTTTGTTGATGATTACAGTCGATCTTCTTGGGTCTATCTAATAAAGGAGCGTTCGGAGATTAATCAAATTGTCAGAAATTTCTTACAATATGTTAAAACTTACTTTTCTAGCATTGTTAAGATCATTCATACCGACAATGATCTTGAGTTAACCCAACATGACTTGACCCCTTTCTTTGCATCCCAGGGAACTGTTCACCAAACATCATGTCCATATACCTCACAACAGAATGACATAACTGAGAGGAAACTCTGACACTTGCTAAATGTTGACAGATCTCTTCTTAGTCAAATGAGTGTTCCTAAACAATACTGGGGAGATGCTATCCTTACTGCAGTGTATCTCATCAACCGCGTTCCTTCATCAGTTCTCAAAGGGGCAACTCTATTTTCCTTACTTTATCCTATCGAGTCTTCTCTTCCTATACCTCTGCGAATTTTTGGTTGTATTGCCTTTGTTCATAACTTTCACGCAACTGGCAAATTATCCTCTCGTGCCATCAAATGCGTCTTTCTTGGGTACTCGCGTACCCAGAAAGGCTATCGCTGCTATGATCCTGTTGGACGGCGATACTATGTATCTGCTGATGTCACCTTCTTTGAGCAAACAAGTTATTTCACACAGATTGTATGTGACATTCCTCTGGACCTCCCTCCTCCACCAATCGTCTATACTCGTCAGTGTACCTCTATACCTTCTACACCAGTGTATGTACCTTTACCTGTCCCTTTTATACAGGATGATATGACCACTTCGAGTGCTCCCACCACTGTTGTCCCGGATGTACCTGGGGAGCTTCCTATAGCTCTACGCAAGCAAAAAAAGGAAATGTACGTATCACCCCGTGTCACATTTTACTTCTACAGATGGTTTATCTAGCTGTGACAAGAGATTTACAGATGCTCTTAATGCTATTACCATTCCAAGAGATCATTTCAGTGCAATGCAAGATCAAGGTTGGCGACAGGCCATGGATGAGGAGATGGATGCACTTACCTCCTGGAGTACGTGGGATCTTGTGCCATGCCCCTCGGGAGTTCGCTCTGTGGCTTGTCGATGAATCTTCATGACCAAACAGTCGCCTAATGGTTCTATTGATAGTTTGAAAGCTAGATTTGTTGCCAAAGGTTTCACACAAACCTTTGGAGTTGATTATTTTGAGACCTTCTTGCCTGTTACCAGAATGGGGTCGTTACGTACCATTCTCTCTATTGCCGCCAACAAGGCTTGGCCCATTTATCAACTTGATGTGAAGAACGCCTTTCTTTATGGTGATCTTGAGGAGGAGGTCTACATCATGTAACCGCCAGGGTATGTAGTTGAGGGGGAGCATGTATGTCGACTACTCAAGGCCATTTATGACCTGAAGCAGAGCCCAAGGGCATGGTTTGACAGGCTCACTACGGAGATCAACACACTTGGTTTTCAGAGGACAACATCTGACTACTCTGTCTTTGTTAGACGACGGTCTAATGGCACGATCATCCTTGTTGTTTATGTTGATGATATGGTTATCACATAAGATGATGTAGATGGTATTCAGGAGACCAAGGCCTTCCTCCAGAAGGTCTTTGTCACGAAAGATCTCAGTCAACTTCATTATTTTCTTGGCATCGAAGTAATACGCACTACGGAGGGGCTCCATCTTTCACAGAGAAAGTATTGCCTCGATATTCTGACTGTGGCAGGACTTCTTGGATGCAAGCCATCTGGCATCCCTGCAGAAATGAGAAAATATTCAGCATCTATTGATCCGGTATTTGAGGATGCAACACGATACAGACGCTTAGTGGGAAAATTACTCTATCTCACTGTTACTAGATCAGACATATCGTATGTTGTGAGCAGAGCCAGTCAATATATGGAGAAGCCTCTTTACAGTCACTGGCAGGATCTTCTTTTGATCCTTCGATATTTGAATGAATCTCCCGGACGTGGACTTTTCTATGGGGTGAATGGACACACTAATATCTCCGCCTATACAGATTCTGACTATGCTAGCTCTCCTGAGGACCGCCGATCCATTACAGGATACGCTATGTTTGTTGGGGATAACCTTGTCACTTGGCGAAGCAAGAAGCAGACAGTGGTATCCAGATCTAGTGCAGAAGCAGAATACAGGGCAATGGCTCAGGCTACATGTGAGATCACATGGCTTGTTTGAACTTGGCATGTCAGTCGCCACTCCTGTACCCTTATACCGCGACAACAAGTCTGCCACGTACATCGCCACCAATCCAGTTTTCCATGAGCGGACAAAACACATTGAAGTTGATTCCCATTTTATTCGTGATGCAGTACAAGAAGGACGAATAAGCACTCCACACATCACCACTAAACTTCAACTTGCAGACATCCTCACAAAGGCTCTTCCAAGGAAGCGCCTAATGTACTTAGTATCCATGTTGGGCATGATCGCTAAATATGCTCCAACTTGAGGGGGAGTGTTAGAATTATTATATTACAATTATATTTGTAACCTTTCGGGTTCTGTAACCCTTAACCCTTCGGGTTCCGTAACCTTTAGCCCTTCGGGTTCCGTAACCCCTCAGGGGTATTTACGTATTTTTCCTCTTGTACTCTCTAGGGTTTTCTCTCTATATAAGAGACCCTAACCCTGTGGAATGATATTCCATTCTGTCTCTCTTCTCCAGAATATATTTACCATATTTTTACATTTTATGAAATAAATACATTTAATAAATTTAATAAATTTACATCATGTATAAGCCATCCGATATATATATACACACACACAAGCTAATCAATTAAATATTTTGCTATTATCCTTATTCAATGTGTATCCGATTCTCTATCTGTCCATATCTCTACTTGTATTTAAAATAGATAAAAATATGTTGAGACTTGTCTTTGTGCCAGTATCTGGCTATTTGCATCCCTATTCACATAACATCATGTTAATGCCAACATTTTACATGGCGAAAAATAAAAGCAACTTCGATGATATGATAGTGCAAAGTTATTGTTTCATATTTTCAAGATCCAGTAACAGAAATGGTTCAACTAATGTGTGAGAAAAATGGAAACAAAAAAAGGAAAAAAAGAAAGAGAAATTGGAAAGAAAGAATTAGAATAGAGAGAGAGAGAGAGAAAGGAGGAAAGAGGATTCAGAAAAAGAGAGAAAAGAATGAAGAATTTTGGAAAAAAAGAAAGGAAAAATTGAAAAAAGAAAGAAAGAGGACATGGAAAAGTAAAGGAAACAGAGAGATGAAGGAAGTTTTTTATGTCAATTTAAAGAGGCGAATTTGGTAGCTGATAATGTGTCATAAAAGGTTTCTTTGTAGGCTAATGTTATAACTGGGAAAGCTGAAAACCCCCTTAGGTTTTTTACCATTATAAATGGAATATCTCATACTTTATCCCAGTTCAGATTGAAATGATCACATGTGCCTTGGGACATCTTTTTCTCTTTTTATCTGGATCCTGAGGTCTAACTATATTGGTTTAATTATTCATTTTCTGCCATGAAGATCTTATTATCTCTTTATTGGTATTTAAGTTCAAGGGCTTTGTGGCATTGGCTACAGGGATGCTGCCTTTTCTTGTAAGGCATGTATTTACTTATTTTTATTTTGGCAAAGTCTGACTACGTCATCGGAAGATTTAGAAGGGAACGAATGAAACTTAAATGCATGCACGAGAGATAAGTTCATTTTCTATATTGTGGCATGCTAGTTTTTTTTATTACTTATGTAATTGTTTGAATTTTGTTTTTGTTGGAATTATATTGAGAGGCAGGGAACTCTTCAATTGGTCATTCTGAGGAAGAATATCTTTGTGCTATGTCCATGGCAAGATTATTTGGAGGTTCTCATACTACTATACTGTTTACACAAAAATATCTTTTCCTCGTACATTTTTGTTGGTTTTGCAGTTAAGTTGTGCTTTATTCGCCATAAAATGTAGGAAATTGATAGTATTATGGTAAATGGCTTGGTGAGATTTTTGGAAGTGTGAGTATCATTTAATATATATACATAAAGTTAATTGTTCTCTATATTGTTGACAGTTACAGTTTTAATTCTATGCTTGCAATTATGTTCTGTTTAAAATTTATCGTCTTTGGTTCTTTTTACAGGGAATTTTTAAGAGAAGAAATGGTGTGAGCCCAAGACGGGGCATTCACAACATGATTATATTAAAAACTATGGAAGTTATAAGGAGAAGTCTTAAATGGAGACTTTACAAACATGATTACATATTCCACTCAAAAACACTTTTGCTTTAAGATTATCCCTTTACATGTTATACCCGAATCACCCAAAAAACATGCGGCCGCAAGATCTCGTCCTAGAATGCATACCAAATAGAGGTCTAAAAGCTTAGAATCCTCAAGAAATCCAACTAGTTAGTCCCAAATTTCTATAACCCCCTATGAACCCCGCGTTAGAGAATAATATGCATTTTAGGTCCTTCGAAGCATCTAAACATCTTGGGGACAAAATATTATTGTCACGCATGTTCATAGATATATTTATCTTTCACTCATTTGAGTATTTCTATTTCATCTGTCTATAGTATGTAATTTGCCCACCAGGGTTCCTCCTCTCTATATAAGACAAACCAAGGACTTCATGATAAACAAGTTTTTATTTTCTTTCCACATGGTATTAGAGCGATGGTCCTAGACTGGTGCCTTGTACCCTAATCCATCCCCTACTCGTCGACCCTCCTTCCCCGCTCGTGTGTGACCACCACTACCACTAGCTATACACATGCACTGCATAGCCCCCACCCCCAGAAAGCCCCCCCTAGAGGCCCCAGTAATGTTGCGGCACCTCGAGCGGCCCTAACTGCACCATCGTGTCACCACCGACACCGACGACAGTCCCTAGCGGTGGTTCACAATTTTTCCTAGGGCTCTGTAGTGACGTGAGTAATTTTTCTGCATCCGAGGACCATGAGAGGCCTGCGTTTGATCCGAAAAAGGTGATTTTATACTGATAAATCACCCTACTAGCCATAGCGCGGACTCGTATTTGAGGGGAATGGTTGTGGTACAAGTTTGCACTTACCAATTTCCATATGCTTGTGTAGACATCTTCAGATTTGTCAACAACTCCATCCAAGTTCTCTCCTGGCCTCTTTATCATCATGTCCGAAATTAAGAGTGACTTCTCCTTTTTCAGTGTCTTCAAGGGCCCAACGCCCATCGTGAAGATGAATGTGATCAATTATGATTTATGGATCACGTAGTTCATGAACTTGATGCAGTGCAATAACAAGGAACACATTTTGACCAATCTAGAGTCAACTGACAAGAATGGGACTAATACTTCCTAGAATTAGGATGACTCGTACGTGCATGTGGGGCTCTCTAGGACTCTGACAGCAAAGATAGCAAATGATATTTTACATCAGCCTTCTGCTAAGGTTATGTGAGATATTCTTGCCACCACCTATGATCAGGTGAAGAATGTGACCAAGATTTTCCAGCCACAATATGAAATTTTTATGACCAGGTAGACTGGTCATCCTCTGTACTTCTAATCTTCATTTCAGAGCATGTTCAAGAAGTTACACAGCGTCATGTGTATGTACACATCTATATAGCAACAAATGACGTACTTTTACATCGCTATGGTTGGAGTTTTTCTGGTGGCTTTCGACACTTAATATGATGCAACACACTCCCAGCTTCTCAAGGGTGCATTTATACCTATGATAAAGCAGCCTTACAACTGCCTTAGCAGGATCACATTCCCATTTAGTGGCACCACTTAGACCTCTTTTCTATGGTCGCATTAAATCTCAGTTCAAAGGGCATGATGCATGTGGCAGAGACGGACGTCAACGTGAACCATGAACTTACTATTATTGGCTTGATCATCTAGATGAAACCTACTACCTGAAACATGACTACCTCACAACTACTTGTGTGGCCGAGAAGGTTGAGCTTACTACCACTTATGTGCCTACCACTTATCAGAAGTTGGAAGATATTCTCTCGTCTGAGGGAGATCATGACTTATTTTGTCACCACTACTGGTGCTCCTACATGACCTTGTAACAATCGTGCCATAGCCAGATCCTCTTCTAGCACCTTAGCTATAACTTATGCCTTTACTAATTGTCACAAGGCAAACATGATAGAGTGGATAATGAATTATGATGCATCCATCATTTGTGCAGTGATAGAGCTCGGTTTTGTCATACAGATCAGTACATCTAGGAAGAATAGTTATCACTTCAGATGGGCTCATTCCTCTACTATAGGAAATGGGGGGTCTATTTGACACCATCTATGCATTTGCAAATGTGCTTCATGCACCTGATTTTTCATATGATTTTTTTCTATTAGTCAGATCACTAAGGATTTACATTTTTCATTCCATATTTTAGTCCTCTTCTCTTGTATTTCATGACATACATGTGGCCAGGGTAATTGGATGTGATCGTGAGCAAGGGGGTCTCTACAGACTCGTCCAATCTCCACATGATGGTGTTTTCCATTCCCACTGGATCAGTCTCTCCATACACGTGGCATCTTTGATTTGACCACCTTCCTCTACAAAAGTTGTATTATATCCTTCCACAGATCTCTTCTCAGTCCACCTTTTAGTGTAATGCGTATCAACTTGGAAAGCATTACCGGTTTAGTTTTCCCGTTCATTAGAGTCGTAGTAGTAGTACTTAAACATGTTCATTTTGATATTTGGAGTCTAAATAGTGTTCTTGACCATCATGGGCACACATTCTATCTTATAGCGATTAATGATTTTTCTAGGTTACCATGGGTTTTACTTTCGAAAAACAAGTCTGAGGATGTATCTGTTTTCAATCTTAAAAAATATTTTATTGCTATTGTCAAGTATGTTTGCGCTGACAATGCCTTGGAGTTATGAATTTTACATGTTTCTCAATTCATGGATCAACCTAGACAAGCACATACGGATGCAATCCATATTGTTGGAGAACGATGCTCTATGGTGAAGGATGACTCTACTGCACAAACCACTGTTGCTCTATCAAGTCCGAGAGCTTCTGGAACCATGCTCTTGGACTCTACTTAAGGCCATAAATAGCCTTGTATAGCCTACACACCTTCTGACACTCCCCCTCAACAGCAAACCCATGTGGTTGCTGCATGTGTAGATCACCATAGAGGAAGGCATTCATCACATCAAGCTGATACATGGGCCAATCTCATGTCACAGCAATTTAAAGTAGAATACTCAGAGTAGACTACCTGGCCACTAGAGAGAAGGTATCCTGATAGTCCACCCCATATTTCTGGGTGAACCCACGTGCCACAAGTCTTGCCTTATAGCGATCCACACAGCCATCCGCACGGTGTTTCACAGTAAACACCCATTTATGTGCTATTTTCCTACAATGATTCATACAGAGATATATATCCAAACCCATCGTTACAATATATGTTATCAAAACAAACCTGGGGCTTCGTGGATGTTGGGCGATGACTATGAGAAGAAGCAGCCTGACGATTGTAGAATTAAGATAAAGATGGAACAAGCGGTGCACGGGACTGGTTAGTAGGAGGGGGTAGAGTAGGGGGCAGAGGTGGTGGTGGTGGTGGTGGAGGTGAAGGTAGAGGAGTTGGTGGAGGTGGTACAATAAGCACGGGAGGAGGTGGTATGTAGACTTCATCATCTGAGTTCGATAAAACCAACCTATCACCTGTAGGAGAGAAGTACATCGCAGACTCAAAAAAATGTGACATCATCACTGATATAGTATTTTCTGCGCAAAGGATCATAACACCGATATCCCTTCTGACTCATGGAGTATCCAACAAATACACATTTGATAGCTCTAGGAGAGAGCTTGTCAAGACCAGGAGTTAACTGGTGAATAAAAGCAATAGATCCGAACACACGAGTGAGTGAGAATAACTCCTTCTCAGGGAAAGCTATGGAGAAAGGAATTTTCTCACCCAAGACCAGTGGCGGCATATGATTCACCAAATAGCATGCTGTGAGAATTGCATCACCCCAAAATGAATGTGGTGCACGACTTTGAATGAGAAGAGTCCGAGTGACATCAAGAAAATGGAGATGCTTTCTTTCAGCAATTTACCGAGAGGTGTAAGGACAAGATGTTTGATGAATAATCCCTCTAGATGAAAGAAAATGAGATAGATCATGAGTACAGAATTTCAACGCATTATAAGTTTGCACAAACTTCAAAAAGGTAAAGAAAACATTTTGTACTTCAGTAATAAAGGTTTTAATCACATCCCATGTTTCAGATTTATTTTTTAAAAGAAAACCCATGATAATTGTGAAAAATCATCAACAGCCACAAGATAAAATCTGTCCCTGGTGATCAGGCACACGACTCGGACCCCAGATGCCAACATGAAATAACTCAAAAAGGGAGCTACTGCTCTGACTCTGATGACTAGGAAAGGCAAACCGATGATTTCCCAACTGACAAGCTTTGCACTGAAAGGAAGAACTAGGTGAATTCTACAACAGCATATGACGCATTTTTTGAAGAGGAAGATGACCAAACCGGAGGTGCCAAGTGAACAGAGAGACTGATCCAAACGAATGAGAAGATATGTCTGCATATGGAGTTCGAACCAAGCAATAAAGACCACCCTGCTCATGGCCACACCAAATCACTTTGCCTGTAAGAATGCCCTGAAAAATAAGAGACGATGGGTCAAAAATAGCTCGACAGTGCAAATCCTTTGTAATCAGACTAATAGAAAGCACATTCATAGAGAAATCTGGAGCATGTAGCACATTCTGCAGACGCATCGAAGGCGTCACAGTGATCTTCCCCTGACTTATGATCGGGGAATGTGTCCCATCAGCTATCACAATTGTTCTCCCTGGAGGAACCTATTTGTATGACGTAAGCTGATGTCTGTCTCCACATACATGATGCCTTGCACTGGAGTCCATAATCCACTTTGTAGTGTCATATCCATGACAAGATGTAAAAGTATAAGTTACCTGAGGTGCTGGTTGTTGCAAAGGTACTGGCAAAAGCTGAGGCTGCCACATCTGAATGATCTCCTGAAGATGGTGAAGCGGAAGGAGGTATAATATCCCTCAGTCTGGCTACGAGGTGATCAAACCTCTATTCTAGAGTAGAAGCGCCAGGAGACTCAATCTACTCTGCAATGCGGGCTGATATTAGGAACCCATGCTTGGAATAGCATGTCTCTTCAATATAACCTGGGTGATGACAGAAAGTACAGGGCTGACAAGTGCGACCTCCTCTTCCACGAGGTCCGCATCCACGAAAAGTAGAATGGCCTCCTCTTCTTCGAGAGGCTGCCATGGCCGAGGAAGTCCTATTAGAGGTTGTGGAAGAAATAGTAGGCCTTCTGAGCCTGCGGAACGCTTCCTCTATGGGGGGAATAGTGGCATCCGCTAGAATCTGAGAGCGAGCAGCATCATATTTAGGTTCAAGGGCTGCTAGGAACACCCCCTACCATGGTAGCATTCCTATATTCCTTTTGTTGCTCTGGAGTTGCCGTTAGAGGCATGAAACTGTGGAGCTTCTCAAACCTCCCATGCAAAGATGTATACAATGAATGCTGAGGACGTATGTTCTGCTTGATAGTGAATATGTCATGCTGGATTTGGAGAATCTTTGTCTCATTCCTCTCTTGAAAATATGTTGCCGCGAGGATATCCCACATCGCCTTAGCAGTAGGCTGATGTAGCACATCATTGGAGATCTCGATCGTCAATGTATCAGAGTGCCAAATTTTGGCATAAACGTCATCTGCCTCCCACGAGGCATTACCCCAGTCTTCTCCACCAGCTCCTCCTTGGTAAGAATATGCTTCTTACCATTTGACTTCATAAGGCTCATGAACTGCATAGCCCAGAGCTCATAATTTGTCCCGTTCATTTTGACAATAGGTGTTGGACCTCTGAATACGCCTGTGATGGGTACATCAACTTTGTTCTCAGATATATTGCTGGATGGAGAAAACTAGGGATTTGTAGACCAATGATTGAATGTCTACACAAACATATGTGGATTTGAGTGCATATGTAGACTTACGCACCCAAATCCATCATTCAAACGAAGAGACCGACTCGCAAGAGGCGAAGGTGGCACACGCAAGACAGCAGCGCATGCACGCACAGAAGACGGCGCACGCACATACTAGACGACGACGTACACATGCATAGGAGGTGGCTCACGCATACGCAGGAGGTGGCGCACACGCACAGAGGCGACAGTGCACGTGCAGGCGACGGTGCATGCGCACTGGCAATGTCGCACAGGTGGCTACGACAGTGGGGAGAAAAGGTTGCATGCACGGGTGGCGGCGTGGGGCAAGGGCTGCAACGCACGGAGGAGAAGGCTGGAAAGTAGGGTTAAGGTTTAGGGTTAGAGAGCTCCGGTCTAGGACCGACGCTCTGATACCATGTTGGAGAAAAATAAGAGAATTGTTTATTCCTGTATCCTTAGTCTCTCTTATATAGGGGAGAGACCTATGGGTAAATTACATAAGATAGACATAAAGAAATAAAATAACTGGAAAGATACACGTGAATGCAGGAATATCTCAACACATATGATTCTGAGGTATCTAAAGACCTCACCCAACACTGGTGTTCTATTTAACAGAGGCACATCCCTTGCCATGATAGCTCGTGTAGATGTAGATTATGCGGGGTGTCTCAAGAACAGGAAGTCTACCTCTGGCTTTACAGTGTTCATGGAGTTCCTTGGTGTCATGGAAAAGCAAAAAGTGAACAGTGGTCGCTAGATCCAGTACAGAAGCAGAGTAAAGAGCCATGGCATAAGGCTAGTATAAAAATGATGTGGGTTAGAAAACGTCTCCTGATAGTCCACCCCATATGTTTGGGTGAACCCACGAGCAACCAACCTGGCTTTGTATCTATCAACCGTACCATCAGCCTGATGCTTAACAGTAAAGACCCATTTGCTGCCCACTATTGACGCACTTGGTGGAGGATGCACAATACTCCACGTACCACGCGACTGCAATGCCGCCATCTCCTCTTCCATAGTTAAATGCCACGGACTGCTCTGCAGTGCCTCCTGATATGACCGTGGGATGTCAACTGCCGATAACCCAACAAGAAACTGGCGAAAGTCCGGGGATAAACGCTCCAACAAAGCCTGAGATCCAAACTTTATCCCATATTTGGGATTCATCGTCCGCGCACGCTTGTGCCTTCGATGGGCAATAGGGATATCTAGGTCATCAACGGGAGTAGTGAAAGTACCATCAGTACCCTGTACATCCATCTGCGCATGCAAATCACCTGTGCCATCAGTAGAACTCAAATGATCAGTACATACCTCGGGCGTGCTGGATGATGGAGGAGGCACATGAGCAGAGGGTCGACGCTGATAGACCTGAGGATAAAAAGTAGTAGCTGGTGGTGGCGGTGGTGGTAGTGGAGTAGGCTGTGGTGGTGGTGGAGTAGGCTGTGGTGGTGGATTAGAGCATGGAACAGATGGAGGAGGAGGAGGCACATAGATATCGTCTCCTTCCTCTGAGTGAGTGAGTCTGTCACCTATAGGAGAAAAATACATACTGGACTCAAAGAAGGTGACATCTGCACTGACATAGTACCGTCGTCTAACTGGATCAAAACACCGATATCCTTTTTAGGTTTTGGAATAACCCACAAAAACACATTTGATAGCTCTGGGAGAGAGCTTGTCAAGACCAGGAGAAAAGCAATGAACAAATGCGACGGACCCAAAAACACGTTGTGTTAGGGAGAAAAGATCCTTCTCGGGAAACGCAGTCAAGAACGGAATCTTCTCCCCTAACACTGACGAAGGCATACGGTTAACAAGATAGCAGGCAGTTAGAACCGCATCCCCCCAATAGGAGTGAGGGGCACGACTCTGAATCAAAAGGGTTCTGGTAATATCCAATAAGTGACGATGTTTCCTTTCAGCCACCCCATTATGTTGGGAGGTATACGCACAAGACGTCTGATGCACAATCCCATGAGACATAAGGAATTTAGATAGTTGAATACTACACAATTCTAGAGCATTGTCAGACCGTATGAACTTCACTACAGCAGAGAAAATATTTTTTATTTCAATAATGAAAGACTGAATAACATGTCCAGCATCAGACTTATTTTTAAGCAGAAAGACCCAAGATAACCTAGAAAAGTCATCGACAACAACAAGATAAAACTTGTGCCCCTGAAGATCAGGGACACGACTGGGACCCCAAATATCAAAATGAAGTAACTCAAACAGACCATGATGACTTGGACCTAGACGACTCTGAAACGACGACCGGTGATGTTTTCTGAGCTGGCACGCCTAACATTGAAAAGTAGACTTGGGAGAAATCTGTGGAAGGATATGGACCATCTTTTGCAACAGAAGATGACCAAAGCGGAGATGCCATGTGTAAGGAGAGACAGATCCAGCACTCACATAAGAGACACCAGCATAAGGAGACTGCACCAGTCTATAGAGACCCCCTTGCTCACGGCCAGTTCCAATAACTCTGCCCGTTAGGATGTCCAGAAACACAAGAGCAGATGGGTCAAATATGGCACGACAATGTAAATCTTTAGTGATTTGACTAATCGACAATAAATTCATTGAAAAATTGGGAGCATGAAGAACATTCTGAAGCCGTATCGCAGGGGTCAACTGCACCTCCCCCTGACCAGTAATGGGAGAGTGTGTCCCGTCAGCTATCACCACAGAGCGTCCTGTATGAGTTGCATTGAACCCATCCAATTGCTTTTTATCACCACATAAATGGTGAGATGCTCCAGAATCCATGATCCATTCTGATAGATCTGCACTGTAACAACTAGTAAGAGCATATGCTGTACCTGACGTGGATGTTGATGCTGAACCGGCTATCTCCGAAGAGCCTGAAGTACTTGCTGGCCCCTGATCAGGCATGATCTCTCTAAGTCGCGCCACTAACTCCTCAAACCTCTGATCTGGGACATGGGAAGGACCCCCTTCCTGCTGAGTCTGCTCCGCCACACGTGTTGTAGTAGTAGGAAATCCATGCTTAGAATAGCATGTTTCCTCAGTGTGACCAGTCCTACGACAGTAAGTGCACGGCTGTCGAGGAGGTCTGTTACCTCCTCCTCTGCCACGACCACCTCTACCTCGAAACTGTGGATATCCTCCCCTGCCACGAGACGCTGCCATGGCTGAGGGCGTCTGAGCTCCACCATGAGATATAGAGAGTCTACTCAACCGGCGATAGGCCTCTTCCATAGGAGGTATGGTGGCATCTGTAAGAATCTGCGCTCTGGCGGCATCATACTCCTGATCAAGGGCTGCTAGAAATACTCCTGTCATCACTGAGTCCTTGTATGCCTTTAGCTGTTCTGGTGTGTCTGTCAACGGAATGTACCCGTGTAGCTTCTCAAACATACCCCTCAGAGAGGTGTACAAGGTATGAAGAGGACGCCCGTTCTGCTTCGAGGTGAAAATGTCATGCTGGAGTTGTAAGATCTTGGACTCATTCTTCGTCGGAGAATAAGTGGCAGCTAAGATATCCCACATGGCCTTCGCAGTGGGTTGACTCAGAATGTCGTTGGCTATCTCCATGGATACAGTACCCGATAACCATACACGTGCATAGGCATCATCAGCCTCCCATGAGGCGTTAACCCCAGTCTTGTCAACAGGTTCCTCTTGCGTCAGGATATGTTTCTTGCCATTGCATTGCATAAGCCTCATGAACTGCATGGCCCACAGTTCATAGTTCGTGCCGTCTATTTTCACAACGGGTGCTGGACCTTTAAAGGCACCCAGAGACGGAAGATCAACCTTGTTGTCTGACATGATGACAACAATATTCTGCAACTGGGGTTACACGACTAGACTGTGATGTCTACGTGAACATCTATGAAGGTCGTTGTGGACGTAGACTCAAACCACAACGCCCTCCTTACCTTGAGAGTTCCTCTGACTAGTTCCTCTACTGTGAACCAGTGGGACTACAACCCAAACACGTGCACCCCACGCGCGTGTATGGCTCGCGCAGACGGAAGATGCCGCGCATTGAAGATCACGCGCGCGCAAACCAGGGCAAGGAAGCAGGCACAGGAGTCACTGCCTGTGCACAGGACGCGCGCGGCGCTAGGGCAAGGACGCAAACCAGGGGGCCTCGTGCAGAGGGGCTCACGCACAAGGGGGCGCGGTGCGCAGGAGAGGCGCAAGGGGGTGGGCGCGGTGTTAAGCACGCGCAGGCGCAAGGGGGCGGGCGCCTGACGATGCGCGAGAGCCTGAGGCACGCCGCCGCCGCGACCTCAGAAGATGCGTGTCCGTACACGCGGTGGAAGAGGCGGCGGTGCCGATCGGAGGAGAGAGAAGAGAGGCCGACGGGTGGGGTAGGGTAGGGTTAGGGTTTCGAGAACTCCGGTCTAGGACCGTCGCTCTGATACCATGTTGGAAGAGAATAAGCGAGATAAATTCAATCAAACCCTAGAGCTCTCTTATATAGGAGAAAAGCTCTATGGATAAATTACAGAAACAGGACAATTAAAAACTAAAATAACATAATTATTCTAACAATATTGGTTTATTCTTGGATATAATCATACAATATAATGATAGAATCAAACTTGATGGAGTTCTATATTGGTACTAGAGAACCTTTATAAGTACAAACGCTCACACTCAACATACGTATAGAGGACTTTAGACTGATTACACTTTCTAACGTGGTTTACCTTACTATTATGAAGGTTTTGGCAAATGTGGGCCGATATCAAGGTGGTGATGATTGAGTGTGTGTCTTGAATGCAAATGTGGGCCGATATGAAGATGAACTTTGAAGAATAAGCTGGTCTGTAAATTTACTACCAGTGCTTTGTCGTTGCTATCATTTAAAGCTTTTTGGAGATGGTCTCTGAAATTTCTTGGAGCTGGGAATTGCCCTTGTTGTGGAAAGAAGCGCATACATGTCGCTGATGTGTACACAGCTAGCTAAGATTTTTTCACTTCATATCATTTTGTATTGCATTATCTGGCTCATATGGTTTCCAGTTATTGGTTCTTCGGTGCTAACTGATCTATGAAAGTGCTGAAAAGGGAGCTTGATATGTACGCCATCTTTGCCTTTGGCCAGCACAATTGTTGGAAGTACTGGTTGCCTGGATGAATCTGTGACAGGTTTCATTGGAGATGCCAAAATTCAAGGTTGCTTGCACAACAGCCAAGTCCCTCTATTTGTTGGGATTCTCTTTGAATTACTTGACTGCTATTTGCCTAAAGTATTCTTTGCTTTTGGTGCAAGGTCCCGTTGGAGCTGATATGGCAAGATTTATAGGTGTCCGATGGATCCTGATGTTTGCTGGGTTTAAGTTATTTTTAATTTAGATTCATAAAACTTTCCTTGGTGATCTTTTTTGATGTGCACATCAGATAATTCTCTTCTTCTGTTAGTAGTATATATCTCCATTCTTGTAGCAGCTTATTGCAATTTTCTTTAATCGAACTTTTGTAAAGACCAAGCTGAGTTTGAAGAGCGATGAATTGGGAGTATATCAAGCTGAAGATTTCTATTTTGTTGGGTTTTTTATGCCCGGAACTTTCCTGGGCAACTTTTGCGGAAGTTCACACATCAATGATATGTGCACAGCTGCTCAGTTTCTTATCTTAAGTATTTTGTAGATGCCTCCAACTCTTTATATTCCATTATAACTATTGAATCAAATTTATACTTATTTGCTTTGTTGAGTTATTGTTCTTATATGGGTAAACTGATCTTAGGATAAGAGACTGTTCACCTGTCATCTATATATTATACTCATCCCCTTCATTGGAATTAAGTTCTAGTGAAGAGAGCCCTAATCTCTAGTGAGGGAGATTAGGGATTGTGCGCCTCCGTAGTTTTCCCTCTCCATAGAGTTTTCCATGTAAATCCTTGCCTCCATTTTTGTGTGTGTTTTGTTTGTTTGCCTCTAAAATAGTATCAAAGCTATGAATCGTTCAGATTGTGACATATAAGCCTTCTGCAACGCGTCCTTTTGTGCTCGTCCAGATCAGGTTGCAGATTTCTACGCCAGTTCAGATCACAGATCTGAAATCAGATCATGAATATCATGCACCGGATCAGGCCCAGTTCGCACAGATCAGATCGCCATCTGACCAGTGCTCATACTATACCCTCATTGTGCTCAGATCAGAGTTGTGCAAGTTAAATCTCTATATTCACATCTAGTTCATGTTCCCTACTGCAGACCATGCCCAGATCTGTTCTCCAGGTGGCAGACTTCCTCGTGTTCATGTCCATATCATAGAACTCCAGACAGCAGGGGATTGTTTAAGATCGAAGATCGTGACCTCCATAATGTGATTGCTTGTTTTTCTACATCCGGGAGCCTCGACCGTTGCTTTTGTTTCAGACCGCATGACTGATTTTTTTCCTGCTGGTGACCGCAAAACTGATGTTTTTCCTATGTTCTGTGAACCCTTCAGGATCCGGGTACCCGTTAATCACACACTCGCACTATTATTCACATGAGATCGCTTGAAGTTACAGAAAAGTAGGGAAAATTTTTCGCGCGGCTAATTATCCACATGACATTCACATCCACAACATAACCACAAAGTAAAAGAGACACAGTTGGCACCAAAATTCCTTTTCATTAATATTCATATCCATTTACAACTTGCACAAGCATCTTCCATATTACAACATATATCCCAAGTGATACAAAAGAGATAGCATTTACATTACCAACTAAACAAAAACTGATACAAAATACTTCATACCGTCTGGTGTATACTCTGTCTCCAGGAAGCATGTATAGCTACTGGATTGCTACTAAACTGCAGGCTGTTTTCCTGCCAAACACAATAGGAAAGAAGAGGCGTCAGCCATTGCTGGTACCTCCCAAGAACTTATAAAAATAACTAGGCATTTAATATGTGCAAAAGCAAGCAAGTAGAAAGGTGGTATAAGTAAAATCTACATCTACTTGCGTAAGTAAAAAGGGGTTTCAAGTTGTTGTAATGCATTTCTAATGATTTCCCCAGAACCCAACATTTTCCCACATATAACACATTTATATTGTAGTTGAATATTCATGAGTATAAGAGTATAAACATATATATCATTTTCTAGCAATCTCAACTTTTGATCATAACCTCTCCAAATCTTAACTTCAATTGATTCAGATATAACTCCAAATGATGTAGATATAGATATGGATGATTT
The DNA here is from genome assembly GCA_037367405.1 of Ottelia alismoides. Lineage (NCBI taxonomy): Eukaryota > Viridiplantae > Streptophyta > Magnoliopsida > Alismatales > Hydrocharitaceae > Ottelia > Ottelia alismoides. The sequence continues at coordinate 726,681 of JAZKJV010000331.1, forward strand.
AGATGTAGAATCGCCAAGTCTGTTGGCGAAGTAAACTCAAGCGGTGAAGAAGCCTACAAATGGCTCTTCCGTCTCGCCCTCTAATTGGAAGCGCGGTCCAATAGAGGGATAGGTCTATTCCCCAACTACGCCACTGAGACGGGTGAGAGAGACTCCCTAGAAAAGTCGCTCTAAAAACCTGCCCGACTAGTACGGGCGAACGAGCTCGTACGTAAAACTGAAAACCAAGGATCCCCCGCCTGGGTATCCTAAAACAGGGTCAGCGGAATGGTCTAAAGTCGGGATCCCAACGACGCGTAAAAATACTGCGAGCTCGCGTAAAAAAAAACCGAAAAGAGACTGGAATCCTAGACCCGCGCACTTGGCGGCCGCTGCCCTAACTGGGCTTCCTTTCCTCCGCCCAGTTGAGGGTCACCGCGCCCTCGCACGGTCAGGTGTAAGGTCACCATGACCGGCACATTAATTTTTATAAATCATTCACGACCATTATCACTTGTTCGTCAACTGATCTCCTTCTTAACTCTTTCTGTGGTTAATCTTATAGATCTAGGTCTCTTGATCAAAGATCTTATTGATTGAGATACATGGATAATAGGATATACATAAAGGATGATTTCATGAGACGATAAATTTTGTGCTCAGATGCTATTATTTTTGATAATGAAATCATTAACATTGCAGAATACTTAGGACTCCAAACAGTCACTGAATTCACAGTTTGTCTTAATAATTGAATTCCCTTTCTTATTGACGATCTCATTTCCCTGAAATGTTGTGTCTTTTGAAATCATACTCGAGGATTTTCTTCATCTTAGCCTCAATTATTCTCATTCGGTAAGAACATCAAAATAAATTTAAAACTTACATCCTAATTTTCACCCATAAACCTCATCATTCACAACAGTGATTTATTATATTACAAGTTACTAACATTTTTTTTAGGTTGGAAATAGATTACCATGATCTGTTTTCATATATATATATATATATATCAAACCTACGTGTCTTCTCATCATTACTCCTTAAGTTTTCTATAATCACAACCTTACTCTGGTTTTATACCATTCAATGAATTAACCAGATTTAAAAATAAAGATTTGCAGTGGGGGCTTGGTTGAATGGATTCAACTTTTTAAATCAGAAAATAATCATCGATAATTACTTACATAGATCTGAGTTAATCAATCTTTCACGTAAAATTATCATATAAAAGAGCAGCCCCTAAAACTCACGTTAAATTCTTAATAATTGGTGTTTATATTACACTGTTATTCGTTGTTCAGCATTCACCACCTCCAGTCTATACTTCTACGTTTAGCAAGGTTACTTGATCATCTCAATGTCATTTCATGGTTCTAATATTCTAGTTATGAAGTATAAGTTGAGATTAGAAAAATAAATACATGTTAAAGATGCCAATTATAACATCTTGGGGCCTTACAAAAATTAAACTTTATTTTTGAAGTATCTGCTTTAAGAAGCATGGCTGTAGTACTACAAGTAATTGCTTTGAGAGTATTTCTATGGATTTTGTCACAGGTCTGTCGAAGACACCAGGTGGCCATGATTCTATATGGGTCGTTGTTGATAGGTTGACCAAGTCAGCCCATTTCATACATGTCCACACAACTTACACTCCATCCAGGTTGGCCAAGCTCTATGTGCAGAACATTATCAGGCTGCATGGTATACCACGAGAAGTGGTGTCTGACAGGGATTCGAGATTTACATCTCATTATTGGCATCAGTTCATGTCAGCACTACAGACAGAGCTGAAGATGAGTTCTGCATACCATCCATAGACTGACGGGCAGAGTGAGCGCACCATTCAGACGCTTGAGGATCTACTTCGTGCATGCACTTTGGAGTGGAAAGGGTCCTGGAAGGACCATTTGCCTTTGGTGGAATTCATGTACAACAACAGCTATCACTCCAGTATTGGCATGGCACCATTCGAAGCCCTATACGGGCGGAGATGCCTCACACCTCTCAGTTTGCGTGAGGTAGGTGATCATGCTCTCTATTCCGTAGATCTCTTGGAGGAGACTGCGAGAGCTGTTGATCTTGTGAGACGGAGGCTTCTGATGGCACAGAGCGGCCAGAAGAGCTATGCGGATCGTCGGAGGAGAGACTTAGAGTTCCAGATAATCTAATTATTTCTTCTTCATCTATGACATATATATATATATGTCCAACTTAATCTCATATACTAATAAAACTCCTGTAAATACAGGTCGGAGATTGGGTATTTCTCCGTGTATCTCCCATGAAGGGAGTGCAGAGATTCGGTGTTCGTGGCAAGTTGGCGCCACGATATGTTGGACCATTCGAGATTCTTGCTCGTGTGGGGAAGGTTGCATACAGAGTAGCTCTTCCTCCGCATCTTTCAGCTATCCATGATGTCTTCCACGTATCCAACCTGAGGAAGTATGTGCACGACCCTCACCACATTATCAGTTACGAGAATCTCGATGTAGAGCCGGATCTGACTTATGAGGAGAAGCCAGTCCAGATACTTGACCGCGCTGAGAAGAAGCTTCGCAACAAGGAGATTTCATTGGTCAAGGTTTTATGGCACCGACACGGCATCAAAGAAGCAACATGGGAGACTGAAGTCGACATGCGGGCACGATACCCGCAGCTTTTCTGATGTAAGCATCAAAACAAGCTTTTGTAATTAGATACATGATAAATGTATGGCTTGTTTTCTCTTTGAGGTTTTTATGGGTTCAAAACCCTTTGAGGTTTTTATGACCATATTAAATCCAAAAAGATACCTATTAACCTTGACTCGAGTCTCGAGGACGAGACTCCCTTTGAGGTTTTTATAATTGTAACATCTGGGAATTCGCATAAACCCGAACTCGTCCGATTTTGGGTCTAATGAACCCAAAAACGTTGTCGGTCAATACTAAACAACCTAAAACGACCAATTGATCATGAATCAAAAGTCGTTTGGACGAAATCGACCAAAAATCGGTCCCTTCGTAATGCGTGCCGTGAAAAGCCGCGACGCAAATTCGGAAACCGCGAAACAAACCGAGACCATCATTAGATCCGATTTGACGCTACAAAACCAACGGAATCAACCGTTCGTCAATCGGAGGTCGTTTGATATTTTAAAACCGTAAAATTTAACCTTAAAAAAAACCGTATCCGAAAATTTCGGGTATTCAAAACCCGATCGAAAGTATATCAACATTATACTCATATTGATCGTCGTTTCGAGACGGTCAAAACGAGATATTTTGCGCCAAAATCCGAGGCCCGAGGCGCAAATGCGGGCGACTTTAAGTATGTTAAATAAATAAGTGAAATTGGAAAAAAATGAAAAAAAAATTCTCTGCTACAGTAGAAGCAGCCTGTCTGTTTGCCAGAACAGCCGTATGAGTCTTTAAATTCCAACACTTGTTCTCCTTAATTCTCCACTTGTCCACTAACAAAGGAATGTCCCTTCTTATAAATAGCAAACCCTCTCTTCCTCTTTATTCCTTCGTTTCTTTTTCTTTTTCTCGTCAAAAACCCAAATTTCCTCAACGAAGGAGTTGCTGCACTCCTTGTCATCTGTTGTTGTTGAACAGCAACAACAACAAACTTTGGTGCTCTTGGCGCTGCATACAACCTGTGCTGCTGCCTGGATTTCCAGCATTCCATGCATAGATGAAGATCTAAAAAGAGTACACTCCTCATCCCTCCTTTTGCTGCAATGCATGTCATCTCATACAATTAGATTCATTTTCTTCTCCTTCTTCAATCATTTTAAGATCACACAACATTTATAATTATTGTTAGACATGTTATCAATATCCAAATCAATGGGATGGGAATGATTGCCACATAGAATTGGAGAAGTCTCAAATCTAATTATTGAACAGATCCTCAGTTTTTTTTAAAAAAAACCTTGGATTAAAATTCTGGTCAATTAAAAAAAACAGAGAATGTCGTGAGAACCAGAGAACTATATACATATTTATACATTTATTTGAATAATTTGCTGGACTTGATTAAAGAATTCTTTATACTTTAATTGTTCTCTATTGTTGAACACTTCAATTTTGTCATGAGCTTTCACGTTTTTTTTAAAAAAAAACTGAGGATCTGTTCAATAATTAGATTTGAGACTTCTCCAATTCTATGTGGCAATCATTCCCAACCCATTGATTTGGATATTGATAACATGTTTAACAATAATTATAAATGTTGTGTGATCTTAAAATGATTGAAGAAGGAGAAGAAAATGAATCTAATTGTATGAGATGACATGCATGGCAGCAAAAGGAGGGATGAGGAGTGTACTCTTTTTAGATCTTCATCTATGCATGGAATGCTGGAAATCCAGGAAGCAGCACAGGTTGTATGCAGCACCAAGAGCACCAAAGTTTGTTGTTGTTGCTGTTCAACAGCAACAGATGACAAGGAGTGCAGCAACTCCTTCGTTGAGGAAATTTGGGTTTTTGACGAGAAAAAGAAAAAGAAACGAAGGAATAAAGAGGAAGAGAGGGTTTGCTATTTATAAGAAGGGACATTCCTTTGTTAGTGGACAAGTGGAGAATTAAGGAGAACAAGTGTTGGAATTTAAAGACTCATACGGCTGTTCTGGCAAACAGACAGGCTGCTTCTGCTACTGTAGCAGAGAATTTTTTTTACATTTTTTTTCTAATTTCACTTATTTATTTAACATACTTAAAGTCGCCCGCATTTGCGCCTCGGGCCTCGGATTTTGGCGCAAAATATCTCGTTTTGACCGTCTCGAAACGACGATCAATATGAGTATAATGTTGATATACTTTCGATCGGGTTTTTGAATACCCGAAATTTTCGGATACGGTTTTTTTTAAGGTTAAATTTTACAGTTTTAAAATATCAAACGACCTCCGATTGACGAACGGTCGATTCCGTTGGTTTTGTATCGTCAAATCGGATCTAATGATGGTCTCAGTTCGTTTCGCGGTTTCCGAATTTGCGTCGCGGCTTTTCACGGCACGCATTACGAAGGGACCGATTTTTGGTCGATTTCGTCCAAACAACTTTTGATTCATGATCAATTGGTCGTTTTAGGTTGTTTAGTATTGACCGACAACGTTTTTGGGTTCATTAGACCCAAAATCGGACGAGTTCGGGTTTACGCGAATTCCCGGATGTTACATGTTCAGATCACAAGATTGATTTTCAGACCATATGACGGATTTGTACATTTTGGCCTCGACTGTTGGTAAGAGACTCGTGGATCTTGTTGAGGCGTGCTTTTAAACTCCTTGAGGTTAGTTCCCTCTTGTTCAAGAGCAGTTGTGGTATGGACTAAACCCCTGAGTAATATTGGGGCGCTTTTTGCTCCTTGTTTGTTGCAAGAACTATCGACTGTGTAGTTGTACGTACCAGGCGTTTGATGAGATGCAAGAGTGTTCTGCTGTTGGTATTGAACTCAAGGTATTTGAATGAAAGTTAGTGACAGATAGTAAAAGTCTAAAGGGCAGAAATTTACTGGTGAATGACGTTATGGTGCTTGGAGCATCCAAAGAATCTGATTTCAAAAAAGATACCATCACGGAGTTACAATCCTTCTTGAAGGAATCATTTACGAAAGTACTTGGTTCTTTGCAGTTGACAAACATTGGTTCAACTCTTATACGAAAAGAACTAACAATACTTGCTCTACCATAACTGAGTTGATTATCGATAGTGGCTTGTCCGATCACATGACAGATGATCTGAGAATGTTTCATGATTATAAGTTATCATCCGGAAGAGAGAAAGTTGCCATTGAAGAGAGAAAAAGAATAAATTTTGTTGTCGATCATTTCCTCCTCACTAATGCGCTTCATGACCCTGATTTCTCAATATATCTTTTATCAGACGGTAATATTATTAAAGAGTTGCAATGCATGTTGATTTTTATCGCAAGTCATGTGTTCTAGAAGATTTGTAGACATGCAAGAAGATTGGAATTGGATTAGTTGAGGATGACTTATATCGTCTTCCAGCTCGAGTTGGTCAGGCCCTTACCTCTGTGATGAAAGCTCATCTTGAAAAAGACAACTCCACTTTAGTCCGAAAGTGGCATGGACGTCTTAGTCATATCAATTTTTTTCTTTACAGATGTTGATGCCTGAGATTTTCTTTGGATTGTCAGAGGATAATTTGAAATGTGAGGTTTGCTGATTTGTAAAGCAGACATGCACTACATTTCCTGCCTCTACTAGTAAATCTACTTATGCATAGTGCATTATGATGTTTGGGGTCTATTAAGTGTGAAGAGCATAGGTGATTACTTTTACTATATCATTTGTATTGATGATTTTTCACAGAGTACTTATGTGTACCTTTTAAAACATAGAAATGAAGTTCATGTTGTTGTAAAGAACTTTATAAATATGATTAGCACTCAGTATGCAATGAGAATAAGAATGCTCTAGACCGATAATGCCAAGGAGTACCAAGAAAAATCTCTATGTGTTTTTCTTAACGAGAAGGGTATCATTCATGAAACCTCATGTAGTTACATACCACAACAGAACGAGATTGTTGAAAGGAAGAACCACCACTTGTTGAATGTCACCAGAGCAGTCATGCTCCAACGGAATGTGCCAATGAATTTTTGGGGAGAAGCTGTCTTGATTGCTGCTTATCTAATCAATAGAACACCTTATGTCATGATTGGAAGAGAACTCCTTTCTCTGCCATCCATCCGAATGCTTCTGCTTTCGATTTGGACCCACATATTTTTATGTGTCTATTTTCTTCATAACTCTCGATAAGGTTGGAGAAAGTTAGATCCAAGGGCCACAAAGTGCATCTTTCTTGGCTATTCTGGAACATTAAAAGGATATAAATCTTATGACCCAGTGGCACATCACCTTTAGTGAGCAAGGATGTCACTTTATTTGAGTGAGTCCCACTTCCCTATGAATTCTCTTCGGGGGGAGTATGTGAGTACATATGTTGAGAACAATGAAAATGGGATTTACTATCTTGGTGAAATACAAGAGACTATCTATGTAGGAGAGGGCATTGAGCTAAATAGAGAAAATATAGTGGGGACAGCGGTATATTTGGACAAATATATAGCAGACGAAAAGAATCAGGTAATGTGGTGGAGACTATGGAAGAGATGAAACCAAACCATAATGTCAACCTTTCATTAGACCATGATGCCAGCCTTTCATCATGTGATCTAGGCAATTAAAACTTTACAACTACTCCTCTTCCTTTTAATATTCATACTTATAATGACAACAATTTATCGAATCATCGTCCCATTCCTATGAGAAAGGCTACTAGAATTGTTCGCACATCTACTCAGTATCCATTGGAAGACTTTGTTGCTTACTCCAAAATGAGCTCCAGATGTAGGTAGATGCAATATTACCTCTCTCGATGCTCATCGTGTTCCTGAAAATACTGATGAAGCCAAAAAATATCTGAAATGGGTCAATGCTGGTGACGGAACCATTCGGCTTGATGAAAGACCATGGATGCCACTTATGTGATCCTCCATATCGCGTTCAAATTTTAATTAATTATGATGAATCACATGAAGAAAGAAATGGATACCTTGATCAAAAATAATACTTAGGATATGGTTGATACTCCCACCTTGTTGACTAAATGGATCTATACAATTAATATGATACTAACTGGACCATGACAAATTTAAAGCTCACCATGTGACTAAAGGATACAGTCAGAAATATGGGATTGACTACCTTGAGACCTTTGCTCATGTTGTCAAGATGAATACGGTTCGAGTTGCTATTTGCCTAGCAACTCATTTTTCATGAAAAATGTATAAATGAGATGTGAAAACACTTTCTTTAATGGTGATCTTAAAGAAGAAGTGTATATGAAGATGTCACCAGGGTTCGATAAGGGTGACAAGTTCTATAAACTAAAAAGAAATTTGTATGGACTAAAGTAATCACCAAGAGCTTGGTTCGAATATCTTCTTTTGGTCATGATTAGGAATGGATATACCCAAGTGAATGGAGACCTCCCTCTGTTTATAAAGAAGAATTGTGAAAAAGATTTGTTCTTTTAGTGTATGTAGATGACAAGATCCTTACAGGGGATGACGAAGGGGAACTTTCCATGATAAAGAAACCACTCGCAACTGAATTTCAATTGAAGGATTTGGGGAAGTTAAAATACTTCCTAGGTATTGAGATGGCTCAATCTCTAGGAGGTATGCGTCTAAGTCATTGGAAATATGCTTTGAACTTATTGAAGGATTGTGGAATGTTAGGATGCATGCTTACTGCTAATCCCATTGAGGCAAATATAAACTGAATAAAGAGGACGACGAGCTTCTTGATGATGCATCAAAGGAAAGATATCAAAGATTGGTAGGAAAATTGGTCTAACTTACCCTTAATAGACGAGATATAACATGTGTTGTAAATGTAGTGAGTCAGTTCATGGATGCTCCCACCACCTCCTATTCAAATGCGATAAATAGAATTTTGTGTTATGTAAAAGGTCGCCAGGAAAAGGTTTTACATTCAAGAAAAAACTTGAGGTCACAATTGAAAGATACACTAATGCTGGTTGGGTTGGCTCCGTTGATAACAGAAGATCCACCTCGGGTTATGTGGTTTACCTATGTGGAAATCCGGTTATTTGGATAAGTAAGAAGCACAATGTGGTTTCAAGATCAAGTGATGAAGCTGAATATCGTGCTCTTGCGAATGACGTTATAGAATTTCTATGGCTAAAAATTCTGCTCCATGAGTTGGGCTTCAAAGTCAATATGCCAATAAAGATGTTTTGTGACAACAAGGTTGCAATAAACTTGGCCAAAAATCTTGTAACGTGATAGAACGAAGCATTTGGAGATTGACAGACACTTCATCCGTGAGAAGATTGATGTTGGATTGTTGTGTCTTCCTTACATGAAGTCTACATGTCTTGTTGCTGGTCTCTTCACAAAGGAGGTGCCTACGACATAATTTGAGTTGATTGTAGGTAAGTTGGGCATGACAGATATGTATGTCCTTGAGGGGATTGTTGAATTACTGTGCTTATATAGGTAAACAGATCTTAGGATAAGAATTGTTTACCCATCCTCTATATATTGTACTTATCCCTCCCATTGGAATTAAGTTTTAGTGAAGAGAGCCCTAATCTCTAATGAGGGAGATTAGGGATTGGGCATCCCCATGATTTTTCCCTCTGTTTTCCACGTAAATCCTTGCCTCCATTTTTTTGCATGTTTCGATTGTTTGATTCTAACATGATTAAAAAGATTATTGTTGAGCACTATTTCTAAATAATTGAAGTTATTAAATGAAGAGTTTCATTGGTCGAATATATTTGCATATGTTGATTAAGAGTTGCTCAAGTTTTAGGATTTGCAATGGATCATGTTTGGAGGAAGGATGCTCTTAGATCTTTGTGTTGCTAGCCTTGGGAATTCATGGGACATGCACACAACAAATTGTTCCTATTAGAGAATATTCTTTGTGGCTATTTATTAAGAGAATATTCTATGGAAAATATCCTATAGAATATTCTCCCTTGAGCACCTATATAAGGATCGCCACACCTCCTGTACTCATTGAGAAATTCAATAGAATATCCGCCCCATTGAGGGCTCCTCCCGTGGTTTCATCCCGCTCTTTAGGGAGTAGGGTTCCACGTAAATCCTCTATCGATTCCGCTTCTGCTTCTCTAATTTCAACATGGTATCAGAGCGGGTTCGATTCTCGAGGTTTTTATATTCTGTTTTTTTTTCTTCGAGGTTCGATTGTAATGGTTCAATGTTCTTGAAGATTATCCATATCATGTTCGGAGATTTGTGCATATTCTGATTCAAGAATTTTAGATTTTTGTGTCATGTTCATATCATGTTAAAAGATTTTAAGAAAAATGAAGGTTTGTTCTGTAACCCTAATGGCGGCGTAGATTGACAACAAAAGAAAAAGGGTTCCACCCCTTCACGTGCCTCCAGGCAGCACGCGTCATCTCCAGCGTCTCCACGAAGCCCCAGAGGCGACTCCAAAAAACCGTGCTCTGTTCTCGCGAAGTCCAGCGCCTCCTGGAGGCCCAGCGGCGGCGACACTCATCCCCTGAAGCCTGAGCACAATCCTCCCAGGCGGAGGCTCCTGTCAAGCCACGACGCTCTGCGGAGCCCTATCTTCCTCTCTTCGGTGCGCATCCAGGCCGCGCGAGGCGCACCCTTCAATATCGACGATGCTCGTCTCCCCTGGCGCGCGATTCCAAATGGGGCTCGAGATAGCCCTCGCCGCATCTTCATAAAAGGCGACGCCCCGGGCAGCACACCCTCCACGCGAAACCTCCTCGCATCCAGACGCGCAGGCAACGCGTGGGAAGACCCCTCCCCTCCTTTTTGTGGCATCCAGGCGCGCCTCGCGCGCAAGCCCTTGTCCCAGGCGACGCTCCTCTTCTTCTCGACATCTAGGCGGCGCTCCATCTCCTCCGCGCGTGCTCCTCTCAGGCAACAAGCCCCAGCGGCGCGATGACAGACCTCCCTAGCCGAAGATCTCCCATTGGCACGATGACCGACCTCAGGTGGCGGCGGCTCCTCCGTGAGCCGCACCTCCCCTCACCGTCAATTCTTCTTGCGCAGCTCAGGCGTGCTCCAGGCAGGTGCCCCCAGCGATGGCGAGCCCCATTCCCGACGGTGAGATGCGGCGCTAGCCCCAGGAGCAGCTGCTCCCACAGACGGCGGCGGATTATCAATGGGTTCTCCCTTGTGGGAACCCTAGACCTAAGACCCGAACGGGTCCGATGCCCGTGGTTTATTAAAAAAAAGGTTTTGGAGGGGGCTATTTCGTGAAAAAAAAGAAAAAAAGAAAGGTTTTGGCGTTGGTGATAAAGAGGGTTCCCATATACGGGGGAACCCTAGTGCCTTTAAAAAAATGACCCGATGGCCATTAAGTTAAAAAAAAAGAGAAATGAGAGAAGAAAGTGCAGGCCCAACTGGACATGTGTAAAAAAAATAGAAGAGAGAAAGCAGATCATTAAAAAAAAGGAGATTGGTAAATGGCTTAAAAAAAAGGAAAAGCCGGAAAAAAAGGTGTTGCAAAAGCCCAGAAAAAAATGGTGAACGGCTTAGTTTGGAATTTTTTTGATGTCTATAAAAAAAATGATGATATGAAACTAGCCAAAGAAAAATATTGAGCCGAAAAAAAAATAAGATGGCTTATTTGATATCTTGTTTTCCCCATATTATCTTGTTTTCTCCCAACTTGGTCGATGTTGGTCATTCCGACAAGTATGGGAGAAAGGGGGAGTCGGAACTAAATTCTTCAGAACATTTGCATGTCCACGACTGACAGACCAGATTTCTACAGATCATCCGTCTTCACCGAGCATCAACTTCTTCGACAGGGCGCATACTTCTTCTTTTGCGACCCGACTACTATTCTGCACTGGACTTCTTCTACAGCGATTCTTCTCCAGGCATGACAGAGATACGTTCTGGTGACCTGCAGGCACGACAGAGATACGTTCCGGTGACCTGATATCGCAGCGGTTCTATAGGCATGACAGAGATACGTTCCGATGTCCTGAAAGCCGTAGACCCGTCCGCGTGCGAGGTCTTCTACCAGCAGCAGACATATTCTTCTTGTGATGTATTGGGTGAAGATGTGATGTATACTTTCTTCTTGTTGCAAGCTGCAGCTTTCTCAGCTCCAGCTTGAGGGGGAGTGTTAAAGAATATTCTTTGTGGCTATTTATTAAGAGAATATTCTATGGAGAATATCCTATAGAATATTCTCCCTTGAGCACCTATATAAGGATCGCCACACCTCCTGTACTCATTGAGAAATTCCAATAGAATATCCGCCCCATTGAGGGCTTCTCCCGTGGTTTCATCCCGCTCTTAAGGGAGTAGGGTTCCACGTAAATCCTCTATCAATTCCGCTTCCGCTTCTCTAATTTCAACAGTTCCATGCATTATAATTAAGCATATATCTTATGCCTTATTGGTTAATTCAATTGTAAAGAGGATCAACACGATATGCAATTAACATTAATTATTCGAATTGATAAGAATAATTAAGAATGTATTGCAGATTATCAAGATTATAATAACACATTTCCAATTCATATCCCAATTAGAATATGCAAATATGTGTTGATTCAATATGCAATACTATGTATAAGCTAAAATCCAAGACAAGTAAGGTAATAAATAAATTGCATCAAATATATTATTATATAAGTTGAGAAGAGATTACAAAAGTATCCAAGAGGGACTATTCTTAAATAGGATATCATCCCCGATGATACATGTGCATATGGTATTGCCAATATGCTCTCAAGATACGACACATGATCTTCGTTCACGCACATTGATGAGCTGAGAGAAATTCCTAAGTAGTACCATGGATTTTTGTAATACCGAGGTACTACTTAGGAATTTCCCTCCCGATGAGCTCGTCCTCAAAATTACCTCGAAAAACTACAGCAGAAAGATGAGAATGGAAGAGCTTCGCGGTGGAAGAACAGAGAGAGCGAGAGAGATTCTTGTATAAGAAGAAAATCACATTTGGGGATGACTACTTATTACGTCACGCCTTGTCCCTTTGAGATTCGTAACTATCCATTCAACTAGTGTCAAATCAGATCTTAAAATGACAGACTAAGGGGTGTTGGTTCGCATTCCTTTAGTGGACGGATTTCAAATTATTCTGACCGGTTAATTTATCTAAATATGTTAGTTAAAATCTGAAGCAAAAGTATCGAGATTTGAGATTTAAATTGACTCTCCTGAGCTAGAGATGGAGCAGAGCGGAGCACATGTGTATGTTGTTATCCATCCCTCCTATCTAGAGTTGCTACAAGAGCTTGGGATTTGAACTCATATATAAGTCCACCAAAGTTTTAACACTACTAGATGTGGTATTAAAACTTCACCCAAAGTCAGCTTGTTTCAAATTTGAGAATTCCCAACTCTTCCTCCAACCCAATTAGCTTTCTATTTGAAACTAATTTGGTTACCCAATATAAATACATAGGTTTACCAAATTAAAACTAATTACATTAAATTAAATACAACAATCCCATAAGAATTCTTACTCCTACTTGGCTCAATTTCTTATGAAAGTTCATTGGGTTCTGGTTCAGTCTCAACCTCCACATTTGTTATCCCTTCCACTTGATCTGGAATGGATCCTAACATGGAGGGAACATCATTGGTCAAATTGTAAGGAATGTCGATCTTCATTGAGAACACATTCTCAAAGAAGGTAGCATTACGAAGTTCAACAATAGTGTTGACATCCATGTCAGTTATCTCAAATCAAATTACCAAGAACCTATATGCGTAGATATTTTCCAAATACTCCAAGAAGATCACATCAATAGTTTTAAGACCTAAATTCTTTCCATTGTGTCCTGAGACTAGACATGGCCAATGGGCTGGGGGCCCACCTATCCAGCCACCCAACCCTTTCATGGGTCGGGTTTGGGTCATGAAATTTAATGAAGGAGACAACCCGACCCAGATCACTCATCAAATGTGCGGACAATGAACACGTGCCACAAATCCCAGCCTGGCCCGACCTGTAAAAATAAAACACATACTAAAAAATTAGATAATGCATTCATTTTTTCAAGTTTGAGTAATCGAGCTCATCTTTGCTTAATTCCTCTCCACATCCATTCCCACAAGGAATTCATACCCTTTTTCGTTGTTTTTCTTCTATACCCTATTCCATTATTTTTCTTCTGAAATCTATTGAACATATAAAATTGGGATATGTTTGACGACGATTATTGGACCGAGGGATCAATTTAAGCGTTTTGACATCCTTTTAATTGGACAGTTCAGATGATGTTTTGTTAAGCTATCATTTGAATGTCAAGAACAAATTGCCATTAATAATGATTATTTCTTTATTTATAATCCAATTCACATGATAAAATCAATAAGGTGATTGTATTTGATGGACCAAAAGTTCCATTCAAATCATAGTCTTTGTGTATTGAAATTTCAATCCAACTTGGTGTACCAAATGTTGGAACTGTACAATCAATTGAACTTTTTTAATGACATGTGACCTTCAATCCATGTAATATTCAGATTCGAATCTTGATAGTGAGTAGTTGATGAACTGATTCTAAATAGATTTGTTACTATACAATCTTTAACTCATGTTTGACTGTTATCTAAGTATAGATTTTCATTATTTTTAAAGGTAAAATATATAATCTAAATTTTTTATTATAGGTACCAACATAAGGATAAGTTGTTTAAACAATTGAATCACCTAATCTGGATAGTGCAAGAATACATGGATTAACATGCAGGAACTTATACAAAAAGATTAACCTAATTTATGTATACCAAAATCTATTGAGTGTCTTTGGATACCCTCAAACCATTGAGGTTACAAGTAACACCAAGATGATTCAAATTCGCATAATTATGATTGGAAAGATTTCATGTACTTACTAACCAAGCGGATTTGATATTAGAAACTTTGAAAATTCTAAAGAGTTCTTGCTGCATTGTTACATTGAGATCTACTAATATCATAATTTCTTTGAGTTGAACAGTATAGAGTAAAAAAATAAAAGAAAAATATGTTAAAATTGGCACATGGGCCGACCCAGCCTGGACTTGGGCCAGGCTTGGGCTATGAAATATGGCCCATGGGATGGGCCAGTCGGGCCTTGGACATAAAATTTGAAATCTTGGTCCGTTCGATCCGACCCAGCCCGCAGTTCGGCCACGTCTACCTGGGACTAAAACCTTAGCGAGACAATCCCACACTTTGGGGAACTTTAAGCTTGATTTCATATTTCTCCAAAATTCAAAAGGACTTTTCCATATGTCTTGGAGGGACCTTATTCAGAATATTGCAAGCTGTATTCAAGGCCTCTCCCCACATATAGTTGAAAGTACAGAACTTTGTATGAGAGCATTGATCATGTCAGTTAAGTTCCTATTTTTCTGTTCTTTTATCTCATTTGATTGTGATGAAGATGGACATGTAACCTCGTGAACTATGCCAGACAATTTGCATTGTTCATCAAACAAGTTAGATATATATTCACTTCATGTATCAGCCTAAGGCATTTATGCACATTACATGTTTGTGTCTCACCCTCATTCTCAAGGATAAGAAATTTCTCTAAGACTTCATCAATGATCGTCATTAAATACACATAGCAACATCTGCTACCATCATCAATAAAGGTAATTAACTCTTTCTTGTTGTTCTGGTCAACACCCATTAAACTCACATATATTTGTGTGCACTAGATCCAAGATCTCATTATCTCTAGAGACTGATTGAAAAGACCTTCTAGGTGTCTTAGTTTGCACAAAATTTCACATTTTTGAGATTTATCAATGGTATGTTTAGAGATCAACTATATATTGCATCATTATTTTAATTGAATTTAAGTTTACATGTCTCAATCTATCATGTAACATATCACAAGATTCTAATTTATTAATCACATGAGACACATAATTAGAACATTCAGAATTCAAAACATTCACTAAATTAATGCTTACTAACATTCTTCTTGAGTAATCGAGCTCATCTTTGCTTAATTCCTCTCCACATCCATTCCCACGAAGAATTCATACCCTTTTTCGTTGTTTTTCTTCTATACCCTATTTCATTATTTTTCTTCTGAAATCTATTGAACATATAAAATTGGGATATGTTTGACCACGATTATTGGACCGAGGGATCAATTTAAGCGTTTTGACATCCTTTTAATTGGACAGTTCAGATGATGTTTTGTTAAGCTATCATTTGAATGTCAAGAACAAATTGCCATTAATAATGATTATTTCTTTATTTATAATCCAATTCACATGATAAAATCAATAAGGTGATTGTATTTGATGGACCAAAAGTTCCATTCAAATCATAGTCTTTGTGTATTGAAATTTCAATCCAACCTGGTGTACCAAATGTTGGAAATGTACAATCAATTGAACTTTTTTAATGACATGTGACCTTCAATCCATGTAATATTCAGATTCGAATCTTGATAGTGAGTAGTTGATGAACTGATTCTAAATAGATTTGTTAATGTACAATCTTTAACTCATGTTTGACTCTTATCTAAGTATAGATTTTCATTATTTTTAAAGGTAAAATATATAATCTAAATTTCTGATTATAGGTACCAGCATGAGGATAAGTTGTTTAAACAATTGAATCAACTAATCTGGATAGTGCAAGAATACATGGATTAACATGCAGGAACTTATATAAAAAGATTAGCCTAATTTATGTATATCAAAATCTATTGAGTATCTTTGGATACCCTCAAACCATTGAGGTTACAAGTAACACCAAGATGATTCAAATTCGCATAATTATGATTGGAAAGATTTCATGTAGTTACTAACCAAGTGGATTTGATATTAGAAACTTTGAAAATTCTAAAGAGTTCTTGCTGCATTGTTACTTTGATATCTACTAATATCACAATTTCTTTGAGTTGAACAGTATAGAGTAAAAAAATAAAAGAAAAATATGTTAAAATTGGCACATGGGCCGACCCAGCCTGGACTTGGGCCAGGCTTGGGCTATGAAATATGGCCCATGGGATGGGCCAGTCGGGCCTTGGACATAAAATTTGAAACCTTGGTCCGTTTGATCCGACCCAGCCCACAGTTCGGCCACGTCTACCTGGGACTAAAACCTTAGCGAGACAATCCCACACTTTGGGGAACGTTAAGCTTGATTTCATATTTCTCCAAAATTCAAAAGGACTTTTCCATATGTCTTGGAGGGACCTTATTCAGAATATTGCAAGCTGTATTCAAGGCCTCTCCCCACATATAGGTTGAAAGTACAGAACTTTGTATGAGAGCATTGATCATGTCAGTTAAGTTCCTATTTTTCTGTTCTTTTATCTCATTTGATTGTGATGAAGATGGACATGTAACCTCGTGAACTATGCCAGACAATTTGCATTGTTCATCAAACAAGTTAGATATATATTCACTTCATGTATCAGCCTAAGGCGTTTATGCACATTACATGTTTGTGTCTCACCCTCATTCTCAAGGATAAGAAATTTCTCTAAGACTTCATCAATGATCGTCATTAAATACACATAGCAACATCTGCTACCATCATCAATAAAGGTAATTAACTCTTTCTTGTTGTTCTGGTCAACACCCATTAAACTCACATATATTTGTGTGCACTAGATCCAAGATCTCATTATCTCTAGAGACTGATTGAAAAGACCTTCTAGGTGTCTTAGTTTGCACAAAATTTCACATTTTTGAGTTTTATCAATGGTATGTTTAGAGATCAACTATATATTGCATCATTATTTTAATTGAATTTAAGTTTACATGTCTCAATCTATCATGTAACGTATCACACGATTCTAATTTATTAATCACATGAGACACATAATTAGAACATTCAGAATTCAAAACATTCACTAAATCAATGCTTACTAACATTCTTCTTGACGTGAAGGACATGCAACACCCTCTACAAAGTCCAGACACGTCAAGAGGAGAAAATCAAGATTACTTGTCCTGACCCTATTGCCATAGCCGCAGAGTCATTCCCCATCTTCACATTCCTATCACTGCAAATATGATAAGAAGAAAACAAAATTAATATGAACATGTGATTGTGTATCTACAATCCACTCATTAGGGTCATGAATATGGTATAGTTCAAGTTTCACAGAGACACACCCCTCACTAGCCCCTAGTCCTACTGTGATCATATTCACTTGAGGAATCCATCCGCAGTCTTTAGTTTATCCTTTTAAGGACGGGCAATGATTCTTCTAATGCCTACATGATTATAATGCCAGCAAGATTTATTCCTTGCTTTTTTTTTGAATCTTACCCTTTGGTTTTATTTTAGGATTTTTATCAGTTGTGCCCCTATGCGATATTGCAATATCGTTTATGCCCCTCCCTTTTTAGGAATATCAGTTGTTCCCTCGATTTCTTATCGCTTTATCACTTGTGGCCCTCCATTACTTTGGACATCAATAAGTTGAACTTAACCATGATTTAATAAAATCATGGTGTAGTTAAGAGGGATATATTTGGAAGAAAAGCCACCACATCCTCCTCCTCTCCTTAGACCCCTCTGACCTTGATGCCTTCTACATGTGAGCCCCCAACGATGCCGGTAGAGCTCAGATATGTGCTAGCGAGAGAGCACTAGTAGAAGGGGATCATGATGGCAGCGGTGAGGAATGCAGCGGTGGAGGAGTGGTTCTTCTGCTTCTTGAGGGGAGGAGGATAGGAGGGGGAGGAGAAGGTCGGCCTGGGGAGGCTGGGTGCAGAACTGAGGGGGCAGAGGAGGGGGAGGATGGGGGAGGAGGTGAGGACGTGGTGGAGGGGGGAGGTTGGGGGCAGAGGAGAGGATGGGGCAAATGAAGGGGAAGTTGGGGGAGGAGGAGAGGGGGAGGTGGAGGAGGGGGAGGCTGGGGGCTGAGGAGAGGGGGAGGTGGAGGATGAGGAGGTTGGGGAAGGAGGGAAGGGGGAGGCCAAGGAGGGGGGAGGCTAAGGGAGGTAATAGGGGAAGGTTGGGGCGGAGGAGAGGGGGAGGCAGAGGAGGGGAGAGGATAAGGGCAGAGGAGAGGAGGGGAGGTAGGAGGTCAGCCTAGGGAGGAGGAGGAGGAGGAGGATGGAAGGGAGGAGGAGATCGGCCTGGGGAGGAGGAAGGGAGGGAGGAGATGGTCACCCTGAGGAGGAGGGGATGGAGGAGGGAGAGGATGAGGAGGGTCAAGAAAGACCTCTCATCCCTTTTTTTAATTTATTTCCACTTGCGTTCCTAAAGTTAACGTCTGTTTGCGTTGGGGATGGACGACAACTAATCAAAGGGGCACAAGTGATAGAACGACAAGAAGTCGGGGGCACAACTAATATTGTCAAAAAGGAAGGAGCATAATTTATATTGATATATCTTGGAGGGGCACAACTGCAAGAAAACCTTTATTTACCATTCGAGGCCATAAAGTTAAACTTTTACTGAACGTCAACACGAATCACATGCTTTTGCTTCATGTCTTCCTCCTCTATGGAGATTGCCACATCAAGTCATCCACAGAAATTTTCCCTTTCTGCATTTAAAAGTCATATCGAGGTCTTGTCTAGACGTGGGGGATTCTTCTATGGTGTACATGACTTGAAATTTCTCTGGAAGTTCTATTTCGACATCTTCTAAATCATGGAGTAGTAGTTGAAATTTGTGTGCATGTTCAGAAATTGATTTCCCCTCGACCATAGAAAACGTAAAGATCTTTACGATGAAATATTTCTCTATATTGAGATCCTCGATGTTATACTTCATATCAAGTTCTTCCCATAGTCCCTTAGCAGTTTGTGTGGATGAACAATACATGTCAAATAACGTGTTGGACAAAGCATCCAAGATACAGTCATGACATATAGGGGTCACGTTCCTTCTACGCAGATTGCACCTTCTGGCTATGGGGTGAGGATTTTTTCTTTTCCACAATAGGACATTCAATTTAAAGCATTGAGTGCAGCCTTTTGGTGGTTTACAAGATTTTCATGTGTTGTTGTCCAGGCTTAAAATCATGCCTGCCAATTTTTATAGGAACCCCAGTCATATCCACCCTTAATTTAAACATTGTAACTGGCATATTTTTAATTTGATTTCCGATATTCTCTCTAAGATTGCTGCGATTATGATCAACATGATATGCAATAAATAATGATTACCCAGATCAATATGAATCACTAATAATGCATCATAGATTAACATAAGTATAATCATTCATTTCCGAGTCAAATCCCAATTACAATATGCAGACAAGAACCGAGTCAATATGCAATACAATTTATTAGGGTAATATCCAGGAAAGGTAAAACTATAAACAAATTACAACAAATAAATCAGTAAATAAGTTAAAGAAGAGATCACCGAAGCGTCGATGAAGGACTGTGTTTAGAGAGGATATCACCCCTAAATACCAATTTGCAGGGTACTGACAATCCACTCCCAGCATACGACAACACACGATCATTCACGTATACCGATGAGATCATCCTCAAAAGTGCCTTAAAAAATTGCAGCCGAGAGATGAATATGGAAGAACTTCACAGTGGAAGAACACAGAGAGCGAGAGAGAGAGAGATTTCTTGTGTGAGAAGAAAATCACGTCTGGTGTTGTCTACTTATTAGGTGACACTGCACCCCTTTGAGATCTATAACCGCCCATTAAACATGCATTAAATCCGATCTCAAAACAACATATCTGACGGTGTTCGTTTACATTCCCTCAATGGACATATTTAAAATTAATTAAACCGATTAATTTTTTTGAATCTATCAATTGAAACCTGCAGCAAGAGTATTGAGATCCGAATTGACTCTCCCAAGCCCGAGCTGGAGACAGAGCGAAGCGGGCGTGCATGGTCCTTCATTCTTCCTCTCTACTATTGCTACAAGAGCTTGAAATAAGAACTCAATAAGTCCACCAAAGTTTTAGCACTACTAGATGTGGTACTAAGACTCCATACAAATCATCTTTTGTTTTAATTTTTTGGAATTTTCAACTTTCCCTCCAACTCTATTAGCTTCCTAGTAGAAACCAATTTGATTACCCAATACAATTATACATGTTTACCAAATTTAAATCTAAATGCATTAAATTAAAAACAACTAGTTTTTTGAAGGATCCATTAGCCTATGTTATTTGATCGGAGATGCTAGTTGTGCATATATAAGGATGAAAACGAATACAAATATATTCATATCCGTCTGTATCTGTAATCACCAAATAAAAGATAGGGATGCCATTTTTCTCATATCTGGCAAATACTAATGCGAATACAAATACAAATGTTCAACATTTCGATGAACACAGATATGGATACAAATATAATATGGTAAATTGTAACGATTCGGGTGCTTAAACCGTTTAGGAAATGGAAATTTTTGGGGTTCATGATGAATATGCCATTGTCAGGAAGGGAATGAGGGATGGGTTCTAACTTCTAAACAATGGCATATTTGTCCTCAGCCCCAAAAACTTCATTACGTTAACGACCCTGGGACCTGAATCATTACAATTTAAATATGGGGACCCATTCTAGGATCGAACCTATAGATGAGGACCCAAATTATAATTTACCCAATATAATATCCTCAATATTGACAAATACGAATGAGAATGCGAATTTTCAAAATTTTAAGGATACGAATACAAATATTCATTTTTTGAAAGATACAAATGAATACAAATATTCAAATTCTGGATGACACCATACTTATATGATACACATAAAAGTAAGCTTGGTAAACTTTCTTTTATTATTTAGTTATATCATTATGTTTTTTTATTATTTAGTTATTTTTATGCACATACTCATCAGTAAAATATTTAATATACTCTTTATATATTGGAAATTATTATGAACATAAAATGCTTGTAGCTTTTAAGTAATATTGGGCATGTATAATATTGATATATTAATTTGTATCATTTCTCAAGTATCTGTATTCGAATTATCATTACTTATTTGCATCTGTATTCATATTTTGATGATTTGATTTTAAATTTTATATATTTGTATGATATTCATATTCGTATCCAAATTTTAAAAAGGATAAGGATATAGTAGCACTATTTGTATCCATATCCGACCATTATCATCCTTATGCATATATGACCTTTTTTTATTATATCTGAAATGTGAAATATCTACTCTTTTGTCTTGTATAGTTCATATTTAACAATATGTATTTCATAGTAAATTAAATTTAGTTTTAGTGTTCTTATATGCCTTAAGTTATATAGAAAATACATACAAATACCTAAAGTAAATAAAAACACATATAACTAGAATATGTATATTATATACGCAAAAAACATTAAATACTTATAAATCTCAAAATCGCAAAAAGTTTCATATTAAAAAGTTGTTGAATATTCAAACCCATGTACTTTTCATGTTTTGAGTTTTGGTCATATCCTTCTCCTTGGGACACTTATCAAAGGATGATTTATACATGATTTAATGCTTGTTATTTTTCCATCTCGAATAAAGCCATCTTTGTACTCACCTGGCCCAATTGAGAGTCTTTTTCCTTCTTTGATATTTCATCGCTTCCAAGTTCTTGGTATGAGGTCATGGTTTGTTCATTCCCCTATCAATCCAAGGTGGTTTGGAATAGATCCGTGGGAGGTTTGAATCTTCTTCAAGCAACTGAAAGAGCATCTTCTAAGAAAGCTTCACCTGTAGACAAAATGAAACACAAAGTCTAAGATTTAGTATGTACCACTTCATGGTCTTTTTGTTCTTATCAAATGGGCGTCCACATAAGCGTATCCAAGGGTAACAACATTATCTCTTTCAATGATCTATTTGATCAGGATTATCGCTTCATGCATACTATACTGAACGATCCAAGTTTACTGATCAAGCTTCGATCCAAAAAGGTGGCTCAGAGCCACCTGAGCCAATATCGACATTGTATATGAGCCTCCCTTTTACGTTAGCTAGTCAACATATAACACTCTACTTATAAAAGAAGTCCTCATCAATTGAGAACTCCGAGTCTTCATAAGTTCAATTTCACCTTCACAAGCTTAGCTTTAGTGCCACCTCTAATGACAACAACATCAAAGCTTAAAATTTGCAGGGGAGGTCAAGCAATCAATTGAAGTAGATCAAAAGTTCCACGACCGACAATAATGTGACATGTAAGTAAAAGTTTTTCCGCCCCCCCCCCCATTTTTTGATCCCAAGTCAAACATAGACTTTTAGTTTATGCGGTTGACCATTTCCTCGTTAAGAAGACGTTCGATTCTTAATTCTTTTTGGTTAAATTTCTTTTTGTGCATCTATTTATTAAGGGATTTTTATGCTTGTGTTCCTTTAAGACTCTACAACTACAATTATGTCCCTACCTTTTCTGCAATAACATGCGTGCCCATGCATTCTTACATAATTTCAGTACTTTCTAATATTAGAAAATTAATATTTAATCACAAAATAATCAAAAAAGTACAATGCAATGTTCTTATAAGGTAGTTAAGTTAATTTTTTTTATTTTCTCATCATCTAGCATTTTTGGAATATGATTCATCTTTATATTACAATAAGTTTATCAACTAACATGTAAAAATACAAAAAAAAGGTTATAATTTTTCTCTATTTCCTTAGTGAGTTCGAAACTTTCAAATATAGTTAGAATGTATTTTTCTTAAAAGTAGCAAATTCTATATTACTGAAAGCCATGTGTATCTGCAATTAAACCTAAAATTTAAAGATGTAATTTTGCAAGATACTATTTGTGAAGATGTCGTTTATAATAGAAATATGAAGATGGTGCAAAGAAAAAATTATTTATTTATCGGAATTCGGAATGCCAAAGCGCACTTAATTCTGTTTTGCGTTTGTTGGGAAAATTGGAGATAAATAGTCCGATGGAGCAAAATATGAGGCGGCCCATCCGACCCGTTTAAGGACAAGAGCCCAACCAACGGCAACCGTAGTAACTATAAAACAAGTGGAGTCGCAGCTCACTCCTAACTGCTCTCTGTCTCACACTCTCGCGCTCTCATTCTCTCCGGTCTTTCTTCACTCTCTTCCTTCGGGACGAGACCTGCGAACCCTAATGGGTCCGAGAATTCTGAACTCTCAGGAAAGCCTTTTTAATCTTTCCATCGGGGAGGACTATGTAGGTTTTCTTTCTGCGATGGAGATGTTGCATGGATGCAGCAATGGGGGTGGACACGTAGAAGAAGAGGAGAGGAAGAAGAAGAACAACAACAATGACGGGAAGAAGAAAAGGAATAAAGAGAGGTTCAATTGGACTGACAGCCTCCATTCCAAGTTCGTCATCGCTGTGTATCAACTGGGAGGACCGGAAAGTGAGTTCTTCTTCCAATCAAATTTCTTTCACTCGTTATAATTTACGGTTTAGGGTTTAGAAGATGAGGATTTCATCATGATGATGTTATGTTGTCCTCTCGTATCGGGGCTTCTTTCCTTTGTTTCCCATCTTCTCTTCTTCACATCAGTATTTTTAAGGGTTCTGATCGTTGATGGAAATTACGGATTGCAGAGGCTATTCCCAGTGAGATCATGAGGGCTATGAATGTCCACGGACTCACCCGACTTATTGTGGCGAGCCATTTGCAGGTATTCCACCGCATTCTACTGCACTCTAACATATTATTCTTTCTCTATCTCCCTCCTCTCCAGAAGAGGAATCCGAAACAAAATCACGAATCTAAAAACATATAAGTTTAGGGTTTTTTTTGCAATTTCTGATACAACGCACATATCCACCTATGATTATGAGACTTTACTGTAAGGGTTGGGTGCTTTTTAACCGGTGTTTTCTTTTTATAAAAAGAAATAACGATTACTTTGGATTGTAAAACTCTAGTTTGTTTTTCAGCGGATAACTCCGTAATCCTTAAGTCATCAAGAGAACAACACAAATACACACATCTTGTTGCTTTAAAACCCATGTAGAACATGACATGGCCAAGTATTTTTTCTCATCTTAGCTTTCTGTCTGATTTTCTTGTTACTGATTTTATCACACGTGCGGTGTTCCCATAGAAATACCGTGCTCGAAGAAAGGGAGTCAAGGAAAGAGAACAAGTTGCACAAAGTCCCCATTCATATTTCCCTTGCATTGTCCAAGAACCAAGTCCGAGTTCAAGTGTGGTCGATGTCAGCAGTCTTCCGAATTTTGCAAATCCGAGTCCCATCCCACTACAAGGCTACCCAGCATCCCATCTGGCCTTTAACATGCCGATAAATTCAGATATTGGTCTTTCTCTCGCAGAGCTAGAACAGGAACTGGAAATTCAGGTCCTAATGGATGCAAATGTTTCATATTGCCACCATGCAGTAGGACATGATTATGGAAAAACAACAAATCCAACTCACTACTGCATGATGACACAAAATGCAGTTCCGATATCCACGCTCCCACTCTCTGTAGATGGTCCCAATAACGTAAATTCTTCAGAAAGAGGTGGCATCTTGAAGCAGAACAAGAGGAAGAAAAATCGCGTGGATGAGATCAGCAATGCTGACACACAGCCAAAGATAAAGAAGGCACGATTCTCTTGGACTCCCAATAAGCAAAAAAAATTCGTTGATGCTGTTGAATCGATTGGACTCGAAAGTGAGTATATACAAATCTACCTTTTTTCCTTCATTTTACCTCATGGTTCACTTAGCACATTATTATGTGATCTTATCATTGAAGAAACTTCATAGGACTGACATGTGGCAATGATGCAGATGCTGTGCCAAAGAAAATCCTGGATGCAATGGGAATTGAAGGACTCAGTAGGCATACAATCGCAAGCCGCTTACAGGTTAAAAAAATACACTCTGTTCTAATTAGTTGAAGTCTGGAATATAATGGTGCTTCATGATTCTGATTTAAATGCAAAATATGCCTGTCCCTTCATATGGATTTGGATTTAATGGTTGAGTTGTTTGATTTATTATATATATTTCTGAAAACTGGGATATAGTTAGAAACAGACAATTCTGATATAAATTTCTAATTTTGGTGGGTAATATGATGTGATTAATGCTAGTAGCTTGACCTATAACCCTTGAAGACTTCAATCTTATTTATCAAAAAACTAGAGTAGTTTGCCTTAGAAATAATGAATGTAGGTACTACACTCCATCATAGCATTCAATTTGCACAATATGTTTCTGACATATTCCCCTTATAGACTTTAGGTTATACGATAAAAGTCAAGCATGTGGCCTTAGAAAGGACAAAGATATGTAGCTCACTCCATTGTGGCATTCAAGATACCTCACACTTTCATTTCGAAATTCTTTCTCAAAAATGGTTTGATCTTATTCTAACTTTTGATTTGCCATCATTCATACAGAAATATCGCAGTCAGTTAAAGAACGAAAAGGAAAGCCAGCAAGCGTGTGTTTGTTGTCCTTCATCATCTAACGTAAATACGGACACGGCTCTTGGGAATCAGGTGATTTAATATCGCCATTATGGACATGGAAAGCTATCTTTGACACCTCTTTTCAAATAATATGTACACACCATGCATTAATATAAAAATTGATATGAACCGCTTGCCTGTGCATGGTTTTACTTTATTAGATTGCTTACTATTTTTGGTATAACAGGATTATGACTTGAATCACATGGAAGCTGCCACCATGGCACATTTCCAACCAAGAGAACTGTCATTCAATGAAATAATTGATTCTCATGAGTTTATGCCTCCATTCCCACAAGTTCACTTATATCCAAATGAAAAGTCAAGCTCCACTGATCTATCGGCCCAGTCTGCTACCATCATGGGTAATTCGAAGTTAAATATATCATCAATTGAATGACCGTGATGTTTCTTACGTTTCAAAGAAACTAACACATTTTTTATTACTTTAGATACACCCACCGATATTTTTCAGCATATTGAAGATCTATTTCCTCCACTAGAGGGGAGCATCTTTAACTGTGAATATGAAAGCTTTGACAAATTTCCATGGGAAAATGAAGAGCATTCAGTGGAGCCAACTGCACTCGTACTCAATGATGATGTATGTTAACACTCGTTATATTATTCTTTTTTATGCGATCTCCATCATTTAATGTCGATGTTTTATCTTGTAAATCATTTGTTTCTTGATTTATTAACGTTTATAAGATGCTTGAGTCAAGTTCCAACTCTAAGTGTTATGCTTATTGTTTGTCAACATAGGAGCACTTGTTGATTGATATAGGAGCTACTGATACGAATCTTCAACCAAGAGACTTCCCTCTGGATGGTTCAATTGATTTGAATGAGTTTATGCACCAAGGAATGCCGATAAACAGATATTTAAATGAGAATCAAAGCTATACTGGCTGTCTGGATTATGATCCTGCTATTAATGGTAGACTTTGGTCACACATCCTACACTTCTATTGACAAAATCACCAGATGGTTTTATTTGCTATTATTTGTTATATATTCAGGAAAATAATACCTTATTCTTTTTCACATTAGGCGTGCCCTCCAGTACAGTTCTCCAATTTGAAGAATCAGTGCCTCCACTTGTTGAAGATGATACTGGCTCTCAATTTGAAGGTTTAGACGCGTTCCTATGGGGGAATCCCTGAAATTTATCAATCCAACTGTCTAAGCTCAAGAACACGTGTGAGTTCGCTATATTTTTGTGCTTTTAGGTTAAGTCCTTCTATGGCTTTCCTTTTTTTATAAAGGATTTCCAATATTTATTGATTTGTAAGAGTCTAATGATGCCCTTTATATAGTGAATTAAGGCTTGTTAATTACTTTAAATAAAAGCTATGCATGCCCGTAAAAGTATTTACTTTTCTGGAAATTTAAGAAGCGTGGGAAATAGTAATTTTTTTGAAAAAATTAGGTTCAAATACCACTGATTTCATTTCCTACCGCATAGGAAAATATTATTTTACCAAAAGCAAGAGAATCTTTTTAATCATAAATATGATATGCAAAGGAGAATGTTTTTAGAAGTCTCTAATGCATAAGAATGGGATGTATCTCATCGCACTTTCTTTGGTTCAACTTTTTCCTTCTGCATTCACATTGAAAGAATTTACATTAAAGTAACTCCCTCCCTTTCTTTCTGCAGAAGGAAGAGGACACTGTACTTGAATTTTGAATTTCAATGTCTAACATAATGAAGTCAAAAGAAGAAGGAAACTGCATTATACTACGTGAAGGAGAAAAAAAAGAGGTGTGGTACAAGTTCTTTTACAAGTGGAGAGCTGCTATTCAACTCTATTTTTGCACAAAATCTGCAGATGTCCTTGGAAATTGGAGCTTTAAAGACAGGTAGCCCGCAGAAATTGTAGTTTTTCTTTGGTTTGTGTAAAAAGTTTAGATCTGTGTATTTGCAAAATTCAGAGAAAGCACATATTTTTGTATGCAAATGAATTCTCATCATGGTCATGAATATGCGTCTTCTTCATTTTGTTCCTTTGATATTCAACATTTTTTATCAATAAAAAGTCGAAACATAAGGCTTCATATCTAGGGATGCAATCACATGATATATCCATATCCTATTTGCCAGCATTTCCATTCTATACAGATTTTGACATCGCTATCCGTAATTGTTTTAAAATGGATATGGATATCATTTTAATATTAGCAAATATCCATATCCAAATATCCGTTTTCATATATAGATATGGTTGAATATTTTTTAACTACATGTAACATAATATGGTACAATTACTATATTTTTAATTTTTATGAAATAAATACATTTAATAAATATACATCATGTATAAGCCATCCAGTACATATATATTTAAGCTAATCTATTAAGTATTTTGCTATTATCAATATGTATCCAATTCTAAAATACGGTAACACCATTTTAGTATATGTCCATATCTCTACTTATATTTAAAATAGATATAAATATGGTGAGACCTATAATTGTATCATTATCTGGCTATTTGCATCTCTATTCACATCACATCATATAAATGCCGGTACTTTACATGATGAAAAATAAAAGCAACTTCGATGGCGTGATAGTGCAAAGCTATTGTTTAATATTTTCAAGATCCTGAGTTAGAAACAGGAACGGAAATGGTTCAATTTATGTGTGAGAAAAAAATGGAAACAAAAAAAAAGTAAAAAAAAGAGAGAAACTGGAAAGAAAGAATTAGCAAAGAGAGATAAAAAAGGTGAAAGAGGTAAGAGGATTCAAAAAAGAGAGAAAAAATGAAGAAATATGTAAAACAAAAAAATGAAAGAAAAAAATTGAAAAGAGAAAGAAAGGAAAAAAACTGAAAAAATAAAGAAAGAGGACATGGAAAAGTAAAGAAAACAGAGAGATGAAGGAAGATTTTTATATCAATTTAGAGAGGCGAATTAGGTAGCTGATGATCCATCTCATCAAACATTTTTTTGTAGGTGGGAAATCACGGACTTAATCCCTGTTCAGATTCAAATTATCTCATGAGCTTTGGAAGATCTTCCTGTCTTTATATGGATACTGAGGTCTAACTATATCGGTTTAGTTTATCATGTTCTGCCATGAAGATCTTATTATCTCTTTATTGGAGTTCTAAGTTCAAGGTCTTCGTGGAATTGGCTACATGGATGCCACCTTTTCTTTTAAGGCATGTATTCACTGTTTTTTAAAATTTTGGCAAAGTCTGACTACATCATGCAAGGATTTAGAAGAAAATGAATAAACTTGAATGCATGCACAAGTGATAAGTTCATTTTCTATATTGTGGCATGTTAGTATTTTATTACTTCACTAATTGTTTGAATTCTGTTTTTGTTGGAATTTTGTTCAGAGGCAGGGAACTCTTCAATTGGTGGTTTTGAGAAAGGATTTTCTGGGCTGTCCTTGGCAAGATTATTTGGAGGTTCTCATGTTTACACAAAAATAAATTCCTTTCCTTTTATGTTTTTGTTGGTTTTGCCGTTAAGGTGTGCTCTATTTGCCAGAAAATGTAGGAAATTGGCAGTACAATGGCAAATGGTTTGGTGGGATTTTAGGAAGTTTGAGTATCGTTTTAATACACACACACAAAGTTAATAGTTATCTAGATTTCCTTATAGTTGTAGTTTGAATTTTGTGCTTGCAATTATGTCCCATTTGAAATTTATTGTGTTAGGTTCTTTTTACAAGGGATTTTTAAGAAAAGAAATGGTGTGGGCCCAAGATCGGGCATACGCAATATGATTATATTTTAAAACTATGTAAGTTAAAAGGACCGTGTCCCAAATGGAGACTTTACAAACACGATTACATTTTCCACTAAAAACACTCTTTCTTGAAGATTATCCCATTACATATTATACCCAAATCATCCCAAAAGACAAGAGGCGTCAGCTCTCGTCCTAGGATAAAATAGCACGCAT
Organism: Ottelia alismoides; assembly: GCA_037367405.1. Lineage (NCBI taxonomy): Eukaryota > Viridiplantae > Streptophyta > Magnoliopsida > Alismatales > Hydrocharitaceae > Ottelia > Ottelia alismoides. The sequence goes on from JAZKJV010000331.1 coordinate 756,513, forward strand.
ACCTAATAAAGGCCTAAAACTTAGATCCCTAGAGAAATCCAACCAGTTAGCCCCAACTTGCTCTAAGCCTCTAACCCCCCCTCTGAACCTCGAGTTAGGGAATAAAATGCATTCTAGGCCCTTTGAAGCATCTAAACATCTTAGGAACAAAACATTATTGTCACATATGTTCAGAGATATATTTATCTTTTCCTCTTTTATGTATTTCTATTTCATTGGTCTCTAGTATGTAATTTACCAAACAGATTTTCTTCTCTCTATATAAAAAAAATCATAGGGCCTCATGAAAAACATGTTATTATTTTTTCCACATGGTATCAGAGCGATTATCCTAGACTGGAACTCTGTTCCTTAATCCCTTCCCTACCGATCGACCCTCCTTCCCTGCTCAAGTATGCCCATCACTACTACTAGCTACACATGTACGTATCCTCCAACAAGCCCTCGTGAGTGGTCCCAACAACACTGTAGCACCCCTAGCAACCCTGCCAACACCATTGAGGGTATCGTATCACTGCCAACACTGATGATAGCCCCTAGTGGTGGTCCCTAATTCTGCCTAGGGCTTTGCAGTGACCTCTCAATCCTTTCCCAACATCGCTTAGCCCCTTTCGGTGCCACCCAGGGTCCTGCGAACCTTCTTGCCTTTCTCCTCGGTGTTTCTTTTGCATCCAAGGACCGTAAGAAGCTTGATTTTAGCCTGAAAAAGTTGATTTCAGATCGATAAATTACCCCACTGGCCCCAGTGGACTCAGATTTGAGGGGGTGGTTGTGGTACAAGTTTGCACCCACTACCAATTTCCATATGATTGTGTAGACATCCTCAGATTGATCTACAATTCCAGCTGAGTTCTGTTCAATCTCTTTATCATCATGTCAGAAATCAAAAGTGACTTCTCTTCCGATGCCTTCAAGAACTCGATGCCCATCGGGAAGATGGATGGGCAATTATGATTTATGATCCATGCAGTTCATGACCTTGATGCGGTGCAATAACAAGGAACATATTTTAACAAATCCGGAGCCGGCTGACAAGAATGGGACGAATGCATCATGGAAGTAGGATGACACATACGTACGTGTATGGCTCTTTCGAACTCTGACCGTAGAGATAACCAATGATGTTTTGTATCAGCCCATTGCCAATGTAATATGGGATATCTTTGCCACCACCAATGGTCAGGTGAAGAATGAGACCAAGTTTTTCCAGCTACAGTATGAAATTTTCATGACCAGACAAATTGCTCATCCTTTGTACTCCTCTTTGCTTTGGGACATATTCAAGAAATTACATAGCTCCAAGCTCGCGACCACATCTATTAAGCAACAGATGGTGTAAAGGAACATCACTATATGTTGAGATAGATGTTGTTTTTTGTCCTTTATTTATATTTCTTATTCTTCCCCCTATTTTATGTAAATTGCATGTATGGTTTTTTTCCTATATAAGAGAGCCCTAGGGTCACAATGGAACACAACAATTCTTGGTAATTTTCATGTAGGGATTTTCTCCTATATAAGAGAGCCCTAGGGTCACAATGGAATGCAACTGTTCTTTCTCCCTTTTCACATGGTATCAGAGCGACGGTCCTAGATCGAAGTTTTCATACTCCAAAACCCTACCCTACCGCCAAGCCTACGCCACCTCCGCCACCTTTCCAGCAAACAACGGCTGCCGCCGAACAGTTGCTAGGCTACTGCACTGCTGCCTTTCCGCCGAACTGTTGCACGCCGCCCTCTAGCCACCCAGCAGCTCCCGTTGTCACTGCTATGGGGCGTTGAACGACGACTACTCTCCAATGGCTATTGCACGCAGCCCTCCAGTGGCTCCTATCGCTGCTCTTCTCTAGCAACTCCCACCGTTGTGGTTCCTAGCAGTGGCCGTGTTGCCCTAGCCTCTGTCGTATCTCCATCATCTCCAAGTAGTTGTCGCATTTTGTATCAAAGGTTGTTGATGGGATTGGTTGCATCCTAAATCTACACCTGCAACCACTTCCCCATATGTATGTGTAGACGAATCTTCGTTTGATCTACAAACTTTAGTTTTGCTCAACCCGACAGTATGTCAGAAAACAAGGTTGACATCCCTGCCACATGCGCTTTCAGAGTTCCAGCGTTGATAGTCAGATGGACGATACAAATTTTGAATTATAGGCAATGCAATTCACAAGGCTTGTGCAATTTACAGGTAAGAAACACATTCTTACTAAGGAAGAGTTGGTTGAGAAAACTGGGGTGAACTCATGGGAGGTAAATGATGCATATGCATGTGTCGGGCTATCTGGGATGATGTTTATGGAGATAGGTAATGATATTCTGAGTCATCCCACTGCTAATACGATGTAGGACATTCTCGTCGCTACTTACTCACATGCGAAGAATGAGTCGGTGATACCGCAACTTCAACATGATATCTTCACCTCTAAGCATAACAGATGCCCTCTTCATACCCTTTACACTTTTCTCAAGGGTATGCTTGAGAAGCTTCATGGTTTCATTCCCTAATTGTTTCGCCAGAGTATATCAAGGCTTACAGAGGTTTGGTGATGACTGGAGTCTTTCTAGTAGCTTTTGATTCTGAGTACGATGCAGCTCGATCACAGATTCTTATCGATGCAATATACCTCCAATGGAGGAGGCATATCGTAGATTGAGTAGGCTCTTTATAGCACCTGATGGTGCTATTCCACAGCCGCGTACCACCTCGACCATAGCGCATCTTGTAGTAGAGGGTGCGGTAACCATATTAGGGGAGGGGATAGTCGACCCCATCAGTCGTACACATACTGCCAAAAATCGGGTCATACTAAGGATACATGCTACTATAAGCATGACTTTTCTATTTCAGCTCGTGTTGCAGAGCAGAATCAACCATCTAGTGCTCCTCCTCCAGCATCTGACCAGAAGTTCGATGAGCTTGTGGGCAAGATTGGGAGAGATTATACCCGCACCTGAGTTGTCTACTGCTCCTTCAGGATCATCAGAGGTAGCTGCGTCTGCATCTGCGACTACATCAGGTACTGCATATGCTTTTACAAGTTGTTACAGAGAAAATTTGTTAGAATGGGGATTCCGAAGCTTCACACCATCCCTGTGGTGATAGAGGACAGTTTAATGCATACAGATCAATTCAGCCAGGTAGATTTATAGTTATAACAGATGGGACTCACTCTCCCATTATTAGATAGGAGGAGGTGCAGTTGACTTCGACAATACATCTACACAATGTTCTTCATGCTCCTGATTTTCTATAATTTACTATCTATTAGTCAAATCATCAAAGACTTACATTTTCAGGCCATATTCGATCCATATTCTCTTGTGTTTCAGGATATTCTTACGGCACGGTGATTGGATCTGGCCGTGAGCAAGGAGGTCTCTATAAACTAGTCCAGTTCCCATATGCTTGTGCTTCGACCATTCATATTAGACCAGTTTCCCCTTATGTGTGGCACCTCCGGTTTGGTCATCTTCCTCTACAGAAGCTATGTTGCGTGCTTCCTTAGATTTCTCCTCGTTCTATCCTCCAGTACGAGGCTTGCCGGCTTGGGTAGAACCACCGGTCTATTTTTCAATATCATCGTAGTATTTTTGAGTTGATTCATCTTGATATTTGGGGTCTGAGTCATGTCCCAGACCATCAGAGACACATATTTTATCTTGTTGTTGATGATGATTTCTCCAAGTTGTCTTGGGTATTTATTCTTAAAAATAAGTCTGATGCTGGTCCTGTTATTCGGTCTTTTATTAGTGAAATAAAGAATGTTTTTTCTGCAAATGTCAAGTATATTCATTCTGGCAATGCATTAGAATTCTATATCTTACAACTCTCTTGGTTCTTCAGAATCCTTGATATTGTACATCAGACTTCTTGTGCCTGTACATCCCAACAAAATAGGGTGGTTGAACGCAAACATCATCATCTTTTGGATGTCACCAGAGCCCTCATAATTTAGAGTCGTGCTCCTCATTCCTATTAAGGAGATGCAGTTCTAAATGCTTGCCCCTTGTCTGCGTTGGGAGAGAAGTTTTCATTTTTTATTGTGTTTCCTGAAAAGGATCTTTTCTCCCTCACTCCTCGTGTGTTTGGGTTTATTGCCTTTATTCATCATGTCTCTCATGCCATGACAAGCTCTCTCCTAGAGCTATCAAGTGTATATTTATAAGGTGTTCCAGAACTCAAAAGGGATACCGTTGTTGTGATCCTGTTCGATGAAAATATTGTGTTAGTACGCGTGTCAATTTCTTTGAGTTTATTATATTTTTCTCCTGATAGGTTGATTCCTCGGATTCTGTAGAAGAGGTATACATGCATCTACCTCCAGTTTCTTCTACCACACCTATGACTACTACACCTTTCACTCAATTTCCTGCTCCATTAGTTCCTTCATCTCTACCATTATCACCACCATCTCCTCCTCCAATACTTCCACCACCAGCCTCCATCTTTATGCCACAAGTTTACATGGACCAACCTCATGCTCATGATCCTCCTCCATCATCCAGCACACCCCAGGTATATTTTGAGCACTTGGTTTCTACTTAGGGCACTAGTGGTTTGCATTTACAATAGGATGAACATGTATCCATAGATATTTCTTCCTCGATCACTAAGGAGGCAAAGGACCTGGATGTGTATATTGCTTTACGGAAGCAGAGGCGTACCTATGCTACATACCCTCTTGCTTCCCATGTTTCTCTTGCAGTCCTCTCACGGGAGTTTTAGAGGTTTGTTGTTGGATTGTTGGCCGTGGACCTACCATGGACATATCAAGAGGCATTACAGATTAGTCAATAGTGCCTTGCTATGAGATGGTTGCGTTACAGTCTCGTAGCACATGGAGTGTTGTTCCTTGTGAACCCCTCAGGATCCGGGTACCCGTTTACGACACAATTCGCAATATTCCATTTATGACATCGCATCAAAAACATAATTTTATGGGAAAATTTTTCGCGCGGCTAATTTATGACATTCACATCCACAATTTAATAGAGAAAATTGGCACCAAAATCATATTTTATTAATTTCCATATGATTTTACAACATTTACAATGTCTGTCAGTATATACAACATCCCAAAAATTTGACTGAAGAGAAGAAGCATTTACAATATCAATTGAACTAAAAACTGTAACAAAAATCACATACCGTATGGTATATAGACCTTGTCTCCCGGAATCATGTATAGCTATTAATCAGCAGACCTCTTGCCTGCCATGCGTGCAAGGAAGAAGAGGAGTCAGCAATCGCTGGTACCTCCCAAAAACTTATAAAATAACATGCATTTAATTATTTTCAAAAGCAAGCAAGTAGAAAGGTATATATGGTGAAAAATCTACCACTACCTGCGTAGAGAATGGTTTCAATTGTTTGGTATGTAGTACACCTGTTCATCCCCTTTTTCCCATTTTCCCATATATATATATATATATATATATTTAAAGTTTAGATGACAAACCCTAACATATAATGATTTCCTGTATTTTAAGATCATGATTTGGGTCTTGGAGATCATGTTGCGGAACTTGATGGCTACTTTCTTGTAATTGAGATCATGTCATAGTTTTCGATAATGGATTGATATGATGATGAATTTGATCCTTAATTATGTTTACTCCTTCTAAGTTAGTGGTTAGTCTGTGGTCTTGGTCTGTGTGTAACCTTACACTATGACTCTAAGGTATTTAAAAGTACCTTAGGGTTGGGGTGCCTCCGTAGGCATGCGGTGTTGTATAATGCATCCTAACTAAGTTCCCAACACGTCCACTAACTTATAGGATTTTCGAATCAGATTAAAGTCACTTCTAATCAACTCAATTTTAATTGTGATTCCCTCCTAACCTTCACTGTAACTCTCTCTGATGTACTCTCAATGATGTAGATATAGATGTAGATACGAATGATCTGGATGTAGAATCGCTAAGTCTGTTGGCGAAAGAAAACTCAAGCGGTGAAGAAGCCTGCAAATGGCTCTTCCGTCTCGCCCTCTAGTTGGAAGGCCGGTCCAATAGAGGGATAGGTCTACTCCCCAACTACGCCACTGAGACGGGTGAGAGGGACTTCCCGGAAAAGTCACTCTAGAAAAACAGCCCGACCGGTAACGGGCAACCGAGCTCGTACGTAAAACTGAAAACCAAGGATCCCCCGCCTGGGTATCCTAAAACAAGGGTCAGCGGAACCGGTCTAAAGTCGGGATCCCAACGAGGCGTAAAAACACTGCGAGCTCGCGTAAAAAACCGAGAAGGGACTGGGATCCTAGACCCGCGCACTTGGCGGCCGCTGCCCTAACTGGGCTTCCTATTCTCCCGCCCAGCTGAGGGTCACCGCGCCCTCGCACGGTCAAGTGTAAAAGGTCATCATGACCGGCCAATTATCTGATATCACTGATTATCAACCGTATAGATACATTGATTATAGATTCTGTTTACATTCTAATGAAAACTTTAGTGTTATAATGGAAAATGATCGCTCATTGGGTGATGGCAACTATGAGGTACGGTTTATATAATATAGCATCAAAACAGAGTACCTTAGGTTATACTAAAGGATCACTTGATAAAGATTATTAGTCATATAAATAACAGGGAATAATCGAACCATAGGTCGGTTTAAGCATTTTGAGTCAATTTGAATGATCCATTCCATCGTTGTGACCAATCTTATTCATGTAGTAAGTTATACCTACAATTCTTTCTTAAGATGATTATTATTGTAACTACACCTGGTGTTTCACTTAATTTCCATCTTAGCATTGTGAGGTCTAGAATTAAGGATTTAAGGGTTAATGACCAAATATGAAACTAAGATCTAATTCATACTATAACCCCCAGATTCTGAAAGGATTCTTCTTGATCTAAGAAAGTGTTTTACGCTGGAAAAGAGAGTTTAGACTCTAATTTATGTCCTTTATGATGAGTATGCATCACTTCTAACCATAAATTGCCATAGAATTTCAAGAGTTCCTACAGTAGTTGTTAAAGGTGGACACATCGAAGAAGACAAAGCCTAAACATGAATTTTAAAAAAATAATAATATAATTTGGAAGATCGGAGATAGATATATATTTGGAAACTTTGCTAATGAAATGTTATTGGTGTAGAGAACATACTCAAATCATACATAATAATTATTTTAACATAGTCATAAGAAAGTCTATATCTTTTTTAAAAAAATAAACAATCTTACCAGTGGTCTCATACCCATAGTCTGTAAACACTAATGAATATATTGCATGAATGATTGAAAACATGATTATGTATTCAAGTTGTCTAATAGATGTAAACAGTGAATGATACAATCTGTCAGAATAACCGAGTTGCAAGTTACTTGAACAACTTATTTCTAACTCTGATATGAAGTAAAGATAGACTTCGAGCAAACGTTGCTATCATACATAATTAAGCATAAAAATTTAATTTGTGAAGCTCCGAATGCAAGTTGCAGATAGTATATTCTATCACACCCATACACTACTACCAAATAAGCTATACTTAACAACAAACACCCCATCATTAGATTAAATCAATTGTGGCATATTTAAAGCAGAATTTGAATTTATAAATCAATTATGGCATATTGAAACAGATTTTTTTTCCAGAAAACCATTGCATATTAGAAATTTTGAAGCTTGAATCATGACAAGGTTCCCAACCTCCCAGAAAATCTTCCATAGACCGTAGAAAAGATTTTTTTTTATATATACATGGTAACAAGTGGAGGGAATTAGTATTTTACATAGTTCTTGTAACATCCGGAATCCAATCAAACCCGAAGTCGTCCGATTTTGGGTCTAATGAACCCAAAAACGTTGTCGGTCAATACTAAACAACCTAAAACGATCAATTAATAATGAATCAAAAGTCGTTCGGACGAAATCGACCAAAAATCGGTCCCTTCGTAATGCGTGCCGTGAAAAGCCGCGACGCAAATTCGGAAACCGTGAAACGAACTGAGACCGTCATTAGATCCGATTCGACGATACAAGACTAACGGAATCGACCGTTCGTCAATCGGAGGTCGTTTGATATTTTTAAATCGCAAAATTTAACCTTAAACAAAAACCATATCCGAAAATTTCGGGTATTCAAAACTCGACCGAAAGTATATCAACATTATACTCATATTGACCGTCATTCAGAGACGATCAAATCGAGACATTTCGCGTCAAAATCGGATGCTCGAGGCGCATATACGGTCGACTTTTGTGTAAGCCAAAAGAATAAAAGAAAATTGTTAAAAAAACATAAATAATATTTTTGTGAGTGCACAGTTGCACAAGAACAGCCGTTGATGTATATTTTTTATCTTTCTTTGCTTAGCCACTTGGCTTTCCTTCCTCTTCCACATGGCAAATTACAAGCCATTTCTTTCCCTATATATTCCTCTAATATTTCCAACGTTGGAGCCCTATCTTCTTTCCTATTCTCTCTATTCTAAGTCCCCATCGAAAAGTCTTCTTCCTCCTCTGTTTTGCTGCAAAGCCGTTGCTGAACAATAGCTCCTGGAGCTATTGTTTCCACTGGAAGTGTAAGAATTTTTGCATGCTTCATATTTTTACCTGCTGGTACGCCAACAACTGCTGCTCCAGCAGTTTGTTATTGCTGCAATGAAAGTCTGAAGAATCCCTTTTTCCACTTTGAAGCTTCTCCAAATCCCAGAAACACTTGGATCAACCATTCCATGCATTGGATCCCCATTTTGGAGATCAAAAATTAGAGGTACATTCCTATCCCTGCCTTATTGCTGCCATGCATGTGTGTAAACACACCTCACATCATATGTTAATGGAGTTGCATCTCCCCCTTCATCTTCTTTTTGCAACCTTATTTCTGGTACATTCAAATCTGCAAGATGCTATGCATCAGCCCCATTTTTGCTGCACCAAATAATGATGTTGCATGCAAGTGATTATCAATTTAAAGATCTAAAACAATGTACAATTAAGTTCTTAGTGTTTCCATCTACGAAACAAAAATTTTATTTGTAAGACCTGCTCTTTACCCAAACTCATAACTAGAAAGGTTTAAATTCAAGTTGTGTTTTTTTTTGGGCATATGAATAAGCTCCTGTGAATCTGAACCTAGACATCTGCATGACTTCCATATTAAAATTTCTACAAATCCATGTGACATGTTGCTACTAGACCTTGGATTCAGGACAATTATGGTGATCTGAAACTTAATCCTCTGCTGATTCTATTATACAAGATCTTTACATCTTAAAAATACAAATTTATGTATGCCTAACTATATATAAGACATTTAACTCCTGTTTTAATCTAATCCAGTAGCAATTTCCTTTCTGGAAAATTGGAAGTTTTAGTATTTTGGATTTATAAGTTCATCAGTTAAAATCTGTAGCTATCATATAGGGGTCTGGGTTCCTGATATATGTAGATGATGAACTCTACATTCTTGACCAAATGGTTGATAGGCTCATATCCTGATGAAGAACATACTTATGTAATATGTATGTTTTAAATGTTTATTATGATAAGATGATTGCTACTCATCACGTATCAGTTTAAAACTGATTCTAATTACACCGGGTAACCCGCAGTTCTACTACGTAAGGCTAGGGAATGAATTTCTTGTGGGCTTTGAATTGAATAAGATCCTAAACCATCTATAACTATAGCTTGCACTCCAATTTTAGTAATGCTATCCGACAAGGAAGTGATGACGAGTAGTGAATGCCAATGTAGGAGTCAAATTACTATTAATCATTGAGATTGTGACAATGTGTAATTCAAAGATCACTTTAAATCTGTAAGGCGGACAACATCTGATAATATGAATTGGTTATGTAGTCAAGAAAACCAATATGATTATGAATCAGTAACGCTAAAGATCTATGCCGGTCATGGTGACCTTTACACCTGATTGTGCGAGAGCGCGGTGACTCTCAACTGGGCGGAAGAATAGGAAGCCCAGTTAGGGCAACGGCCGCCAAGTGCGCGGGTCTAGGATCCCAGTCTCTTTTCGGTTTTTACGCGAGCTCGCAGTGTTTTTACGCCTCGTTGGGATCCTGACTTTAGACCAGTTCCGCTGACCCTGTTTTAGAATACCCAGGCGGGGGATCCTTGGTTTTCAGTTTTACGTACGAGCTCGGTTGCCCGTTACCGGTCGGGCTGTTTTTCTAGAGCGACTTCCCGGGAAGTCCCTCTCACCCGTCTCAGTGGCGTAGTTGGGGAGTAGACCTATCCCTCTATTGGACCGTCCTTCCAACTAGAGGGCGAGACGGAAGAGCCATTTGTAGGCTTCTTCACCGCTTGAGTTTTCTTCGCCAAACAGACTTGGCGATTCTACATCCAGATCATCCATATCTACATCTATATCTACATCTAAATCATCAAGAGTTGCATCTGAGAGAGTTAGAGTGAATGTTTGGAGGAAATCACAATTAAGATTTAGTTGTTTAGAAGTGACTTTAATCTGGTTCAAAAATCCTATAAGTTAGTGGACGTGTTGGGAACTTAGTTAGGATGCATTACACAACACCGCATGCCTACGGAGGCCCCCCAACCCTAAGGTAGTTTAATACCTTAGAGTCATAGTGTGAGGCTACATACAGACCAAGACCACGGACTATCCACTAACTTAAAATGAGTAAATAGAATTAAGGATCAAATCAGTCATCATTATATCAGTCCATCATCGGAAACCATGACATGATCTCAATGACAAGAAATTAGCAATTTCATGTGCCATCAAGTTCTACAACATGATCTCCAAGACCCAGAATTATGATCTTTATCTACATCATCTGGAGTCATATCTGAAACAATTGAAATTAAGAATTGGATGCCTACCTATTGAACTTGGGAATCAAGTAATCTATAAATATTTCATATTCCATCTTTCACATCGACAAATCCATAGATTTGATATCTGGTCAATATAATAATAGAGATATATACTTATATGCATACTCCTATAATTATAATTTATCAACATTTGATTACAAAATAAATATGTTAAATATGAAAAGTGTTTGGATAATGAGAGTTTATGAGAAATGCTTACAAGCCTGACTACCTTTTTACTCACGCAAGTAGATGTAAATAGTGCTTATTCCACCTTTCTACTTGCTCTCTTTTGCACATTAAATTACTTGTTAATTATTTTAAACTACGGGTTTGTATTCACAATTGTGACTCCTTTTCTTCCTTGCACGCATGGCAGGAAAGGAGTCTGTTGTTCAGTAGCTATACAGGGTTCCAAGAGACAAGGTCTATACTAGACGGTATGTTATTCTTTTTGTCTCAGTTTTTGTTCGGTTGTTAATGTTATATGCTTCTTTTCTCTTCAGTCAGATTTTGGGATATACTGTATGTACTTTCAGACATTGTACAGGTTGAAAATGAAATGAAAGTTAATGAAATAAATTCTTGGTGACATTTATCTTTATTATCTTGTGGTTGTGAATGTGAATGTCGAATGTCACTTCAAATATATTCATTGCGAAAAAAAAAATTTCCCCATAAAATTATGTTGTTAATGCGATGTCATAAATGGAATGTTGCGAATAGTGTCGTAAACGGGTACCCGGATCCTGAGGGGTTCACAGTTTGGTATCAGAGCAGTGGTACCCCAATACGCACATTCGCAGTATTTCAATTTCGATCGCATTAAGTTCTCGGATAGCGACGGTCTTCTGACTTGTCGTGAGTCCGAGAAGGGAAATATGACATTCGAATTAAATAACCACAAATGTCCCCAATTTCATTAATTTTCATATTATATCCCAAGAAGAGAAAAGCATTTTCGGGTAGTGCTCGCTCATCTCTATAGACTATATTAGGAGGAGCACTTGTCGGACGTGTCACAGATTCTGCTCGACCATCTGGGTCGCAGCGAGCAAACACGACCACCCCATCTACTCGACCAGTCAGATGTTACCGTTGTCACGAATGGGGACATTACCGATCAGTGTCTTGCTTCGAGGTTACTTGCTTCGTTAGGTAGAGTCTCGGAGACTCTCTCTTCCCCATATCACATACAAGGGCCAGGTGGCCAGTTGTCTATCATTTCCCTGATAGTCAGGCAATTGCCCGTACTGATTAGTAGACACGAGATGATCACAGATTGTCCACTTCTGTAGCTTGATGAGTTCGACTTGATTTTAGGCATGGATTAGCTATCCGCTCATCATGCACTTGTTGATTGCTTTAGGAAGACGGTTGTCTTCAGAATCCAGATTTACCCGAGTTCACTTTTGAGGGTACCTTGCATGACTCCACCATGGAGTACATTTCAGTGTTGCGGGCTCAGCGACTTGTTGATCAGGGTTGTGATTCATACCTTGCATTTGTTCGGGAGATATCTGATCAGGCGCCGATGACTCAGGACATCCGAGTAGTATCAGAATATCCAGATATATTTCCTGATGAGCTACCAGGATTACCTCCTGAGAGAGAGATTGAGTTCGAGATCACATTGCTGCCAGATACCCAACCGATCTCACCAGCCGAGTTGAGGGAGCTGAAGGTGCAGTTGTAGGAGTTATTAGATTTGGGATTCGTGAGACCGAGCACTTCACCTTGGGGTGTTCCGGTTCTATTTGTCAAGAAGTTTGATGGATCCATGAGACTATGCATCGATTACAGGCAGCTGAACAAGAGAACGGTGAAGAACCATTATCCTTTGCCACGTATCGATGATTTGTTTGACCAGCTACAGGGATCTTCGGTTTTCTCGAAGATCGATCTTCGCTCAGGTTATCATCAGCTAAGGATTCGCGAGTCGGATATTCCGAGGACAGCCTTCAGGACTCGCTATGGACACTATGAGTTTGTGGTGATGCCGTTTGGGCTCACCAATGCACCTGCGGCTTTCATGGATATGATGAACCGTATCTTCCGTCCATACTTGGACAAGTTTGTAGTGGTGTTCATCGATGATGTGCTCATCTATTCACGGAATGAATGGGATCATGCGAATGATCTACGGACTGTCCTGGATACATTGCGGGAGCACAAGTTATATGCCAAGTTGAGCAAGTGTGAGTTCTGGTTATCCCAGGTCTCATTTCTTGGGCATATCATTTCTGGAGCAGGCATTGCAGTTGATCCTGCGAAGATAGATGCAGTTATGTCTTGGGAGCAGCCCAAGACAGTCACTCAGATTCGGAGCTTCCTCGGATTAGCGGGCTATTACAGACGCTTTGTCAGCGGATTTTCACGCATCGTCCGTCCATTGACACGATTGATGCAGAAGGGAGTTCCATTCATTTGGGACGATTCATGTGAGCAGGCCTTCCAGACACTGAAGGAGAGGTTGACTACAGCGCCTATTCTTGCTCTTCCTTCAGGCACTCAGGACTATGCAGTTTACACAGATGCATCTGGAGAAGGTCTAGGAGCAGTGTTGATGCAGAGAGGACAGGTGATTGCTTACGCATCACGGCAGTTGAGACCGCACGAGCAGAACTACCCCACACATGACTTGGAGTTGGCGGCAGTTGTCTTCGCTTTGAAGATCTGGCGCCACTATCTATATGGGGTGAACTTCGAGATTTTCACAGACCACAAGAGTCTGAAGTACATCTTTGATCAGAAGGAGCTGAACATGAGGCAGCGCATATGGCTCGAGCTACTGAAGGATTATGATTGCACGATCTCTTACCATCCCGGTAAGGGAAACGTGGTGGCTGATGCACTCAGCAAGAGAGCGCATGCTGATGGTACGGCAAACTGGCTATATACATGGGATACGCTTGCCGCTTTGACCGATTGGCATCCTCAGGAAAGTGCATCTATTTCTACCGCCGTGCCTCCACGATACAACAACCTTTGGGATCGTATTATAGAGGGTCGGAAGACAGATCCTTGGATCCGAGATAGATACATGCGCGCTGTCAAGGACGAAGTTGATGATTTTGTCGTAGCGGAGTCTATTTTATGGAAGGCAGGACGGGTCGTTGTACCCAATGACGAGCAGCTTCGCAGAGACATTCTCGATGAGGCACACAGTTCACGGTTATCTATCCATCCAGGCAGTACGAAGATGTACAGTGATCTGCATCGACATTTCTGGTGGGATGGAATGAAGCGCAATGTGGCGCTACACGTCAGCAGATGCATGACCTGTCAGATGGTCAAGGCTGATCACAGGAGACCGCCAGGATTACTGCAGTCTCTCCCCATTCCTGAGTGGAAATGGGAGAGCATTTCTATGGATTTTGTCACAGGTCTGCCGAAGACGCCATGAGGCCATGATTCCATTTGGGTCGTTGTTGATAGGTTGACCAAGTCAGCCCATTTCATACCTGTCAACACGACTTACACTCCATCCAGATTGGCCAAGAGGTATGTGCAGAACATTATCAGACTGCATGGTATACCCTGAGAGGTGGTGTCTGACAGGGATTCGAGATTTACATCGCATTATTGGCATTAGTTCATGTCAGCACTACAGACAGAGCTGAAGATGAGTTCTGTCTATCATCCGCAAACAGACGGGCAGAGTGAGCGCACCATTCAGACGCTTGAGGATCTACTTCACGCATACACTTTGGAGTGGAAAGGGTCCTGGAAGGACCATTTGCCTTTGGTGGAATTCACGTACAACAACAGCTATCACTCCAGTATTGGTATGGCACCATTCGAAGCCCTATACGGGCGGAGATGCCTCACACCTCTCAGTTGGCGTGAGGTAGGCGATCATGCTTTATATTCCGTAGATCTCTTGGAGGAGACTGCGAGAGCTGTTGATCTTGTGAGACGGAGGCTTCTGACAGCACAAAGTCGCCAAAAGAGTTATGCAGACCGTCGGAGGAGAGACTTAGAGTTTCAGGTAATCTAATTATTTCCTCTTAATCCACTCAATTATGATATATATATATGTTCAACTTAATCTCATACTAATTATATTCCTATAAATTATAGGTTGGAGATTGGGTATTTCTCCGTGTATCTCCCATGAAGGGAGTGCAGAGATTCGGTGTTCGTGGCAAGTTGGCGCCGCGATATGTGGGACCTTTTGAGATTCTGGCTAGAGTAGGGAAGGTTGCATACCGAGTAGCCCTTCCTCCACATCTATCAGCTATTCACGACGTCTTCCATGTATCCAACTTGAGAAAATATGTGCACGACCCTCGGCACATCATCAGTTATGAGAATCTCGATGTAGAGCCGGATCTGACTTATGAAGAGAAGCCAGTCCAGATACTTGACCGTGCCGTGAAGAAGCTTCGCAGCAAGGAGATTTCATTGGTCAAGGTTTTGTGGAGCCAACACGGCGTTGAAGAAGTAACGTGGGAAGCCGAAGCCGACATGCGAGCACGATACCCGCAGCTTTTCTGATGTAAGCATCAAAACAAGCTTTTGTAATTAGATACATGATAAATATATGGCGTGTTTTCTCTTTGAGGTTTTTATGGGTTCAAAACCCTTTGAGGTTTTTATGGACGTATGAAATTCAAACAAGTCACCGAATAGCCTTAACTCGAGTCTCGAGGACGAGACTCCCTTTGAGGTTTTTATATTTGTAACATCCGGAATCCAATCAAACCCGAAGTCGTCCGATTTTGGGTCTAATGAACCCAAAAACGTTGTCGGTCAATACTAAACAACCTAAAACGATCAATTAATAATGAATCAAAAGTCGTTCGGACGAAATCGACCAAAAATCGGTCCCTTCGTAATGCGTGCCGTGAAAAGCCGCGACGCAAATTCGGAAACCGTGAAACGAACTGAGACCGTCATTAGATCCGATTCGACGATACAAGACTAACGGAATCGACCGTTCGTCAATCGGAGGTCGTTTGATATTTTTAAATCGCAAAATTTAACCTTAAACAAAAACCATATCCGAAAATTTCGGGTATTCAAAACTCGACCGAAAGTATATCAACATTATACTCATATTGACCGTCATTCAGAGACGATCAAATCGAGACATTTCGCGTCAAAATCGGATGCTCGAGGCGCATATACGGTCGACTTTTGTGTAAGCCAAAAGAATAAAAGAAAATTGTTAAAAAAACATAAATAATATTTTTGTGAGTGCACAGTTGCACAAGAACAGCCGTTGATGTATATTTTTTATCTTTCTTTGCTTAGCCACTTGGCTTTCCTTCCTCTTCCACATGGCAAATTACAAGCCATTTCTTTCCCTATATATTCCTCTAATATTTCCAACGTTGGAGCCCTATCTTCTTTCCTATTCTCTCTATTCTAAGTCCCCATCGAAAAGTCTTCTTCCTCCTCTGTTTTGCTGCAAAGCCGTTGCTGAACAGTAGCTCCTGGAGCTATTGTTTCCACTGGAAGTGTAAGAATTTTTGCATGCTTCATATTTTTACCTGCTGGTACGCCAACAACTGCTGCTCCAGCAGTTTGTTATTGCTGCAATGAAAGTCTGAAGAATCCCTTTTTCCACTTTGAAGCTTCTCCAAATCCCAGAAACACTTGGATCAACCATTCCATGCATTGGATCCCCATTTTGGAGATCAAAAATTAGAGGTACATTCCTATCCCTGCCTTATTGCTGCCATGCATGTGTGTAAACACACCTCACATCATATGTTAATGGAGTTGCATCTCCCCCTTCATCTTCTTTTTGCAACCTTATTTCTGGTACATTCAAATCTGCAAGATGCTATGCATCAGCCCCATTTTTGCTGCACCAAATAATGATGTTGCATGCAAGTGATTATCAATTTAAAGATCTAAAACAATGTACAATTAAGTTCTTAGTGTTTCCATCTACGAAACAAAAATTTTATTTGTAAGACCTGCTCTTTACCCAAACTCATAACTAGAAAGGTTTAAATTCAAGTTGTGTTTTTTTTGGCATATGAATAAGCTCCTGTGAATCTTTTCACTGAACCTAGACATCTGCATGACTTCCATATTAAAATTTCTACAAATCCATGTGACATGTTGCTACTAGACCTTGGATTCAGGACAATTATGGTGATCTGAAACTTAATCCTCTACTGATTCTATTATACAAGATCTTTACATCTTAAAAATACAAATTTATGTATGCCTAACTATATATAAGACATTTAACTCCTGTTAGCAATTTCTTTCTGGAAAATTGGAAGTTTTAGTATTTTGGATTTATAAGTTCATCAAGTTAAAATCTGTAGCTATCATATAGGGGTCTGGGTTCCTGATATATGTAGATGATGAACTCTACATTCTTGACCAAATGGTTGATAGGCTCATATCCTGATGAAGAACATACTTATGTAATATGTATGTTTTAAATGTTTATTATGATAAGATGATTGCTACTCATCACGTATCAGTTTAAAACTGATTCTAATTACACCGGGTAACCCGCAGTTCTACTACGTAAGGCTAGGGAATGAATTTCTTGTGGGCTTTGAATTGAATAAGATCCTAAACCATCTATAACTATAGCTTGCACTCCAATTTTAGTAATGCTATCCGACAAGGAAGTGATGACGAGTAGTGAATGCCAAATGTAGGAGTCAAATTACTATTAATCATTGAGATTGTGACAATGTGTAATTCAAAGATCACTTTAAATCTGTAAGGCGGACAACATCTGATAATATGAATTGGTTATGTAGTCAAGAAAACCAATATGATTATGGAATCAGTAACCGCTAAAGATCTATGCCGGTCATGGTGACCTTTACACCTGATTGTGCGAGAGCGCGGTGACTCTCAACTGGGCGGAAGAATAGGAAGCCCAGTTAGGGCAACGGCCGCCAAGTGCGCGGGTCTAGGATCCCAGTCTCTTTTCGGTTTTTACGCGAGCTCGCAGTGGTTTTTACGCCTCGTTGGGATCCTGACTTTAGACCAGTTCCGCTGACCCTGTTTTAGGATACCCAGGCGGGGGAATCCCTTGGTTTTTCAGTTTTACGTACGAGCTCGGTTGCCCGTTACCGGTCGGGCTGTTTTTCTAGAGCGACTTCCCGGGAAGTCCCTCTCACCCGTCTCAGTGGCGTAGTTGGGGAGTAGACCTATCCCTCTATTGGACCGTCCTTCCAACTAGAGGGCGAGACAGAAGAGCCAATTTGTAGGCTTCTTCACCGCTTGAGTTTTCTTCGCCAAACAGACTTGGCGATTCTACATCCAGATCATCCATATCTACACCTATATCTACATCTAAATCATCAAGAGTTGCATCTGAGAGAGTTAGAGTGAATGTTTGGAGGAAATCACAAATTAAGATTTAGTTGTTAAGAAGTGACTTTAATCTGGTTCAAAAATCCTATAAGTTAGTGGACGTGTTTGGGAACTTAGTTAGGATGCATTACACAACACCGCATGCCTACGGAGGCCCCAACCCTAAGGTAGTTTAATACCTTAGAGTCATAGTGTGAGGCTACATACAGACCAAGACCACGGACTATCCACTAACTTAAAAATGAGTAAATAGAATTAAGGATCAAATCAGTCATCATTATATCAGTCCATCATCGAAAACCATGACATGATCTCAATGACAAGAAATTAGCAATTTCATGTGCCATCAAGTTCTACAACATGATCTCCAAGACCCAGAAATTATGATCTTTATCTACATCATCTGGAGTCATATCTGAAACAATTGAAATTAAGAATTGGATGCCTACCTATTGAACTTGGGAATCAAGTAATCTATAAATATTTCATATTCCATCTTTCACATCGACAAATCCATAGATTTGATATCTGGTCAATATAAATAATAGAGATATATACTTATATGCATACTCCTATAATTATAATTTATCAACATTTGATTACAAAATAAATATGTTAAATATGAAAAGTGTTTGGATAATGAGAGTTTATGAGAAATGCTTACAAGCCTGACTACCTTTTTACTCACGCAAGTAGATGTAAATAGTGCTTATTCCACCTTTCTACTTGCTCTCTTTTGCACATTAAATTACTTGTTAATTATTTTAAACTACGGGTTTGTATTCACAATTGTGACTCCTTTTCTTCCTTGCACGCATGGCAGGAAAGGAGTCTGTTGTTCAGTAGCTATACAGGGTTCCAGAGACAAGGTCTATACTAGACGGTATGTTATTCTTTTTGTCTCAGTTTTTGTTCGGTTGTTAATGTTATATGCTTCTTTTCTCTTCAGTCAGATTTTGGGGATATACTGTATGTACTTTCAGACATTGTACAGGTTGAAAATGAAATGAAAGTTAATGAAATAAATTCTTGGTGACATTTATCTTTATTATCTTGTGGTTGTGAATGTGAATGTCGAATGTCACTTGCAAATATATTCATTGCGAAAAATTTCCCCATAAAATTATGTTGTTAATGCGATGTCATAAATGGAATGTTGCGAATAGTGTCGTAAACGGGTACCCGGATCCTGAGGGGTTCACAGTTCTTAAATTGTGAGATGCAAATTGACTTAAATCTGCACATGCAGTGACTGATTTCCAAGAATTTAGAACATAAATTTGTCAAAGTTTGTTAAAAGAGCATGCAAGGCAGCAATAGGAGGATATTGGATTGTACATATAATTAAGGGAAATATACATGCATGGCAGCAAAGAGATGGGCTAGGGATGTACCTTGAGATCTCAAAGTTGTGAGATCAAATTAGCATGCAATGATAGGAGAATCTGCAATAGGGAATGATTTAAAATGCACATGCATGGCATCAAAACAAAGGGGAAAATTGATATGTATGGCAGCAAAATAGAGGTATAGTGATGTACCTTAAGATTTTCTCAAAAAAAATGAGAATAATGAGCAAATAGAAGAGCATGCAGCAGTCCAGGATTTCTAGCTACTTGGATTTTGCAGCAGTTGACCTTTGAGATGAAGGGTGAAGCTTCTCTGCAACAGCAACTTGAGGAGGACAGATCAAGGAACAAATTTTGTTGTTGCTCTTGCAGTGGTGGCAGCCACCAATTTCTGATTTGAGGCTACCTAATGCTGCAGCAATGGTGGCCAATTACAGGGAGAAAAAAAAAGAGTTCAACGGTGTTGCAGTTGTAGTTTGGTGTGAAAGAGAGCAAGGGTTTTTCCCCCTTCTCTCGGCTGGAAATTTGGAACAAGAGAGAAAATTTGAGGGAGAGAAATGGAATGAGAAAGGGGGAGGTTACGGCTGAAATTTGAAAAGAGAATTGCAGGGAATTAAGAGGGTTGTGTTGATATAAATAAGGAGGAGAGCCCCCCTTTGATTGACAAGTGGAATAGAATAAAACCCCAAGTGGAGAAATTTTGTGAGATTAGGTGGATGTTAGAAAAGTCAATAATATAATATACGTATATATATTTTACTGGCAGCCGACTACTACTGATTTTAAGTTTTAAAATTATATTATTATTTTTTAAACAGTAAACAGTAGCCTGACTGTTTATTTGAAATTTATTATTATTATTTTTTTTAACATATTTAAAACGGACCGTACGCGCACCTCGGGCCTCTGATTTCAGCGCGCAATATCCAATTTCGATCGTCTCAGAGTGGCAGTCAATATGAGTATAATGTTGATATACTTTCGGTTGGATTTTGAATATCCGAAATTTTCGGATACGGATTTTGTTTGACATTAAATTTTGAAATTTAAAATATCATATGACCTCCGTTTGACGAACGGTCGATTCCGTTGGTCTCGTGTCGTCGAATCGGATCTAATGACGGTCTCGGTTCGTTTCGCGGTTTCCGAATTAGCGTTGCGGCTTTTTCACGGCGCGCGTTACGGTGTGACCGATTTTCGGTCGATTTCGCCCCGAACGACTTTTGATTGATGATCAATTGGTCGTTTTAGGTTGTTTAGTATTGACCGACAACGTTTTTGGGTTCATTAGACCCAAAATCGGGCGACTTCGGGTTTGATTGGAAACCGATGCTACAAATATAAAACCTCAAAGGGAGTCTCGTCCTCGAGACTCGAATTAAGGCTATTAGGTGTCTTGTTGGAACTTCCTATGTACATAAAACCTCAAAGGTTTTAACCCATAAAAACCTCAAAGAGAAAACAAGCCATATATTTATCATGTATCTAATTACAAAAGCTTGTTTTGATGATTACATCAGAAGAGCTGCGGGTATCGTGCCCGCATGTCGGCTTCAGTCTCCCATGTTGCTTCCTCGACGCCATGTCGCTGCCACAAAATATTGACCAATGGAATCTCTTTGCTGCGAAGCTTCTTCACAGTACGATCAAGTATCTGGATTGGCTTCTCTTCATAAGTCAGATCTGACTCTACATCGAGATTCTCATAACTGATAATGTGTCGAGGATCGTGCACATATTTCTTCAGATTGGATATATGAAATACATCATGAATAGTAGAAAGATGTGGAGGAAGAGCTACTCGGTAAGCAACCTTCCCCACTCTAGCCAGAATCTCGAACGGTCCAACATATCGTGGCGCCAACTTGCCACGAACACCGAATCTCTGCACTCCCTTCATGGGAGATACTCGCAAAAATACCCAATCCCGACCTGTATTTACAGGAGTTTTATTAGTATGTGATATTAAGTTGAACAATTATATATGTCATAATTGAATGGATGAAGAGGAAAGAATTGGATTACCTGGAATTCCAAGTCTCTTCTCCGACGGTCTGCATAGCTCTTCTGGCGGCTCTGTGCCGTCAGAAGCCTCCGTCTCACAAGATCAACAGCTCTCGCTGTCTCCTTCAAGAGATCTACGGAATAGAGAGCATGATCACCTACCTCACGCCAACTGAGAGGTGTGAGGCATCTCCGCCCGTATAGGGCTTCGAATGGTGCCATGCCAATACTGGAGTGATAGCTATTGTTGTACGTGAATTCTACTAATGGCAGATGGTCCTTCCAGGACCCCTTTCCCTCCAAAGTGCAAGCGTGAAGTAGATCCTCTAGTGTCTGAATGGTGCGCTCACTCTGACCGTCAGTCTGTGGATGATATGCGGAACTCATCTTCAGCTCTGTCTGTAGTGCTGACATGAACTGATGCCAATATGCAACGTAAATCTCGAATCCCTGTCAGACACCACCTCTCATGGTATACCATGTAATCTGATGATGTTCTGCACATACAGCTTGGCCAATCTGGATGGAGTGTAAGTCGTGTTGACAGGTATGAAATGGGCTGACTTGGTCAACCTATCAACAACGATCCAAATGGAATCATGGCCACCTGGTGTCTTTGGCAATCCTGTGACAAAATCCATAGAAATGCTCTCCCATTTCCACTCAGGAATGGGGAGAGACTGCAGTAATCCTGGTGGTCTCCTGTGCTCGACCTTGACCATCTAACGGGTCATGCATCTGCTAACATATAGCGCCACATCGCGCTTCATTCCATCCACCAGAAATGTCGACGCAGATCTCGGGTACATCTTCGTACTGTCTGGATGGATAGATAACCGTGAAGTGAACTGTGTGCCTCATCCAGAATATCTCTGCGAAGCTGCTTGTCACTGGGTACAACGACCCGTCCTGCCTTCCATAAAATAGACTCTGCCACGACAAAATCATCAAATTCATCCTTGACAGCGTGCATGTATCTATCTCGGATCCAAGGATCGGTCTTCTGGCCCTCTACAATACGATCCCAAAGACTACTGTATCGAGGAGGCACGGCGGTAGAAATGGATGCGCTCTCCTGAGGATGCCAATCGGTCAAAGCAGCAAGCGTATCCCATGTATATAGCCAGTTCGTCGTACCATCAGCATGCGCTCTCCTGCTAAGTGCATCAGCCACCACGTTTCCCTTACCGGGATGGTAAGAGATTGTGCAATCATAATCCTTCAGCAATTCGAGCCATCTGCGCTGTCTCATGTTCAGCTCCTTCTAATCAAAGATGTACTTCAGACTCTTGTGATCTGTGAAAATCTCGAAGTTCACCCCCTATAGGTAGTGGCGCCAGATCTTCAAGGCGAAGACAACTGCCGCCAACTCCAAGTCATGTGTGGGGTAGTTCCGCTCGTGCGGTCTCAACTGTCGGGATGCGTAAGCAATAACCTGTCCTCTCTGCATCAACACTGCTCCTAGACCTTCTCCAGATGTATCTGTGTATACTGCATAGTCCTGAGTGCCTGAAGGAAGAGCAAGAATAGGCGTTGTAGTCAATCTCTCCTTCAGTGTCTGGAAGGCCTGCTCACATGAATCGTCCCAAATAAATGGGACTTCCTTTGCGTCAATCGTGTCAAAGGGCGAACAATGCGTGAAAATCCATTGACAAAGCGTCAGTAATAGCCCGCTAGCTCGAGGAAGCTTCGAATCTGAGTAACTGTCTTGGACTGCTCCTAAGACATACTGCATCTATTTTCGCAGGATCAACTGCAATGCCTGTTTCAGAAATGATATGCCCGAGAAATGAGACTTGGGATAACCAAAATTCACACTTGCTCAACTTGGCATATAGCTTGTGCTCTCGCAGTGTGTTCAAAACAATTCGTAGATCATTCGCATGATCCCACTCATTCCGTGAATAGATAAGCACATCATCGATGAACACCACTACAAACTTGTCCAAGTATGGACGGAAGATCCTGTTCATTATATCCATAAAAGCCGCAGGTGCATTGGTGAGCCCAAACGGCATTACCACAAACTCGTAGTGTCCATAGCGAGTCCCAAAGGCTGTCTTCGAAATATCCAACTCGCGAATCCTCAGCTAATGGTAGCCTGAGCGAAGATCGATCTTCGAGAATACCGAAGATCCCTGGAGCTAATCAAACAAATCATCGATACGTAGCAAAGGATAATGGTTCTTTGCCGTTCTCTTGTTCAGCTGCCTGTAATCGATGTATAACCTCATGGATCCGTCCTTTAATCAGTACGAGCAAATGCCTAACTATCGAAGAAATAACAACCAGCTGGCCACCTGGCCCTTGAATGTGATATGAAGAAGAGAGAGTCTTTGCGACTCTACCTAAAGAAGCAATTAGCCTCGAAGTAAGAAAAGAATGTGTCACACTAGAATCAACTAGACTATGGAAAGGTCGATACGAGTAGTCAGTATGTGTGCTAGTTTGTTAGTCATCTCCTGGTCTGGTCGGGATGACATGGCTCTGCATGAGAACCATTTATTAGTCATAAAATCAATGGTTCGCAGATAATATGATATATGTTTTTCTCTTCTTGGGATATAATATGAAAATTAATGAAATTGGTGACAGCTGTGGTGATTGAATCTGAATGTCGTATTTCCCTTCTCGGACTCACGACAAGTCGGAAGACTGCCGCTATCCGAGAACTTAATGCGATCGGAATTGAAATACTGCGAATGTGCGTATCGGGGTACCACTGCTCTGATACCAAAACTGTGAACCCCTCAGGATCCGGGTACCCGTTTACGACACAATTCGCAATATTCCATTTATGACATCGCATCAAAAACATAATTTTATGGGAAAATTTTTCGCGCGGCTAATTTATGACATTCACATCCACAATTTAATAGAGAAAATTGGCACCAAAATCATATTTCATTAATTTCCATATGATTTTACAACATTTACAATGTCTGTCAGTATATACAACATCCCAAAAATTTGACTGAAGAGAAGAAGCATTTACAATATCAATTGAACTAAAAACTGTAACAAAAATCACATACCGTATGGTATATAGACCTTGTCTCCCGGAATCATGTATAGCTATTAATCAGCAGACCTCTTGCCTGCCATGCGTGCAAGGAAGAAGAGGAGTCAGCAATCGCTGGTACCTCCCAAAAACTTATAAAATAACATGCATTTAATTATTTTCAAAAGCAAGCAAGTAGAAAGGTATATATGGTGAAAAATCTACCACTACCTGCGTAGAGAATGGTTTCAATTGTTTGGTATGTAGTACACCTGTTCATCCCCTTTTTCCCATTTTCCCATATATATATATATATTTAAAGTTTAGATGACAAACCCTAACATATAATGATTTCCTGTATTTTAAGATCATGATTTGGGTCTTGGAGATCATGTTGCGGAACTTGATGGCTACTTTCTTGTAATTGAGATCATGTCATAGTTTTCGATAATGGATTGATATGATGATGAATTTGATCCTTAATTATGTTTACTCCTTCTAAGTTAGTGGTTAGTCTGTGGTCTTGGTCTGTGTGTAACCTTACACTATGACTCTAAGGTATTTAAAAGTACCTTAGGTTGGGGTGCCTCCGTAGGCATGCGGTGTTGTATAATGCATCCTAACTAAGTTCCCAACACGTCCACTAACTTATAGGATTTTCGAATCAGATTAAAGTCACTTCTAATCAACTCAATTTTAATTGTGATTCCCTCCTAACCTTCACTGTAACTCTCTCTGATGTACTCTCAATGATGTAGATATAGATGTAGATACGAATGATCTGGATGTAGAATCGCTAAGTCTGTTGGCGAAAGAAAACTCAAGCGGTGAAGAAGCCTGCAAATGGCTCTTCCGTCTCGCCCTCTAGTTGGAAGACCGGTCCAATAGAGGGATAGGTCTACTCCCCAACTACGCCACTGAGACGGGTGAGAGGGACTTCCCGGAAAAGTCACTCTAGAAAAACAGCCCGACCGGTAACGGGCAACCGAGCTCGTACGTAAACTGAAAACCAAGGATCCCCCGCCTGGGTATCCTAAAACAAGGGTCAGCGGAACCGGTCTAAAGTCGGGATCCCAACGAGGCGTAAAAACACTGCGAGCTCGCGTAAAAAACCGAAAAGGGACTGGGATCCTAGACCCGCGCACTTGGCGGCCGCTGCCCTAACTGGGCTTCCTATTCTCCCGCCCAGCTGAGGGTCACCGCGCCCTCGCACGGTCAAGTGTAAAAGGTCATCATGACCGGCCAATTATCTGATATCACTGATTATCAACCGTATAGATACATTGATTATAGATTCTGTTTACATTCTAATGAAAACTTTAGTGTTATAATGGAAAATGATCGCTCATTGGGTGATGGCAACTATGAGGTACGGTTTATATAATATAGCATCAAAACAGAGTACCTTAGGTTATACTAAAGGATCACTTGATAAAGATTATTAGTCATATAAATAACAGGGAATAATCGAACCATAGGTCGGTTTAAGCATTTGAGTCAATTTGAATGATCCATTCCATCGTTGTGACCAATCTTATTCATGTAGTAAGTTATACCTACAATTCTTTCTTAAGATGATTATTATTGTAACTACACCTGGTGTTTCACTTAATTTCCATCTTAGCATTGTGAGGTCTAGAATTAAGGATTTAAGGGTTAATGACCAAATATGAAACTAAGATCTAATTCATACTATAACCCCCAGATTCTGAAAGGATTCTTCTTGATCTAAGAAAGTGTTTTACGCTGGAAAAGAGAGTTTAGACTCTAATTTATGTCCTTTATGATGAGTATGCATCACTTCTAACCATAAATTGCCATAGAATTTCAAGAGTTCCTACAGTAGTTGTTAAATGCGATGTCATAAATGGAATTTCGCGAATTGTGTCGTAAACGGGTACCCGGATCCCGGGGGTTCACATTCCTGCTCCACCCGGTGTATCTGTTGTGGGGAGCAAGTGGGTGTTTACGGTGAAACACCGTGCAGATGGAACTGTGATAGATATAAGGCCAGACTTGTTGCTCATGGATTCACCCAGACTCATGAGGTGGACTATCATGATACATTTTCTCTTGTAGCTCAACATTCTATACTGAGGATTCTTATTTCTATTGTTGTGGTGCATGATTGGCCTCTCTTTCAGTCAGATGTCAAGAATGATTTCTTGTATGTGACTTGCAAGAGGAATTTTACATGCAACAACCACCTAGTTTTGCTGCTGAGGGTGAGTCTCATATGGTTTGTAGACTTCACAAGGCTATTTAGGGCCTTAAGAAGAGCCCGAGGGCTTGGTTCTAGAATCTCTCTAAGTTGATTGAGCAGAATGGATTTGTCAGATCGACTACAGATCACTCTCTTTTCATTCAGACTGAGTTGATTGAGCAGAATGGATTCATCAAATAGATTGCAGATCGCTCTTTTTTCGTTCAGAGATCCCAAAGAGGTACTATTTTTTTTACGCTAAAAAAGGGGATACACTCAACGGTGTTCACCCCAATATATTAAAAACAAAAGGAAAAGAGATTTTACAAAAGAGTTAAAAAAGGTCAAACAAAAAAGAATACCCGAAGGGGTACCCCGATTCAAACACCCCCCCCAAAACTAATCCAAGCCTATCTAGGACACCAATCAGCCACAAGACGCGTAGCAAGGATAGTAATGTTTTCCCTGTAGAATCGTTGGCCCGCAAAGAGGGCCTCATTCCTCCCCAGCCAAATGCTCCACAACCTGGCAATCGGATCCAGCAAATCCTTCCTATCCCTGCCCCTGGAGTTCACCAAGCTCTCGCAGAAAGCAGAAAAAGGACACGGAATTGATCCAGTCATGATCAGCCCAAAGTTCACGAATTAGCCCGCAATCAAAGAATAGGTGATTGATGGTTTCCCGCTCCGCACCACAAAGCCCGTAGTTCGGCTCAACATTGGGGAATAGAGTTGCACATCGGTCACGAGTTAAGAGTCTCCCCCTGCAAAGAAGCCAAAGGAAAATGCCAATGCGCTCTGGAAGCTTCAGCCCCCAAATGAATCTGCAGTCACGCACAAGAATATCATCGTCCACATGATTTGCTAGGAACGAGAGCAAAGTACGCCTTCCTCGTGGAAAAAGAACCATCCTTCCACGCCCAGTGATCCCGACCATTATTGGGATGGATAACATCCGCAAGCAGGCCCATCAACGAAAGTAGATCGTCCAGACGCTGATCCGAGAGGTTCGCAATAATCCGAGGACACCAGCAGCCGTCTTCCCAGTACGAGGCCACCGAGGCGTCCTTATCTTCCACCAAAGCAAACAAACGCAGGAATGTATCCTTGAGAGCACCCCTGCAGGACCAGTCATCGGTCCAGAAACGGAAAGAGTTCCCCTTGCCCAGAACCGGTTTAAAAAGGAAGTGATTACAAGTAAAACATTCAACACCCCACGCCAAAAAGGAGTTAGGTGGCCGAACGAGTTCCCCCGAGTAACGCCCATCAACTCCTCTCCCAGCAACTCCCGCAGAATATTAAGCATGAAGTTCTCCTCATTGCCCCAAACCCGTGAAGCCCACTTAAGCAAGAGGACGTCATTAACCATGTCCATCCGCCTTACTCCCAAGCCCCCAGCCCGCTTGGGCCGCGTTACATCACCCCACCCCACCAAATGAACCCCCCTTCTCCCCTCGCCATTCCTACCCCACAAGAAACCCTGCATACACCTCTCCAAGCGCAACCGAATTCCCTTAGGCATACCTCGAACCGAGAAGAAATATATTGGAATAGAGGATAGCACCGCTTTGAGAAGAACCAGCCGCCCCCCCGGATAAAAGAGCCGCTCGCCACCCGGCCAGGCGAGCCTCCAACTTCTCCACCACCACCTTCCAATCACGTAGCCGAACACGACCCACAGCCAGAGGCAGGCCGAGATAGTCGAAGGGGAGTCCACCTGGGGAAGAGCCCAATAGCCGGCCACACTCCAAGACCTCCGCCTGCGACATACCGAAGGGTACCACCTTAGTCTTAGTCCCATTAATCAAGAGGCCCGATACCTCACTGAAGAGTTGTAGAGTAGTAGCCATACCGGATACCTCAGTGGGACCACCCTCGATAAAGCAAATAGTGTCATCTGCGAACTGAATAAGTGGGACATGGAAGTCCCCAATAGTGCATCCCCGGGTCAGACCCGCCGCAACCACGCCGTAAATCATACGAGGCAAAACGTCAGCCGCCAACACAAAGAGAAGGGGAGCGAGAGGACACCCCTGTCGCACCCCCCTCCTTGGCTGGAAGAAACCCCCGACCGGGCAACCATTAAGCAAAACGAAGAGGGAGGCCGTGGACACACAGCGCCGCACCCACGTGATCCAGGCCTCCAGGAAGCCCCTCCGCCTCAAAACTGACCACAAGAACCGCCAATCAAGGCAGTCATAGGCCTTAGGAAAATCGATCTTCCAAAGAATCCCCTTCGTATTAGACTTCCTCCAAGCCGCAACCATCTCGGAGGCCACCGCGAAATAATCCGATATTTGCAGCCCACGAATAAAGGCGGCCTGCGAGGGCGAGATCAGCGAAGCAAGAAGGGGAGCTAGCCTCCTGGCCAAGACCTTAGTAATGATTAGATAGATCCCATTCGAGATAGAGATAGGTCGAAAATCCTCGATGCGATTGGCCGCAGGTGTCTTAGGGATCAAAACAATAAGGGCCCTATTAATCTTATCAAACCCACGGTTACCTTCACAAAATTCGCGAGCAACCTCCAAAACGTCATCAACAACCACATCCCAGAAATCACGGTAGAAGGCCACTGGGAACCCGTCAGGGCCCGGCGAACCGTCTGCGTTAAGGTCCCAAACAACATCCTTAAGCTCAGCCAAAGAGAACGGCCTAACCAGGGCCACCGCATCCGAAGCTAAGATTGAAGGAGCCCCCCGGCCCGACCATCGCCACCTGCGCTGCGACTGGCACCCAAAAGCACGCTTGAAATGAGCCACCATTGCCTCACCCAGTTCCTTATCCCATTAATGAGGGAGCCGTTAACCAAGAGAGAGCGGATAGAATTGAATCGTCTTCTTCCGCTGGCCACCTGATGGAAGAACGCAGTATTAGAATCACCTTCCTTGATCCACCTCAAACGCGATCGTTGACACCATTCAATGCTCCTCTTCTTATCCTCCGCTTTGACCATATCATGGGCAGCAGCAACACGCTCCAACAGCTCCTCCGTTAGCAGTTCTCTAGCGTTCTCTGTTCGATCCAGCCGCAAAATAACATCTTCCGCCGTCTTCCTAGCCGCCACACGGGCCAGACGCGAATCCTTCTTGAAAGATGCCAAGAGTCTCCTCAGAGACGCAAGTTTGTGATCAAATCTACGAGCAGCAAGACCCACATACCTAGTCTGATTCCAGTGGTTCTTCATCAAATCTTTGAAATTTGGCTCCAAAAGCCAACACCTTTCGTACCGGAAGAGACCCCGAGGACGGAGCTCTTCTCCGAATCCCACACAATTAGACTATGATCAGAGAACGAGCGCGGCCGAGATGACACCGAGCACAAAGGGAAGGCCTCCATAAGCTTGATATTCGCCAAGAATCTATCAATCCTCGACCGAGATGCATTGTTCCTCCAAGTATAAGAGATGTCATCGGGCACCAGCCCCTCCAAGGCCAGGTCACGAATGAGTTCAATAAACTCGCGGGAGCCCGGATCCTGCCCCCCGTGGCCGCGAGGCCGATCAGAAGAGAGGGCAGTGACATTAAAATCCCCCCCAGCAGCCAAGGAAGGCCCGCGAAGTCAGAGGCCGCCTCCCGCAAATCATCCCAGAGCTCCCGCCGGAGCACGTGGCAAATAGGCGCATAAATACAAGTGAATGCAATAGAGGCATTTGAGTCGGCCCGAGTCAACACCACAGACAAAGAATGTCTTCCAACACGCATAGAGGAGAATGAGAATATCGCCGAGCGCCATGCCAAGAGAATGCCACCCGACGCCCCAATCGCATCCACCGTGCGAAAGTCATCCAAAGCACCCACACCGAAAGACCTCTACAGGGAGTCATCCACCCCCGTAAGTTTCGATTCTTGGATAAATGCAAGATCACATTTCCACTCTGAAAGATGCATCCCCAAAGCATGCCGCCTGTCTGGTTCCCCGAGTCCTCTAACATTCCAGGATAGAATCTTCATTAAAAACCAAGTGAGCATTCCCCGATAAGAGAGAGGCCTGCCGCCTCCACCATCGAATCTCGCAACGTCTGACAGGATGCAACCATGGGGTCACCAAGGCGGGAGTGGATACGCCTAGTATAGCTCTTCCCAAAGCGAGAGGCGGATGGACTCCCTATCGCAGAGGGAGCGTCAGCAGCCCATGAAGTACCAGCCAGATCACCGGCATCGCCTGCAGCCCTCCACCAACTGGCGGAGAAATACCCGAAGGAGTCGTAGAGGGGGGAGAAGAGTGAACCGGAGCCATCACAACAGACGTATCAATTTCCTCCAGATGGATCCGCCTGGGCCAAGCCAACGAAAAATCGGGCCGCCGAAGAGAAGAGTCGGACGCCAAAGAGAGAGGGTCCGATAGCAGAAGCGGGTCGGATGGAGCCCACATGGGAGGCCATGATCCGAAATGGACGGACCCGATAACGGGTCGCAAAGGATGACTGGTCACGTGCCCCGAGAAAGACAATTGCAAGGAGTCAGCCGACAGAACAGGCGGTTGAAGAGAATGCGAATCGACCTCGATTGAGCCCAGGGCCACCAAACTGCGCCTGTCAGGATCCGAACACATCTCTCGAGTAGGCTGAAAAAGCGGGCCAGAGAAGATACACTTACCAGGCGTCTCTTTGGAAACACCCCCAAGGGTGGACACGTGGCAACATGAAGATGACGCGTCGACCCCAAGTCCCAGCTCAGGGACACCAACGGGGACAGCCGGAAACGACGGCGTAGTCACCGGCGCCGCCGCTGGCACGAGGATAGAAAACTCCAGTTTGAAAGTCCACCGGCCAACCTTCAAGGTTTCAAATAAGACCTTCTCAACAGCATTGGCAAGAAATGACCGAGAGCACTCCAACAAAATTCGAGCGCACGTCCAATCCGTGCCCGGCGAGAGATCATCGTCGAGAACAGCCAGGACTTCCCCCCAGTCCCGCACAACCTTGGATAGTGCGGGGACCGTGCGAGAGAGAAAGGGCACTCCCCGCACCTCCGCCACACAAACCTCCTTGTCGTAGTAGGCACCATCTGCGACCCTCATACGCCTCCACGCCACATCGCCGGCATCGTCATTAATGATAAGCCTTTCCCGCTGCTCCAGGGAAAGACCACGAACGCAGCATCGAGAAGAGTCCAGGATGATAAAGTCCCCGCTGAACTGAGGTCCCAAAAAATCCATGGTGTTGGAGCGGATAGCCTCCCAGACCACGCCAGGCCAGCGCAGGAGCCCCACCGCAGCGAGGAGGCCAGCATCGACACGTAGCCTCCCCGCCCGAACCGCCACCCCATGCAGCGTCTCCCCATGCAACGTCTCTCCATGCACAGGCTCCCCGCCTACCAGCGTACCATGCACAGGCAACGACGAAATCGAAGCATCCCCCATATCGCACCCTACCGCGGGGCCACCACGAGAGAGAGCGCTAACCCCCCCTGAAGGTGTACCACCAACGCCACCGCCCAGCACCTGCGAACCTCCACCCTCCACCGAAGCATCAAAACCCACCACCTTCGCGTCGCCTACTCCCACCACCTGCGCAAAAGAACGGGAGCCCCTGACACCGAAAGAGGCAGCAAGACCTCCACGCTGTCCCGGCCCATGCAACCCAGACCGAGCCCTGCTCCCGGTGAAGCCACGAGAATCACCAACGACCCAGCACGAGGACATGCGATGACCCACTTTTCCGCATGCATAGCACCGAGGTGGAAGGCGGCAAGCGGAAGCAAGATGGCCATGCATCCCGCAGCGAAAGCACTTCTTCCCCGGTTTCCTATGCGAAACCTTCACCCAGACGCCCTCCCCACTCGCCCGCTTCTCTCTAGTCGCTTCTTCTCGCTTCTCACCACCCTCACCAAACGAAGATGCCCCAGCACCACCCCCCTGGCTGTCGTCCTTCCTCCTCGCAGCCTCCCCAGCGGGATGCGACCCACCCTTCGACCTCGCCGAGCTCGCCTCCCCACATCCCTTCACTCTCCACCAGCGCTCCATCAAGGCTGGGCAGTATCTCAGGTGGTGATAGTCCCAAAGAGGTACTATTGCTATTTTGATTTATGTGGATGACATCATTGTTACATGAGATGATGAGCATGGTATTCATGCATCTAAGGATTTCCTTAGGCAACAGTTTGTGACCAAAAACCTTAGCAATCTTTGTTACTTTCTTGGCCTCGAATTTGCAAGGAACCAGCGTGGCATGTTGATGACTCAAAGGAAGTTTGTTACTGATCTCCTAACTGAGACATGCATAACATGATGTGTGCCTACTACTACTTCTATGGATCCGAATGTTAAACTTTATGATGATGACTTTGAGGAGGTTGATAAGAGAAGATATAGAGAGCTTATAGAGAAGATTTTATATGTCACCATTACCATACTTGATATATCCTTCGTAGTGAGCAGGGTTAGTCAGTTTATGGATCAACCTAGGCAGGTACATATGGATGTTGTACGCATGATTTTGAGATATTTGAATACTTCTCCAGGTGCAGGACTCTTATTCAGTAGAGACACATCCCTTATAGTTACATCATGTACTGATGCTTATTATGCAGGATGCCCCATAGACAGGAAGTCTACCTCAGGCTTCGTTGACTTTATAGGGAGTTCACTTGTTTCATGGAAGAGTAAGAAACAAATGGTTGTTGCTAGATCTAGTGCCAAATAGAAATATAGAGATGATGTGGGTCAGATCCGTCCTAATTGACCAGACTATTGAGGTGCCACTTTCCATGCACCTCCAACGCGGCAACAATGCCGCCCTTTTTATAACCAATAATCCAGACTTCCATGAAAGATCTCGTAGGGCTTTTCTCCTATATAAGAGAGACCTAGGGCTACAATGGAATGCGATAATTCTTTATCCCTTTCCACACTATGGTTAGAATTTTTCTGGTGGCTCTCGACCCTTAGTGTGATGCAGCACATATCGCCTTAGCAAGATCACAACCCCATTTACTGCCACTACTTAGACCTTCTCTACAATGGTCACATCTCATGACAATGGAGGTACTCTTAGTTCAAAGGGCGTGGTGCTATCAGAGGAGGCCTACATCAGCATGGACCATACACTTATTATCATCGGCCTCATCATCCAGAGGAGACCTGCTACCTGAAGCAAGGCTACCCTATGTTTACTTGTGTGGCTAAGCAGGTTAAGCCTACTATAACTTTTGTGCCTGCCATTGATCAGAAGTTGGAAGGTATTGTCTCCAATCTAAGGGAGATCATGAATCCTACTATCACCACTATTTGTGCTCCCACCGGACCTTGAGACATTGCTACCACAACTAAAGCCTCTTCTAACACCTCAAGTATAACTTATGCCCTTACTAGTTGTCACAGGGCAGACATGATAGAGTGGATCATCGATTCTGGTGCATCCCATCATTTGTGTAGTAATAGAACTCAGTTCACATCATACATATTTGTATATCTAGTAAAATCAGTTATCAGTGTAGATGTAGTCATTCCCCTACTACACAAAGGAGGGGATCCATTTGACGCCATTTATGTGTATATAGAATGTGCTTCATGAGTCCGATTTTTCTAAGAATTTATATTATTCATATCTCTAAGGATTTTCATTGTCGTATTACATTTGAGCCCTCTTATCTTGTGTTTCTGGACATACTTGTGGGCATGGTGATTGAGTAAGGCTATGAGCAAGGGGGTCTCTATAGACTCATTCAGTCTCTACATGATGGTATGGCGATTAGGTTGTGCATGTAGTAGGGTTGTTGCAACAACCAGGTCGTGCTTAGAGTAGAGTCATTGGAGAAGTACAATATAGAGTATAAGTCGGGGATATACACTCGTTGAAGTAATCGATACTCTGTGAAGACGCTTAAAACAATAGTACTCTGGATTATAGGTTTGTCATTTGGATGGGCAGTTGAAGTCTGAGACAATCCTAGGTAGAGAAGTCCATCTAAAGTAGTCAAGGATAGGCAACCAATGTAGGCTGGTTTTCCCCTATGCAGATCTTAAAGTAGTGGAGGCTTTTCTATGTCATGTTGGGCCTCTCTTATAATGGTTCTTCATTTCCCCTTCGTGGGTAGATTGATGTACTACCTCGAACATATTTCATACCATAACATAGGGGCCAATCCGACCGTCATAACACAAGCAATAGGAAGACCATAATGAAACGAATCTCAATCATGTATTCTAGGTAATGATCATCTTAAATCAACTACTCAATCAATCAAAGAAATAACTGCAGAAGTCTGAAGGTGGAGAGAAAGTATGCAAACTGACAGCATTGACGACAACGCTGGAGATGTTAGGTGGCTGGCGAAAATGCTGGAGATACTGTTGGATATGATGTTGCGCTTGAGGCTCACTTGAAATGAGGATCCATGTTAGTAGACTGGAGGTTCGCTGGAGATGGAGGTTCGCTAGAGATGGAGGTAGGTGATGTAAATGGTTGGTGATGGTGCTCACGAGAGAGATGGTGGGTGGCAATGAAAGTTCGCTTTGCTAGAAATGGTGGGCGTTGATGACGCCGGTAAGCGGTGGGTAGTGTGAATGGTGGTACTGGTGGGAAGCATGGATGCTGGTAGGCTATAGGTGTTGGCAATGGCGATGAGAGTCGATGCTGGATGTCGATGGGGGTGTTGGATGGCGATGGAGAAGATGCTGGAATTAGGTTACATGCCTAAGAGAGAGGGATCCCCTCTCATCGCTCTAATACCATATTAGAATTATATAGAAATAGAAAAATGAACATTTGTACATCTAAGAGTCTAGGGTTTACTGAAACAATTACAGATACACCCTCAGATTATAAATTGTTGGAGTATTTGGTTGTGCGCCATATGTATGGGAGATGGGTAAATGGATCTCTCTGGGATCCATTTACCCCATCCAAGAGTTTAGTCCCACATCTACCAGTGGTGGGACTTGGAGGCTTTGTGGAAGCTATATAAGGAGCTCCAGACCTCCTGTATCAGATGAGAAAAGTGCAACAGACACACCAGCCCTCTGAGGCATTCTCCCGTGGTTTCATCCCGCTCCTTAGGGAGTAGGGTTCCACGTTAAAATCTTCTTGTTCTTATTGCTTTATTTATTTCTAATTCCACTTCCGCTTCCTATTTTATAACATGGTATCAGAGCGGGTTCGATTCTCGAGGAGTTCGTGTTTTTTGTTTTATTCGAGATTCGATTGAGAAGATCCAGTTTTTCGTTCTTGAAGATTGATGTTTGAAGATTGTTAATGTTCATTGTTTAAGATATGTTCATCTTCGAGAATTTCTAGGGTTTCTAAAAGAAATCCTCACAGCTCCTTCATCAGTTCCTGGATGCTCCAGTTCCGAGGAGGTTCTCGTGCATCTTCCTCTTTTTGTCAGCGCGGATCCAACGTTCAGTTCCAGGTAGAGATCGAGAGCCTCGTCACACATCTTCCTCCTTGCACGCGATGACGCAGCCCATTTTCAGATTCAGATTATGCCAGGCGGAGCTCGGACTCCAGGCGGCACTGAAGTCGCATCTCTTCCTCGCGCCATGGCGGCGGCTCCTTCCTGCGCAATCTCCTGCGCTCCTCCCAAAGGCGGCGCCCTGCGCTTCCTCCAGACCTTGCGAGACATCCAGGTGCCTAGCGCGCTCATGCGGCATCGCCACACCTCCCTTGCCCAGGCAACGAACATCACCGCGCCTCTTCCCTCACGTGAGCCGCCCATCACCGCGCCTCCTCCCTCATGCTCCAGCCCTGCGACTCCATCGATGCCATCGCGCAGGAGCTGCGCACCTGCGGCGGCGACAGACCTCCGGCCTCCCCTATCTGTTGTGACGGGCCGATCCTCCATTTCTCCAGGCGGCGGCGGAGAGTAGAACCCCCCATTGGGGGTGGCGAGTTTTGCAGAGAAGGGGTTACCCTGTGGGAACCCTAAATAGGTCGAGGTTTATTTTTTAAAAAAGGGGGGGGAAGCGGTACCCAGTTCTCTATTTCCTACAAGCTGGTCAAACATGAAAGCCCAAGATGGGCTTCGTCCAAGTGGGCTGAAGGTCTTGTTAAAAAAAATTGAGGGAGATCCTGTTATTGAAAGAAACAAAAGAGAGCAATGGGCTGATATTAAAAAAAAGAAAGGGGCGTACACAAAAAAAATGTATGCAAAAGTGATTTTCAAAAAAAATAATGAAGTGCAAAGCCGAGAAAAAATGTCAACGGCTTAAAAAAATTATGAGCAGTTTTGTTGGTTTTGTATTTTCTCCCTATTTTCTTGTCTTCTCCCAACTTGGTCGATGTTGTCATTCCGACCAGTATGGGAGAAAGGGGGAGTATGTATAGAGTCACGAGTCTATTCAGATTCATATTCTCCAGAGACAGGTATTCCAGACCAGCCGGATTGTTCAGACTCTACAGTTATTCAGACTCGACGTCAGATTCCGAGTCAGTTTCAGACAAGCACATGGATGCGGTCTTCTTTTCAGATGTGCACATGTATGCCATCTTTTATCGTGGTCCCCATCATTCTTCTTGTTTTGTCGGCTAGAGTTTTCATGTGAGCCATAGGGACTCCAGAGCAATGCCTTAAATGTCGATTTCGGTCACCATTTCGGTATCGTTCAAAACAGAATTTCAATGGAATTTCGGTGGAATTTCGACCGAAATTTCGGTCATTTCGGTCAGTTGTTGTACTAGGACCCCCATATTTCGGCCATTTCGGTCATTTCGGTCGAATTTTGATTTCGACTGGATATCGATATTCGACAGAAATTCGACCGAATTTCGCTGAAATTTGAGGCCATGCTCCAGAGTAGAGGACCATTCCCTATGCCATTGAGGGCATGGATTTTCATGTGGTATCATAGGTACTCCAAAGTAGAGTATTATTCTCTGAGCCATATGGGAGAGACCCAGTTCTCCCACGAGGAGACTTTTTTTTCAGACTCTATTCTCCAACGACCGTAGACTCTGACGAGGATTGCACTTCCACGGCCTTTTCCAGTTACGCCCTTTTCAGAGATGGAGTAGTTGTCGACATGTTGTGGCGGGCCAGAGTACTCCGACGAGGAGACTCCTTTCCAGTTGCAGTGAGTCTGATAGGCATAGTTCAGAGCACATGCTCTCTGACGAGGAGTTTCAGCAGACTCACACTTCAGCCCATTTGTCCTCCTCACCTGCACGACATGAGAAGCAACGTCCTCGACAGCAACAGTTGTGCGCGTTGGGTTGCTATTGTCTGTAATGTCCTGTAGCGTGAGTTGAGTTTCTTTCTATTTGTTTGTCTAAGCTAAGCATTGCATGCTCCATCTTGAGTGGGGGTGTTGGAGTGTTTGGTTGTGCGCCATAGGTATAGGAGATGGGTAAACGGATCTCCCCAGGATCCATTTACCTCATCCAAGAGTTTAGTCCCACATCTACCAGTGGTGGGACTTGGAGGCTTTGTGGAGGCTATATAAGGAGCTCTAGACCTCCTGTATCAGATGAGAAAAGTGCAATAGACACACCAGCCCTCTGAGGCATTCTCTCGTGGTTTCATCCCGCTCCTTAGGGAGTAGGGTTCCACGTTAAAATCTTCTTGTTCTTATTGCTTTATCTTTATTTTTAATTTCACTTCCGCTTCCTATTTTCTAATGTAAATTAGTATAGTACATCTAGAATACTTCATCAATTACATTTCGCACTCAAAAACACTTCTGCTTGAAGATTATCCCAATACATATTCTCAAATCGCCCAAAAACAATAGGATACAAGCTCCTGTCCTAGGATAAAATAACATACAAGCCTAATATTGAAATTTATTTTATCTTTCTCTATTTCATATATTTTCTTTTCTTTTCTTTTTGTCCCTATTATATAATTTGCCTAATATGGTTTCATCTCTCTTCATATAAGGAAACCCTATGACCTCATGAATTATCAATTCATTAGTTTCTCTCTATATGATATCAGAGCAACAATCCTACCCTAGACCAGACCCCACCTGCCAGCTACCCTCACCTCTCCTCCGTTGTCGCTGACCACTGTTCCTCACGCGTTTACGTCATCGTATCGACTCAAGAAGGGGTTGTTGTTTACGTTCGACCAAAGGGTGTCCACATACCCTATGGCAGTGTCGTAGCACCACCCAACACCAGCTGACGACTGCTCTAGCATCGCCTAGACCCATTAGAGGTGTCTCCTAAACCTTCAAAGGGGTTGCAATCACTACATAGGGACCCTTCTAGCATCCACTGCACTGCCATCTTGGGTTTGTCACATCCGAACTCATCTAGGGTTCAATTGTATTGGTGTGAGACCTCTTCGTTCACCTTTGTGCATCACAAGGTAATGGTCTGATTTTGTCCTATTAATGATAAAATCAGACAGTTAGATTCATCTGTATGCACTAAAGCGCTTCCTCGGTAGATGGGAATGGTTGTGGCACAAGTCTGCATATACAACTTATTCCTTATATGTTTGTATAGACACATTTGATTCGGTCTACAATCTTGGTCTTAGTCTTTGGCATCATGTCAGAAAGCAAGGTCAACATCTCATCCTTGGGCGCCTTCTCATGTCAGGCATCCATAGTCAAGATGGATGGGACCAACTACGAGTTGTTGACCATGCAGTTCATAAGCCTTATGCAGTCCGCTAGGAAGAAGCACATTCTAACCTAGGAAGAGCCGACTAGATGTGTTTGACCCCTCTTCTCTTGTGTTTCAGGACATACTTACAAGCAAGGTGATTGGATGTGGCTGTGAGCAACTGGGTCTCTACAGACTGGCCCAACCTCCATATAATGAGGCTTCATCCATTCCTACTTGATCAATCTCTCCGTACATGTAAAATTTTTTGATTTAGTCGCATTCCTATGCAAAAGGTGTACCATGTCCTTCTATTGGTATCTTCTTGATCCACCTTTCAGTGTGAGGCCTACCATCTTGGGAAGCATCATCGATCTACCTTTCCTTCTCGTCGGAGTGGTAGTAGCGGTAGCCTATTTGAGTTAGTTTATTTTTATATTTGGGGTCCCAGTCGTATTAATGACTATTAGGTGAAAATTTTCTATCTCATAACAGTTGATGATTTTTCTAGACTGTCGTGGATTTTTCTTTCGAAAAATAATAAGGATGGGTCTGTTATTCAATCTTTATTTATGAAATAAAGAATATTTCTCTACTACGGTCAAGTATATTCACTCTAACAATGCATTGGAGTTCTGCATTTTACAACATGTTCAGTTCTTCCGGTCACATGGCATTATACTCCAGCCTTCGTGTGCATATGCATCTCAGCAAAACACTATTGATGAACACAAATATTATCAATAATGATGTATGCTAAAACTCGTTAGATTCTTCTTGTTTTATGTTATTTCAATCATTTAATAGTGATGCTTTTATCTTGTAAATCGTTTTTTAGGATTTTTATCACTTGTGCCCACTAAAATATTGCAATATCAGTTAGGTCCTCTTTTTGAAAATATCAGTTGTGCCCCCTACTTCTTGTCGTTCTATAACTTGTACCCTTCTTTTACTTTAGTTGTCAATTAGTTGAACTTAACCATGATTTTTTCAAATCATTATAAAGTAAAGAGGGGCATAATTGTCCAATCCCCTCCATCTGAGCCTTCTCCTCCACAGAAGTAGCTCACCGCCTCGAACCTCCCCTACTTTCATACCCTGCGATCAAAATATTGTATGTCATGACATCCCTATCAATCCCGAGCTTCTCTATCTCCTCTGACGTCCTCACAACATCATTGTACATCCCCATCTTGACATAGATAGACAACGAAGTGTCGAAGAACACTCTGTCCATTGGGATCCTTAGTGCCTTCCCCTCCTTGTGGAGCTTCAACGCCTCATCGTACCTCTCTAGTTTCAAGTACCTATCCTTCATTGTGCTCTATGTAGCCACATTTGGCTGCACTTTATGCGTGTTCATCTCTAACATGATCTCGACCGCTAGCTCCATATTCCCACACTTACACACAACATCGATGAAGGTGTTGCAAGTGAAGGCATCTCTTCCAACTCCTAGGTGGATCATCTCATCGAACATCGCTCGTGTCTTCTCCTAACGACCCGTTCGACTGCAACCGACGAGCAGGAAATTGAAGGTGATCTGGTCAGGTAGCACCTGATTCCTCAACATCTCCAAGAAGACCTCGATCATCCTGTGAAGGTCCTCCCCACCCTTGACGTAAGCATCGATCAGAGTGTTGTGGGTGATGTTGTTGGGCTTCATCTCGACAGCCTTCATCGACTCAATAGAGCCATAGCATCAGCAATCATCACATTCCGTGTGTAAGCGGCTATGAGAGCAGAGTAGGCGTAGACAATGCTGTCATATCCATCGGTAATCCCATCGTCGAAGAGCTCCTTGGTGAGGTCAACCCTGCCCATCTTCCCCAATGCGCCGATGAGGGTAGTTAGCAGCTTCGATGACGCCACGCATACATGGAATTGCAAAATGGAAGCATTGTAGGGCCTTGCGGTGGTTGCCCTGCTTGCTGATCTTGCATATCAGGAAGTTGTAGTCGTCTGCGTCGGAGAGAGTAAGGTCGGAGCTATAGAGGATGTCGATGATGCTCTTTGCGTCGGAGCTGGCGTGGCCGAGGTGGTGAGGCAGTGGAGTTAGGAGGTGGAAGGCCAGTGGGTGGCGTCGACGGTGTAGCGGGGGCGGCCGAGGTTGCGCTTAGAGACGACCCGAGTGGAGCATGCACCGTGGAACTCCAGGCCCAGCTCAGGGATGGTGGAGTCAGAGGGGGAAGGTGTTGGACATGCGAGCCCACGGCGAGCCATTATGCAATAAATGTTATTGCAATTCACTCCTTAATCTGAAATAAAGAGTACATAGTTTGCATAATAGGTCCCTTAGTACAATTAGGGTTATGTACCATGGCCATCTTAATGATCATACAGCTGTTGATTCAATTATTGAATCATAGAGGCTGGTGCTTAGATGAATATCTAATGAGTTAGATTGAGGACTCATCAAGCACCGTCAAATGATTATTAAGAGATGATCTCCAGCCTGAGTAGGAGATGGCAATCCTATCTCATTTAGGTTGATATCTGACCGACCTCTTGATGCAGGTCCTCTGCATAGGAATAGAGATTCGGAGGTGTCGGATAAGTTAGGTCAAAGAGTTGACTTAACGAGATCGAGATAACCACAGTCCTATATCGTATGCTGTCACGATACAGGCACACATCCTCTGACCAGAGACAGATGTGTTACTATATGTCTAAGTATGTACATTTGGCAGACCAATAGGTTGATGGCCTAATCAAGGTCTATACACCGGCGCGCTGGTGTGCATATAAGGGCATATGAGTAATACGATCTCTCAAAGGGATCATACAGGTTCACTACTGAACCGGAAGACATGAGCTCACTCATGAGATATTTGGAAGAATCAAATTCCGTGCGCACGGTCGTATCGCTTTGGAAGCTTGACTGAATTTGTTGGTTTGATATATACTTTTGGAAAGTATATGATCAAGACCTAGGTATGATATATGCTTTTGGAAAGTATATGATCAATACCGACTCCCAATGATCGAATGAGAAACTTACTGATAAAACCCTGAAGTAGACAGTGTAAAGTTGATCTAATACTTCTGGTTTAATCTGAGTCTTCCAGTATGCAGGATGTACAGGTATTAGGAATACCTGAGGGTGATGTGATCATAAACGGTTGTATAACCATGACGCTTCCATTCCTAGGGAGTGATGAAACGGGTCTGGATTTTAGTGACTCCTCTCAGTAGAGAAGTAATCTGATCTTAGTCCAAATGTTGGACATTAATCTGAATGTGATTCAGATTCAATGAGAAGATTGGATTTGCGGTCTTGATTTAATCAAGCATCTATGGGAGGCCCGAGATCTGGATTTGAGATGTGATCTCAATATCCATGTCACTATACGTGGAACAATACAATCGCCCTGTCCTTATCTCCAAGTATTCGCGGAGAAAGCGCATTGTCCTTGAAAGAGTTCATGGATAATTCTATTGTTGATATATGTATCCGAGCATTGAGAAAATGGATAATTAAATGTGATTTAATTATCATGAATAATATGAATATGATTCATATTATAAGGAGAATTATCTTAGATAATTAAATGTGATTTGATTATCAAAGATGTGAATAATGTGAATGTGATTCATATTATTTGAACACATGAGATAAAGAGATCCAAGATGATTAAATATGATTTAATTATCAAGGATAAGAATAATGTGGATAGTAATATCCAATTATTCATAATATATTATAAATGTGATTTATAATGTATTAGAGAGAGTTAAATATAATTTATACTAGTAGATTAATTATTAATGTGTATTGGATACACATTGTCTAATTAATTGAAAATGTAAATTACATTTTGTTTTGGGTTGTGAATATGATTCACAATATTCCAATGTCAAGATTGCAATATTCCCAAAATTAATTGAGAATTATTTTGGTGAATAAAATCCCAACAAATAATTGTTGGAAAATAAGTAGAGAGAAAATCAAGGAGATGTGCAATCTTATGGGAATCCATGAGATTGCCCTCCCTCCAAAGGGGAAGGTTGATCTCCTTTATTCTCTCTCTTCTTATTTGATTGATTTAATTTGGTGTTAATATATATTTGATATATTTCATCAAATTTAAATCACAAGTTGTTGGCTTTTACCAACAACAATCTTGACCATTGGATTGACATAAATCAATCTCATCCATTGATTTTATATGTCACATGGATTGAGATCCATGGATCCCAAAACCCTATAAATAGAGAGGCATACCCAAGCTCTCTCTTTACACACACATAATGCTTGAGAAGCATCTCTCTCTCTCTCTCTCTCTTTCTCTCTAGAGGTCAGCCCTCCCTCTCCTTCTCATGGCCGTCCACCATGGATGCCATGGAGAGGTTCTCCATCGCCGCGGCATCGTCGTTATGCTGCCCGTTCTTCTGCTCGTGGATCTCTGTCTCCTTCGGTGTGCCTCGCTCGTGAAGAAGATGTTGGATCTCGTGTGTCGAGATCAGGAGATCCGCCGCTTGGATCATCAACATGGATTGCGAGAAGCACGCGGTTCATCCCCGCGCTCGCAAGCATCTCCTCCGTCGGATCGGACTTGAGACAGGAGGTCTCTTCGTTTAGAGACTTGATCGCAACCACGCTTCAAGAGGTAATCCTATTACTTGTTTGTGGTTTAGACGAAACGATCCGAGAAGTGTTCTTGGATCATGTGGTTTCGTCGTATAAAATTTTTTAAATTCCGCTGCATCGAGCAACTGGTCCGACTAGTCGCTCCTCGTCGTATTCGATACGACGCTCACGCTTCCGTGATGCGCTTGAGGATCTAACCATATCCTTCAAGTGGTATCAGAGCCTTAGGTCGACGGTTTCGAATAGTGATTCGTTAACCAAGG
The DNA here is from genome assembly GCA_037367405.1 of Ottelia alismoides. Classification (NCBI taxonomy): domain Eukaryota; kingdom Viridiplantae; phylum Streptophyta; class Magnoliopsida; order Alismatales; family Hydrocharitaceae; genus Ottelia; species Ottelia alismoides. Next base: position 800,524 of record JAZKJV010000331.1, read on the forward strand.
ACGACTTGGGTTCGTTAAGGTCGCGAAAGTTTTTTTTTATCGCATTCGATTTCGCAGATCTGTTTAGTGTAATTTTTCGGCCAAGTTTAAATTGTTTAAACACGAAAATAGCACTTGGATTTTGTTCCCCATTAAATAAGGAAACCATAGGATCTGAGTTTGCGTAAATCGGATTTCGTATGCTCGAGATATGGTCGTTTTAATGAACTTGTATGCACTGTTGCGGGAACTGTGAATCTGAACGTGATTAAAATGTTAATTACTGTTTAGACTTGCCTCGAAATGCATGAAACATCACTTAGGTTCTGTCCTAAATCAAATTAGCAAACTTTAGAAATTGACTTTGCTTAATTTGGATTTAATATGATTGAGATATGCCAATTTTAGTAAGTAGGGGTCACTGCTGAAATTGCTTTCCTAATCTAGAACCAAGTGATTGTCAATTAGTGAAATTAATTGTTAATTTCGTGAAATAATCTTGAAAAATATTTGTGAAATATTGAAACATGATTATTTGCCTAATTGACTTGGCCCCAACCAATTAGTTGATTAGATTTGATCTAAACCTTAATTGGAATTACAATCATCAAACTTCTTGCTTGAATAGGACTTGGGAATTTGCCTAGCAAATTTCCTTAAAATCAAAATTGTTTTGATTACTATATGGTATAATTTCGGTTGAAGAACCGATGATCATCTCAAGTACAAAATAATCAATTTGGCATTATCCTTTCCCGAGGTGGATATGGTGTCTAGTCGGGGATCGCTGGTCAGCGGGTTGCAACGTATGTGGTCCGCCCCACTCCCGTCGGTACTGGCCATGACAGCGGGTAGGGCCGGGATAATGTCCGAGGGATTATGATGTATTTTTTCTAATTATTAAAATTCGAATTAATACGTACTTTGAGAATAATATCATATATGTATATTCAAGCATAAAATTAAGTTTGATTGATTAAATTGGATTGATAATTAATTTAATATGATTAAGTTAATTATATCCAATTAAGAATACTCTAATATGATTAGAGTTGATAATTCCCTTGGAAGAATTAATTATATGAATGTGATTCATAGAAATTAATTTAATTTGAATAAGATATGGAGGATCACATAAGTGACATCCATGGTCTCCCGTCAAGGCGAAGAGTTTCGTCGCCAGATATTATATGTAGGAGACGCCTGTCCGAAGTGACAGCTCCTGCATATGATCCATTTGGATCGGGCTCGTCGCTTCTCGAAAGAGTAAGGACGTATGCGTAGTGACCCCAATATCGGGTCCTCATATTATTGGGGCGATATTGGATTGCGCATAGCGAGTTGTATTCCTGTTGACGGTTGGTTCAATTAATGACGGGTCAACATCACCTTAGGGGTGGTGGGCCCGGGTATTAAAGACCGAATTGGGAGATGCAAGTTGGACTTGCAAGGCGGAATGTGTTCCCGCTTCTTTTTATCTGAGTTGTAGGTTCTCATATTATTGGGATGCAACAAAGATAAGGAAGGAGATCCCAGATCTTGCTTGAGATATGATGGTAAGTATATCTCTTACATTGAAAGTGATTAAGGGAATGAACTTTCATTGTTGACATGGCAAGACAACTTTGATATAAAATTCCTAATTCAAAGTAAAACATGTATATATATAAATATATACCCCTATGCAAATTACTTATTTCAGATAATCCTTCATTAAACCCACTCAATGTTATACTCATTAATAACCAGTAGAATATCATGGATTAGACCCTTAATCCAGATATTGTACTTGCGATTGGACACATAATGTATGTGGTTGCAATGTGCAAGATTCCTCATAATAATGAGAAGTGATAATTAAATAAGACAATAGAACTAAAATCCTAGGATTTGTATGTCTCTATAAGTCTTGATCTTATCGAATGTACTTTTGAAGTGACATGTCGATGATGATCGTAATTATCAAATTAATCCTTATAAAATCAATAAAGATATTCTGGCATATATATGTGCTCTTGACATTTAATCATGAATGACATGGTTCTCTACATCATGTAGAATGGTAGCTCTATTAGAGATAATGTATTCAAATTGTTTGAATACCTACCTGAACCGATGCTTCAAAAAGTTTAGATGGATGTAGATGATGAGTGTCATCATTCTACTGTCTATACTCTAGTCATTCATGAAGCTTCATAATATTCATATTATATGAACTTAAATGAAGCTTGTATAAATGTTGAAATACTCTTATATTGAAATTTTTGATTTTAACATAAGAGATCCTTGGTCTTGAGCAAAGGTTGCTTATAGACAAAGGGAGCGCAGTGGAAGCATGGGTTGGACCCAAGTAAGAGGTATAGTCAAAGAGTTGACTGTACTTCTGTGACTTCCATATGACATCCAAAGAGTTGGATGAATGCCAATACTGCAATAAGTTGATGTGTTGATAGTATGACTATCAAGTCTGTCTAGAATCCTCAGAAAAGGACTCGGATGGAGCATCAGTATAATCTACATATAATCATTGATATTGACTTACTTATTTGATAAGATAAAGTCTAATAATTGTATCTCAAATTTTCTAATGACACTTGCAATTGGTTGCATATGTATTAGAAATTTGATCTTATGGTTTATTGGTCATCCATGTTGAAAGTGATGCAAGTGTTGCAACAATTTCCATGAGATCAATAGACTTCATATTTTCAGTGGGAGCCCTTAGTCTTAGAGAATGTCTCTATGACCTAGATATTAGAATACACTCATTGTTTATTTCTAATTGTTGGATATAAACATAAATTCTGTAATAAATCTATCATAAAGAGTTATGATGGAGATATTTCAGATAGTAATCTAAAATCTAGTGGACTCTATTAAATTAGAAAATTAATGAATGGTTCATTAAGTTTTTTTTTAATACTGAGAATTAAAAAGATCAATAGGAGGATAAAGATCATTTGATAATGATCTGACATCAAATTTTGGACATATGTCTGTTGATGAGATCAATGGACTAGTAAGACAAGAAACTTTAGATTGTCTAAAGCATCAAATCTCACATACTTGTGAATATTGTATTCAAAGTAAAAATGTCCAATACACCCTTCCTTGGGAAAGGTGTAAGGTGTCAAGGTATTAAGGATCTCATGCATATTGATGTATGCAAATCATCTATATCATAATAAACATTATGGATATGTGATATCTGTTAATGATTATGTATGATATGATATTTCTTCTCTTCACCTAAGAAACCTTTGAAATGTTCAAAGATTTCGCAATTTTGGTTTAGAACCAAAGTTTGAAGGAAGATGAAATGAATTTGATCTAACCAAGGTAGCCTGTACCTATTAGATGAATTCAAGAAATACCTTATGGAGATATGAATATCATTCCTATTTTAATCCTCCTAATGAACCTTAACTCAAAGGAGTTGTAGGGAGATACAATTGATCATGTGTGACATGATTTATTCAATGATTAATCCTAGCATAATTATCTCTTAAGTTTCCAAGATATATATGTAGTAGAGACTGCATTATATACTTAATAAGGTTCCATGTGATTAAGTTGGAATCTAGCACTAGAGAGTGCTACTTCATTAGGAAAATAAAGGATGGTATTGGATACCTACTTTATGACCTTGAGATTCTTAAAAGATCTAAACTTTGAGAATATGATTCTTATAGGATGACTCTCTTGAGAATCAAGATGAAAATGAAGTAAAGGAACTCATTTAATCTTGAAAAGATAATGAGGCTCCTGAAATCGGAAACTAAAATAGATAATTAAAGATGAAACATTAATACCTCTTCAAATAAGTTTGAGGATGGATTCCATGTGTCAGTTAAATCTGAAAATGATCGGACTTCATGTGATGAAGCTCTCCTGAGGATCATGTCATGGAAAGATGGATGTTAGCAATAAAAGTCTATTGTAGACTTCATATACAAGTGTTGTATATGGACCCTCGAGGATCCACCTATATGGGTCAGACCCATTAAGGTGTAAATGGATCTTCAAGAGAAAGAGGGAACCTGATGTGAAGGTATAGACCTTCAAAGCATGGTTCGTAGCCATGAGCTACACACCGAAGAGAAGGCATCGCTTGCGATAGGACTTGCTCTCCAGTGACCTTGCTTTAACCCATCAGAATATTGCTAACTATAGCTACACAACTTGTCTATGACATCTTCATGGTGTGAGTCAAGATTGCATTCCTCTATGAATACCTCTTTGAGGATATTTATATGAAGTAGCCCCAGGGCTTCATGGTTGAGGAAAGCAAGGTGTGCTAGCTGAAGAACTCCATCTTTGGACTCAAATAAGTTTCTTGTAGTTGGAACATAAGATTTAATGAAATTATAAATGTTATGATTTCAGATAAAATCTTGATGAACCATGTGAAGCTTAGTGGGAGTGCCATTGTGTTCATCGTGCTAAATGTAGATATTATTCTAATCATTTAGAATGATATAAGAATAATAATAAGTGTTTTATAATTTGGTTGTTTCATACCTTGAGATACGATTTCAAGGATACCTCTTAGATCTTAATTCTGAAGTCGTTCAGAAGCAAAGAGAAGAGGGTATTGGGATTGTCGCATTAGTAGTACACCTTCGAATTATTCCATTTTCTGGACAATTCCAAGAAAAGCTTCCTTCCCTTAAGATGTGGTAGTGACCTGTCTAGAGGGATAGCACCTCAAAGAGTTGAGGAAGTGAATGCTAGAACTGCTTGCACTTGTGCATCAGTTATGAGAAGCTGAATGTATGCTAGATGTGTACAAGAACCAGATGTCTACCATGCAGTGGGAGTAGTAAACTGTTACTAATCCTACTATGGAGATAAAACACTTGATTGCAGTAATAACAATATCTTCAAAAATGATGAAACTTAGAGATAGTGATCTCAAAGTCTTATCTTCAAAAGTTGAAGATCTTGTAGATAGTGATCTATGATGGTCTTAACTGTAGATACCTTAGGAGATAGAGATCTCCAGGAATGAAGGTATTCTAATAAGGATTATGGGAATACTGGTTATGATAATTAATAAGATGTAGTGTCAAGGACACTATAACCAACAAAATTGAGTATCGGTTGCATGAGATGCAACATTCGCATTGGATGCGAGCACTGTTACTAGGAGATATGCAAGTGCCATAAAAGGATTTGGCATAGTCTCTTGGGAACAGAGTGACTGATCAGCTTACCTAGCTATTTTCTGAATAGCTTATGATTGTCACACGAGTGTGGGTTTAAATGATTAGCCCATTAATGGCTCTTTGGGCTAGTGGGAGATTGTTGGACATGCGAGCCCACGGCGAGCCATTATGCAATAAATGTTATTGCAATTCACTCCTTAATCTGAAATAAAGAGTACATAGTTTGCACAATAGGTCCCTTAGTACAATTAGGGTTATGTACCATGGCCATCTTAATGATCATACAGCTGTTGATTCAATTATTGAATCATAGAGGCTGGTGCTTAGATGAATATCTAATGAGTTAGATTGAGGACTCATCAAGCACCGTCAAATGATTATTAAGAGATGATCTCCAGCCTGAGTAGGAGATGGCAATCCTATCTCATTTAGGTTGATATCTGACCGACCTCTTGATGCAGGTCCTCTGCATAGGAATAGAGATTCGGAGGTGTCGGATAAGTTAGGTCAAAGAGTTGACTTAACGAGATCGAGATAACCACAGTCCTATATCGTATGCTGTCACGATACAGGTACACATCCTCTGACCAGAGACAGATGTGTTACTATATGTCTAAGTATGTACATTTGGCAGACCAATAGGTTGATGGCCTAATCAAGGTCTATACACCGGCGCGTTGGTGTGCATATAAGGGCATATGAGTAATACGATCTCTCAAAGGGATCATACAGGTTCACTACTGAACCGGAAGACATGAGCTCACTCATGAGATATTTGGAAGAATCAAATTCCGTGCGCACGGTCGTCTCGCTTTGGAAGCTTGACTGAATTTGTTGGTTTGATATATACTTTTGAAAAGTATATGATCAAGACCTAGGTATGATATATGCTTTTGGAAAGTATATGATCAATACCGACTCCCAATGATCGAATGAGAAACTTACTGATAAAACCCTGAAGTAGACAGTGTAAAGTTGATCTAATACTTCTGGTTTAATCTGAGTCTTCCAGTATGCAGGATGTACAGGTATTAGGAATACCTGAGGGTGATGTGATCATAAACGGTTGTATAACCATGACGCTTCCATTCCTAGGGAGTGATGAAACGGGTCTGGATTTTAGTGACTCCTCTCAGTAGAGAAGTAATCTGATCTTAGTCCAAATGTTGGACATTAATCTGAATGTGATTCAGATTCAATGAGAAGATTAGATTTGCGGTCTTGATTTAATCAAGCATCTATGGGAGGCCCGAGATCTGGATTTGAGATGTGATCTCAATATCCATGTCACTATACGTGGAACAATACAATCGCCCTGTCCTTATCTCCAAGTATTCGCGGAGAAAGCGCATTGTCCTTGAAAGAGTTCATGGATAATTCTATTGTTGATATATGTATACGAGCATTGAGAAAATGGATAATTAAATGTGATTTAATTATCATGAATAATATGAATATGATTCATATTATAAGGAGAATTATCTTAGATAATTAAATGTGATTTGATTATCAAAGATGTGAATAATGTGAATGTGATTCATATTATTTGAACACATGAGATAAAGAGATCCAAGATGATTAAATATGATTTAATTATCAAGGATAAGAATAATGTGGATAGTAATATCCAATTATTCATAATATATTATAAATGTGATTTATAATGTATTAGAGAGAGTTAAATATAATTTATACTAGTAGATTAATTATTAATGTGTATTGGATACACATTGTCTAATTAATTGAAAATGTAAATTACATTTTGTTTTGGGTTGTGAATATGATTCACAATATTCCAATGTCAAGATTGCAATATTCCCAAAGATAATTGAGAATTATTTTGGTGAATAAAATCCCAACAAATAGTTGTTGGAAAATAAGTAGAGAGAAAATCAAGGAGATGTGCAATCTTATGGGAATCTATGAGATTGCCCTCCCTCCAAAGGGGAAGGTTGATCTCCTTTATTCTCTCTCTCCTTATTTGATTGATTTAATTTGGTGTTAATATATATTTGATATATTTTATCAAATTTAAATCACAAGTTGTTGGCTTTTACCAACAACAATCTTGACCATTGGATTGACATAAATCAATCTCATCCATTGATTTTATATGTCACATGGATTGAGATCCATGGATCCCAAAACCCTATAAATAGAGAGGCATACCCAAGCTCTCTCTTTACACACACATAATGCTTGAGAAGCATCTCTCTCTCTCTCTCTCTTTCTCTCTAGAGGTCAGCCCTCCCTCTCCTTCTCATGGCCGTCCACCATGGATGCCATGGAGAGGTTCTCCATCGCCGCGGCATCGTCGTTATGCTGCCCGTTCTTCTGCTCGTGGATCTCTGTCTCCTTCGGTGCGCCTCGCTCGTGAAGAAGATGTTGGATCTCGTGTGTCGAGATCAGGAGATCCGCCGCTTGGATCATCAACATGGATTGCGAGAAGCACGCGGTTCATCCCCGCGCTCGCAAGCGTCTCCTCCGTCAGATCGGACTTGAGTCAGGAGGTCTCTTCGTTTAGAGACTTGATCGCAACCACGCTTCAAGAGGTAATCCTATTACTTGTTTGTGGTTTAGACGAAACGATCCGAGAAGTGTTCTTGGATCATGTGGTTTCGTCGTATAAAATTTTTTAAATTCCGCTGCATCGAGCAACTGGTCCGACTAGTCGCTCCTCGTCGTATTCGATACGACGCTCACGCTTCCGTGATGCGCTTGAGGATCTAACCATATCCTTCAGAAGGTACGGAAGGGGGCCTCTGGGAGGGTTTGTGGTCATGACCGTGGCTGCGCGGGTGCCTGTGGAGGTGGTTGAGGGGGTTCTGGACAGGGTGGGGCTTCGTGGAGGGGTACGAGTAAGGTGGAGGCATTGAGGAAGCCATGGCTGTTGCAATCGAGAAGATCGCAGTGGTAGCTGAGAAAGAGTGGGTAAATGTTGGAAGGAAAGACCACATGTAGTGGAGGAGGAGGGGCTGGAGGGGGCAGGGCTGGGGAGGAGGGGTGGAGGAGGAGGAGGTTGTTGGAGGGAGGAAGAGTGAAGGACATATCTACTTGCCTGTGCATGTTTTTACTTTATTAGATCATGTGCTATTTTTGGTATAACAGGATTATGACCTGAATCACATGGAAGCTGCCACCATGGCACATTTCCAACAAAGAGAACTGGCATTAAATGAAATAACTGATTGTCGTGAACATATGCCTCCATTCCCACAGGTTCACTTAAATCCAAATGAAAAGTCAAGCTCTACTGATATATCGGCCCAGTCTGCTACCATCATGGCTAATTCGAAGTTAAATATATCATCAATTGAATGACTATGATGTTTCTTACGTTTCAAAGAAACTAACACATTTTTTATTACTTTAGATACACCCACCGATATTTTGCTGCATATTGAAGATCTATTTCCTCCACTAGAGGGGAGCATCTTTAACTGTGAATATGAAAGCTTTGACAAATTTCCTTGGGAAAATGAAGAGCATTCAGTGGAGCCAACTGCACTCGTACTCAATAATGATGTATGTTAACACTCGTTATATTATTCTTTTTATGCGATCTCCATCATTTAATGTCGATGCTTTATCTTGTAAATCATTTGTTTCTTGATTTATTAACGTTTATAAGATGCTTGAGTCAAGTTCCAACTCTAAGTGTTATGCTTATTGTTTGTCAACATAGGAGCACTTGTTGATTGATATAGGAGCTACTGATACGAATCTTCAACCAAGAGACTTCCCTCTGGATGGTTCAATTGATTTGAATGATTTTATGCACCAAGGAACGCTGATAAACAGATATTTAAATGAGAATCTAAGCTTACTGGCTGTCTGGATTATGATTCTGCCATTAACGGTAGACTTTAGTCACACATCCTACACTTATATGGACAAAATCACGAGATGGTTTTATTTGATATAATTTGTTATATATTCAGGAAAATAATACCTTATTCTTTTTCACATTAGGCATGCCTTCCAGTACAATTCTCCAATTTAAAGATACGGTAACACCGTTTTAGTATCAGTATCTGGTTAGTATCTGTGCTAAACGACCTCCGCTCCAATTCTAAAATATGGTAACACCATTTTAGTATATGTCCATATCTCTACTTGTATTTAAAATAGATATAAATATGGTGAGACCTATAATTGTATCAGTATCTGGTTATTTGCATCTCTATTCACATCACATCGTATAAATGCCGATATTTTACGTGATGAAAAATAAAAGCAACTTCGATGACGTGATTGTGCAAAGCTTTTGCTTCATATTTTCAAGACCCTGAGTTAGAAACAGTAACAGAAATGGTTCAATTAATGTGTGAGAAAAAATGGAAACAAAAAAAGGGAAAATAAGGAGGAGAAACTGGAAAGAAAGAATTAGCAAATAGAGATAAAAAAGGTGGAAAGACGTAAGAGGATTCAAAAAAGAGGAAAAAATGAAGAAATATGGAAAACAAAAAAACGGAAGGAAAAATTGAAAAGAGAATAAAAACTGAAAAAAGAAAGAAAGAGGACATGGAAAAGTAAAGAAAACAGAGAGATGAAGGAAGTTTTTTTTTATCAATTTAGAGAGGTGAATACAGTAGTTGATGATCCATCTCATCAAACGTTTCTTTGTAGGTGGGAAATCACAGACTTAATCCCATTTCAGATTCAAATGATCACATGAGCTTTGGAAGATCTTCCTCTCTTTATATGGATACTGACGTCTAACTATATTGGTTTAGTTTATCATGTTCTGTCATGAAGATCTTATTATCTCTTTATTGGAGTTTTAAGTTCAATGTCTTCGTGGCATTGGCTACAGGGATGCTGCCTTTTCTTGTAAGGGATGCATTCACTGTTTCTTATTTTGGCAAAGTCTAACTACATCATGCAAGGATTTAGAAGGGAATGAATGAAATTTAAATGCATGCACAAGAGATAAGTGCATTTTCTATATTGTGGCATGTTAGTATTTTTTATTACTTCACTAATTGTTTGAATTCTTTTTTGTTGGAATTATGTTCAGAGGCAGGGAACTCTTCAATTGGTCATTCTGAGAAAGGATTTTTCTGGACTATGTCCTTGGCAAAATTATTTAGAGGTTTTCATACCTATATGATGTGTACAAAGAAATAAATTCCTTTCCTGTTATGTTTTTGTTGGTTTTGCTGTTAAGGTGTGCTCTATTCGCCAGAAAATATAGGAAATTGGTAGTACTATGGAAAATGGCTTGGTGAGATTTTTGGAAGTGTGGGTATCGTACATAAAGTTAATTGTTATCTAGATTTGCTTATAGTTGTAGTTTGAATTTTATGCTTGCAATTATGCTCTGTTTGGAATTTATTGTCTTAGGTTCTTTTTACAAGGGATTTTCAAGAGAAGAATTGGTGTGGGCCCAATATTGGGCATATGCAACATGATTTATATTTTAAAACTATGTAAGTTATAAGGACTGTCCCAAATGGAGACTTTACAAACACGATTACATTTTCCACAAAAAAACATCACGCTTGAAGATTATTCCATTTACATATTATACCCAAATGACCTCAAAAAACAAGAGGCCACAAGCTCCCGTCCTAGGATAAAATAGCATACATACCTAATAAAGGACTAAAAACTTAGATCCCCGGAGAAATCCAACCAGTTAGCCCCAACTTGCTCTAAGACTCTAAACCCCTCTAAACCTCGAGTTAGAGAATAAAATGCATTCTAGGCCCTTCGAAGCATCTAAACATCTTAGGAACAAAACATTATTGTAACGTATGTTCAGAGATACATTTATCTTTCCCTCTTTTATGTATTTCTATTTCATCAGTCTCTAGTATGCAATTTACCAGCCAAGTTTTCTTCTCTCTATATAAAAAAATCTTAGGGCCTCATGAAAAATATGTTATTATTTTTTCCACATGGTATCAAAGCGACGATCCTAAACCGGAACTTTGTTCCCTATTCCCTCCCCTACCCATCGACCCTCCTTCCCCGCTCACGTGTGCCCATCACTACCACTAGCTACACATGTGTGTCTCTGCCAGCAAGCCCTCGCGAGAGGTTCTAGCAGCACTGCGACACCCCTAGCGACCTTGCTAGCACCGCCGAGGGCACCATATCACTGCCAACACTGACGACAACCCCTAGCGGTGGTCCCTAATTTTGCCTAGGACTCTACAACGACCTCTCAGTCCTCTCCTAGCGTCGATTAGTCCCTTTCGGTGCAATTCAAGGTCCCGCTAACCTTTTTTCCTTTCTCCTCGGTGCTTCTTTTGCATCCAAGGATCGTGAGAAGCTCGATTTTAGCATGAAAAAGTTGATTTCAGATCGATAAATTGCCCCACTGGCGCTAATGTGGACTCAGATTTGAGGGGGGTGGTTGTGGTACAAGTTTGCACCCACAACCAAGTTCCACATGATTGTGTAGACGCCTTCAGATTGGTCTACAACTCTAGTTGAGTTCTATTCAATCTCTTTATCATCATGTCAAAAATCAAAAGTGACTTCTTTTCCGGTGCCTTCAAGGACCTGATACCCATCGTGAAGATGGACGATCAATTATGATTTATGATCCCTGCAGTTCATGACCTTGATGCGGTGAAATAACAAGGAACATGTTTTTATGAAGCCAAAGTCGGCTGACAAGAATGGGACGAATGCTTCATGGAAGCAAGATGACACATATGTATGTGCATGTCTCTTTAGAACTCTAACAGTAGAGATAACCAATGATGTTTTGTTCAGCCTACTGCCAAGGTAATATGTGATATTCTTTCCTCCACCAATGGTCAGGTGAAGAATGAGATCAAGATTTTCTAGCTACAGTATGAAATTTTCACGACCAGATAAATTGCTCATCCTCTGTACTCCTACTCTTTGCTTTGGGGCATGTTCAAGAAGTTGCATAGCTTCATGCTCGTGACCACATCTATTAAGCAACAAATGGTGTACAAGAACATCACTTTGTGTTGAGATAAATGTTGTTTTTTGTCCTTTATTTATATTTCTTATTCCTCTGTCTATTTTATGTAATTTTCCTATAGGATTTTTCTCCTATATAAGAGAGTCATGGGGTCACAATTGAATGCAGCAATTCTTTCTCCTTTTCCAAATGGTATCAGAGTGGCAGTCCTACACCGGAGTTCTCATACTGCAAAACCCTAGCCCCATCGCCAAGTCTATGTGATGTCCCGAGATCCGAGTTACTCGTTTACACAACATTCGAGAGTTTAATTCACGATAGTTCGCATTGAGTACAAAAATACAAAGTTGGATGACGTTCACGATAATGGTATAAACCACATACAATCACATGTCACCATAAAAAGAAATGCATTCCACCAAGGTAACATTTCCAAAAAAATTCAAAACAAGCATCAAGTTGCATATAGCATAACATGTATCAAAAGAGAATTAAGTTTTAATACATGTATCTGAAAAATATGGAAAAAGTGAGAGCAAGCACAAAAAAGACAACTACGAAAGATGCTATCATGTATACCGTCAAAAAGATATCTTTGCTCGTCCACCAAAAACTAGGAATCTCATCACCCAAGATACTCCGCTAGAGGTGCCTTCCCTACCATCCATGTTAGGGACACGGAGACGTCAACAATTGTTGAGTACAAGCATTTCATATTTGTTGGGAAAAATCAAAGAGATTTTTATTTTTGAGAACTCTAAGCTCTCTTATATAGAGGAGAGACCTATGGGTAAATTATAAAAGATGAATATAAAGAAATGAAATAACAGAAAAGTACATAGGAACATATAAATATCTCTACACTCCCCCTTAAGATGGAGTATAGATATCAATCATGCTCAGCTTGGAAGAACACTTCTGAAATGGCCCCCTGAGTAATGCCTTGGTAAAGATATCTGTCGTTTGCTCTCTTGAACTGACATGGGAGGTAGAAATCAAACCCTTCTAAATCATATCTCTAGTATAATGGCAGTCTACCTCAATATGCTTCGTTCTTTCATGGAATGCAAGATTATTCGCAATGAATAAAGTATCCTGATTATCACATTGTAGCTGCATGGGAAGAGATATATTGATATGTAAATCTGCTAACATTGCTCGAACCCACATCATTTCTGTGCTTGCTTGTGCCATATCCCTATACTCAGATTCGGCACTTGATCTAGCCACAATTGTTGGTTTCTTAGTTTTCCAAGAAACAAGAGAACTGCCAACAAACACAGTGAAGCCTGAAGTAGACTTCCTATCCTTAGGACACCCTGCATAGTGTGCATCAACACATGCAGAAATAAAAAGAGCTGCTCCTTTTCTGTATAATAATCCTGCACCTGAAAAAGATTTTAGATATCTCAAAATCATTTATATAACATCCATATGTACCTATCGGGGCTGCTCCATGAACTGACTCACCCGACTCACTGTAAAAGAGATATCGGGTCTAGTAATAGTAATATAGAGGAGCTTTCCCACCATCGCGCTATATCTTCGTCCGTCAATCTCATCTGTATCATCATCATATAACTTCATGCTAGGATCCATAGGAGTAGTAAAGGGTCGACACCCAATTATGCATGTCTCAACAAGCATGTCTATAACATACGTCCTTTGGGTCATCACAAGACCTTGCACGTTCCCAGCAAATTCTAACCCTAAGAAATACCTTAGGGTGCCAAGATCCTTGGTAACATACTGACGACCCAGAAATTCTTTTACCACCTTGATCCCCTGCACATCATCTCCTGTAACAGGTATATCATCAACATAGACCATGATGACAATAGTACCTCTAGGTGTTCTCTGCACAAAGAGTGAATGGTCTGCATTTGACCTCTTGAACCTGCCTTTCAATCAGATCCAAGCTTCTGAAACCACACCCTTGGACTTTGCTTAAGGCCATATATTGCCTTATGGAGTCTACAAACTTGCTGACACTCCCCCTCAGCAACAAACCCCAGAGGCTGCTACGTGTAAACTTCCTCCTGTAGATCTCCATACAAAAACTATTTTTAACAACTAACTGAAACAAAGGCCAATCACGTACCACTACAACTGAAAGTAGGACGTGTAGAGTTGAGTGACAAGCAACAGGAGAGAATGTGTCCATATAATACACGCCGTAGGTCTGAGTAAATCCTTGTGCCACTAATATTTCCTTATAACGATCAAGGCTCCCATCTGCATGGTGTTTAACAGTAAACACCCATTTGTAACTGACAACAGAACCAAACACACAAGGAGTAAGTGAGAACAACTCCTTCTCATGGAAAGCTATAGAGAAAGGAATTTTCTCACCCAAGACAGATGATGGCATGCGATTCACCAGATAGCATGTTGTACTATCTTGATATATAACGTGGATCTCTGCCTGTCTCAGACTCTTGATCAACTGAGGCCGCGATTTCAGCCAAGTCTTTTCCTGGATGAGTCTTTACCGTCGAGAGTTTTCCGCGGGGCTGCATCACCCCAAAACGAATGTGGGACGTGACTCTGAATGAGAACAGTCCGAGTGACATCAAGAAGATGGCGGTGCTCTCTCTAAAAACCATTCTATTGAGAAGTGTAAGCACATGTTGTTTGATGAATAATTCCACGATATGAAAGGAAATGTGATAGAGCACAGGTATAGAACTCCAAAGCATTATCAGTTCGCACAAACTTCACAGAGATAGAGAAAACATTTTGCACTTCATTGACAAAAGTTTTGATCACATCCCTTGCTTTAGATTTATTTTTCAATAAAAAGACCCATGACAAACGAGAAAATTATCAACAATAACAAGATAAAGCCGGTGTCCCTGGTGATCAGGAACACGACTCGAACCCCAAGTGTCAACATAAAATAACGCAAAAGGGGAGCTACTGCTCCGACTCTGACGACCAGGAAAAGCAGATCGATGATGCTTTCCCAACTGACACGCCTTGCACTGGAAGGAAGAACCTGATGAAATATGCGACAAAATATGACATCTTCTAAAGAGGAAGGTGACCAAAGAGTAGGTGCCAGGTTTATGGAGAGACTGGTCTTGTTGCATGAGAAGATATGCCAGCATAGGGAGTTCAGACTAGGCAATAAAAACCATCCTTCCATGAGAGGACCAAGCATATCGAGGCAGACTGTCACAACACTCGAGATATGATTCAGAAGGGTTTCATCTCCACTACGCATGTCAACTCAAGAAATCAGACATCAGATGTGTTCAACAAAACCCTAGATAGAGGGCAATTCCAGAGATGTTCCAAGATAAGCATGATTGGTATCAATGTTCCAGCTTGAGGGGGAGTGTTGAGATATTAGTTATCATTTATTGATTTCTTATATTTTCTTTTCTTTTGTCCATCTTTTGTAAATTTCCCAACACACTTCTCCTCTATGTAAGAGAACCCTAAGGCCACATGAAAAAGCAACTTATTCATTTCTCTCCACATCTACAAATGTGGCCCTAGTTATTTTATTTTTCTTAACTTTGTAATAATATCGTAACAACTCGGCATAGTATTGTTGATTCTAACATTGTTTTGGAATAGATTTGCCTATATTATGTCGATCAAAGTATGGCATCAACTTATTAGATATACCCATACAATATAATGCTAGAATCAAACTTGATGAAGTTATATATTGGTACTAGAGAATCTTTATAATTGTAAAAGCTCACACTCTACATATGTATAGAGGATTTAGATGGATTACCCTTTCTAATGTGGTTTACCTTACTATTATGAAGGTTTTGGCAAACTTTCCTTTGTGGGGTGTTGGGTACAATCATTCCCTAAAGCAGAATAACATTTGTCACATTTGTCCCCTGTATATTGATGGTTGATGGGTTTGTCCTCTATTTCAAGATTGTGATGGAATGGAAGAAAAACTACATGAGGGTATGGTGTGGAAGGCTGACTTCTCCAAGCCATACAACTGTATTAACCTGTACTTTATTTGAACTTCATTACAATAGGGAGGTTTTCCTGAGTCATTGATTGTGTGGATAAAGAGGTGTATTACGATGGTATTATATGCAATTCTGGTGAACAAGTGCTTAGAGGTTGGTTTTTAAACCACATAAGGGGATCCGACAGGGATGTACTCCAACACTTTTTCTATTTGTAGTGGTAGATGATGCATTGGCAATAATGATGAGATTGGATTTTGATGATGGCTTTTTAGTGGAGTAGAGGTAATGTCTCAATTCCTATCTTACAATTGCAGATGACGCATTCTTGTTTCGTGAGTGCAGGGAAGAGTAGGTGAGCAGCACATCTAGAATCATGGATATCTTTGAGGATATCTCTGGTCTCCGGATAAACAAGGAGAAGTCGGATTTCGTCTCATTTTGTCCTTCACAAAGTGAGATTACAAAATCTATGTTAGCACTTCACTATCCATATACTATGCTCTCAATTACTTACTTGGACCTCCTGTTGGTTGGAGTTAGACTTCATTCCTCGGATTGGCGCCCTATGCTTGATAGATTCAACAAGTTAGTGGGTTGGAAGGTAGCGGTTCTCTTTAGAGGTGAGAAGTTTGTGCTTCTTAGGAACACCTTTGTAGCTATCCCCATTTTCTTATACTCCACCAGACTGATCCCAGAGGGGTACACGAAGATGGGATCGATGATGAAACACTTCTTTTTGAAGGATTCCAAGGAAGGGGTTTCATTTTCTTGGTTAGGATGTAGTGACCATACCGAAAAAAGATGGAGACATTGGAATTCTAAATGTTGAGCATATGAATAAGGCCCTTTTGGCTAATTGGGTTGTCAGATTTTGGGGGAGAAGTGATGGCTTGGTGTGTCGTATGATGAAAAATATAGATGGTTTTGGCATCACATTGACAATCATGCATGTTTAGCTGTCCTCTTTTATTTTGCGAGGCAATTCTAGTATCATTTTGGAAATGGTAAGTCTTTTATTACTAGTGGTCAGTGGTTGTGATTTGTTTCGCTTTTGGCTGGATGATTGGACCGAATCAGGCCATATTTGAGATGTTTTGCTAGATTTATCACTCTCTCATATCGTACTAATGTGGATGACGGGTACTTGAACCTCTTCTTTTATAGATGGACTCTTTAAGAAAATACTGAGGGAGCTTATTTGCATGTCTAGTGAGTTGAAAGGCATAAAGTGCCCCTTTACTGGGAGGGACCATTGGTTTTGGTTGAGTGGTCCAATTTCTGTTAAGAAGGCTTTATAGGGACTTCTTGGTGTCACACTAATTATTACATGAGTATACAACAAGATTACATGATGATATGGAAGAGTACTCCACAACGATCAAGGTTTTTGTTTGGCTTAGGAGGCATGATCACCTTCTTACGAAGGCTCACAGAGACAAGATTCTCTGAATCATGAATTGATGTGTCCAAGATGTGATGATGATGACGGTGAGGATATGGATCATCTTTTTTCAACTATTGACAATCGACAAAGGTTTGGGATGCGTTGGAATCTTGTGGCTTAAGATGAAGGGTATCTCAGCTTTTTGGAATTCCGTTTGGACATATCGCGGCAAAATCTCAGGAGTATCCTATGGTACCTTTTACTCACCTTTGGGTGATTTGGTGTGTTCTAAATGAACTTATGCTATCAATGTCTCCACTCTGAAAATGCATTGGAACATGGCAAGGACCTTTATCATGCATGTAACATAGTTTATATATATTATATATTTATAGTAGTCCCATCTCGTGATGCATCCCCTTTTATTTCAAAAAAAAGTATAACAACCGATATATCTTAGGCTCAATTCATATAAGGTTCAACACATATTGTATATGTATGCATATATTAGGACTGATGATGCAAGTGGGGTTGGGGGCACGATTGTTGTTGACGTCGTAGCGTAGAGTCCTTCGAGCTGAAGATGAATTATGGAGAAAGAGGCGGGGGGATCGGCGAGGCTAGAGAACCACTCTAATATCAAATTGAGAATCAGAAGATAAGAATTTCAAAATCATAGGTAACATGGTTGGGATGGGCTAGAGTAACCTCCAGTCAAAGGGTTAGCCAGATGGGTAACCCTTATATGAATAGTAGCCGTTTGTGTTAGGAAAAGAATAAGAGTTGTTTATTTCATTAACCCTAGACCTCTCTTATATAGAGGAGAGACTTATGTTTAAATTACATAGGATAGACAAAAATTAAGTAAACTGAGAAAACAATATAGAAACATAATATATCTCTACATCTCCCCTCAAGATGGAGCATAGATGTCAAATATGCTCAGCTTGGATGAACACTTCTTGTCGAGATATTAGTATCTTTATTATTGTTTTCTTATTTTTATTTCTTTTTTCACCTTCTAGTAATTTTCCCAATAGGTTCCTCTCCTATACAAGAGAATCCTAGGGTCTCTCATAATGATATGAATTCGTTTTCCTTCAACACGGTATCAGAGCGACAGTCCTAGACCGGAGTTCTCGTACCCCACAATACCCTAACCCTACCCTCCTGACCCCCCCCCCGGCCGCCGCCCCTTTTCCATCGGCCGCAGCACCTCCCTCCCTCGGTAGTCGCCTCCGTTGCACGCTGCCGCAAGCCGCCACTGCTACCCTAGGCCGCCGCCTGGGCCAGCCTCTAGGTTGTCACACAACCAACCAAGGCAGCAGCCATAGGCCTCTAGTTCGTGGCTCCTGCCACCCTATGCCCCAGCCTTGGCCGGCCAGGGTGCGCAAGCCGCCTTTGTCCTTCCTGCGGGGTTCCATGGCCCTCATGCGTACCTTCATACCGTGATAACTGACCTATAAATCATGTTTTGTAGACCTAACAAGCAAACTCGATTGATGAGGTTGGTTGTATGAGTCTACACATACAACCAATCCTCCATATGATTGTGTAGACTCATTTATATCGGTTTACTTCGCAACTGAGTTCCGTTATTTGGCCACTCTATCATCATGTCAGAGAACAAGGGTGATATTTTCTCATCTGGAGCCTTTAAGGGCCTGGCTCCCATCGCTAAGATGGATGGGACCAACTATGAGTTGTGATCCATGCAGTTTCTCATCCTAATGCAATGCAACAAAAAGGAGCACATCTTTACAGATCCAGAGCCAACGGATAAAACTGGGGCGAATGCTTCTTGGAAGCAAGATGACGTGTATGCACATGTTTGGCTATGTGGAACACTCACCACAGAGATAGCCAATGATATTCTGAACCAGCCCACCGCAAAGGCAATGTGGGACACTTTGGCTTCCACCTATGCTCAAGCGAAAAAATGAGGCCAAGATTCTATAGTTACAGTTTGACATCTACAAGGCCAAGTAGAATGGTCGTCCTCTGCACGTGTACTACAGTTCACTCCATGGCATGTTTGACCAAAGACCAATCATCTTCATGAATTAATCCTTTAAGCAAATTCTACTAACAATAGATCACTATTGACTGAATTATTGATAATAGACCTAAATCTGTACAGTCAGCCACAAAAAGGATTGAGAAAGGATGAGAAATCAAGTCAGTGTTGGTGATTTAGTAATGACTAATAATTAAGAGTGCTAGTCATGGTGACCTTACACCTGACTATGCGAGGGTGAGGTGACCCTCGGCTGGGTAAGAGATAGGAAGCCCAGTTAGGGCAGCGGCCTCTTAGTACGTGGGTCTAAGATCCCAACCTTTTCATGATTTTTTACAAGCGCTTGCATTTTTACACCTCTCTAGGATCAACGGGTTTTCTTTCTGATTAGCTCCGCTGACCTTGTGTTCTTTAGGGTTCCTAGGTTAGAGGGCCCTCGGTTTTGGTTTTTCGAGCTCGTTTTCATGTACTGGTCAGGCTGATTTTTCTGGAGTGACTTATTTCGAAAAGTCTCTCCCCTGTCTCAGGGGCATAGTTTTGGAGCAGGCCTAGCCCTCCCCTAGACTGCACTTCTACTGGGTGGGCGAGACGGAAGGGTCTCTTTGGAGGCTTCCTCACCGCTTGAGTTTTGGTTACTGTTCTTACGAGTTGGTTACAGTTGAGTTGGTTACAGTTGAGCTTGGTTAAAGTTGAGTTGGTTACATTTGAGTTGGTTACAGTTGAGCATGGTTTCCATTGAGGTAGTTACTGTTCTGCCAATAGATCCTGGTAAAGAGAAAAAAATGATATTATGAAAATCATCCTTATCAGACTAAGAGGTACTACCATGGTTATCAGAGAAGCTAGTGGAGATGTTGCGAACTTAGTTAGAATGCATTTTACCCCTCTGCATGCCTACGAAGGCACCCCAACCCAGGGCTTCCTTACTGCCTTAGAGTCATAGTATGAGGTCTCACCCAGACCAAGACCACAAACTATGCATTGAGCTTGAGAAATTTAACAAGAAAAGAATCAAAAAATGAGATACATCATCTACACTTACTAAGATCCATCTACATGACTCATAAACATCGGAAAGAGATCTAGATCACCAATATCATAATAAGCATTTTATAAATTAAAGAATTTGAAATGGGATGGGAAAGAATGGAAATCTTATACTGTTGAAAGAAAAGAGTTCATTGTTTATTCCAGAGAATCCTAGGCTCTCTTATATAGAGAAGGCTTATGGGTAAATTACATAAGATGTATAAAAGAAAATAAACGTAACAGAAAAGATACATAGAATATATAAATATCTTACACTCCCCCTCAAGGTGGAGCATAGATGTCAAACATGCTCAGCTTGGAAGAACACTTCTAGAATGACCCTCTGAGCAATGGCTTGGTAAAAATGTCTGCAGTCTGCTCTCCTGAACAGACATGGGAAGTAGAAATCAAGCCCTTTTGAATCATATATCTAGTATAGTGGCAGTCTACCTCAATATGCTTTGTTCTTTCATGAAATGCGGGATTATTAGCAATGAATAACGCTACTTGATTATCACATTGTAGTTGCATGGGCAGAGGTACATCTATATGCAAATCTTCTAACACAGCTCGAACCCACATCATCTCTGTACTTGCTTGTGCCATGGCCCTATGCTCGGATTCAGCACTAGATCTAGCCACCACTGTTTGTTTCTTGCTTTTCCAAGAAACCAAAGAACTGCCAACAAACACTGCAAAACCTATAGTAGACTTCCGATCCTTAGGGCATCCTGCATAGTCCGCATCAGTACATGCAGAAACAGAAATATTTGTTTCTTTCCTGAACAGTAGTCATGCACCTGGAGATGACTTTAAATATCTCAATATGGCATCTATGCGTACTTGTCTGGGCTATTCTATGAACTAAATCACCGATTTACTGCAAGCGGTATCAGGTCTAGTGATAGTAATATAGAGAAGCTTTCCCACCATCTCTCTATATCATCTCATATCAACCTCGTATATATCATCATCATATAACTTCATGTTAGGATCCATGGGAGTAGTCGAGGGTCGACACCCGATCATGCTCGTCTCAACAAGCATGTCTATTGTATACTTCATTTAGGTCATCACGAGACCCTACGCATTCCTAGCAAATTCCAACCCCAGAAAGTATCGTAGGGTGCCAAGATCCTTAGTAACAAACTGATGGCCCAGAAATGCTTTTGCCATCTTTATCCCCTACATATCATCTCCCGTAACAAGTATATCATCAACATACACCATGATAACGACAGTACCTCTGGGGGTCTTCTAGACAAACAAAGAATAATATGAATTTGATCTTTTGAACCCTTGCTTTTGAATTAGGTCAGAAAGATTCTGAAATCACGCCCACGGTCTTTATTTAAGGCCATATATTGTCTTTGAAGTCTACACACCATCTGACTCTCCCCCTCAGCAACAAACCCCGAAGGCTACTGCATGTAGACTTCTTCCTGCAAAAATCCCCATACAAAAAAGCATTCTTAACATCAAGTTGAAACAAGGGCCAATCACGTACCATAGCAACTGAAAGGATACGTAGAGTCGAGTGACGCGTAACTAGAGAGAATGTGTCCATATAATACACACTATATGTTTGAGTGAACGCACACGCCACTAACCTTGCATTGTAACGGTCAAGGCTGCCATCTGCATGATATTTGACAGTAAATACCCATTTACAACTAGGGGTGTCAGAAAATTCTCAGGTTCGACATTTGCTCAGATTCGGCTCCCTAAAATTTCGATTCGGATTCAATTAAAAAATAAACGAACCGAAGCTGAACAAGAGTTTGGACTCAATTAAATAAACAAACCGAACCTCAAAAACATAGGTTCCCTCAGGTTCGGTTCGTTAAAAGCTCGATTATATATACACATACATACATAAAGGTATATATACATACATATTGTATATATAAGGGAAAAACATTCTATATTAACATAAGGGTTATTCACTAATTTTCCCAAACCCATCTAGTTATCCACTCCCTAAGTCCCTATTCCCTATTCTCAAAACCCCACAAAGCCCTCCCCTGCAGCTGCGGTTTTTCCCTTTGAACAGAAACATCTGCACAATATTTATTCTTAAACAAACCTTTAATGAGCCAAACCGAACCTTTACGAACCTTACCTGAGCCTAACCGAACCTGATTACATTTTTCATTTTATCGAGCCGAACCGAACCCGAGCCTGAAAGTATGCTAAACGAACCAAACCGAGCCTGGGTTGGTTCGCTCAGGTTCGGCTCGTTTACACCCCTATTTACAACTGACAACAGAAGCTCATGGGGGAGCATGAACTAAGTTCCATGTACCCCACGACTGCAGAGCAGTCATTTCCTCCTCCATGCTAAACAGACAACAGAAGCTCCTGGGGGAGCAGGAACCAAGTTCCATGTACCCCGCAACTGCAGAACACTTCTGGAATGGCCCTCTGAGCAATGGCTTGGTAAAGATGTCTGCAGTCTGCTCTCCTGAACAGACATGAGAAGTAGAAATCAAGCCCTTTTGAATCATATCTCTAGTATAGTGGCAGTCTACCTCAATATGCTTTGTTCTTTCATGAAATGCAGGATTATTAGCAATGAATAGCACTGCTTGATTATCACATTGTAGTTGCATGGATAGAAGTACATCTATACACAAATCTTCTAACACAGCTCGAACCCACATCATCTCTGTACTTGCTTGTGCCATGGCCCTATGCTCGGATTCAATACTAGATCTAGCCACCACTGTTTGTTTCTTGCTTTTCCAAGAAATCAAAGAACTGCCAACAGACACTGCAAAACCTGAAGTAGACTTCCGATCCTTAGGGCATCCTGCATAATCTGCATCAGTACATGCAGAAATAGAAATATTTGTTTCTTTCTTGAACAGTAGTCATGCACCTGGAGACGACTTCAAATATCTCAATATGGAATCCATATGTACTTGTCTAGGCTATTCTATGAACTGACTCACCCGACTTACTGCAAGCGATATCAGGTCTAGTGATTGTAATATAGAGAAGCTTTCCCACCATCTCTCTATATCATCTCCTGTCAACCTCATCTGTATCATCATCATATAACTTCATGCTAAGATCCAAGGGAGTAGTAGATGGTCGACACCCAATCATGCCCGTCTCAACAAGCATGTCTATTGTATACTTCCTTTGGGTCATCAAGAGACCCTACGCATTCCTAGCAATTGCCAACCCCAGAAGTAGGCCCAGAAATGCTTAGTAAGAAATTCCTAGCGATATCAGGTGCCAAGATCCTTAGTAACAAACTGATGGCCCAGAAATGCTTTTGCCATCTTTATCCCCTACATATCATCTCCCGTAACAAGTATATCATCAACATACACCATGATAACAACAGTACCTCTGGGGGTCTTCTAGACAAACAAAGAATGATCTGCATCTGATCTTTTGAACCCTTACTTTTGAATTAGGTCAGAAAGCTTCTGAAACCACGCCCACGGGCTTTGTTTAAGGCCATATATTGCCCTGTGAAGTCTACACACCATCTGACTCTCCCCTCAGCAGCAAACCCCGAAGGTTGCTGCATGTAGACTTCTTCCTGCAAATCCCCATACAAAAAAGCATTCTTAACATCAAGTTGAAACAAGGGCCAATCACGTAGAGTCGAGTGACGCGCAACTAGAGAGAATGTGTCCTATAATCCACACCATATGTTTGAGTGAACCCACGCGCCACTAACCTTGCGTTGTAACGATCAATGCTGCCATCTGCATGATATTTGACAGTAAATACCCATTTACAACTGACAGCGGAAGCTCCTGGGGAGCACAAACCAAGTTCCATGTTCCCCGCGATTGCAGAACACTTCTAGAATGGCCCTCTGAGCAATGTCTTGGTAAAGATGTCTGCAGTCTGCTCTCTTGAACAGACATGGGAAGTAGAAATCAAGCACTTTTGAATCATATCTCTAATATAGTTGCAGTCTACCTCAATATGCTTCGTTCTTTCATGAAATGCAGGATTATTAGCAATGAATAGCGATGCTTGATTATCACATTGTAGTTGCATGGGTAGAGGTACATCTATATGCAAATCTTCTAACACAGCTCGAACCCACATCATCTCTGTACTTGCTTGTACCATGGCCCTATGCTCGGATTCAGCACTACATCTAGCCACCACTATTTGTTTCTTGCTTTTCCTAGAAATCAAAGAACTGCCAACAAACACTGCAAAACCTGAAGTAGACTTTCGATCCTTAGGACATCCTGCATAGTTCGCATCAGTACATGCAGAAACAGAAATATTTGTTTCTTTCCTGAACAGTAGTCATGCACCTGGAGACGACTTTAAATATCTCAATATGGCATCCATATGTACTTGTCTGGGTTATTCTATGAACTGACTCACACGACTTACTGCAAGTGATATCAGGTCTAGTGATAGTAATATAGAGAAGCTTTCCCACCATCTCTCTATATCATCTCCTGTCAACCTCATATGCATCATCATCATATAACTTCATACTAGGATCCATGGGAGTAGTCGAGGGTCGCCACCCGATCATGCCCGTCTCAACAAGCATGTCTGTTGTATACTTCCTTTGGGTCATCACAAGACCATGCGCATTCCTAGCAAATTCCAACCCCAGAAAGTATTGTAGGGTGCCAAGATCCTTAGTAACAAACTGATGGCCCAGAAATGCTTTTGCCATCTTTATCCCCTACATATCATCTCCCGTAACAAGTATATCATCAACATACACCATGATAACAACAGTACCTCTGGGGGTCTTTGGACAAACAAAGAATGATCTGCATTTGATCTTTGAACCCTTTCTTTTGAATTAGGTCAGAAAGCTTCTGGAACCACGCCCACGGGCTTTGTTTAAGGTCATATATTGCTTTGTGATGTCTACACACCATCTGACTCTCCCCCTCAGCAGCAAACCCAGAAGGTTGTTGCATGTAGACTTCTTCCTGCAAATCACCATACAAAAAAGCATTCTTAAAATCAAGTTGAAACAAGGGCAAATCACGTACCAAAGCAACTGAAAGGACACGTAGAATCGAGTGACGTGCAACTGGAGAGAATGTGTCCATATAATCCACACCATATGTTTGAGTGAACCCACGCGCCACTAACCTTGCATTGTAACGGTCAAGGCTGCCATTTGCATGATATTTGACAGTAAATACCCATTTACAACTGATAACAGAAGCTCCTGGGGGAGAAAGAATCAAGTTCCATGTACCCCGCGACTGCAGAGCAGTTATTTCCTCCTCCATGGCTGAACTGATAACAAAAGCTCTTGGGGGAGCAGGAACCAAGTTCCATGTACCCCGCAACTACAGAACACTTCTGGAATGGTCTTCTGAGCAATGGTTTGGTAAAGATGTCTGCAGTCTGCTGTCCTGAACAGACATGGGAAGTAGAAATCAAGCCCTTTTGAATCATATCTCTAGTATAGTGACAGTCTACCTCAATATGCTTTGTTCTTTCATGAAATGCACGATTATTAGCAATGAATCGCGCTGCTTGATTATCACATTGTAGTTGTATGGGTAGAGGTACATCTATATGCAAATCTTCTAACACAGCTCGAACCCACAACATCTCTGTACTTGGTTGTGCCATGGCCCTATGCTCGGATTCAGCACTAGATTTAGCCACCTCTGTTTGTTTCTTGCTTTTCCAAGAAACCAAAGAATTACCAACAAACACTGTAAAACCTGAAGTACACTTCCGATCCTTAGGGCATCCTGCATAGTCCGCATCAGTACATGCAGAAACAGAAATATTTGTTTCTTTCCTGAACAGTAGTCATGCACCTGAAGACGACTTTAAATATCTCAATATGGCATACATATGTACTTGTCTGGGCTATTCTATGAACTGACTCACACGACTTACTGCAAGTGATATCAGGTCTAGAGATAGTAATATAGAGAAGCTTTCCCACCATCTCTCTATATCATCTCTTGTCAACCTCATCTGTATCATCATCATATAACTTCATGCTAGGATCCAAGGGAGTAGTCGAGGGTCGACACCCGATCATGCCCGTCTCAGCAAGCATGTATGTTGTATACTTCCTTTGGGTCATCAAGAGACCCTGCACATTCGTAGCAAATTCCAACCCCAGAAAGTAGGCCCAGAAATGCTTATTATCAAATTCCTAGCAAATTCTTTTGGGTCGAGGTACTACAAGCGATATCAGGTACCAAGATCTTTAGTAACAAACTGATGGCCCAGAAATGCTTTTACCATCTTTATCCCCTACGTATCATCTCCCGTAACAAGTATATCATCAACATACACCATGATAACAACAGTACCTCTGGGGGTCTTCTGGACAAACAAAGAATGATCTGCATCTGATCTTTTGAACCCTTACTTTTGAATTAGGTTAGAAAGCATCTGAAACCACGCCCACGCGCTTTGTTTAAGGCCATATATTGCCTTGTAAGTCTACACACCATCTGACTCTCCCCCTCAGCAACAAACCCCGAAGGCTGCTGCATGTAGACTTCTTCCTGTAAATCCCCACACAAAAAAGCATTCTTAATATCAAGTTGAAACAAGGGCCAATCACGTACCATAGCAACTGAAAGGACACGTAGAGTCGAGTGACACGTAACTAGAGAGAATGTGTCCATATAATCCACACCATATTGTTGACGCATATTGAGTAACTGTATCTCTTTGTTATTTCTTTTTCTTGTTATTCTCTTTATGTAATTTACCCATAGGCTACTCTCCTATATAAGAGAGCCTAGGGCTATGGAATAGTATAATCTCATTCACGTTTCCCAACATGGTATCAGAGCGACGGTCCTAGACCGGAGTTCTCGAAACCTAACCCTAACCCTAACCCCACCCGCCGGCCTCTCTTCTCTCTCTTCCTCGGATCGGCGCCGCCTAGCCTCTCGCCTGGGCGCCGGCGATCAACTAGGCGCATCGCCTCTCGCCTAGGCGCCTGTGCGAGCGCCTCTCTCGCGCCTCTCGCGCATCGCCCAGCCTCTGCGTGCATCGACGAACGCATCCGCACAACACCGTGCGCCTGTGCGTGCGTCACCGCACATCTACGCACAGTCCCGTGCATCGACTGCGCGCATAGTCACGCGCTCCAGTTCGCGTGCATAAGCCTGATCGCGCGCATAGTCTCCAGTTGCGTGCGCACTGTTGCGCGCATAGCCTCCACTTGCGCGCATAGCCTGATCGTGCGCTCCTGCGCGATTGTGCGCACTGTCACGTGCGCCAGTGCTCACGAGATTCACCAGTCGAGCACTCCAGTGCGTGCGTGATCCTCCAGGTGCGTGCGTGCTTCTCGCACGTGCGTACGTGCCCTCAGTTCCAAAACCCTAGGGCACAGCTCCTGATCTACATGGGGTTAGTTGCTTGAAGTCTACACACGCAACTAATCCCATCTATGTCATTGTAGACATAGACTATATCCTCTCAGTTGCTCCAGTCTTCCGTCTCCATCATGTCAGAAAGCAAGGCAGATATTCCATCTATGGGCGCATTTCGTGGTCCAGCGCCCATTGTCAAGATGGATGGTACGAACTATGAACTGTGGGCAATGCAGTTCATGAGTATGATGAAGTCTACAGGTAAGAAGCACATTCTTACCGAGCCCGAGCCTGCAGAGAAGACTGGAGCTTATGCCTCATGGGAGGCCGATGATGCATATGCCAAGGTGTGGCTATCCGGTACATTGGCTATTGAAATCGCCAATGACATCTTACATCAACCCACGGCTAAAGACATGTGGGACATCCTGGCAGCAACGTATTCTCAGGCGAAAAATGAGACGAAGATCCTGCAACTGCAACATGACATATTCACAATAAAGCAGAACGGCCGTCCTTTACATTCCCTCTATACATCATTGAGAGGGATGTTTGAGAAGCTCTACAGCTTCATGCCTCTTACCGCCACGCTAGAACAGCAGAAGACATACAGGAATGCGACGATGGTGGGTGTGTTTCTCGCTGCACTTGATCCAGAATATGAGGCAGCACGTTCACAGATTTTGGCAGACTCGACTATTCCTCCCATGGAGGAGGCTTTTCACAGATTGAGTAGGATCACAGTACCTTCAGCAGCTGCTAGTCAGAATCCCTCAGCCATGGCGGCCAACAGAGGCCATGGTTCTCATTACCAGGGCCGTGGACGTACTCCCCGTGGAAGGGGTGGCCGCACTAGGCCAACATGCTCATATTGTCACCGAGTCGGACATACTAAAGATACATGCTACTCAAAGCATGGATTTCCTGCATCCGCACGAGCAGCTGAGCAGATAGAGCCCCCGTCTGCTGCTACACTGGATCAACGATTTGATGATCTAGTTGCCCGTCTCAGGGGCATTGTTCCACCATCTGGTCCAGCACCGACTACAGAGAACCATACTGATGCTGCTGCCTCTGCCTCGGCCTCTACTAGTACTTCAGGTAGTACACTTGCACTCCACAGTAGTAGATCTGATACACTGCCATGGATCATGGACTCCGACGCTACACATCATCTATGTGGCGACCAGAGCCTACTTACAGGATACACTCAGATTCCTCCAGGACGGACTGTAGTTATTGCCAATGGCACGCATTCTCCTATCACGGGTCAGGGGGAGATTAGATTGACGTCTTCTATGCAGCTCAAGAATGTTTTGCATGCACCGCATTTTTCTATGAATCTGTTGTCAATTAGTCAGATTACGAAGGATCTTCATTGTCGAGCTATTTTTGATTCATCTTCATTGATTTTTCAGGACATCCGTACGGGCAACGTGATTGGTCATGGCTATGAGCAAGGAGGCCTTTATCGTCTGAACCAGACCCCATTTGCCGGAATCACAACTTCTCACGCAGAACAAGTATCTCCTCTCCTGTGGCATCTGCGTTTTGGTCATTTACCGCTTCAGAAGTTGCGTCTAGTCCTACCTTATAGTCTTTCTCACACACCTATCCAGTGTGAGGCGTGTCAGTTGGGAAAACATCACAGGTCATCTTTTCCCAGTAGTCAAGGTCGGAGTAGTAACTCCAAGTTTGAGTTGTTTCATGTCGACGTCTGGGGTCCGAGTCGTGTTCCCGATCATCAGGGGCACAGGTTTTATATTGTATTTGTGGATGATTTTTCTAGAGCATCATGGGTATTTCTAATGAAAAATAAGTCTGAAGCAGGAAATATTATTATTCACTTTCTAAATGAGATTCAGAATGTTTTTTCCACAACTGTCAAAATTATGAGAAGTGACAATGCCTTAGAGTTGTGCACCAACAATCTAGCCAACTACTACTCCTCTAAAGGAATTATACACCAAACATCCTGCGCTCATACGTCTCAACAAAATGGGGTTGCAGAAAGGAAACATCGTCACCTACTTGATGTCACAAGGTCACTTCTTATTCAGAGTCATGTTCCGTACTCCTACTGGGTGATGCCGTCCTCACTGCATGCTATCTTATCAATCGTATGCCCTCGTCTGTCTTGAATGAACAGGTTCCTTTTTCACTTGTTTATCCTGACAAGGATCTGTTCATTCTTACCCCTCGTGTGTTTGGGTCAGTT
The DNA here is from genome assembly GCA_037367405.1 of Ottelia alismoides. NCBI lineage: Eukaryota > Viridiplantae > Streptophyta > Magnoliopsida > Alismatales > Hydrocharitaceae > Ottelia > Ottelia alismoides. The sequence goes on from JAZKJV010000331.1 coordinate 830,489, forward strand.
GCATTTGTCCACCAGTTGTCGCCTGGTTCTGACAAGCTCTCTCCTAGGGCTGTCAAGTGCGTCTTTGTGGGGTACTCCAGAACTCAAAAGGGGTACACGTGTTTTGACCCTGTGCGTCGGCGGTGTATGATCAGTGCAGATGTTACATTTTTTGAATCCATTATGTATTTTTCAGAATCCGGGAACATGCAGCCACCACCTATATCTCCTGATACCGTATTCATGGCACCACCAACATCACCACCACCACCGCCACCACCACCACCATCTACAGTATCCCCGTTACCATTCCATTACACCCGCAGGCCGCATACAGCTCATGGTCCTGACCAGTCAACTAGCTCGCCTATGGTATGTGATGAAATTATTAATGTTGATGGATCTAACGACATTTCTCAGCAGGATGCATTACAGGAGCATGGTGATAACACAGATGATCTGGATATTCCAATCGCTCTACGCAAACAAAAGAGAAGCTGTGCCAAGTATCCAATATCAGCAGCGGTGTCTTTTGAGAGGCTATCTGGACACTTCAGAACGTTTGCATTGGCACTTTCAGCTACAGACATTCCACGGACCCACCATGAGGCTTTGCAGGATTCTAGATGGCGGCTAGCAATGGAGGAAGAGATGGCGGCACTTCAGTCTAGAGGAACATGGAGTTTGGTTACTATACCTCCAGATGTCAGCCCGGTGAGTTGTAAATGGGTGTTTACAGTTAAACACAATACAGATGGCTCCATTGACAGGTACAAGGCACGCCTAGTTGCACGGGGATTCACACAGACATATGGGGTAGATTACCTTGACACGTTCTCCCCTGTGGCTCGTCATTCTACTCTGCGGATCCTCTTATTAGTTGCAGTTACTAGAGACTGGCCACTCTATCAACTGGATGTGAAGAATGCATTTCTGTATGGAGACTTGCAGGAGGAAGTTTATATGCAACAGCCACCTGGTTTTGCTGTTGAGGGGGAGTGTTCCAAGGTTTGCATATTACATAAGGCCATCTATGGCCTTAAGCAGAGCCCCAGAGCATGGTTCCAGAAGCTGTCAGACCTCTTTGAGAAACAAGGATATAAACGCTCCAATGCTGATCATTCCTTGTTTGTACAGAAGACGGCAAGAGGTATTGTTGTAATCATGGTTTATGTTGACGATATCTTGATTACAGGTGATGATGACCAGGGCATTAAGCAGGCAAAGGAAAGGCTTGAGAAACAAGGATATAAACGCTCCAATGCTAATCCTTTCGGCATGTCGACGTCGGAGGAGGAGGAGTGTAGCCGTTTGCTTGGCTCTCGGATTGGGGAGCTTCCTATCCCTTATCTTGGTGTTCCTCTTTCGGTTGGGCGGGCCCGTTCTACTGATTGGCGGGCTATCACGGAGAGGATGGAGGCGCGTCTGGCGGGGTGGAGGGCCGCCTTGCTTTCCCGGGGTGGTCGTCTTGTCCTTCTTAAATCCGTCCTTTCTTCTATCCCGGTTTACTTCCTATCGGTTCGTAAAATGCCCGTGGGAATTCGATTACGTTTGGAAAAATGTATGCGGCGATTCTTATGGGGTTGTTCGGACGGCAGCGGCAGAGGTGTACATTTGGTCGCCTGGGATGTGGTGACCATGCCAAAGAGGTCTGGTGGACTTGGCGTCCGAAGCTTGGAACGCGTCAACGACGCCCTACTTCTGAAATGGGTGAGTAAACTCTGGGGCAAGGATGATTCTTTTCTTTGTAACGCCATGCGGGCGCTTTTGGGCAGCGACTGGTTCGGCCTTATCCAAGGGGCATTGCGTGTCCACTCCTCTCATTTCTGGCGCTGTGTTTATGATACGTTAAGGAGGAACCGTGCGCTTTTCACCCCGGTGCTTGGGACGGGTGAAGCCTTCAAGTTTTGGCTGGACGACTGGTCGGGGGGAGGACCCTTTCAGACGCGCTTTCCGAGGTTGTTTGCTCTGGCGTCGAATCGGCTCGCCTCTGTCGCGGATTGTTGGTCCAATGGCTTTTGGTGCCCGACGTTCTCGGGTGTTCTTTCTGATCAGCGCGCGGTGGAATTCGCCTCGCTGCTGGAAGCTCTTTCCTCTACGGCCTCTCCCTCTGCTCAGCGGGACCATTGGACTTGGACGGATGGGGTTTTCTCCTCTCGCAAGGCATTCAGGGCCTTGTCCGCTCCCCTGGTGCGCGACTGTGCATTCTTCTGGGGGCTACGCTTGCCGGCGCGCATCGCCTTCTTCTTATGGGTGCTTCGTCATCGGCGTTTGATGACCCGGGATCGCTGCGCCAAGTTCCTTCCCCACTCTAGCGTCATGTGCCATCTTTGCGGGGATGCCGAAGAAACGACCGATCACCTGTTCTTTCAATGTATCTTGGTTGCGAGGGTCTGGGACGACGTTGCTTGGGCTCGTGCGGACAATATTGAAGATTTTTGCGGCATCCTTTGGTCCAACAGGACGAGGGATAGATCTGATATGTTGGGCCCCATCGCGCGGCTTTGGTCCATTTGGCGTGCAAGAAATGAGGCTATCTTCTCGGGCATGCATTTCTATAGGGAGAACGTGACCATTTTGGCTTGTAGATTTATATCCGACTGGTGTAGTTAATTGGGTCACGGCATTTGTTTGCCGTTTGTCTACCTTGCATTATTATTCTCCCTTTCCGTCTTTCCTCCCCTCTTACCCCCTGTAAGTATCTCTCGCCTTTCTCTTTAGTTAATATATAATTCTGGGGCGAGCACCAACGAGTATTTCCCCTTTTTTTGAGCCTCAAAAAAAAATTCCTTTCATTCCAAGGGGACTATGGAACTATCAATTGAGAAGTACGGTCACTACAATCAACCCTCTTAATTTTCTACTAGTCAAAAAGACGCTCCGCCACGAATGACATCCCATCTAACTCCTAAATTCAGATTTCACTTGGACATGAGAAGGTGTGGTCCATGCACTCCCCACTGCTTACATACTGGACCAGTTCTGTTCTAATTCACAGATGCCTGCATAAAAAAATCAAGATTCAATAGCCTCTTTCACCTCACCTATCATGCTTCAAGGTCATGTTGACTATTAAGCCTCCAACAATACTTGTGAATTCTAAATCCATAATCCCAAAACCTCGTAAACTCCTGAGATAAAGAAATCACTATTTTTCTACTCCCAAGTATCAAAGCCTCGAATAAGCACCACCCCATCAAGCTCCCTTAAAAAAACTTGCATGCTTCTCATTACAGAGAAATACAAAGGGGGAATGAGAAATGACATTACTCAAAGGGCCAGTAAATCTGATTTTGCTTTGAAGGGACAAACACCTAATGATTGGACGGTTTGTTCTGGCAACTTGGTTGCAACTAAGGGGTTTAATCGGATTTATGAAAGCATATTTCAGCCTCATAATTTATAGCCGATGTTCAAGACTCTGGATGAAACAACTCTATATTAACCAAGGGGCTGATTTGAGCCATAACTTCTCCAACTGCCACACGCTGGCAAAATCCCATGACCACAAAATGCTTGGCCACAAGACAAGTAGCCACTTGACATACGTCAGATCCAATTTCATAAGGACCAGGAAATCATAAGAGCTCTAATGTGAACCCCTCAGGATCCAGGTGCCCGTTTACGACACATTCACATTTCCACATTCATTAATATTGCATTAAGTAACTGAAAGTCCGGGAAAATTTTTCGCGATGAATATATTTGCAAGTGACATTCGACATTCACATTCACAACCACAAGATAATAAAGATAAATGTCACCAAGAATTTATTTCATTAACTTTCATTTCATTTTCAACCTGTACAATGTCTGAAAGTACAAACAGTATATCCCAAAATCTGACTGAAGAGAAAAGAAGCATATAACATTAACAACCGAACAAAAACTGGGACGAAAAGAATAACATACCGTCTAGTATAGACCTTGTCTTCTGGAACCCTGTATAGCTACTGAACAACAGACTCCTTTCCTGCCATGCGTGCAAGGAAGAAAAGGAGTCACAATTGTGAATACAAACCCGTAGTTTAAAAAAATTAACAAGTAATTTAATGTGCAAAAGAGAGCAAGTAGAAGGGTGGAATAAGTACTATTTATATCTACTTGCGTAAGTAAAAAGGTAGTCAGGATTGTAAGCATTTCTCATAAACTCCCATTATCCCAACACTTTTCATATTTAACATATTTATTTTGTAATCAAATGTTGATAATTATAGGAGTATGCATATATGTATATATCTCTATTATTATATTGACCAGATATCAAATCTGTGGATTTGTCGATGTGAAAGATGGAATAGGAATTACCAAATTCCCAAGTTCAATAGGTAGGCATCAAATTCTTAATTTCAATTGTTTCAGATATAACTCCAGATGATGTAGATAAAGATCATGATTCTTGGTCTTGGAGATCATGTCGTGGAACTTGATGGCTACTTTCTTGTTATTGAGATCATGTCATGGTTTTCGATAATGGACTGATATGATGATGATGATGAATTTGATCCTTAATTTTATTTACTCCTTCTAAGTTAGTGGATAGTCTGTGGTCTTGGTCTGTGTGTAACCTCACACTATGACTCTAAGGTATTTAAAAGTACCTTAGGGTTGGGGTGCCTCCGTAGGCATGCGGTGTTGTATAATGCATCCTAACTAAGTTCCCAACACGTCCACTAACTTATAGGGTTTTTGAACCAGATTAAAGTCACTTCTAATCAACTAAATTTTAATTGTGATTTCCTCTAAAACTTCACTGTAACTCTCTCAGATGTACTCTCAATGATGTAGATATAGATGTAGATACGAATGATCTGGATGTAGAATCGCCGTCTGTTGGCGAAAGAAAACTCAAGCGGTGAAGAAGCCTACAAATGGCTCTTCCGTCTCGCCCTCTAGTTGGAAGGACGGTCCAATAGAGGGATAGGTCTACTCCCCAACTACGCCACTGAGACGGGTGAGAGGGACTTCCCGGAAAAGTCACTCTAGAAAAACAGCCCGACCGGTAACGGGCAACCGAGCTCGTACGTAAAACTGAAAACCAAGGATCCCCCGCCTGGGTATCCTAAAACAGGGTCAGCGGAACTGGTCTAAAGTCTGGATCCCAACGAGGCGTAAAAACACTGCGAGCTCGCGTAAAAAACCGAAATGGGACTGGGATCCTAGACCCGCGCACTTGGCGGCCGCTGCCCAAACTGGGCTTCCTTTCTTCCGCCCAGGTGAGGGTCACCGCCCCCTCGCACGATCATGGTAAAGATCGCCATGATCGGCATAATCAAATTATTTGTCACCACTAATTTACCATCATCTTTGTTTACTTAATTCCTTATTTCGTCTATGACATGTAGAATGTTTGCTGTATTTGCATAACATTTGCATCAATTCAGATAGTTGGGTCCTTAACCAAAATTTCGAATATAACTAAGGGATTTTTTTTTTCAAAATTGATCTGTCTCTAATATCAGATGTTGTATACATGGACAAATATAAAAGAACCCAAACTTATGACCAACAATAAAGATGCGTGTATGTGTGTGTGCACACTTGCTCATAAATATATATAGTCAACATTGGCGTGATCTATTGATGATGCCCTAGGCATCTTAATGCTATATATTAGCATCTCCATACACCGAGATTGTTTTAGTGGAGCCAACAATTACGATCTTCAAACAGTTGGTTAGTAGAGATTGAAGTCAAGAAGCCAGCCAAGGTAAAGGCATCTTTTCATAAACTAAGGTCAGATCATGCAGTTTTTGTGCACATTAAACTTGTTGATAACAGTTAATCTGTGCTCTCCTTCAACATGCACAAACACGAGCACTCCGTATGGGTTAACGAGACATTGCTCATGTTCAGAATGAATAACAACGCTCTATCAGGAATCAGCATTTTTTTTTACGACATATTTAAATTCTGGTTTGATCTCTCTATTTCACCCATTATTTAAGCTTCTCACGATTTTGATAAATATTTACTGAGAATCAACAGAGTATAGTTGAAAGTCTTCTAAAATCAGTTATAATCGATCAATTAGCAACTCTTCAATGTAGATTATTGATTTATATACTGTAAAATCAGAGAATACAGTTTGTCTTATAAGTCAACCTTTATTCAATTCACTTATACTCTAATCAAGGAACAAATAAATCTATCTCTCTTATATGTTAATTGAATTGTGCATCTGGTTGATATAACTTTATCATTAATCTCATAGAATTGTTCTAAGGCAAACTGACCCCCAATGACAGATCTTAATTAGATGGAAATTGGATCTCAACCTTATGCCTTAAAGTTCAAATTCTTTTATATTAACATTAAATCATCCTCATTCAATCCTCTCATACGTGTAAATGTTAGACCAATCTGAAAAGGATAATGCATGATGTTTAAAAATTGATAAGAGATTGTTCTATCATTTGAATTAATACTTACAGACTTCATTGAGAAATGTATCAGAATAGGAGTAAAAATCAAATAGAAGCCCTTAATTTGCATATTAATGACCCAACCTCTCAAGAAGTTAATTACAATTTCAGAACTACAGAATGTCATCTTTATTGCAAATGTGACATCTTTATTGCAAATGTATAGCATAGTATATATATAAGAAAAGAATGTCCAAGTTCTGGAACCTGTACATATTTAATAAACAAATATTTGTCTCTATAATTAAGCACTAGAGAAATATAAAATCAATACTTTTCTTATTTAATGGTTCACAGTAAAGATTTCTCTCTCTCTCTTTTTTTTTTTTGAATAATAGATCCTGTCATCTATCTATGTTTTTACAAGATAAAACTTGTAATTACCTTCTTCTATAGAAATAGCAATAGAACGTGCTCTTATAGATAGTAAGGGACAACATCACAACTGGAATCAAGTCATCAAATAAAATCAAGTTTAGAATTTAAATTGGAGGGCAACAGCAACATTCAGAATACTAAATCTTAAAACAGAAGAGGGTTGGATTGTCATGTACGGCAGCAATGAGAAAGGAGGGAATTGGACATGCATGGCAACAAATGGTGGGGACTGGGGATTGTACCTTGAATTCTTCCAAAATTTTGGAGAATAAACATGCAGTGGCTGATCTGAAGCAAGAAGTAATAGCAGCAGTTCTTGGAGTTCCTGGACAGCAATTGATGCAAAGAAATAGAGGGACAACAGTCCTTTGTTGGAAAAAAATTGGAAAAGGAAGAAGAGAAGATTTGGTGGAAAAGTGGAAAAAGAAAAGGACAAAGGTTCCAACGGCAGAGGCTTCTCCTTCGTTGGAGAAAGTTTGAGAAGAATAGAGACCACTTGATGTTTATATATTCAAGAGGAACTCTTGGAAGTGGACATGTGGAATAACAAATAGGCCAAGTGGAAATAGGAGAAAAGAGAAGAAAGCAAAAAGGACAAGAAGAAAAATAAGACTCACGGCTGTGTTTTTTTTTTAAAGAAACCTGTCAAACAGTAGCTGTCTCCTACTAATGATCTTTTTTTTTAACAAAAATCTCCTTATTGGAAATATTTAAAATAGATCGTACGCGCACCTCGAGTTTCCGTTTCTGACGCGAAATACCTCGATTTGATCGTCTTTCAACGACGATCAAAATGAGTATAATGTTGATATACTTTCGGTCGAGTTTTGAATACCCGAAATTTTCGGATACGATTTTTGTTTAAGGTTAAATTTTACAAATTAAAAATATCAAACGACCTCCGATTGACGAACGGTCAATTCCGTTGGTCTTGTATCGTCGAATCGGATCTAATGATGGTCTCGGTTTGTTTCGCGGTTTCCGAATTTGCATCGCGGCTTTTCACGGCACGCATTACGAAGGGACTGATTTTTGGTCGATTTCGCCCGAACGACTTTTGATTCATGATCAATTGGTCGTTTTAGGTTGTTTAGTATTGACCGACAACGTTTTTGGGTTCATTAGACGCAAAATCGGACGACTTCGGGTTTGATTGGAAACCGGATGCTACATCTAACATGCTCTAACTCTATCTACATAGAATCTCTTTTGGTGTAACAAATGTCACACCATTGCAAGTCAATCAGAGAGGCACTGCAAGAGCCAGCAGAAAGAGAATGTCAATACTGTCGGAAAAGAATATACGAAGAGAAAGTCATGCATCAACGGAAAGAGTAGAGTCACTTTGAATCGAAGAACAGAACCCAAAAGGGTTGGCATCAGGTCATCAAAATGCTTGTGATTCGTGTAGAGTGGTAGCAGTTTCAATATCTTCTTATAAAATTTAGAACGAACAGTGGCATCGTACACATATATCATATAGATTATTGACGAGTTCTACCATTTCATTTCTCCAACCCATGGGAATCATCTAAGGTTCTCATGCTAAAAATAAGAAACTCGGATAAATGAATCGTGTCGAATCCACAAAAAGGAGGAAGGGAACATCATACCTCAAGAAAAATCAAAACCTCGATTTCTCTGGGATCCACAGGTTTTCTTTCTGACCAGTTTCGCTGACCCTGTGTTCTTTAGGGTGCCTAGGCTGTGGAGGGCCCTCGATTTTGATTTTTTGAGCTCGTTTGCCCATATCGGTCGGGCCAGTTTTTCTATAGTGACTTGTTCTGAAAAGTCTCTCCCCTATCTCAGAGGCATAGTTTTGGAGTTGGTCTAGCCCTCCCCTGGACCTCACTTCCACTAGGAAGGTGAGACGGAAGGGTCTCTTCGGAGGCTTCATCACCGCTTGAGTTTTGGTTACTGTTCTTGCGAGTTGGTTACGGTTGAGTTGGTTACAGTAAAGCTTAGTTACAGTTAAGCTTGGTTACAATTGAGTTGGTTACAATTGAGCTTGGTTACAATTGAGTTGCTTTCCATTGAGCTAGTTACTGTTCCACCGGTAGATCCTGGTAAAGAGAAAAGATCATATTATGAAAATCACTCTTATCAAACTAAGAGGTACTGCCACGATTGTCAGAGAAGCTAGTGGACGTGTTGGGAACTTAGTTAGGATGCATTTTACCCATCGCATGCCTACGGAGGCACCCCAATCCTAAGGCTTCTTATTGCCTTAGAGTCATAGTGTGAGGTCTAACTCAGACCAAGACCACAAACTATCCACTGAGCTTGAGAAATTTATCAAGAACAAAATCAAAAAATGAGATACATCATCTACACTTCATGACTCGTAAACATCGGAAAGAGATCTAGATCACCTCGATCATATTAAGTATTTTACAAATTAAAGAATTTGAAATAAGATGTGAAAGAATGGAAATCTTATACGGCTATATATTGTAAACTACAGTTGTTAGATGTAGCTAGTGTACATGTTGGGAACTTAGTTAGGATGTATTACACTCCACTACATGCCTACGGAGGCCCCCTAACCCTTAGGCATTCTTCACGCCTTAGAGTCATAGTGTGAGGTCACGCTCAGACCAAGATTACAGACTATCCACTAAGCCTGAGAGATTAGATAAAGACAAAGATCAGATCAGAGACTCATCGTCCATATTATCAAGATCCGCCAAACATGAATTATAATTAATAAAAAGGTGATAGCTTAAATATGGATCATATAATCAATATATAAAAATGTTAGACATGGTAATTGATGTAGGATGAGTAAGTCAGGAGATTCACATACAGAACAACTTGAAAACCAACTTCCATGCAAGTAGCTTGTTAAATTTAATTGTCAAACCCTATCTACTTGCTTTCTTTTGGAGCCACTGAATTAATTTTTTTTAATTAATCAAATCTTGTCCAAATTTTATTGATATTCTTTTCTCCCTAATCTGTGGATTGCAGAATAAGTACCTGCATCGCAGTAGTCCGACAATTGAACCTGAGCTTCCACAATTACTCTCGACAAGTACACATGTTATAGTTTATGTTCAGGATATTATAAATGTTTTCTATCTCTTCTGCTACAATTTGGGATATATGTACATAATGCAAATCTTTTGTTACATGTAAATATATGAAAATTAATGCAATATAAGTTGGTGATACATTATTGATTTTGTGGCTTGTTAGTTAATTATGAATGTCATTCGAAACGCGAAGAATTTTCCCTCATTTTCGATACCCTAATGCGATATATAGCGAACACGATACTACGAGTGATGTGTAAAGAGGTATCCCGAATTCACGGGTGTCACAGTTATGGTATAAGAGAAGTGGTACCCCGTTATATACATTCATAGTATTATAGTTCCGATCTTATTAATTCTCGGATAGTGACAATCTCCGACTTGTCGCGAGTCCGCAAGGGAAATACGACGTTCAAATTCAATAATCATAGAAGTCACCATTTGCAACTAATTTTCATATTGCATCGACATGATTTGAAAATTCATGAGTGGGATGCACGTCATGAATGAGTTGTTTACGTAGACCAATCCAACGGGATATCTGTAACTCCAGAATACATGGATTGGTATCTAAGAATTACAAGGAGGTTTGTGGGTCGGCTGGGTGCTGCATTGACAATTAATGTAAGAATATCCTTTATTTAATTTCTTAATCTTTTACATGGACATATTTATTCATTCCATTTGTATATCATGTCGATGTCCAGGTGGATCCTCATCTACGATACGGACCACTTGGAATGTCAAGAGATAGCAATTCAGGCAAAGGAAGAAATGAAGCAGTGGTTAACATTCCAATTTGCTGATGTGGTGACCATACACGAGGAGCATGCCTACCAGGCTCAAGAAGAAGCTAGAGAGGGCACACCAAGGAGAGTAAGAGGTCACACTCGAGCACGTGGATAGGGACGTGGACGTGGACGCGAGCGTGATTATCAAGCTGTTGCACCTGAAGTTGAATAAGAAGCAAATGTTCCAATCATGGAATGTGCCCCATCTCCTGAGTTGGTGTTAAGCAGGGATTTTCAAGGTTTTCAATTATTGAATAAATGTGATGTCTCTCGCAACCCAAATAATCCCTCAACAGAAATTTATTAGATTCTCAAGTCGAAGTAAATACAAAAAATGTAGCAAGAGAATTTTGCTATTTAATTAACCTGTATAACAACAAGATCGAACTCAAGGAGACTACAAATCTTGAGGGTTATTCTAATAATTGAAAAATCAATTAATAGAAAGAGGGAATTCAAACGCAACTATCTTGGTTTTTGTGAGAGTTTTACCTTTTTATTTTTATGTTTTTTTATTTTTATATTTTTTATTTTCTAATTTTAATTTTTACAGGATTTTAGTTTTGGAAATTTTTAATTTTCAAAATAATTAATTTTTTAAAGCAAATTTATACACGAAAGAAACGTAAATTTTAGATTTTTCAAATATGATAAAAATGACCAAAAATGCATAAAGAAAATATTTTTGTGTTCTAATACATCTTTACTATTTTTAATGATTTTAAATAAAAACAGGAGAAAATCAAAAGTGAGCATACATGAGTATTTTTCAATTTTAAAAATTAAAATGAACTCGAAAATTACTGGATTTATTGTTCCTAAATACTATAATGAATTATCTACAAACAAATGTATTAATGCGTGAAATTTATACAGAAAATAAAATGATTAATGCGTGAAATTTGTACAGAAAATAAAATACACAAAATAAAACTATTCTAATTTTTTTAGAATTTTTGACGTAATATTTGAATTTTTATGAATTTTCTAATTTCAAACAATGAAAATGCAACTTTTTATTTTTTTAGTAATAGCAAATAAAAATAAAATTCAATGCAAAATTTATACAGTGAAAAGACAAGTAACATGAACTTAATATGACTTGTGGAGAATTTATTGAGCAATAAAAATATGTATTTTAATAAGAAAAACATGCAAAATAAATATATGGAATACATGGACTGAAATATAATTTTTTATTATTTTGCATTAAAATATAATAAAAAATAAAAGTAGGGCAAAATTTGCAATTTATCCAAGCTGGGTGCGTGCCAAGCACGTGATCTGGACGGTGGGGTTCTTTGCGCAATTTCGGAAACTCCGGAGGGCTTCTTTGAAATTTACCTAAAAAAATGTTAGGGTTTTGAACGGTGATTCCTATTTTTTTCTTCGTTCCCAAGCGAAAGGGAGAAATCGTCCCTCCCTTCTCTTCTCCTCCAAGCAAAGGCGGCGGTGGCAGGCTACTGGATGGGTTAACGGTGGAGCAGGGGTCGGTTACTCGCGGCTCGTGCGGTGGTCGCGACGAAGGGGGAAGGAGCAGAGCGGAGGAGCTTCTCCAATGGAGGAGATGGGCGGCCCGCGATGAGGATGGGGCTCCACAGAGCGGCGACAGAGATGCAATGGGCGGTGGAGCTGCAGTCGCGATGAGGATGGTGGCGGCGATGATTGCGATCGGGAATGGAGGCATCCTTCGAGGATCGACAACGGCTTCAGATGATCGATTTGTAGGTGGTGGACGAAGGGGGCGACACACGCCCCCTGTTCTCAAGGCGGCGGATCGCGAGATGGCGGATGGGGATGAGCTCCAGATGGCAGAGGTGGTCACGATGGGTTGTAGAGATGCGGTGTTTGGTGGTGGTCGGCGAGGTTGGTGGACGGCGGAGGACGACTGCGGGACGATGGAGCTTTCGACAGAATAGGCTACGCGACGGTCTTCAACGGAGGGGGATTAAGATAGCGATGCGGCGGGTCTGATCGTGGTGGCGCAGAAGTGGGCCTCGCGCGAGGGCGGATCTCGAGCAGGGATGTCAGTTCTGATCATGGAGGTGCTACGAGCGGAAGAAAGCAAGCAGCGCGGGCTAGCGATGGTCGACGACGACGGTGATGCTGTCGTCCCAACAATTTTTTTCATTTTTTCTTGGAAAGCAACAAATAGATTTCTTTTTTGTAATTTTTTAATACTTTTTTTCTTTTTGAAATTCATGTATATGCAACAAAATAAAAAGGCAATGACTCGAGCACGACGGCTCAGTCCCAAATTAAAAATAAAGAATGTGAATGAAAACGGTTCCGGCGGTTGTGATGGAAGAGAACTGAGTCTCCCTGGCCACCATACACGACCGAAGGTGATAGATAGCCTGAGGTAGAATGTGAACGTGTAGGGATTAAGAGGAGGATGTGAAATCGGATCGGATCAAATTGATAAAGAATAATGATTACAATGGGAAATTAAGGTCTACAAATTGAAAATTGACAACAAAATAAAAACTAAAATTAATCCTAAAATTAACTAATTAAAAGACAAAAAATAGATGTGGATCTCACCGTGGGAGCGGATAATGTCACGATGGCCTCGACGAAGATCGCCTCGCTGTCACCGAACAGCTCGGAGGCTGGGCACCTTTCTACAACAAGACGTCTCTCGGAGATTAGGCTCCTCTCCCAAAGGATTGGTCAAATGGGGATGAGGGAAGAGGAGCCAAATAAATAAAAAATTTGAATTTCAAAAATTGAATTAGTGGAGAGAGAAAAAGGAAGGATGTTAATGGTGGAATTGAATTAATAAAACTAATAAATAAAATAATTTTGGAAATTAAATTAATTAAAATAATAATAAATAGCAATAACTTAATGAGCCACCTTAATGGTGGGTTAATTAAGGAATTAATTAAAGGGTAAATTACAATTTGGGTCTTCATCTATGGGTCCGATCTCAGAATGGATCCCAATCTTTAAATTGTAACGATTCGGGTCCCAGGACCATTTAGGAAATGAAATTTTTGGGGTTCATGACAAATATGCCCTTGTTGGGAAGGGAATGAGGGATGGGTTCCAACTTTTAAACAAGAGTATACTTGTCATTAGCCCCAAGAAGTTCCCTACATTAATGGCCCTGGGACCCGAATCGTTACAATTTAAAGATCAGGACCCATAAATGTGGACCCAAATTGTAATTTACCCTTAATTAAACTATATACATATGGTATATTATTTACATAATTAATTAAACAAATTATTTTCACCATTTTATTAATTTAAATAATAAATTTTAGTTATTTTTTGTGGTAGTTATTGAAGGAAGTTAATTATATACATATAATATATACATATGGTACACTATATACATAGTTAAATATGGAAATTATGTTTTTTTATGTTTTATAGGATTTTTTTATTTTAAATAATTATTAAAAATATTTACAATTATTTAAAATTACATTATGTATAAAAATAAATATGGATAAATATATAATAAATAAATGGTAAAATTGCAAAGGCCATCCTAGAAAATCGTCTTTCAAACCGAAACTACAAAAATTATGAAACCACTACCATTTTAAAGATAATTTAATTTAGAATACAAGAGAAGTGAGTTTGATTCAATTTGAGTTCATATGGAGCTGGAATTGGTCTTTCAATTATCGCTTTACGACTTTTTCTGATTGTGGTTACTTTTATTTTGTATATGATTTTATTTTACAAGTATTTTTATTATATAGGAATATTTTTATTTATAATTTTTGTTTAGAAATTATTAACTTGAGCTCAATTTACAATTTATGAACAAATAAAATAGTGTAAGTTTTATACAAATATACACAAAATAAATAAAAAATATTTACAAAATATTATTTTTTTAGATTTTCTGATTAAAGACCCTATCTCCCCTTACTTTATTCCTAATCGATCAAGTCAAGTATTGACCTTCTCTCGGTTCAGATCAGTCTGTATCTATTACAAATATACAGTCTTCTATTTTTTTATTTTTCCTTTATTTCTTTATTTATTTATTTTAGGTTAAAATAATAATAAATTTACAATATTTACACAAAGATGCATGTTAGTAAGAATATGGATTTAGTAATATATAAAGGCATTTTATAATGGATTTTAAGCTAAAATAAATGAATAAAGATGATGAAATGCAGATTCATCAGTTGGATCGTTAAGAGTTGTTCGAATTTGTGTTGGAGACTTGATTTGTCACCCATGCTAACGAGCTACCAACTGAAGAAATGCAAACATTGCAGCACCTATGAGGAACTTCATGGGAGGGAATGTAAGGGGTGCTCAACTCACTTATTGCACGCTTACGCCACAACCGGTGCTAATTTTCGATGTGCTACAAGAGCTAGTAGCACCTTGATGGATGTATGTTTTACAACATGAGAGAATATCTCGTTATAATTAATACCTTCCTTGTGAATGTAACCCTTCGCAACTCGGCGTGCCTTGTATATGATGTCTTCACTATTTGAGATTCCTGCCATTTTCTCTAAGACTCATTTGCATCCGATGATCTTCCTCCCCTTTGGTAACTTGACAAGCACCCATGTTTGATTCTTGTGAAGAGACTCGATCTCCTCACCCATGGTAGTAATCCACTGCCCAGATTTATCCCCTGCTATAGCCTTCCTGTAAGTGGAGGGCTGTGGAGACTCTACCTCTTCCACAACCTTTTGTGTCAATGCAACCATGTCTTCAAATCCATATCTATGCGGCAGATATATATCTCTATGTGGCCGATCAGTAGCACACTTGGTTGCCTCTCCTCTGGTTTCTCAACTTCAGGTTCTGCAACAATCTGATCAGGAGTGGTGTGATCAGTTATGTGATCACTACTTGGTGTCACTTCAAACTTCACCTATTCATGTACATCATCACCTATCCCCGCATCAACAAACTCACTACTCAAATGAAGTACGGAATTCTCATCAAAAGTAGCATTCCTATTGACAATAATTCTATGCTCAAAAGGAGACCAGATTTCGTACCCTTTTACTCATGCACCATAGCTTGTAAACATCCCATACCATAACTACATGGGTGTTTTGTAGTCAGTAGCGGATGTGACTCCAATTCAACAAGTAAAAATCTGTATTCATAGCTTTTGCCTAGAATGTTATACCAAGTCCATCATTAAAGAGCATGCACCTTTCTCTCTCCTAAAGCATCCCATTCTTTTGTTCTCCAACTCCATTCTGTTGTAGCGTATCTCTGATGGGGAGATGTCTCAAAACACTCTACTCCTTACCTTACTCATTGAATTCTGACGAATAGAACTCCAACCCGTTATTTGTACGAAAACGCTTCACCTTCTTAGAAATCCAGTTCTCCACCAAGATCTTTCATTGCTTGGAGGTCTGAAATACCTTGCACGTGTGCTTCATCGTGTACAGAAACCATCATGGAGTAGTCGTTAATAATAGACAGAAAATACCTGGTACCTCCCAAAGATGGGATCCGTGAAGGGCCCCAACAATCTGCACAGATATAGTCGAGCGCAGCCTTCATCCTATGAGGAGCTTTGTTGGATTGCTTCATGTGTTGTTTCCTAAACACGCAATGCTCATAGAACTCCAGCTTCAATCCCTTGATATCCCCGATGAGACCCTTCTGAGTGAGGATATTCATCCCCATCTGTCTCATGTGCCCCAGCCATATATGCCATAAATCTGAATCTGATCTCACAGATTGTGATGCCACTGCAACATAACCAGTAACTGTAGACTCATACATGAAATATAGTGTCTTATACTTGTTTCCCTTGATGACAACCACCTCACCTTTAGCAACATGCATAACTCCATCTTAATCTCTATACCTATATCCTTTAGAATCCAAGACTCCAAGGGATAATAGGTCCTTTCTCTTATCCGAAACATAATGTATTTTTGTCACCGTCATCATGACTCCATCATTCATCTTGATCTTTCGAAGTTGATACCTACAATCTTGCATATTGCGTCATTCCTCATGACAACATTTCAACCATATATATTCTCATAGGTGTAGAATCAATCTTCATTAGGTGTCATTGGTAAGAACAACCTAAATCAAGGATCCATGTATTATCTATCATCTTCTGATCTGTGACGGTGAGAACCAGATCATCTTTGGAGTCTACACCTCCTTAAGCCACGACAACAACCGTAGCTTTCCCTTTCTTCTTTGGGCAGTCAACTTCCAATGTCCATGTTCCTTGCAATAATTGCAGATGTCCTTATCATTGTGATTCTTTGACTTGGATTTTTGCTTTCCCTTCTTTGCATAGCTAGAACCAGCATGATTCTTTACATATGAGTCATAACCATACGTGCAGCGTTATAGTCTTGCTTCTCAATAGCCATATGCCGAAGTTCACACATATACAATCCCGCGCAAACTTTCTCTAGGGTTATCGATCCTTTTCCTATAATAAATGATTGAACAAAATTCTCATACGATAATGGAAGAGAAACCAACAAAATCAAGGCAGTATCCTCATCTTCATCTTAACATCTACGTTTCTTAAAATCCATTAACATTGTATTTAAATGATATAGATGTTCTTTAAGAGATGTACCATCATGCATGTGAAGATAGAACAAACATTACTTCAATTGCAACTTGTTGTTCAGAGTCTTTGTCATGTATAGACTTTTGAGTCTCGCCAACATAATGGCCATGGAATCCTCATTAACAACCTCAGCAATAATCTCGTTCGTCAAACACATCATAATTGTCGAGTGTGCCTTCTCTTCATGCACCATCAACTCTGAGGGTTCAAGTGCCTTAGCCCTCTCATGAGCCAACGACACCTAAATGCCATGCTGCTTCATAAGGACGAACATCTTGATTTGTCATAGACTGAACCTGTTCTCCCTTGTGAACTTCTCAGTTTTTAGATTGTGAGACGTAATCTTGTTAAATGATTCAGACAGAACCTGGTGCTCTGATACCAGTTTGCTAGGAATCGCGGAAGTATATACAAACGAGATCAATCAAGCAATCACGAAACACATTGATTTACATGGTTCGACCATAACTAGATTACGTCCTTGGGCGGCGGCGATAGGTTTTCACAATGTGGATATACAAAGAAAAATACAGAGGATATTAAGAAACCTAACCCTTACTACTCACATATAGATGGATCCCCGAAACAAATGGATCCATATACCTCAATACAGATAGAACCACTGATAATTTTTTTTATCGAGGGGTGTGCAGGTAGGAGGGGCGAACCTGCTCCCCCCTAGACCACCCCCAAGCTCGCTGACGGAGCATTTTGGGGGTATGGTACGACATGAGGGGGTGTATACAGGGTGTTCATCCTGGATCAAATGGTTAGGATTCATGGCATATCAACAATATATAATATTTAAACTTAATATTGTCTAATTTTATAATAGAATAATAATAGTTAGTATCAGTTTTAAACAAGAAGTGATTGTAGTTGAGTTGGTCGGTAAGTGGAGTTAATGGGTTCAACTCCCACAAAAGAAGTATTTTTGAATAAACACAAATTTAAATTCCTGTTCGAATTCGGTTGACCTAGTTAAACCGGAATTTAGATACCCAATTGAACCGATGGTCGGATCCAAAAAATCCCAATTTGCACTGAACCCCAGATAACCAGACCATCTCAATCTGGTTCACCAGTTGAACCGGTCGGATTGGTCAGTCCAGTCCGGTTTCAAAAACACAGTTGATAAGTCTTTTTTTTTACTTCATACATGAAGTATATTTTCTATTGGAAATCAAATTGAATGGCCTCAAAATGAAAGCCTGCCGAGTTTGTTAGAAAATCGGAAGCGGAAGCGTAAACATGGAAAAGATAATAAAGAAAAGAACAGCGGGATTTTTACGTGGAACCCTACTCCGTGAGGAGCGGGATGAAACCACGGGAGAAGCCCTCAAAGGGGCGGATACTTCATTCCTTTTTCTCAATGAGTACAGGAGGTCTGGGGCTCCTTATATAGCCTCTCCAGAGCCTCCGAGTCCCACCACTAGACGATGTGGGACTAAACAACTGGGTGGGGTAAATGGATCTCCTCCAGGATCCATTTACCCTGCTACAACACAATAAGCGCTTACAACTTATGCTCCAACACTCCCCCTCAAGCTAGAGCATGCAATGCTCAGCTTGGACAAACAGACAGAAACTCAACTCAACGCTACAAGATACTACGGACAATATCAACCCAACGCGCACATTGCTGCAGTCGAGGACGTTGCTTCTCATGCCGTGCAGGTGAGGAGGACAAACGGCTGGAGTGTGAGTCAACTGAAGACTCGGAATCTGACCATCGAGTCTGAAACTGCGCCTGAAGTCTCCTCGTCGGAGAACTAGATCTCTCCCATCTGACTCAGAGAATGGTGCACTGCTCTGGTGTACCTATGATACCACATGAAAACCCTTGCCCTCAATGGCATGGGGAATGGTCCTCTGCTCTGGAGTCCCTATGGCTCACATGAAAACTCTGGCCGAACAACAACAAGAATGATGGGGACCTCGAACTGATGATGGCAACATATGCTCATCTGAAAAATGACCGCACACTCGTGCGTGTCTGAAACTGGAGTCTCTCTCTAGAGATCTCGAAAAACTGGGCCTCTCATCATGGAGTGCCTCGAACTTGGACTCTGACCAATCTGTCGAGTCTGAACAGCTGTAGAGTCTGATCAACTGGCTGGTCTGGAGACTGGCATCTGAATTTGGGATCTGGATCATGAACAGACATGTGACTCTACATATACTCCCCCTTTCTCCCATACCTGTCGGAATAAAGACGTCGACAGTTGGGAGAAGACAAGATAAATAGGGGGGACAAAACAAAACCACTTAGCCGATCAAAACATTTATCGGCTTTTCAAACATTCATCATCATTTTTTCTAAGCATTTTTTTAAGCCGTTGACAATTTTTTTTACGGCTTTTCTTGCTTTTCTTTTTATTTTTCTTTTTTTGAAAAAATGCATACAGCTTTTCTTTGTATGCGACCTTTTTTTCTCTTTTTTTTTACAAATGCGTACGGCCCTTTTTTTTCTCCGTGTACGCGCCTCTTATTTTTTCTCTCTGATTTTTTTTTGAAAAAACTTGCAACCTTCTCCTACTTCTCCCCTCTCTCTCTCTTTAATACACGACCAAATTAGGCCCAAAATAACGCACCTCTCCCCCGTTTTTTTTTTTAAAATACATTACCAGCCCACGTGGGCTCTCTCGTCCCCTTTTTTTTCTTTATAACGTAGGCCCCCCCTCTTTTCTTTCAATATCATCCGCAACTTTTAGGGTTCCCACGTTGGGAAACCCTTCGATTGCCGCCCCCCGTATCTTCATGTCGTGCGCCGCCACAGGGAATGAAGTCAGGTCTGGTGCTCGCCTGAGCGCAGGCACTGCACGATGGCAGCGGCGCCGAGGAGGGGGTCTCCGCCTGCGCGCGATGGGGGTCGTCTTCTTCAAAGCCTGGAGGGAGGTGCTGGGCTTCGCCAAAGCCTGAAGGTGCGCGTGCTGGGGGATTGAACCTCGCGCCGCCTGCGCATGGGAATGAGAAGGTTCCGCTGTACCGCCTGTGCGTGAGAGAGGAGATGCGGTTCCGCTGCTGCGCGCCGCTGGGGTTCGATCTCGCGGATGAGGACGTTGCTTGGATGTTGTTTGGATGTTGTTTGGATGTTGTTTGGATGCGCGTGTTGTTTGGATGCTGCTCGCCGCTTGGATGTTGTTCCGCTGCGGCAGGACTGGTGCGCCGTAATCCGGAAGAGATGCGGAAGAAGCATTGCCCCATAGGAACAGAACATCAGGTCTAGGGTTCAGAAACCCTAGAGTATCGACAATCTCCGAACATGATCAAAAACTCCACTGATATTCTAATCTTGAACAGAAAAATATCTTCACGAATATCTCAAAATCGATTCTCAAACCGATTACAAAATATAATCGAAAAAATGATAAAAAAACCCTCGAGAATCGACCCGCTCTGATACCATGTTAGAAAATCGGAAGCGGAAGCGTAAACATGGAAAAGATAATAAAAAAAAGAACAGCGGGATTTTTACGTGGAACTCTACTCCGTGAGGAGCGGGATGAAACCACGGGAGAAGCCCTCAAAGGGGCGGATACTTCATTCCTTTTTCTCAATGAGTACAGGAGGTCTGGGGCTCCTTATATAGCCTCTCCAGAGCCTCCGAGTCCCACCACTAGACGATGTGGGACTAAACAACTGGGTGGGGTAAATGGATCTCCTCCAGGATCCATTTACCCTGCTACAACACAATAAGCGCTTACAACTTATGCTCCAACAGAGTTCAAAATAAATTTTGTTCTTTCCTTGCTTTAGTTTATATGGATGGAGTTTTAATTACAAAAGCCTTGAAATTATTTGGAGGATACGCATATTTTAGATGTGTGTGCACAAAGGAGGAGAGAGAAGTTCCAGAGAAAACCAGGTGACGGAGACGATTTGCATTTTTCTTCAATTCAGGTCACTTCTAATTGCTTTTGATCTTAAGAGCTTATGGATGGGTTAGATCATCTAGTCAATCAGTTTTGCTACTTTGGAGATTAATTACATCGGATTCTCTGTGGATTTTTCCATCTTATCGGCAGTGTTCTTCGTGATGGGCTTACTCGAAGAATTGGGCTTATATAGCTTTGATATACTTGGTGTATCTGTGCTGAAGATGAACCTTTGATGCTGATGTTGATCTCCTTTTGCCAAGCCCTTCATCACCGCTCTTGAGGCTCCTAGAGCTTTTTGCGTTTAGCAGTAGGCTCTTGTTTGATCGAAAAAACTTGCATTTTGCGGTAGGATCTTCTTTGTGTTTATGGTCCCAACGGTTATTTTTCCCTTCAATCAACTGCTTACACCTGGCCTAACGTGAGATATTTTTGGAAAAAGCTTATTAGAGGAGAAAATTCTCTGCTGTAATTTTATTCCCTTACCAGATCTTTACACGTGGCAGTGGAGAAAATCTCTGAAACTCCTCGAATCTGAAGATGACAAGTGGACTTAGGTCTAAAAGCCTATAAGGAATTAGAGTGAACTTGATAAAGGGATCCAATTTAAGGATGGAATTGATATAAATCAACGATAGCATCAACAACAATTGGATCTCCAAAAGCAGCAGCAGCAACAACAACAACAAAACGCCGATGTCAGCCAACATCAGCAATCAGAACAAGGAAATTAGCAGCAACTAATGGGAGTTAGGAAATAGCAACAGCAGAAGACACAGTCTCCCAATCTAGTGAAGGATCAACCGAATATTTATGCCACGTTAGAGGTTTTCAAGAAGCAGCAGCAGCCATCAGCACAAATGCAGCAACACCAAGGGAATGATGACTTACAGAAGCAAGAACACTTAGAGCAAAATCAACGAGTCAATGCTCAGCCTCAGAAGCAGCAACTACAGCTACAACAACAACAGACTAATTATAGGGGACAGCAGAAACAACAACAAGCTGAGTTGAAGAAAACTATAGAACAACCAAGGTTTAAAAAAACGTGAGGCGGTCCGAGGCATTTTCCCTGAAATTGAGGCAAGACGTAATTCTCGAGGCGGTCGAGGCGTAAGCCTCATTTTTTGAAAAATAAAATAAAATAAAAGTAAAATACCATAAAAAGTATATAATAATATTAAGTTTTGCCAAAAACACATTAAAAAATAATTTCGGACTAGTAATAATATAATAATGTTTGGGGATTGAGGAGACTATTGGGACTCCTGCACTCCCTCTACAACTTTGTTTGTTGAATACTAAAGTTTCTGAAATTCCATCACTTCCATCCTCCAATTGTTTTATGGCTTTAGCCAGTGATAATGCAGATCAAGAAGATGAAAAGGATGACTTAGCAAGCCTTATAAGGGCAACGGCCCTATTACTTACAGCTCTTATTTTAACTAGAATATTTAAAACATGGGAATCTGTAAAGAAAATGACTCCAAATCATAAAAAGGCAGAGAAAAAAGCATGGAGGAAATATCAAGATAGTGATGATTGAGTGTGTGTCTTGAAGGCCGTGTAGGCCGTTAGTTTTAGTGTTTCTTTGTAGAGGCTATAAGCCTCATCTGTGCTACATTGTAATGTCTTTCTTTATGCAATGAGAGAGGATACTCGAGCCCTCAAAAATTATCGGACCTGCCATAAAAAGAATATTTGTGCACAAAAGATAAGTTTTTATCTATATTTCATGGATTGAATTCATTGACTTAATAACTGGCTACAGCTTCATTTAAGATGAACTTTGAAGAATAAGCTGGTCTGTAAATTTATTACCAGTGCTTTGTCGTTGCTATCATTTAAAGCTTTTTGGAGATGGTCTCTGAAATTTCTTGGAGCTGGGAATTGCCCTTGGTGTGGAAAGAAGTGCATACATGTCGCTGATGTGTACACAACTAGCTAAGATTTTTTCACTTCATATCATTTTGTATTGCATTATCTGGCTCTGCTCATAATATATTATATATGGTTTCCAGTTATTGATTCTTTGGTGCTCACTGATCTATGGAAGTGCTGAAAAGGGAGCTTGATATGAACTCCATCTTTGCCTTTGGCCAGCACAATTGTTGGAAGTACTGGTTGCCTGGATGAATCTGCGACAAGTTTCATCGGAGATGCCAAAATTCAAGGTTGCTTGCACGGCAGCCAAGTCCCTCTATTTGTTGGGATTCTCCTTGAATTACTTGACTGCCATTTGTGCTGAAGTATTCTTTGTTTTTGGTGCAAGGTCCCGTTGGAGCTGATATGGCAAGATTTATAGGTGTCCGATGGATCCTGCTGTTGGCTGGGTTTAAGTTATTTTAATTTAGATGCATAAAACTTTCCTTGGTGATCTTTTTTGATGTGCACATCAGATAATTCTCTTCTTCTGTTAATATAATATATCTCCATTCTTGTAGAAGCTTATTGCAATTTGCTTTAATCGAACTTTTGTAAAGACCAAGCTGGGTTTGAAGAGTGATTGAATTGGGAGTGTATAAAGCTGAAGACTTCTATTTTGCTGGGTTTAGTTGACTATGCCTGGAATTTTCCTGGGCAACTTTTTCTGGAAGTGCACACATCAATGATATGTGCACAGCTGCTCAGTTTCTTATCTTCAGTATTTTGTAGCTGCCGCCAACTCTTTATACTCCATTATAACTATTGAATCAAATTTATACTTATTTGCTTTGTTGAGTTATTGTGCTTATACGGGTAAACGGATCTTAGGATAAGGGACCGTTTACCCGTCCTCTATATATTGTACTCATCCCCCTCATTGGAATTAAGTTCTAGTGAAGAGAGCCCTAATCCCTAGTGAGGGAGATTAGGAATTGTGTGCCTTCGTGGTTTTTCCCTCTCCATAGAGTTTTCCACATAAATCCTTGCCGCCATTTTTGCGTGTGTTTTGATTGTTTGATTCTAACATAGTATCAAAGACATGAATTATTCAGATGTCACGTATAAGCCTTCCGCAACGCATCCTTTCATGCTCGTCCAGATCAGGTTGCAGATTTCTACGCCAGTTCAGATCGCATATCTGGAATCAGATCGTGAATATCGTGCTCCAGATCAGGCCCAGTTCGCACAGATCAGATCGCCATCTGACCTGTGCTCACCTGAAAGGGGAAGGAAGGCTGGCTGGAATGCGGTTGACCACTGCTTATGGATTAGCTGGAGAAATTAGGACCCGGCCCACCTATCCCACAGGGGCCCAATATATAATAGGAGGCCGGATTTCCGGTATTTTCTCAAACCTATGGTCGAAGAAGGGCAGAATCCTCAAGTGTTGAAATTTAGCTGATCGTTTTGTCTTTACAACTGAAATTTCAATAAAGTCAAGGTCCACATTGAGACAACTCTTAAAGTTTGGCTATACTATACCCTCGTTGTGTTCAGAACAGATTTATGCAAGTTAAATCTATGTATTCACATCCGGTTCATGTTCCCTACTGCAGACCATGCCCATATC
Organism: Ottelia alismoides; assembly: GCA_037367405.1. Classification (NCBI taxonomy): domain Eukaryota; kingdom Viridiplantae; phylum Streptophyta; class Magnoliopsida; order Alismatales; family Hydrocharitaceae; genus Ottelia; species Ottelia alismoides. Next base: position 855,030 of record JAZKJV010000331.1, read on the forward strand.
TGTTCTCCAGGCGGCAGACTGCCTCGTGTTCATATCCATATCATAGAACTCCAGACAGCAGGGGATTGTTTCAGATCGAAGATCGTGACCTCTAGAATGCGATTGCTTGTTTTTCTACATCTGGGAGCCTCGACCGTTGATGTTGTTTCAGACCGCATGACTGATTTTTTTCTTGTTGGTGACCACAAGACTGATCATTTTTCTACATTAAGATCACAAAACTGATTTTCAGACCGTGTGACAGATTTTTACACTTTAGCCTCAACCGTTGGTAAGAGACTTGTGGGCCTTGTTGGGGCATGCTTTTAGACCCCTTGAGGTTAGTTCCCTCTTGTTGAAGAGCAGTTGTCGTATGGGCTAAACCCTTGAGTACTGTTGGGACGCTTTTTGTCCCTTGTTTGTTGCAAGAACTATCGAATGTGTACTTGTACATACCAGGTGTTTGATGATATGCAAGAGTGTTCTGTTGTTGGTATTGAATTCAAGGTATTTGAATGAATGTCTGTGAGAGATAGTAAAAGTCTAAAAGGCAGAAATTTGCTGGTGAATGACATTATGATGCTTGGAGCATCCACAGAATCTGATTTTGAAAAAGATGCCATCATGGACTTACAATCCTTCTTGAAGGAACCATTTACGAAAGTACTTGGTTCTTTGCAGTCGACAAATATTGGTTCAACTCATAATACAAAGAGAACTAACAATACTTATTCTACCATAACTGAGTGGATTATCGATAGTGGCACGTCCGATCACATAACAGATGATCCGAGAATGTTTCATGATTATAAGTTATCATTCAGAAGAGAAAAATTTACCATTGAAGAGAGAAAAAGAATAATTTTTTTTGTCGATCATTTCCTCCTCACAGATTTTCCAATATATATTTTATCAATCGGTAAGATTACTAAAGAGTTGCAATGCAGGTTGATTTTTTTATCACAAGTCATGTGTTCTAGAAGATTTGCAGACATGTAAGAATATTGAAATTGGATTAGTTGAGGATGGCTTATATCATCTTCCAACTCGAGTTGGCCAAGCCCTTACCTCTGTGATGAAAGCTCATCTTGAGAAGGACAACTCCACTTTAGTACGAAAGTGGTATGAACATCTTGGTCATATCAATTTTTCTTCTTTACAGACGATGCCTGAGATTTTCTCTGGATTGTCAGAGGATGATTTGAAATGTGAGGTTAGCTGATTTGCAAAGTAGATACGCACCACATTTCCTGCATCTAGTAGTAAATCTACTTATGCATTCGAGTTAGTGCATTCTGATGTTTAGGGTCTATCAAGTATGAAAAGCATAGGTGATCTCTTGTACTATATCACTTTTGTTGATGATTTTTCAGAGTACTTATGTGTACATTTTAAAACATCAAAGTGAAGTTCATACCGTTGTAAAGAACTCTATAAATATGATTAGCACTCAGTATGCAATGAGAATAAGAATGCTCAGGACCGATAATGACAAGGAGTACCAAGAAAAATCCCCATGTGTTTTTATTAATGAGAAGGGTATCATTCATAAAATCCCATGTAGTTATACACCACAACAGAACGAGATTGTTGAAAGGAAGAATTGTCACTTGTGTAACGTCACCAGAGCACTCATGCTCCAACGGAATGTGCCAAAGAATTTTTAGGGAGAAACTGTCTTGATTGCTGCCTATCTGATCAATAGAACACCTTCTGTCATGATTGGGAAGAGAACCTTTCTCTGTCATCCATCCAAATGCATCTCATTTCAATTTGGACCCATATGTTTTTAAATGTGTCTATTTTCTTCACAACTCTCGATAAGGTTGGCAAAAGTTAGATCCAAGGGCCACAAAGTGCATCTTTCTTTGCTATTCTGAAACACAAAAAGGATACAAATGTTATTGTTGAGATATGTGTATTTCCTATTATATATTTTTCATTTTAATTTCTTTATGTATCTGTCATGTAATTAACCCAATAAGAGAGCTTTAGAGTCTCTTCTAATGCAAGTAATTCTTTTCCTCCAACATGGTATCGGAGCAACGGTCATAAACCGGGGTTCCCATATCCCACCAACTCTAACCCTAACCCTACATGCTCCCCACCCCCATGCATGCATCGGTATCCACCCTCCCTGCCCCTGCGTGTGCCATCGGCAAACCTCCTCCCCTCCATATGCATCCCAGCCGCCAGGGGCCCTCCCATCGCCGTCCAGCGGTTGCTGAACAACAACCCATTGCTCAACGGGTGCCGATGTCATTGAACCGACCCCTCCCAATGCCCTTACGACCCCCGAATTTGGTCCTACTGTAGTTCAGACGTTTCTGCAGGCCGCTACAGTCTAATTTTGGCCGGGTTTCGTGATTTTCAATCTATAAATCATGCCTTCCGACTCTAGACTATAACAAAAATTGATGTGGACGATTATATGAGTCTACAAGTACAACAAATCCTTTATATGGTTGTATTGACTCATTCAGAGCAGTCTACTCCTTAGTTTTGTTCCGGATATCTGCATTCTTCTTACCATGTCAGAGAACAAGGGTGATGTTTTTCCATCGTCCGGTGTCTTCAAGGGCCCGGCTCGCATCGTGAAGATGTATGGGACCAACTACGAGTTTTGGTCCATGCATTTTCGCACCCTTATGCAATGCCATAATAAGAAGCACATTCTGACGGATTCAGAGCCGGCAGACAAGACTGGAGCTAATGCTTCTTGGAAGTAAGACGATGCCTATGCTCGCATTTGTCTCTCCGGGACACATTACAGGGATTGCCAACGATATTGCCAATCAACCCACAACAAAGACTATGTGGGGCATCTTAACAGACACATATGGGTAGGCAAAGAATGAGAGCAAGATTCTACAATTGCAGTGTGATATTTTCTCGACCTAGCAGAATGGCCGACCTCTTCATGCACACTTCTCGCATCTTCGAGGCATGTTTGAGCATTTGCACAGCTTCATGCCTATTACCACCAGCATTGGGCAGTAGCAAGCATATCGGAATGCCACTATGACAGGAGTCTTTTTGTCATCTCTCGACTCTGAGTACAATACAACGCGTACTCAACTACTTACTGGAGAGACGATACCTCCAATGGAGGAGGTCTACAAGAGGCTGAGCAGGATCACTACATCATCCACTTCTATGGCCCAGACTCCCTCTGCTATGGCAGCTTCTCGTGGCAGAGGGGGTACTTCACAGTTTCGAGGGCGTGAACCATGTGGTCGAGGAGTAAGACATCAGTGTGGCCATGTTTACATTACCGCCATCCAGAACATTCTGAGGAGACATGCTATCTGAAGCATGGATATCTTGTGTTTGTCGGTGTTGCTGAGCAGACCAAGCCTACTTATGCTCCTGCTCTTGATACGTGGTTTGATGATATTGTTTCCAGATTGAGAGAGATGATGACTACTCCTACCACTTCAGCTGTAGATACTTCACATGTTGCAGCTGGTTCTAGAGCCTCTTCGAGTTCGTCAGGTATTGCTTATGCACTTACCAGTTATAGCAGTTCAGATTTGATTGATTGGATCATGGACTCTGGAGCGTCTCATCATATGTGTGGAGATCGAGCACAGTTTAGTTCTTACATGTATATCCCTCCTTGTAGATCAGTTTTGATTGGTAATGAGGTTCATCTACCCATTGTTGGTCAGGGGGAGATCATTCCAACTCCCTCGATGCGTTTGCATAATGTCTTACATGCTCCAGCATTTCATATGAATCTTTTATCTATTAGCCAAATTACAAAAGATTTACACTATCGTGCCATATTTGATCCTTCTTCTCTTGTATTTCAGGATATACGCACGGGCCAGGTGATTGGATGTGCCGTGAGCAGAGAGGACTTTACAGACTTGTCCCGCCTCTGTGTGCTGGTGCTGTTACCATTCCTTCAGGATCTGTTTCTCCTTTTATGTGGCATCTTTGCTTTGGACACCTTCCTCTATTCATGTTCTACCTCAGATGCTACCTGTGACGCCCCGCCCCTTCGGCTACCGAAACCGACGGGACGGGAGCGTCAGACCTACGGTTCAAATACGCCCACGATCTATGATACTCAGCAAACCATCTTATGCACATTAGATTAACATTTGAAATATAAATAACCACGGGAGAATAATGTGAAATAAAAAGTAAAATGCACCGTCCATTCTCATTGATAACCATAATCATCAAGTCTATGTCCATAAAATGAGATACATTATATCACTATGATTTTGTGGAAGCATCTCTCCAAATTTCTCACTACAATATCTCTCAAACATAACGTAAAATAATGCAGAAATAAATAAGTTACTCTATGTAGGACACACCCTGCCTGATGAGAGTGTGACGAAGAAAAGTCTGATCTCCTCAAAAGACCGCTACTGTGGCGGTTGCTACTCAGGTACACCTGTTGGGTTCACACAAGGGTAACGTTATGAGCAATTGCCCAGTAACGAGACAAATACTACAGTAACTCAGGTAGGAGGAAGAAAGGGATGTATGCTCAACTCTATCTAAAAACGTAAGCATATATGGTAGAAAATAAGAAAGTTACCCAGGAATTCTGATTCACCTTAGATCATACAACAACTAACTTTATTTATTGATTTAATAATCATTAAGTACTCCTACAATGATCTTGATATTTCTACAAGTTGGTTATGATCCATAATGATTTGCAATTATAATTTCCAGTATTCGATCATTAATCATTACTCGTATTATTTTAGCACATGCAAGTCCGCGACTCGCAGGCCTCCGCTAAGCGGGAACTTGGTATCCATCTTGAGTAAACCCTCAAGATCCTCTTCTCAATCATAAAGGAATAAATCAAAACCTCATTCTCCAACTTCAAACCACATCCCGGAACACCTCTCACAATAATAATACTCGATGTAAAATTAGATGCGGCCACATCAAAATTTAGATCGAGTCTTAATATTGTGTATAAGTGAGAAATCAAGAACGTCAACCGCGCCACCTGCCTACTCCGTCGAGCGACTCCGGATACTACCGGGCTGCTAGGTGCAACGCGTCATCCAACTCGTCCGTTGGGGTCGCGACCTTCAAGGCATCTACCCGGGGCCCAAGGGGGCATGCCCAATCCCTTGAGGCACCTAACTCCGTCTACCCAAACATTGTGAGATCTCACCTATGAAAAGATAAATAATGCCGAGAACCTTTGTGATATACCAACATCCTATTATTGGATGAATCATTTGAAGTACGTGTTCATCCGTGCATATCTCATGGTTATTATTACAAACATTAGTATTTGTCGTAAATTAATAACTTGTATATTTGTTTAATGAATCATTACATACAAACTGTGTTTGAAAACCTTAACTATAATTTGATCAACTATAAAAAAAAAACCCAGACTCGTGTTGGTATACATCACATTTCTATTGAAATACGTGTAACAGAAGAAATTTCCATACATAAGAGATCCTTGGAACTTGGAACTTGAATTTATCATGATTTATGTACGCCCTTATCTATATCTAATAATAACTTTCCAATTGTCTAGAGCTGTTGCGAGGACTGTTACATGATTCATAACCTGGGAGGCAACTTCCTTTGGGATTGGACATCTATAATCCTATAACATGCAAAAGAAAACTTCAATGAGAAAATAATGTTATCTTCACCCTTTGATGAATTGTATGCGAATAAGCAACCATGAAGAGACATGGAGTCACTAATAATGGCCACTTAACCTCTAACATTAATTAATCCATGTCCCTTAGTAGAACATAACATAATATATACAATTTAAAAGCATCCCACGTTAAATGTGAGGTCATAATTGCATGAAGTAATTATCATTCCTAAACGCATGGATTCATTAAGATTTTAATAACTTAATGCATGTAAATGGATTTTAGAGACCGCTGAAATGTCACAACGTCACTTTATAATGGAAAGAACCTATTTGACTTCCCTATTTTACTTCTATGAGAAACGTCATATGATGGTGTAACAGCCAAGTTTTATAGATTTAATGTCATAAACACTGGAATTAAAGTGCATATTTCACAAAAATGATTAGTTAGCGGTAGGCGTTATATGCACATAACTTTAGATGCGGGCCATCATCCCAACGTAATGTTATGTCATGTATGCATGATCTTCTCAATAAAATCTTGGACATCATTATCTACAATACAATGTTAATTCTCTCATGCTAACATCTATAGAAAACGAATAACACAGATAACCAAATATGTGTAACAACAAGAGAGCGAGGGGAAACTTGTTCATTCACATGGAGCAGATATATATTCCAAGATCATCAAAATTATCTCAACCAGTTCAAGAAACTGATTTGAATGAAAATATGTATCCATAAAAAGACGCTATCAAAGGACCATTGTAATCATACTAACCCAACAATGAGGGAAAGGGGCATCATTACTAGAGTATGAATCACACAATAAGAATAGCAAAGGCTCCGAGTATGTTCAAGCGAATGGAACAAAAGATGTGGAAATCAACAGCAAGAGGAGGGTATAATGTCGTTACCTCCGAGGATGTTCCCTCGGGTTCTCCTCTCACACAGAAATACTATTTCCGTCGCTCGAACGGAATGTGAATGCATGTACGAAGGTGACCTCGAGCTTTCCTACTTGATGGTGGCCGCGGATCTTTGATCGGAGCTCTTTCTCCGACGTCGACGACGGTCCTCCGGCGACCAACTCCGGCCAAGGTGGTGGTGCTCTAATGAGAGGGGAAGATGGTGGTGGCTAGGTCTTTGAGGGAGTAGCCCACCACCTTCTATTTATAGGAAGAGAGATGAATTTGGATCCAATTTCGGACCCGGTTCGGATCCATATATGGATCTTGACCACCCATCTTAAAACATCGTTATCTTGAGCTAGGAATGTCGGAATTTGACGTTCTTGGGCTCGTTGGAAAGATCTCGACGAGATCTACGAAATGGCATGATTATTTGAATTTTTTGGATGTCAAAAATACTCCAGATTTTTGGAAAAGAAAATACGGGATTTCACATCATAAAAATCTTAAAGGAAGTCTCGTCCTCGAGACGTAGGATTTAACGTATAAGTTTTGAATGTGATGTAGGTTCAGGCATAAAAATCTTAAAGAGAACGGAACCCATAAAAATCTTAAAGAGTATTGAAATAGGGTCTCGTGATCATACCTTCAAAAAGATATGGGTATTTCTGTCGCATATCTGCCTCAGGCTCCCATGTGGCCTCCTCGACATTCTGACTTTGCCACAATACCTTGACCAAAGGAATGTCCTTCCGTCGTAACCTCTTGACTGTCCGGTCTACAATCCGTATGGGTGCCTCAGGAAAAGATAGATTCGGTTCAACCGCGAGGTCCTCATAGCTAATCACGTGTCGAGGGTCTCGAATATACTTCCGGAGGATTGACACATGGAATACATCATGCACACCTGCTAAGTGAGGGGGGAGTGCTACTCGGTATGCTACCTTCCCAATACGAGATAAAACCTCGAAAGGGCCAACGAACCATGGTGCCAACTTGCCCTTAACACCAAATCTCTGAATACCTTTCATTGGAGATACTTTTAAGAATACAAAGTCTCCAGTGTCAAATTCAAGATCACGACGTCTCTGATCAGCATAGCTCTTCTGACGGCTCTGTGCAGTCAATAGTTTCTTCCTAGCCGTCTCTACTGCTCTTGTTGTGTCCTCGATTATCTGAGTGGAATAAATACCCTTGTCACCCACTTCCTGCCAACACAAGGGAGTGGTGCACCTCCGTCCATACAATGCCTCAAAAGGCGCCATGCCAATACTAGCATGGTAGCTGTTGTTATAAGTGAACTCCACCAAAGGAAGGTGGTCCTTCCAAGATCCTTGCCACTCAATGGCACATGCTCTGAGTAGGTCTTCAAGGGTCTGAATTGTTCTCTCTGATTGCCCATCAGTCTGCGGATGATAGGCTGAACTAAGACATAGTTCAGTTTTTAGAGCCTTCATGAATTCTCCCCAATAATGCGATGTAAAACGGGAGTCTCTGTCAGATACAACCTCCTTGGGAATCCCATGCAAGCGAATAACATGCTGAATATATAACTTGGCCAGGTCTACCGGAGTGCATGTCATGCTAACGGGAATGAAATGTGCGGACTTGGTCAACCGGTCCACAATAACCCAAATAGCATCGTATCCACCAACCGTACGAGGTAAGGATGTCACAAAATCCATAGAGATACTTTCCCATTTCCACAACGGAATAGGAAGTGACTGTAACAAGCCAGGAGGACGCTTGTGCTCTGCCTTCACTAATTGACAAGTAAGGCAACGACTGACATGTTCTGCTACATCTCTCTTCATCCCTTCCCACCAGAAGTGTTGACGGAGGTCTCTATACATCTTGGTGCTTCCTGGATGGATAGATAATCTAGAACAGTGAGCCTCATCTAGGATGTCTCTCCTTAATTCATCATCATCAGGGACACAGACACGGTCTCCCTTCCATAAGATGGACTCACAAACTCTAAATCCATCAAACTCCTCCTTCAGACATCGATGGAACAAGTCTTGTAGTTTCTGATCTGTCTGCTGACCATGCACAATCCTGTCCCATAATCCACTGTACTTAGCAGGTACGGTTACGGCGTCTGCAGTACTATCGAAGGGGTGCCACTCACTAAGTGCTGTGAGCATATCCCAAGTCTGTAGCCATGTTGCGGTGCCCTCGGTATGTGCTCTTCTACTCAAAGCATCAGCTACTACATTTCCCTTACCCGGATGGTACGAGATAGTGCAGTCATAATCCTTCAACACTTCCATCCATCATCTTTGCCTCATATTCAACTCTCGCTGGTCAAAGATATATTTGAGACTCTTATGATCTGTAAAAATCTCAAACGTGACCCCATATAAATAGTGACGCCATATCTTCAATGCGAAGACTATCGCTGCCAACTCCAAATCATGAGTAGGGTAGTTCCGTTCGTGGTTCTTTAGTTGTCGTGATGCATATGCTACGACATGACCACGTTGCATCAACACTGCTCCTAACCCATCCTTTGATGCATCAGTATACACTGTAAAGTCTAAGGAGCCTGAAGGAAGAGTGAGAATCGGAGCACTGGTCAGTCTTTCTTTCAACGTACGAAAGCTCAGCTCGCACTTGTCGCTCCAAAAGAAAGGGACATCTTTCTGTGTCAGACGAGTAAGTGGTAGAGCTAGCTGTGAGAAGTCCCTAACAAAACGCCTGTAGTAGCCAGCGAGGCCTAAGAAGCTGCGTATCTTGGTAACTGTCTTGGGCTGCTCCCAAGACATGATTGCCTCTATCTTGGCTGGATCAACTGCCACCCCTGCTCTTGAAATTACATGATCGAGGAAAGCTAATTCGGTAAGCCAAAATTCACACTTGCTGTATTTTGCATACAACTTGTGTTTTCTGAGTGTCTCAAGAATAATACGCAGATGCTGCTCATGCTCATGCTCATCACGTGAGTAGATCAAGATATCATCAATGAACACCACCACAAAATGATCTAAGTATGGACGGAAAATTCTGTTCATCATGTCCATGAACGCAGCAGGTGCGTTCGTGAGTCCAAATGGCATAACCACAAACTCATAGTGGTCGTATCTGGTACGAAAAGCAGATTTAAGCACATCCGCGTCCTTAATTCTCAATTGATGATAACCCGATCGTAGGTCAATCTTTGAGAATACCGCTGCACCTTGCAATTGATCGAAAAGATCATTTATTCGTGGAAGTGGATAACGGTTCTTTACCGTCCTTTTATTCAATTGCCTATAGTCGATGCACAAGCGCATAGACCCATCCTTCTTCTTTACGAAGAGGACCGGTGCTCCCCAAGGTGATGTACTGGGACGTATAAATCCCTTTTCCAATAACTCCTGCAACTGTACTTTGAGTTCCCTGAGTTCGGCTGGTGCCATTCTGTATGGAGGAATGGAGATCGGTTGCGTGTCGGGTATCAAAGTAATCTCGAACTCGATCTCCCTTTCTGGTGGTAGTCCAGGTAATTCCTCTGGGAATACATCAGGAAAATCTCGTACAATTTTGACGTCTTCAATCATACGATCTTCGACGGGTAACTCCACAATATGGGCGAGAAAACCTATGCAACCCTGATCGAGCATGTGTTGGGCCTTCAATGCCGATACATATAAGACCTCACTATCTGAGGTACGTCCATCAAACTGAAAGGTAGGTATGCCTGGGAGACGGAACACTATCGTCTTCTCAAAGCAATCAAGGCATGCGTGATATTGCTCGAGCTAATCCATACCTAGGATGACATCAAAATCTTCTAACTGAATGAGTAAAAGATATGCAGGCAATATGTGTCCGCCGATCTGCACTGCTACATTCTCCACTGCTTGTCGCACTATGAATAATTGGCCCCCTGGGCCCTTGATGTAGTATGGAGATGGAACACAGACTGGCTCTTTATCTAACTTGGGCACTAATCGATGTGCTAAAAAGGAGTGCGTAGCTCCCGAATCAAATAAAGCATGTAATGATATACCATGCACTGAAATCATACCTCGCAATACAGCTCCTGAGGTGTGGGCCTGCTCCTGTGTGATTGCGTTCAACTGTCCCTGAGGCTGGGGGGGGGGGGCGTTAGAACCTGCAGCACTAAAGGTTGGTCGTGGTGGAGGACGTTGAAAACCTCGACCCCCACGGCGGGAAACTGATCCGTGTGACTGTGCAGATGAGAAAGTTGGTCGTATACTTGGTGGGTGGCCACCTGAGCTGCTGCCAAGTAAAGGACAGTTGGCCTTGAAATGGCCCGGCTGTTGGCAGTGGAAACATCTGCGATCTCCTGGCTGAGAGAAAGAGTCTCCTGAGACAAGGCTAGCACCTCCTGTCTTGCGGCTCTGCGAGTGTGTCGAAGAGCGGAAGGAAGTAATACCACGACTCGCCAAACCCTGCCCCAAAGTAGGTGTAGGGGCAAATCTGCTAACGGTAGGAGTAGTAGCCACTGGGTGGAAACGACGCTCTCTACGAGCTCTATGGAAATCTCGGCGAGCAGATCTTCCGAACTGAGGTGGTTGGGAGTGTGATGGACCCCCCTGAAGTCGACTCTGAGTTGCCTCCATCTTGGTAGCTTTAGCAGCTACCTCCTTGATGGAAGTGAAATCCAATGCAGATAGCTGGTGTTGCACATCGTCACGTAATCCCCTGATAAATTTCTGTAAATTCTCCTCAGGAAAAGCAGTAGTCGCTGGCGAGTGGCGGGAGAGTTCAGTGTAGCGAATGAGGTATTCTTGGGCCGTCATTGACCCCTGCTTCAGCTCAGCAAACGACCTCCTCTGATCCTCAACCCAGTGGTCTGGGTAGAACTGGCTACGGAACTCGTCAAGAAATATTTCCCATGTTATGGGATCCTCCAGATGTTCCTTGGTGGCGTACCACCAACGTTCAGCATAACCTGATAGTGAAAATTCCACAAATGTAAGCCAAGACTCTTGAAGAGCATGGATCATCCGTAAGACCTTAGATACGTGATCCATAAATAGTTCAGCCTCATCTGGTGTGCCTGTGCTGAAGAATTGGGGCACCTTAGACCTCTGGTAGGCGACATAAGTCGTCTGATGTTTCTGCAATGCCTCTAAATCGTCCGACCCTTCAGGGTCCAAGGACACCGAAGGATGAATATTGCCCTCTTCCTCATGGGAAGGTTGATAAGAGGAATCTTCCTGCTGAAGTAGCCTCTGTTCTAATGCCTCCTGACGCTATTGTATACCCTGCACGGCTTGAACCAATAAGGCCAGCTGCTGTGCAACATCAGGGGCAACACGAGGCGGCATGATTCCATGCGAGAATCATTATATCAGAATATTTTTTTTTAGAGAGACAATGGACACATTGAGTATAAGTTATATTATTCTCCTTAAACCAATGACAAGGTCAAAAGGCTTATCATTGTATTTATAATTCAAATTCCACTTATAATCTAATATACAAAAGAGGGAATGGAGTATCGGGCTCTGATACCATCTGTGACGCCCCGCCCCTTCGGCTACCGAAACCGACGGGACGGGAGCGTCGGACCTACGGTCCAAATACGCCCACGATCTATGATACTCAGCAAACCATCTTATGCACATTAGATTAACATTTGAAATATAAATAACCACGGGAGAATAATGTGAAATGAAAAGTAAAATGCACCGTCCATTCTCATTGATAACCATAATCATCAAGTCTATGTCCATAAAATGAGATACATTATATAACTATGATTTTGTGGAAGCATCTCTCCAAATTTCTCACTACAATATCTCTCAAACATAACGTAAAATAATGCAGAAATAAATAAGTTACTCTATGTAGGACACACCCTGCCTGATGAGAGTGTGACGAAGAAAAGTCTGATCTCCTCAAAAGACCGCTACTGTGGCGGCTGCTGCTCAGGTACACCTGTTGGGTTCACACAAGGGTAACGTTATGAGCAATTGCCCAGTAACGAGACAAATACTACAGTAACTCAAGGTAGGAGGAAGCAAGGGATGTATGCTCAACTCTATCTAAAAACGTAAGCATATATGGTAGAAAACAAGAAAGTTACCCAGGTATTCTGATTCACCTTGGATCATACAACAACTAACTTTATTTATTGATTTAATAATCATTAAGTACTACTACAATGATCTTGATATTTCTACAAGTTGGTTATGATCCATAATGATTTGCAATTATAAATTCCAGTATTCGATCATTAATCATTACTCGTATTATTTTAGCACATGTAAGTCTGCGACTCGCAGGCCTCCGCTAAGCGGGAACTTGGTATCCATCTTGAGTAAACCCTCAAGATCCTCTTCTCAATCATAAAGGAATAAATTAAAACCTCATTCTCCAACTTCAAACCACATCCCGGAACACCTCTCACAATAATAATACTCGATGTAAAATTAGATGCGGCCACATCAAAATTTAGATCGAGTCTTAATATTGTGTATAAGTGAGAAATCAAGAACGTCAACCGCGCCACCTGCCTACTCCGTCGAGCGACTCCGGATACTACCGGGCTGCTAGGTGCAACGCGTCATCCAACTCGTCCGTTGGGGTCGCGACCTTCAAGGCATCTACCCGAGGCCCAAGGGTGCATGCCCAATCCCTTGAGGCACCTAACTCCGTCTACCCAAACATTGTGAGATCTCACCTATGAAAAGATAACTAATGCCGAGAACCTTTGTGATATACCAACATCCTATTATTGGATGAATCATTTGAAGTACGTGTTCATCCGTGCATATCTCATGGTTATTATTACAAACATTAGTATTTGTCGTAAATTAATAACTTGTATATTTGTTTAATGAATCATTACATACAAACTGTGTTTGAAAACCTTAACTATAATTTGATCAACTATAAAAAAAACAGACTCGTGTTGGTATACATCACATTTCTATTGAAATACGTATAACAGAAGAAATTTCCATACATAAGAGATCCTTGGAACTTGGAACTTGAATTTATCATGATTTATGTACGCCCTTATCTATATCTAATAATAACTTTCCAATTGTCTAGAGCTGTTGCGAGGACTGTTACATGATTCATAACCTGGGAGGTAACTTCCTTTGGGATTGGACATCTATAATCCTATAACATGCAAAGTAAACTTCAATGAGAAAATAATGTTATCTTCACCCTTTGATGAATTGTATGCGAATAAGCAACCATGAAGAGACATGGAGTCACTAATAATGGCCACTTAACCTCTAACATTAATTAATCCATGTCCCTTAGTAGATCATAACATAATATATACAATTTAAAAGCATCCCACGTTAAATGTGAGGTCATAATTGCATGAAGTAATTATCATTCCTAAACGCATGGATTCATTAAGATTTTAATAACTTAATGCATGTAAATGGATTTTAGAGACCGATGAAATGTCACAACGTCACTTTATAATGGAAAGAACCTATTTGACTTCCCTATTTTACTTCTATGAGAAACGTCATATGATGGTGTAACAGTCAAGTTTTATAGATTTAATGTCATAAACACTGGAATTAAAGTGCATATTTCACAAAAATGATTAATTAGCAGTAGGCGTTATATGCACATAACTTTAGATGCGGGCCATCATCCCAACGTAATGTTATGTCATGTATGCATGATCTTCTCAATAAAATCTTGGACATCATTATCTACAATACAATGTTAATTCTCTCACGCTAACATCTATAAAAAACGAATAACACAGATAACCAAATATGTGTAACAACAAGAGAGCGAGGGGAAACTTGTTCATTCACATGGAGCAGATATATATTCTAAGATCATCAAAATTATCTCAACCAGTTCAAGAAACTGATTTGAATGAAAATATGTATCCATAAAAAGACGCTATCAAAGGACCATTGTAATCATACTAACCCAACAATGAGGGAAAGGGGCATCATTACTAGAGTATGAATCACACAATAAGAATAACAAAGGCTCCGAGTATGTTCAAGCAAATGGAACAAAAGATGTGGAAACCAACAGCAAGAGGAGGGTATAATGTCGTTACCTCCGAGGATGTTCCCTCGGGTTCTCCTCTCACACGGAAATACTATTTCCGTCGCTCGATCGGAATGTGAATGCACGTACGAAGGTGACCTCGAGCTTTCCTACGTGATGGTGGCCGCGGATCTTCGATCGGAGCTCTTTCTCCGACGTCAACGACGGTCCTCCGGCGACCAACTCCGGCCAAGGTGGTGGTGCTCCAATGAGGGGGGAAGATGGTGGTGGCTAGGGCTTTGAGGGAGTATCCCACCACCTTCTATTTATTGGAAGAGAGATGAATTTGGATCCAATTTCGGACCCGGTTCGGATCCATATATGGATCTTGACCACCCATCTTAAAACATCGTTATCTTGAGCTAGGAATATCGGAATTTGACGTTCTTGGGCTCGTTGGAAAGATCTCGACGAGATCTACGAAATGGCATGATTATTTGAATTTTTTGGATGTCAAAAATGCTCCAGATTTTTGGAAAAGAAAATTCGGGATTTCACACTACCATAGATTATGAGGCTTGTTAGCTTGGGAAGCACCATCGTTCTTCTTTCCGAGTCATCAAAGTCGTCATAATAGTCAATCATTAGAATTGTTTCATTTTAATATCTGGGATCCTAGTCTTGTTCCCGATCATCAGGGACATCTGTTCTATATGGTTGATGTGGATGATTTTTCTAGATAATCTTGGGTGTTCTTGTTAAAACATAAGTCTGGAGCAGATCATGTCATTAAATCATTTCTTATTGAAGTTAAGAATATCTTTCATGCTAATGTGAAGTTTATTCGCCCTGACAATGCCTTGGAGTTTTCCACTGTACAACTTTTGAGAGTGAAGCTGAGCTCCAATGCGCAGGGTGTGAGCCGGCAGGTGAACTTATTAGACAGGGCCAGGTCTGGCATGCAGGAGCGAAAGGAAGCTGGACTAGCGCTTCCTGTTTTTCGATAATCTCGAGTGCACTTGACTTATATCCGGAGCCCATCGAGAGTGCTATCGAGTAGCAATTAGATGGTGAGGATGCGACGTAGAGAGAGCTGAATTAGGTCTGGAAGTGGCGAAGAAGATTCAGCCCGCAGTCTGTTCTTAGAGCGCCGATTGAGTGGTGAGCGAGGGTCCCATGTAAATGATTGGACTGGTTGTTGGGGAAAGGAATAACATCTTTCCACCCGCTGGCAACTGACAACCTGAACACGAGCTTCCCAAAGCTAGACTAAGAGAGCCCCTCCCCCCCCCCCCGACATCCCTACCCGGTGGCCTACCAAGCACTTGCCCGCTGCTCCTGCCACCCGCTTGGCGGGCTCCGCGCTCTTCCTCTTTACTATTCTCTCCGCTGGGGCCCTTATGTATTGGGAAGCTGCGAATAGTCTTTCCCGCAGTTGAGAGTTTCGCCTAAACAGAATTGTCCAAGCGCAGGAGTGCATATCATGGGGAGTGGCCCCTTAATTGGTAAGAGTCTGATGACAAAATTGGCCGAAGACATTGATTTGACTGCCCGCGGTGCTTGCTTTAAAACCTCGCTCGACCCCCAAACGTCTACCTGTTCTCCTGTGCTTAAGCAAGCTACTTCCTAGGTCCCTATACCCCTCGTAACCGCAGCCTTTCTTAGTTGGTGATATTAGGTTATAGAACTGAAAAGTCAGAGAAGAGTGAAGATATTTATATAGTGGCAAACTAACCTCTAACTGCATGGGCAAGACAAAGAGCTAGCCAGACCTTCCAAAAAAGGAAGATACGGATCACGAAATGGAATTGAAATTCTTTGTGGAAACATATCAATTGGTGGAACCATGAGTGAGGCTGATTCTTTTATTCTTTCTTTCTGCTTCTAGGACCCCCATATCATAGCCCAGTCCTAGTGTGGCTGATTATCCTCTCGAAGATAAAAGCCTTCCTGCACAGACTTCATAGTTAGGGATTGTTCACGGGATGATAATAGCCGATGAAAGACGTCGAAGAAGAAGGTAGTCTGCGCATGTACTCTTCCCAGGAAAGTTTTCCGCCAGGACTTTGACAGAGCGTGATGTGTCTTCGACTCTTGACGTTCTGTCTTCATACCTAGCTCGGATGTCAACTAAATCCTTCTCTTCCCCGTCTGCCAATTTCCAGGTCAAAGGGAGCAAATGCGGCTGCTTCTGCCGAAAATGAAAGCTCAGAAATCTTTCTCTCCATCCAGCTCGCACGCTTCGCACCGCTCCGCTCTTTCACTCGCTGCTTCTGATGTCCGCAAGAAGGGAACAATGGCTTCTGGATTCAAAGGCACAAGAAGGGGGACACCCTTTGCCGCTTAAGCTACAACAATAAACGCTATTCGTACTGTGATGGATCAGTCGTACGCGTGAAGTGCTTAGACTTCCTCAAAGGTCTAGCCATTCTTTCTCCCGTGAAAGATTCTATATATATTCCGATCTCCAGAAAGCATAGACAATGGAATTCCCCATCCCCATTCTCTCCTCTTTATCTCCCTTCTTTCGGAACATTTGATAGCAGTGGGCGGGGAATGCTCTCAGAGCTGCTGAGCCCCATGTCCTAGGTCTATCAAAAAACATTCTTTTCGCTATGTGTATATAATAAAATAGAGTGAAAGGCCGAGGAGTGGAGTGATTATCACAAAAATCAAGATTTGTCTTTCTCACGTAGATTTTCTCAATTCAGCTCTGACCCCTACGGGTCGGAACCCCCGTAGACAGAGTACGCAAAGACCCCATTCCGATCTTTACCTCGTGGGGTGGTCTAAGGTAAGGAAGAAGTGATGAACTACGGGGAAAGAAAGGGATGAGCAAGCCGTATGCTACTAACTAAGAAGAGGGCTAAAGTAGGCTTCTGAGCTCTTTCTGGGTGTAGGCACACGGGTCTACGAGAGATGTCTTTGAGTGCCCGGTTAGTCGGAAGGGAGGATTAGGGAAATCCTATTGATTGCCACTTTCTCCAGACCCTCAGGAAAAGCATGCACCAGAGGTGAGAAAGCAAGAAATAGGGAATTAATAGAAGGCCTGTAGTTGGCACACACACGCTGGTCAATCCAACCCTTCCTCTAGATCGTCGCTTTCGTTCTTTCCATTCCATATCCCATTCCCGGTCGTGCCACAAGTACTTCCCTCGTCTTAGAGCTACGTATTCACGTAGCATCGATATAGAAAGCAAGGAAGTCGGGCCGGGTCCAGTACCTATGTTTGGCTGATGCTGGTTTGGATTCGTCACCTAATCGTTTTCTTTTCCACCGATCTTCCGCGGGGAATAAGTAGAAGTTGTGACGAAGGCAATGAACGGGACTGAGACTCAGACCTGAAGAAAGGCCGTAGGCGCTCCTGAGACTCTCTCGGGACAGTGGCACCCCCGGACCCGCGAAGGCTTGGTGTGGCCTTTCCCCTACTTGCTGGTCAGCCCACCTGCACCCCTCCTCTGATTTTCTCCGATCTCTTGGTATTGTTCATCAGACATCTTGTGCTTATACTTCACAATAGAATGGTGTTGCTGAACACAAACACCATCATCTTCTAGATGTCACGAGGACTCTTTTGATTAAGAGTCGATCTCCTCATTCGTTCTGAGGTGATGCTGTTCTCACTGCTTGGTACTTGGTGAACCGCACGCCTTCCTCTATCCTTGGAGAAATGGTTCCCTTCTTGATCGTATTTCCCGAAAAGGACCTCTTCTCCCTTACTCCCAGGGTTTTTGGGTCTGTGGCATTTGTCCACAATTTCACTCCTGGTCGTGACAAGCTCTCCCCTAGAGTTGTCAAGTGTGTCTTTGTCGGTTATTCTCCTACCCAGAAAGGGTATAAATGTTTTGATCCTGTACGGAGAAAGTATTATGTTAGTGTTGATGTCACATTTTTTGAGGTTATTATGTATTTTTCTCCTATAGGTGAAAGGTTGTCTAACGTGATTCAAACGAGGATGTTTTTGTTCCTCCACCTCGGTTATCTCCACCATCTACATCCCATGTTGAGTCTCAGTCATCTCCACCTCCTCCACCACCTCCGTCTCCATCTACCCTGATGCAGTTCCTACCACGATTTTACATTCACAGGTCTTCCACTCGCCCCTTTGCTCATACACCTTCCCCATTATCCAGCACACCTCAAGTATGTAATGAACACATATCTACTGATGGCACTGGAGATTTGAGTGTTCCGTGGATACTGCATAGGAGGAGTTGATATCGGAGAATAGAGAGGTTGATGACCTGGATGTACCTATTGCCTTGAGGAAGCCACGTCGTAACTATGCCACGTATCCTCTAGTTGTGCATGTGTTTCATTAGACCATCTTTCAGAGGAGTACATGAGGTTTGTTGTGGGACTCTCTGCTGTGACTATCCCATGAACATATATGAGGAGACCACACATGATAGTAGGTGGCGACTTGTCATGGAGGAGGAGATGGCCGTTTTGCAATCTCGTGGTACATGGAGCATTGTTCCTGCTCCTCCAGGTGCCTCTGTTGTAGGATGCAAATGGATTTTTACGGTAAAGCAACGGGTAGATGGCAGTGTGGATTGCTACAAGGAAAGGCTTGTAGCACGTGGTTTCACCCAAACTTATACGGTGGACTATAAGGATACCTTCTCTCCAGTAGCCAGACACTCGACACTATGCATTTGATCATTGTATTTGTTGGGAGAAATCTGTGATATGTTATTCAGAGGAACCCTAGGCTCTCTTATATAGGGAGAGACCTAAAGGTAAAATACATAGTAGTCCAGAGAAAACAAAGAAATAACAAACAGGTACATAGCATAATAATAATATCTATCTCTACACTCCACCTCAAAGTGGAGCATAGATGTCTATCATGCTCAGCTTGGATGAACATCTCTGAAAAGGTCCTCTGAGCAACGTCTTGGTGAATACATCCGCAGACTGATCCCCTGAGCTCACGTGAGTTGTAAATATCAATCCTCTCTGGATCAAGTCTCTAGTGTAGTGGCAGTCAACTTCTATATGCTTGGTTCTTTCATGAAAAGCTGGATTGTTGGCAATGAACAAGGCTGCCTGATTCTCACACTGAAGCTGCATGGGTAGAGGTACGGCTACATGTCGATCCTCTAGTACATATCGAACCCACATCATCTCCGTGCTTGCTTGCGCCATGGCCCTATATTCGAATTCAGCACTGGACCTTGCCACAACAGTTTGTTTCTTGCTTTTCCAAGAAACCAGAGATCTTCCAACAAAAACTGCAAATCCTGAGGTTGATTTTCGATCCTTAGCGCATCCTGCATAATCGGCATCTGCACATGCTGAGATAGACAAATCTGTGCCCTTTCGAAACAGCAACCCTGAACCTGGAGAAGACTTCAGATACCTCAGTATCATGTTTATAGCATCCATATGAACTTGTCTTGGCTGCTCCATAAATTGACTCACCCTGTGCAAAGGCAATATCGGGTCGAGTTATGGTAATATAAAGGAGCTTACCCACCATTTCTCTATATCTCCTCTTATCCACTTCAACAGTGTCATCATCATACAACTTCGTGCTTGGATCCATGGGAATACTTCATGGTTTGCATCCAGCCATGCCTATTCCAGTCAAGAAGTCTGTAATGTACTTCCGTTGGGTCATCACCAAACCCTGTGCATTCCTGGCAAATTCCAACCCAAGAAAGTATCTTAGGGTTCCAAGATCCTTCGTAACGAACTGACGGCCTAGGAATGCCTTCGCCCTTTCTATGCCCTGAATATCATCTCCTGTAACCAAAATATCATCAACATAGACCATGATAACAACTGTACCTGTCGATGACTTCTGAACAAACAATGAGTGGTCTGCATTCAACCTCTTGAATCCCTGTTGTTCAATAAGATTGGAAAGCTTCTGAAACCATGCTCTTGGACTCTGTTTGAGGCCATAAATTACCTTGTGAAGTCTACACACCATATGCTTCTCCCCCTCAGCAGTAAACCCTGGTGGCTGTTCATGTAGACTTCCTCCTGCAGATCTCCATACAAGAAGGCATTCTTGACATCCAGTTGAGATATACTCCAGTCACGGACCACAGCCACAGATAAGAGAATGCGAAGGGTAGAATGACGAGCCACTTGAGAAAAAGTATCCATATAGTCCACGCCATAGGTTTGTGTAAAACCTCGCACGACCAAACGTGCTTTGTACTGATCTAGACTGCCATCAGCATGGTATTTAACTGTGAAGACCCACTTACAGCTCACAATAGGTGCATCAGGAGGAGCAATAACCAAAGACCATGTGCCACGAGACTGCAATGCACGCATCTCATCTTCCATAGCCATTCTCCAGCAATCAATCTTCATAGCTTCCTGGTAGGTCCATGGTATATCCACGGAAGACAACGCTGCAACAAATCTCTGAAAGTTGCCTGTGAGACGGTGAAAAGACACCTGTGAAGCAAAGGGATAAGAGGCACACGTCCGCTTCTGCTTCCGGATAGCAATAGGGATATCAAGATCATCTTCCGCTGTACTGGATGGTGTAGTTTCCTCCTGCAATGAAGAATCCTGCACATGTACCATATCTGATCCGTCAGTAGTAATGCCATCTGAACATACCTGAGGCGTGATGGGTGTCTGACGTGTAGCCTGAGCACGACCTGACCGACGCATATAGAATTTTGGTAGAGGTGGAATGGAGGTCATGGAAGAGGTGGAGGTGGTGGTGGTGAAGATGACGTAGAGGCAGTAACAGGACTAGACTCAGGTGAACTCCAAGTAGGAGGTGGAGGAACATAGACATCATCATTAGTAGTGGATGGTACCAGTCAGTCACCTGCAGGAGAAAAATACATAACAGACTCAAAGAACGTGACAACAGCACTAACAAAGTATTTCTTGTTTATGGGATCATAACACTGATAACCCTTCTGAGTCCGAGAATAACCGACAAAGACACACTTGACAGCTCTAGGAGAGAGTTTGTAAAGTCCAGGAGTCAGAAGATGAACAAATGCCACAGTACAAAAGACACGAGGAGTAAGTGAGAATAATTCCTTGTCAGGAAAAATGATAGAGAGAGGAATTTTCTCACCAAGAACAGAAGATGGCATACGATTGACCAGATAGCACGCGGTAAGAACAGCATCCCCCCAGAAAGAAATAGGAGCACAACTCTGAATCAGTAGAGTTCGAGTAATGTCAAGGAGATGGCGATGCTTTCTTTCCGCCACACCATTCTGCTGAGATGTGTACGCACAAGTGGTTTGGTGAATAATGCCCTTTGACGAAAGAAACTGAGAGAGGGACCGTGTGCAGAATTCTAGAGCATTATCTGTACGAACATATTTAACAGTAGAAGATAACACATTTTGCACTTGATTAATCAAATTCTTGATCACATCACCTGCTTCATATTTATTCTTTAAAAGAAATACCCAAGATATACGAGAGAAATCATCCACTACCACTAGATAAAATCTGTGCCCCTGATGATCGGGTACACGACTTGGACCCCATATATCTATATGAAACAACTCGAACGAGGAGCTACTGCTCCAACTCTGACGACTAGGAAAGCTCGACTGATGATGCTTTCCCAACTGACATGCTTCACAGTAAAAGGAAGAACTGGGAGAGATCTGAGGCAGAAGATGGCGCATTTTCTGGAGCGGGAGATGACCAAAACGGAGATGCCAGATGTACGGGGAAACTGGTCCGGCAGAATGAGAGGAGACACCAGCATAAGAATTCCTAACCAGCCGATATAGACCATTCTTCTCAGAGCCACAACCAATCACCCTGCCCGTTAGTATGTCCTGAAAAATAAGAGAAGATGGGTCAAATATAGCACGGCAATGCAAATCCTTCGTAATCTGACTAATAGACAACAGATTCATCGAGAACTCAGGAGCATGTAGGACATTCTGTAGATGCATAGTAGGGGATAGGAAGACCTCCCCCTGTCCAACAAGGGGGGAATGAGTACCATCTGCGATTTGCACTGACCGGCCATGAGGAATGTCCCTGTAGGACTCAAGTCTATTACGATCTCGGCAGAGATGATGTGTGGCACCTGAATCTATAATCCAATCAGAGATGTCATGAGAAGATGTAAATGCAGTAGATCTACCTGAGGTACTGATGAACGCGAAATTCGTCTCTTTAAGAGTGTGAAATAGTCGTAGTATAGGAAGCGAATTTGGTTCAACAAAAACCACGATCTTTGAATGTCGTGGAATATTTATACTTGGCAAGTCTACCAAGGTCAAACACAGGGACATGGCTACCTAATATGTTTATTAAATCTTGATTCATGAAGCACAATGTGAGTTAAATTCAATTTCAGGACCTCATGATGAACTATGCTAACTACAATGCAATCCTAAGATGCATGCATTTTTTATTGATTTTTATGCAATTTAAAATGATGCAAGAGCAAATATGCAAGAGAATTCATAAACAGATTAAAGACTACAATTATACCCTAAAATTTATGAGCAACATAATAGAAATAAAATCAGTGTCAATTTAATCTCAACAATAAAAAGCGGTCATCAAATCAAAGCAAGATAAGGAGAGCAGAGTCCCATTTTTCACATAAAAATTTACTTCAATTAAAACAGTGGCAAATGAGACAATTATACATGCTAAGATATAGAGGACAAAATAAGGATCAAAACGACACTAAAATCATGCAATTTGGACCTATGATGCTCAAGTTATGCTAAAAACAATGCAGTGGCATAATTGTAATAAAAATGCAAGAAACAAATAAGATAAATATTGCATTTAGGTCCCTGGAGGGACCTAAATGCAATTATCAAAAACCGCATGGGCCCTTATGCAATTTCACCATTGCGCGCAAGGGCATTTTTGCAATATCTGAAACCTTGGAGGGGCTCCCTGTAAAATACCTAGGCATGCACGTGAGGCACGTGCCTGGGGACCAAAATGCAAATAGCAATTCTTCTAGGGTCCTTTGTGCAATTTACCCAGGTCCCTGGGCACGTGAGGACCCAGGCTCGGGAGGAGGCCTCAGGCTCGGGGCACGCGTCAGCATGTGGAGGCTCGGAGTTTGGCTCGGTTCACCCGAGCCTTTTGGTTTGGTTCGAGGCTTGGGACTCCACGTGGCGTCATCACGGCCGTCCGATTGAAACGATCGGACGACATCTGCTCTTCTGCATCCGTCGCAGGTCACCGGAAAAGGCGGGGCTCCGGCGACCTGTCAATTGCTCCGCCGCATCCCTCTTGTCGAGAAGGAGATCCGGGGAGCTCTATGGACTGTTGGCGGAGATCTTGGAGTCGTGGCGAGGCTTCGGGGTTGGTCGGAGATGAAGGTCGGTGAAGCCTCGCCGGAGGAGAAAAGCAAGAAGGAGCTCCGTCGTGTACTCCGGCCAATGAAGTTCCTGCATGCGTCAGACAACCGAAGCGTGCTCGTGCGAGTGCAGTGCGAGTGAGAGGTGGGTGAGCGAGGGTCGTGGAGGCGTCAAGAGCGGTGGCCGGTGGCTTCTTCACCGCCGGAGCGGGAGAAGAAGGGGATCGGAGCGGGGGAGGATCTGGAGAAGGGAGAGGGGGTCCACGTGAAGGAGGGTGGCGTTGTGAAGCTGATGAAGAGGTTGGATTAGGGTGATGGTGGCAATCGGCGGAGGGGAAAATACGAGAAAAACAAGAACAAAAATCACCTCGCCGGAGCGAGGTGTTGGCGGGGGAAATAGCTTGGGCTGAGGCTCAAGGAGCCTCGGGTCGTCGCCCAGCGAGGTCACTCGGGCCTCGGGGCTCGGCGGAGCCTAATGGCGTCCGCTACTCGGCGGAGGAATGCCGAGGGTCGACACTGGCAAAAACCCATCGTCGCCTCTACGTTCAGCCCCTCCGCTGTCACCGGAGGGGCGGAGGAAGCTAGGATTAAAGCCAAGAATGGTGGACTCCGGAGAAGGAGGCGGAGGGGTTGTTTAAAGAGGAGGAGAAGGTCAGCGGTTTCATGATGAAAAGGGAGGTTTCGATGGCCGAGGATTCAATGAAGGAGTAATGGTGATAGTCGAAGGGGGTTACGCGAGGGAGAAGGAGGAGTGGGCTACGCGGAACAGCCGTTAGGTGGTGGAGCAGTGGTCGGAGACGGGGGCTAAAAATGGAAGGGGGCGGAGTGGCTGCAAGTCGTAACGCCTGGGGGGAGAAACGGCTGGAGGAGGATGATGAGTGGAAGCCGTTGGATCTTGCGATCCAACGACTAGGATAAAGCAGTGGTTGGAGGGCTTAGATTAGGTCTGAGGTTAGATCGAGCGGTGGGGAGTTAGGCGTTGATGGGTGGTCTAGATGGATACATGGGGAAGATCCAACGGTGGGGAGAGCAGGGGTGACGTGGCGTGTGGAGGACCATTGGATGTGAGTAAGATCGGGCGGCTGTTACAAAGGCGGGAAGGAGCGATCGAGATCAGATCTGGGGGCTTGATCTGACGGCTGAGAAGTGGAGCAGTGTGGGCAATTCAGATGAAGGCGGGGGTGATTAGATCCAACGACCCAGGAGGGGCGCCGGGCGGCGTGAGAAGAAGCGGGCCACGTGGCGGCTCCAGAGAGCGCCACGTGGCCTAATCAGAAAAATTCAAATAAAAATACAAAGAAAATTAGAAAAGAAATAGTTAGAGGCCGAATCAAGAAAAAGTCAAAACATGAAAGTTGCTTGTCTCGACGTGATCTACAACTTTCATGTTGGTCAAAAAGGCCAAAAGATGTCATTTGTACAAAACATATTTTGGGGGTATTTTTAGGGGGATAAAAACACCGATTTTGTGGTTTTGAGATGTTTTTGTATTTTTTAGTGTTTTTAATGGTCAGTGAATTATAGACAATTATTCTACCTAATTTTTAGGGGTTTTTAAGGATAAAATAATTACAAGAAAAATAAGAGGAATTAAATACAATAATTTAATGGTAAACAATATAATACAAGATAAAAATAAATAATTGAAGAGTATTTTTATTGGATTGATTAAGCAGGGGGTTTAATTTGTGGCTTTTAGCATGATGAATACGAGATTTATCATACCCCTATACTTAAACCATGCTCGTCCTCGAGCATCTAAAGAATGAAGGAGTCGGATTAATTCTTGACAGTGCGCGTGAAAAATTCAAGGCTCAATCTTTCAAAGACCCTTAATTTAAGAGATCCTAAAATTCCATGTTTATCCAAGCCTTAGTCAGAAGGAATCCAACTTCTCTGATTATCAGACTCTCTTTTTGTACATATAATATAAGGATATGACATTTAGTGTACTGCATTTCATGAGAGCCGAGTCAATGCAT
Organism: Ottelia alismoides; assembly: GCA_037367405.1. NCBI lineage: Eukaryota > Viridiplantae > Streptophyta > Magnoliopsida > Alismatales > Hydrocharitaceae > Ottelia > Ottelia alismoides. The sequence goes on from JAZKJV010000331.1 coordinate 880,737, forward strand.
CACTCAAAGTTCCAGTCCCAAAGACTCTCCTCTAGACCTAATCCTCAATACTAGGGAATAAGTCTATTCTTGCTTCAGTCAACCGTCTCATTAGTTTGTCAGACTTGAAATGTTGATGGACGGCCAGATGATGGAGGTAATGGGATTGTGTCTATTTTTCTCACCCTCACATTGGAACAAGGGGCCTCTCGTGTGCCTTTTTACTCAACACATATAAATTTTTATATTGTTGATCAATGTGTCCGTCAAGAGAGTTTGAGTCGTCTGCACTTGTTTTTCTGGAAATACATCGGGGTGTGTCTTTTCTGAGTATCTAAGATACCTTTGACACCTAGACTTGTATCGCTTACGATGCAGGGCCCTTTTTGTGGTGTCAGCCCGACTCCTTGGTCCTAATTAGCGCTTGGTCCAAGTGGACACTTTGAAAATGTTTGGGAGCGCTCGCCATTGGTGGAAGCTCATTTGTAATTTGACTTTGATATTTAGAGCTTTTTCTTTGACATTTCTTTTCTTTTGTTGGCTAGCTCCACTGCTTTTACCAAAAGTTGGTGCACACTGATCGACAGTTTCCATTAAGTTTCATCACACCCTGGCACATAGGTAAATATCAAAGAGATAGCATATGAATCTTGTTTACATACTGGCTAGGGTTTTGCTGACACTCAGGTTTTCTGAAGCCTTCATTAACTTTATCCCATCCTCGAATATCATTAGATAGGGTCTAAACTCAAATCTCTGGTCCTAGTTCCTCAAGTGATACCTCAACTCAACTCATCAATCATGCAGTTGTGGAAGTGACTGTGCTGATCATATTTTCTTGAAGGTAGAGATGAAGAGTGCAATATAGCACTCAAATCTTTCAAACCAGGGAAGTGTGGATATTTAAGTCTTAAAAACCCTAATGACTAAGGCATGCTAACTCAGACTCTTAAGATCCCAGAAATCTAGTGTCCTCAAAATCCTCAAGCCTTGAGTGAGTGTGAATGTGTCAGGAATACACCAACTCCTTAGGTTAGTGATTTTTGTCTTTTGCAGATTTTTATGGGTTTTAATTTTTTTATTTCCTCGGGGAGACAATGACCGGTCTAGGCTCAAATAAAAGTATCCACTCTCAGCCAGTATGGGCGTAAGTACGGGCCGAGACCCGTGTTACTTGAGGACGGGGTCATATGCGATGTCCTCTAAACCACCCACTCTGCTAAGGGAGACCGAGGTTCCCTCATTGAAAATGTCTACTAAGCCTAGTAGTCAGCGTCAAATTCCAAGAAATATTTTTAATTTTTAATTAATAATAAATTTTTTTTGAAAAGGAATATTTACAAAAACCCTCGATTTTAATAAACAAGTTTTACAAGGTTTTTACCTAGTTCACAAGCTTACCAAAACCCATCCTGAAAATAAATTTTAAAAAGTTTTAAAAACACGAGCTAAGGATAAAGTAAATATACAGTAATATACGGTATACCCCCCTATACTTAAATTTTGCTATGTCCTCATAGCACAAGTGCCATGAAGCCAGGACTCGATTCAAATATCGGGTGATATAGCGGAACTGAGGAGGAGGGTCCCCCTATACTTAGGCCAAAATTGACCTAAGTACAAGAAGACAGAACGAGGGAGGGATGAGCAGGCAGGTCCCCCTATACTTAGGCTAAAAATAGCCTAAGTAAGGTCTGAATTAGGGGGGAGGGTGTTCTATGATACAAGGGTGAGGGGGTGGGGTTTTGTGAAATATACACACCGAGAGAGAGACAGAGAGAGAGTGAAATATACAAGGGGGAGATGGTGGAGGTGAGTGTGTATGTGCAAGTGTGCGTGTGTGTGTGGGGGGGGGGTAGATCATCAAGTGATCTACTCTTTTTTTCTTTTCTTTTTTTTTACAACATGCAAAACTGAAAAATAAATATGCAGATGCAAGTTTTTTTACAATATGCAATGCAGGCTGTCTGATATAAAACTCCTAAAATTCTTTCCGAATTCTTTTGCGGCCTCTTCAACAAAAGCTCCTGGCTTCACGCCTCCATGAGGATCAAGCGTCCTTGATCATCATGGGCCCTGCCACAAAAGCGAAAAGTTAGACACACCGAGAATTTAAATCAGCAGATATGATGCAGAAATTGATGCATGAAACGAGGACCTAAAAAATATCAACAAAGAAAATCAAAATTCAATAATTAAGCAAAGCCGTGTCCCCGGCAACGACGCCATTTGATGGACGTGAAATTCGCCTCTTTAAGAGTGCGAAATAGTCGTAGTATAGGAGGCGAATTTGGTTCAGCAAAAACCACGATCTTTGAATGTCGTGGAATATTTATACTTGGCAAGTCTACTAAGGTCGAACACAGGGACATGGCTACCTAATATGTTTATTAAATCTTGATTCATGAAGCACAATGTGAGTTGATTTCAATTTCAGGACCTCATGATGAACTATGCTAATTACACTGCAATCCTAAGATGCATGCACTTTTTTATTGATTTTTATGTAATTTAAAATGATGCATGAGCAAATGCAAGAGAATTCATAAACAGATTAAAGACTACAATTATACCCTAAAATTTACGAGCAACATAATAGAAATGAAATCAATGTCAATTTAATCTCAACAATAAAAAGCGGTCATCAAATCAAAGCAAGACAAGGAGAGCAGGGTCTCATTTTTCACATAAAAATTTACTTCAATTAAAATAGTGGCAAATGAGACAATTAAACATGCTAAGATATAGAGGACAAAATAAGGATCAAAACGACACTAAAATCATGCAATTTGGACTACGATGCTCAAGTTATGCTAAAAACAATGGAGGGGCATAATTGTAATAAAATTGCAAGAAAATAAAGAGATAAATACTGCATTTAGGTCCCTGGAGGGACCTAAATGCAATTATCAAAGATCGCCTGGGTCGTTATGTAATTTCACCATTGCGCGTAGGGGCATTTTTGCAATATTTGAAACCTTGGAGGGGCTTCCTGTAAAATACCCAGACACACACGTGAGGCACGTGCCTGGGGACCAAAATGCAAATAGCAATTCCTCTAGGGTCCTTCGTGCAATTTACCCACCCAGGCTCGGGGCACGCGTCAGCATGTGGAGGCTCGGAGTTTGGCTCGGTTCACCCGAGCCTGTTGGTTTGGTTCGAGGCTTGGGCCTCCACGTGGCGTCATCACGGTCGTCCGATTGAAACGATCGGACGACATCTGCTCTTCTGCATCCGCCGCAGGTCACCGGAGAAGGCGGGGCTCCGGTGACCTGCCAATTGCTCCGCCGCGTCCCTCCTGTCGAGAAGGAGATCCGGGGAGCTCTATGGATTGCTGGTGGAGATCTTGGAGTCGTGGCGAGGCTTCGGGGCTGGTCGGAGGTGAAGGTCGGTGAAGCCTCGCCGGAGGAGAAAAGCTCGAAGGAGCTCCGTCGTGTACTCCGGCCAATGAAGTTCCTGCATGCATCAGATAGTCGAAGCGTGCTCGTGCGAGTGCAGTGCGAGTGAGAGATGGGTGAGCGAGGGCCGTGGAGGCGTCGAGAGCAATGGTCGGTGGCTTCTTCGCCGCCGGAGCAGGAGAAGAAGGGGATCGGAGCGGGGGAGGATCTGGAGAAGGGAGAGGGGGTCCACGTGAAGGAGGGTGGCGTTGCGAAGTTGATGAAGAGGTTGGATTAGGGTGATGGTGGCGATCGGCGGAGGGAAAAATACGAGAAAAACAAGAACAAAATCACCTCGCCGGAGCGAGGTGTTAGCGGGGGAAATAGCTTGGGCTGAGGCTCCAGGAGCCTCGGGTCGTCGCCCGGCGAGGTCAGCCGGGCCTCGGGGCTCGGCGGAGCCTAATGGCGTCCGCTACTCGGCGGAGGAACGCCGAGGGTCGACACCGGTAAAAACCCATCGTCGCCTCTACGTTCCGCCCCTCCGCTGTCATCGGAGGGGCGGAGGAATCTAGGATTAAAGCCAAGAATGGTGGACTCCGGAGAAGGAGGCGGAGGGGTTGTTTAAATAGGAGGAGAAGGTCGGCGGTTTCATGATGAAGAGGGAGGTTTCGATGGCCGAGGATTCAATGAAGGAGTAATGGCGATAGTCGAAGGGGGTTACGCGAGGGAGAAGGAGGAGTGGGCTACGCGGAACAGCCGTTAGGTGGTGGTGCAGTGGTCGGAGGCGAGGGCTAAAAATGGAAGGGGGCGGAGTGGCTGCAAGTCGTAACGCCTGGGGGGAGAAACAACTGGAGGAGGACGATGAGTGGAAGCCGTTGGATCTTGCGATCCAACGGCTAGGATAAAGCAGTGGTTGGAGGGCTTAGATTAGGTCTGAGGTTAGATCGAACGGTGGGGAGTTAGGCGTTGATGGGTGGTCTAGATGGATACGTGGGGAAGATCCAACGATGGGGAGAGCAGGGGTGGCGTGGCGTGTGGAGGACCATTGGATGTGAGTAAGATCGGGCGGTTGTTACGAAGGCGGGAAGGAGCGGTCGAGATCAGATCTGGGGGCTTGATCTGACGACTGAGAAGTGGAGCAGTGTGGGCGGTTCAGATGAAGGCGGGGGTGATTAAATCCAATGAGCCAGAAGGGGCGCCGGGTGGCGTGAGAAGAAGCGGGCCACGTGGCGGCTCCAGAGAGCGCCACGTGGCCTAATCAGAAAAATTCAAATAAAAATACAAAGAAAAATAGAAAAGAAATAGTTAGAGGCCGAATCAAGAAAAAGTCAAAACATGAAAGTTGCTTGTCTCGATGAGATCTACAACTTTCATGTTGGTCAAAAAGCCAAAAGAGGTCATTTGTACAAAACGTATTTTGGGGGGGTATTTTTAGGGGGATAAAAACACCGATTTTGTGGTTTTGAGATGTTTTTGTATTTTTTAGTGTTTTTAATGGTCAGTGTATTATAGACAATTATTCTACCTAATTTTTAGGTTGGTTTTTTAGGATAAAATAATTACAAGAAAAATAAGAGGAATTAAATACAATAATTTAATGGCAAACAATATAATACAAGATAAAAATAAAGAATTGAAGAGTATTTTTATTGGATTGATTAAGCATTGGGTTTAATTTGTGGCTTTTAGCATGATGAATACGAGATTCATCAGGTACTAGCAGCAGCAGAGGAACTGGCGGAGGCTGTAGCAGCAACATCTGAAGGTCCACCAGAAGAATCACCATATGATTGTGGCATAATATCACGTAGACGTGCCACAATTTCCTCAAAACGATTGTTTGCAGTAGATGCTAACTGGGGCTAAGAGTGCTCCGCTACACGTGCCGATGTTGGGAACCCATACTTAGAGTAGCATGTCTCCTCCGAGTGGCCTGTGCGGTGACAGTATGAACACGGCTGACTAAAGCGACCACCTCTACCCTGGGGTCCACGTCCATGTCCACGACCAGAAGACGGACCACCTCTTCCACGCGAAACTGCCATCGCCGATGGGGGTGGAGTAGCTGAGCTGGAAGAAACTGTTATGCGACTGAGCCTCCTGTAAACATCCTCCACAGGAGGAATAACTGCATCGACCAAAATCTGAGAACGGGCGGCGTCATATTCAGGATCAAGGGCCGCAAGTAGAACGCCCACCATGGTGGCATTCCGAAATGTCTTCTGCTGTTCCGGAGTCGCTGTGAGTGGGATAGTACTGTATAACTTCTCAAACATCCCCCTCAGGGATGTGTATAAGGAGTGAAGAGGTCTGTCGTTCTGCTTCATCGTGAATATGTCATGCTGAAGCTGTAACATCTTGGTCTCATTTTGCACCTGCGAATATGTAGCAGCTAGAATATCCCACATCGCCTTGGCAGTGGGCTGATGGAGGACATCGTTGGCAATCTCCATCGATAATGTACCTGACAATCAAACCTTTGCATACGAGTCATCAGCCTCCCACGAGGCATATATCCATGTCTTCTTTGCTGGCTCATCTTCGGTAAGAATGTGCTTCTTATCGTTCAACTTCATGAGACTCATGAACTGCATCGCCCAGAGCTCATAATTCGACCCGTCCATCTTAACTATTGGCGCAAGACCTTTGAATGCGCCTATGGAGGGCATATCAACCTTCGATTCTGACATATCGCCCCTGGAGAAGACTAGGGTTTGTAGACAAAGTGACAGATGTCTACACAAACTGCATAGGACTCGAGTGCGTATGTAGACATTACGCACCCAAATCCATACACCTTGAGGAAGAGACGGCTAGGCTCAAGGCGTCATGAAAAACCGCCCTAGCGGTGCCACTAGAGCAGAAGACCAACGACGAGAGCATGCCGGGGCTGGAGGCCGGCGGGGCAAGTGCCGGCGGCTGGGGGCTGGGAGCCGGTGATGATGAGGGCCGGCTGGGCTGGGGGCCGTCAACGATGGAGCCGGCGGCGTTGGGGGAGAGGAACGGCGGCCCTGGGGGCTGGCGGCGGTGGCGGAGAGACGATGAGGTGAGGGTGGGCGGCGGGTGGGGGTGGGCGGCGGGTGGGGAGCCCTAGGGCTTGGGCTCTGATACCATGTTGGGAGAAATCTGTGATATGTTATTCAGAGGAACCCTAGTCTCTCTTATATAGGGAGATACCCAAAGGGTAAAATACATAGTAGTCCAAAGAAAACAAAGAAATAACGAACAGGTACATAGCATAATAATAATATCTATCTCTACAGTATTGAAGCATTTGGTCAGTGTATAGAAGCATTCAAATAATGCAGAATTTTTGATTAGTATTGATAGGACTCATTTGTGGCAAGTACAAACATAAATTGTTGATTGCTTGCGGGATTTATGGGGATAAACATACCGTTCTCCTAGCATTCGGAATTGTTGATGAGGAATCCAATCCTTCATGGAAGTGGTTCCTTTCATTGCTACATATCGGAGTAATTGGCATGCGTGCAGGGTCAATATGTATCATTTCTGATCATAATTTGGGTAAAAATCCGCAATGAATCACGTTGATGTGGATTTATTAGAACCTTTTGCATACTGGCGTTTTTGCTCAAGGCATGTCATAAGCAACTTCAACAGTGTTTTTAAGAATTGCTCTCTGAAAGCATTGATACATGCAACCACACTTCAAACGACTAGTAGGAAGTTTGCGTATTTCATGAGAAAATTGCAGGAGTGCAGGAGTGGAACGCAGAAGCAGGTGGATGGTTTTCAACTCACTCACAAATAGTAATGGACTTTAGCATATGATGGTGGTTATAGATTTGGTCAGATGACTATAAATCTTAGTAAAAGCTACAATACAGTTCTTAAGGATGCCCGATGTTTGTTGATTTCTGCATTGATCGAGAAGACATTTATAATTGTGTCTTATACTTCAACCAACGTGCAGACGAGCTAGCGCTGCCCTCGCGACATAGCGGAAATTCACGCATTTTTCAGCATCAGAGTTGCACCGTTGGAGTGCAGCTGCGAATGGATACACAACAACTAAATACAAAGACAGCCGGACATATTGTTTGAGGTATAGAGTGGTGTTCAACGTACACAATATGAGACTCAAGGTCGTAAACAATACACAGTGGACTTGGGCCAACAAACATGTACATGTAATAAATGACAAATTTATCGTATCCCATGTTTCCACGCTATCGCGATCATTTCTAAATGTCGAGTAGATGTTGATAATTATGTTGGTGAATGGTACACATGGCAACATTAATTAAAGGTTTACGATGGGCGTTTTTTCCAATTGGTGATCGTAAATTGTGGGCCCCATTGGAGTAGTTGGAATTACGTCCCGATAAAAAGAGAAAGCGTAGCAAAGGTCGCCCACGGTCAATTAGGATTCATAATGAAATTGATGTTAGGGATGTCATTCGATAGAATACATGTTCTTTTTGTCGTATACTTGGTCATACCAAACGTGGTTGTCCTAATAAAAATAGAAGGGATTCTCAAGCATCCACATCTAATACACACCCATCAGAAGGGAATAAAAATAAATGTGGTACATGTGGAGGTGAAGGCCATAAGAAACATAAATGTCCTATTTTGAGTAAGTTTACTTTTTTTGGACGACTGGCCCCATCCTTACATAGCTCGGGCAGGATTTGAATGCATTTCGGAGTTGGAAGTTATCACACTAGATTTGCATTTAATTACAACTTTGGTGGAGCGATGAGGCCTAAGACACACACAACATGGATAGTGGAGAGATGACCATTACGTTGCAGGATGTCGCTTTCATCTTGGGATTACAGATTGATGAACCAGTGGTTATAGGAGAGAACACCCCTGGAGCGACGTGGGCTGACACATGCGAGCAACTTGTAGGTTCCAGGCCCCCAACCTTCTGAGATTGTTGTCAGCATAGTTTTGGTGAGATGGTTATTTATACATTTTGCAGAATTTCTACCATATGCTGATGAGATGGTCTTGCAGAGGCATGCACGAGCATACGTTTTACAGTTGCTAGGAGATGTTTTATTCACAAACAAGTCAGGATCATTGATTTCTCTGATTACACTGCCACATCTGCATGATCTACAGTACTGTGGGATGCTGAGCTGGGGATCCGCAATGCTTGCATTCTTATACATACATCTATGTTTAGCAACAGATAAGGCGACCGAGGAGATTGGAGGCTCGATCATGTTACTTTAGTTGTGGCATGAGAGCATTTTCCACACATTGCTCCGGTGATTAGGGAAACAAGGCACTGACATGACCGTCCGTTAGGAGTTCATTGGGCTGCGGCATTCGCACATCATCGACAACCAACCCACGTCACGAGACCGTACTGTGACGCTTTCAACATGCAATCACCAGAGCAGGTAAATAAGCAACGACAGACTCCTTCAATTTTCTTCAAATAACATCCACTAAATTGCATATCAGTTTTTCGTGCATGTGTTGTGGATGCCATATGATGATGATATACTTGCACATCTACTTGTATATTGTCTCGAGGGATAAAACATTTGGAGGAAAATGGTGATGTTGATATACTTCCACATTGTGGAATATTATTTTTCGGACCGCATTCTTCATAAATTTGACAACCATCAAGACATTCCAGTACCGTGCTTTACCTTCGTGGACTCTCCACGCCATCGACTTGAGGGAAAAAGTACATATTGATTGGAGGTCCAAATATTGGGTGCACATACATGAGTGGGATGATCGAGTGGATTGAGTTGTTGCCCTCGACCAATCCAATGTGATCATTACGAGTACGAGCTATATGGATTGGTATAGAATGATTACGAGGAGATTTGTGGGTTGGTTAGGGGCTACTTTGGCAAGCAATGTTAACTCACTAAATATTTTGTTAATTTTAGAAGGACGTTTCTGTAAGATTAACCACTATATGTATTCATCTTTTTTGATGCAGATGTCTAGGTAGGACCACATATACGATATCGGACACCAGGAGTGTCGGGAGATTGCTGTCCAGGTAAAGGCTGAAATGGAGCAATGGTTGGCATTCTAATTTGCAGATGCGTTCATGATTCACGAGGAGCATGCTGACCATGCTCAAGCAGAGTCTAGATGAGGAAGGGCTAGAGGGAGAGGAAGAGGCAGGGGCAGAGCGCATGAACCACTCATTGTACCAGTGGACGAGGAGGAAGATGTGGGGGCAGATGCAGATGTTCCATCCTCAGAATTGGAAACCCAGTTCATTACACCAGTTTTCAAGCGATCAAGTGAAGACATGCCAACAACGCAGGTACCGATGAGGCTGGACGTGGGATGTTAAGGATACTCAACCCATTTACTACACGTTTACACTGCCACCAATGCCACACATTTGAGGATGACGGTGCAGGACCCTCCCAAATAATGATGATAGATGAGGGAAGTCATTTATAACCTTTTGATCCGCATGATACAACGAGGATATACCAATGGAGAAGAAGGCGATAGAATTAGTAATTGATTTTTTTTACTATGAGTGGTGTAAAATATCATATAATGTTGTTCAGAGATTTACATTTTTGTAAAATTCTAAGTTAATGAGTTTTTAATGTTTTTGAATGTTTGGGAGTCAATTATGTGAATGTTTGTGTGTATTTTGTTTATTCCAATATCAATATGGATTATTGGATATATTACGAACATGTGCATTTAGTTTATTCCATTTTCAATGTGGAAATGAAGATCTATTATGAATGAATGTCTGTATTCTCAAAACTTCCTGGAAATGTTGCATATCTAGGTGTTTCTCCAATATCGCATCCTTAACATGCGCTATAGGAGAAACTCATTGGAATTGCATCATTTCCTGGAAGTTCTCGCTATATCGCATATTAAGCATGTGAGATAAGAGAAACTACCTCGAATTGCCTATCCAGGAATGTTTAGCTATAACGCATATTAAGCATGCGATATACTAGGAATTGAGTTGTTTTCTAAAGCTCCCTTTAGTATCACATTTCGGATGTGCGATACTGGTATCACACATTTCCCTTGTAGTAGCTGGGTAAAAAAACATTACACGGTGTCAAATATTCAAGATGCGACACCACTGTAGTATCCAGATAAAAAAAGATGTTGTAGTACCTAGGGATTTATCTAATCCCGAGGTACTACTTAGGAATTTCCTTCGGAGTAGAAATTTGTGTACATGTTCAGAAACTGACTTCCCCTCGACCATAGAAAACTTCAAGAACTTTACAATGGAATATTTCTCTATATTGAGATCCTAAGTGTTATACTTCATGTCCAATTCTTCCATAGCCCCTTCGCAGTTTGTGTGGACGAACACTACGTAAATCTATAAACAAACTACAACAAACAAATCAGTAAATAAGTTAGAGACGAGATCACCGAAGTGTCCATGAAGGACCGTGTTTGAGAGGATATCACTAATTTGCAGGGTTCTGACAGTCCGCTCCCAACATATGACAACACACGATCATCCACTCACACTGACGAGATCATCCTCAAAAGTACCTCGAAAAAACCACAAATGAGAGATGAGAACAGAAGAACTTCACAGTGGAAGAAAAAGAAAGCGAGAGAGAGAGAGAGATTTCTTGTGTGAGAAGAAAATCATGTCTGGGGTTGTCTACTTATTAGGTCACACTGCACCCTTTGAGATATGTAACCACCCATAACGTGCATTAAATCAGAGCTCAAGTCACCAGATTTTGACAATGTTGGTTTACATTCCCTCAATGGACACATTTAAAATTAATTCGACCGATTAATTTATCTGAATCCATTAATTGAAACCTATAACAAAAGTATCGAGATCTGAATTGACTCTCTCGAGCCTGAGCTGGAGACAGAGCGGAGTGCACGCGCATGGTCCTCCATTCCTCCTTTCTACCATTGCTACATGAACTTGAGATGAGAACTCAATAAGTCCACCAAAGTTTTAGCACTACTAGATGTGGTACCAAAACTCCACACAAATCACCCTTTGTTTCCGATTTTAGGAATTTCCAACTTTCTCTCCAACTCTATCAGCTTCCCACTAGAAACCAATTTGGTTGCCCAATGCAATTACATAGGTTTACCAAATTAAAATCTAAATAAATTAAATTAAATACAACTAAATTTTTTGAAGGGTTCATTAGTCTATGTTATATGATCAGAGATGCTAGTGGTGCATATATAAGGATGAAAACGAATACAAATATATTCATATCCGTTCGTATCTATTTTTGCCTTCTCGTATCGGGCAAATACTAATGCAAATACAATAAAACATGTTCAACTTTGGACGAACATAGATATGGATAGTAATCTATAGCCACCATGACCCTCATCCACGCCCATCTCTTAGCCTCTACCAACTACCATCGATCTTCATGCAATCCACCTCCCAAAAGTCATTGTTCCTTTGTTTATAAATAAAGCCCTTCCAACATTTATGAGTTTTTGATCCCTCTTCGTGTGTTATAACCCCTATATCCACCTCCATATGCATGTGCCTTGATGACGGCAAGGTGTCCATCGGATTTACTACGAGGATAAAGCATTGGAGATCGATCCAAGCATCATCGGAGCTTGTTTCTACGACCTCTACTCCTTATCCTCCCAGCCAGGTATGAACTGCTTACCCTTGCTTTCGAGGTTAGTTTCCTTTCTTTCTTTGATTTTAGCATTTTATTTCATGTATCTATTTCATGTTTTAGCTTAAATCCCGTAGTTTAATGTACGTCGGAGCTTAGAAGCTCTTGCCTATGTTCATTGTCTCAAGCCACTGTGAACCCTCACGGACCACCTCACTATCTCTCCCAAACTCTTCTCCATGATCTAACCACCTCATGTGCCCTTGATCTCGCTAAGATCAAGGTCCCTAATCCTTCTTCTTCCACCTATCATCAGAGAGAACCCATTTCGCCCAATCACCATTCATACCCATCCAACAAAGGGCATGTTTAGTTTGCCCAGGTCCCCCCTACGCTTTGGTGCGGGTCTGAGCCTCGAAGACCCCTCCTGAGGTGTGAATCAACGCTGCACAAAAGCTTATAGGTGTATGGTCCTTCACGAGCCTCCGGGTCCCCAACGATGGGACCAAGACCCTCTCAGCACCTTCTTCAGCCGTGGACTGCGTCCACGAAGCTATAGAACATCTGAGCAGCGTGAAAGACCATCAGAGTCATATAGGTTCAAGTATCGAAGCAATCCCAGGCAGTGTTCTTCCCCAGTTCGTCTAGGAGGCCTCCCCGTCATACAATATAACCCCTCCTCCCGATTGTAAAGTAGCCGTTGGATGCGAGCATCTATCTCTGTCGGATCCATCAGTAGAATCTAATCGGAGACATCCAACCATGGAGGGGTATTGGTAGTCCAGAGCATGACACGTGGTTAAGTGACGAACATCTGACCGTCCTTTAGTGTGGATATTATGGGGTAATTTATACGACACCCATCCCGCCTTTTGTGTTTTATAAATAGTCATGTAAATATATAACCGTGTAATAATTTTAGGTAAAATTACAACTTGGACCACTGAACCTTATTGTATTTGCACTCTAGTCCGATCCACTACGTCTCACGTGTAGTCCCACGTGAGGCATTGGTAATTTTATGATATGTATTCTAAGTATGTGGACCTGTTATTAAATGCATTAAAGGTTTATTAAAATTGTATTTAGGACCCTCTGAATTGTGCCTTTTTATTTTATGAATATTTTTCTTATAAATATTTCTATTACTTCAATTGTAGGAAAATTAATGTAGATGCATGACATGATGCTTGTCTACGGTTAACTTTTATTTGGCTTTTAGTTAATTTTCCTATTTATTAGAAAATATAAAAACATATATTTTCATCCTATCTAATTATTAAAACATATAAAATTATAAAAACTTTTCCAAAATTTTCCAAAAAATATATTATCTAAATTATTATATATACTACCACATACTCAAAAATTCTTAAAAAATATAAAACATAAAATCCAAAAATTACAAAACCCAAAAATTGTAGAAAAATTAATGTAGATGCATGACATGATGCTTGTCCATGGTGGATTTTTATTTTGCATTTTAATTAATTTCCTATTTAAAAAATATAAAAACATGTATTTTCATCCTATCTAATTATTAAAACATATAAAAATTATAAAAACTTTTCCAAAAATTCCAAAATAATATATTATCTAAATTATTGTATGCACTACCACATAACCAAAAATACCTAAAAAATACAAAACATAAAATCCAAAAATTACAAAATCCAAAAAACCTTATAAAAAATTAGAAAGGATCATTGAAAAATCCAAAAATATAAGTTTCTAATTTTGAATTTTCTACATCATACATACTATATATTAAAAATAGTTTTGAGTGAATTTCGAACTTATGTATATTTATTAAACTAGAAACAAACTCGGATATTTATTTTGTGTACTATTTTGTATATTTATTAGCTTAAAAATACCTTAAATTTAGTAAAAAATCTATAAAAATTACCAAAAATAGAGAGAAAAACTAAAAACACGAAAATAATTTATTTCTTATATTTTGAGTATATTTTGATATAACTAAAAACATAATACTATATATACACACACTATATATCTTATATATTACTTATAATATCTATAATACATATAATATATATATATATCTTATCTTAAATATAAAAAAGAAATTAAAATTTTACAAAATTGAAAAGAAAATAAAAGTATAAAATTTTAGAAATAAAAAATATAAAGTAATGAAGAAACCCATAAATATTTAATATAACTGAAAACCACATAAAAAAAGAAAAGTGGGAAAATACAAAAGAAAATAAACAATAATTAATTATTAATTTTTTCATCTATATCGTAGCTCCATGTGTTCGGTCTCTATCATATTTTGCCCTATACACATCTATAATAGGGTTATAATAAATTTTGACTCGCATAAACATTTATTCGATTTATCTATTCATTTGTGGGTTAATTGTTGATTGATATAGGATTTGGTCGATACAACGACGGCCGGTTTAGCTTGTTAAGATGATAAATTAAATCCCAATCGATTAAATCCAAACCCTAAAGCTAATATATCTCTCATACAATGTCCAATTCCACTCTACTCATATTTGAATTGATGTATATTCAATTATTTACAAATCAATACTAAATTAGATTTTGGGGCCTAATTGTGCATTGTACATATTTACTTGTCTTTGACCCATTATTTCATGTAAATATTTGGTTCTTCTTGATTTAGTTCTTTTTCATTTCTCTATTTCATTTCAGATTTTAACTAATTAATTTAAAATTAAAATCCAAAAATCAGAAAAGCAATGAGAAAGACCAGTTTTGACTTGAGCTCGCCGACCTAATTCACATGTACATATTCCACTTCATCCATTGATTTTGACTTTTCTTAACTCATAAAAACCCAAAAAATGCATATGTGTCCATTGCATCGATTCACATCAAGATTGGTTTTTGTATACAATATTTATCTACAAAAAAACCAAATAAAAGTTACAAAGTAAAAAATGGTATTATATATAATATCACAAAAATTGCATATCTTGCACAGTTGAGTCTAGATGCATTTTGAGGTTCATGAACATTGTAGAGTGCATTTAGGACTACATTTTTTATTTTGGACATTTTTTCATTTAAAGCCCTTTGCTATTTTTAGTCAATTTTTCTTTTATTTTATACACCAGTCAAAGTCAAAGCATCCACATATTGTAGCATTATTTGGCCACCTTGTCCGCGCCATCAAACCGCACTCACTCTGGTCAGCCTATTTTATCATCTTGCTCCTTGATCCTGAGCCGTTGGATCGACTTCAATCCAACGACCATCTACAACCCCACACTCTCTCAGCTCCCTTCGCACGAGACCCATCTCCGATCATTGGATCTTAGAAGATCCAACAGTCATTGCGTTTCTTCTTCCACCTCCTACTTGATCGACCCACTGCCTCGCCTCCAAACTCAGCCTGCACCTCCCTCTGTAACTCCAACCACCTTACTTTGCTCTGACCACCATATTCTCCCCTATCTTCAGATCATCCACCCAAAACAAAACACCTAACATCCCATCTCCCCAACAACCATTATCGCCTACAATCGACGATCTCTATCCTTCTCCAACTAACCTAATCTGCTCGTCCCCTTTGTAATTCTAACCTCCTGCATATCGAAGCCATCTCCTCTCTCATCACGTCTCTCTTCGATCAGTCCCCAACAACCCATTGCTGGACATATCCCTTATCTATACGCCTCTAACCAACCCATCATCAGACCCCCAAACCAACATTATTCCCTCTCAATCTCCTATTTAACCCAAGCCCTAACCTTCGTTTAGATCAACCACCACCATCTTCGACCGGATTGAGAGGAACATCAATCGAGCCAGATCGTAAGGTTGGTGACAACAACCTCCCCTCTTCGACGAAGCCACTCCCTCCAAGCGTGATCCACGGTGCTCTCATCGTGCTGCGGAGCTCTAGCCACTGCCGATCTCACTGTGCATCGCCCACAGTTCAAGGTTATCACTGGAGTCGAACGAGTCTCCTCCACATCCCATGTGATCAGGTATCCGCTTATCCATCTTATCTTTCCTCTTTCCCCATCCTTCTTCTTCTTCATTATGTCCTTCTTCGTCGCTCCTACCATCACCACTTTCTTCGATACTTCATCTTTATCCACCCACTTCGATGACTCGACCAGACTGCTTCCGTCTCTTGACCATCATATGCTTCTACTTCTATTCTCCTCACAGCACTTCACGGACTTAGCTCCTCTTACCTCACCCTCCAAGGAGCTCTGACCACCCACCTCTTCTTCTGACGTTACTCAAAAATCGAGCCCTAGAAGCTTTGAGTTTTAATCTTCTCTTTCAGGAATAAGCACGCGGGACTCCATCGATGCCACTTGGCTATATGTTGGTCGCTAGGAGGAGGAATGGGGAAGGTTGTTAACGAGCATCGATCGGACGCAACAAAGGGGAAGAAGACCACTAACATAGTAGGTACCATTCGACTAAGAACAGTCCTCACCTTCGTCATTCAATCATGCCCAAACTATAGCCATTAGATCATCTTTAATCTGATGCATCAGATTTCGTTCTGAACCAAGACATGAATCTTTCACTTCGGGAGGCTCAGAACAAGTAGGTACACCCGCGTGGTCATCGAATCACCATATGCTTCTCAAACCTCTCCCTCGTGTGCGCCCTCACATGCAGACAGGGTGTTTTGCATCCACATCCCGCTTCTATTGGAATTTACAAAGAAGACTGGTCACATGCCCCACAGCATGACCTTGGGACTTTTACAGGCGTAACCTTGCACCTCTCGATATTCATGCACATACCTGAAAACTAGGATTTTGCAGAGATCTCGTCAATCCACAAGAAAGATCAACAGTCATCGAAGCGACCTCTCATGAAACCCTAATAATTCAACAATTAACCCACAAATAAATATAGCAATGCAAATAAATATGTGGAGTTAAATTTTATTTTATTTAACTCTACAAAATGTGTGTACAGTGCAAGTATGCAAAGTGTCAAACACAGGGAGCAAACAGTAGATTGGGAAAATAAATTCCAAATTTTATGTTCCTCTTGTCTATGCGTTTTGTGGGGGTTTTTAATTTTTATATTTTTATATTTTAATTTTATATTTTTTATTTTTAAAATTTATAATTTTTATTTTATTTTTATATTTTCTAATTTTTTATTTCTTTTCTTTTTAATATATAATATAAGAATATATAAGGTTATATATACAATACAAGGTATTATATTTATAAAAACAAGTAAAAACCATCAAAAAGTGCAAAATTAAATATTTTTAGGTTTTAAAATTTTTACTATTTTTGTAATTTTTTAGATAATTTTGCTAATTTTAAACATTTTTAAAGTAAAAAATATCCCAAAATAGGGATTAAATAAATAGGTTGAATTGATTTGAAGAATAAAAATAGCAAATAAAGTCAAAAATTCTCAAATCAATTTTAATAAATAATATATAAACAAAAGAAAATTCAGAGATGGAAAATATATTTTTGGATTTCTTGGGGATTTTTTGTGTTTTATAAAGAATTTTGGAGCTTGTAATTTTTAATTTTTTTCTATTTTTAGGGATTTTTATTATAGAGTTATAAATAATAAACTAAAAATATTTTTTGGGAATTTTGCAAAATGTTTTATATTTTTTGGTATTTTATAAATCAAACAGGGCTAAAATTGCTCTTTTGATTTTTAATAAATATTAAAAATATCTAAAATACAGAAATAAAAGTATAGCGTGAAACTAAATGCTAGCAGGTACTTAACCCTATTTTTTGAGAATTTTTTTAGCATGGATTATAATTTTAATAAATAGAAAAGAATAACAAAAATTAATGAAATGGTAATGTAAATAAAAATAAAGTAAGGGTTGAAGTACAAATATCCCAAGTTTTATAACTGCCAATGAAAGTTTATGAACTAAACTTAAATTACAAAAGCTGCTAGGTTATTCATGCAAAATGCCCACCTCACGTGGGACGATACGTGAGGTGAGCTGGATAGGACTAAATTGCAAATAGAGGAACGCTTAGGTTCTGACTTACAAATTATACAAAAATATAAAGCATTTAAAATAAATTACAAGACTAAAAATAAAAATAAATAAAAATTGGGGGTATAGGGTGTAAATTACCCTCTAATGTGTCGGATCCAATGGTTGTGGGCGTGTCACTTGCCACACTTGGCGTGTAGGAGGCATGATAAACCTTCGCAGCTGACGGTCTGGATTAGATCCTCAGATAGGATCCTACGGTGGAGGGCTCTGGAGATCCGACGATTTCTATGCCTCACGAAGAACTCGGCCTTATCGAACGACAGAGGAGGGGTGTGGAAGAACAGGGAAGAAGCTCCTCCCGAGCGAGCTTCTTCCGATGAGATCTCCCTCCTCTGACGTTCTCTACCGTTGTGAAATGGCCCAAAAGACTCTTGGTGACGTTCTCTATATGCTGGATGGCTCAAAAAGGTCTGGAGATAGCCGGAGTGCTCCCACGAGGTCGGAGAACCGAGGTGGGTCCAGGAACCTCCGACGAGCTCTGGATTCACCTCCAGGTGGCTTTGGACTTCAGAGAAATGTACAGGAAGACAACTGGGTTGAGGGCAAAGTGCCCCTCGACCCGTTAGCAAGTGGACATGAGGCAAAATGCGGTGGGATGGCAGTTGCTCCAGCGAAGGGAGGAGGTGGAGCATCGTGATCCTGCTCCGGGAAGGAGTAGATTGATTGGAGTGGTGCGGGGCATGGAGAACTAGCAGGGGAAGAGAGTGAGGGCATTGGGCAAGTCGGAAACACAATGAAGCGTGGTGGAGGGTTCGTCGGAGCAGAGTTCCGGCGAACTACGAATCAGTGAATCTACGCTAATACAATTGATAAAAAGCTAAAATAAAACACGAAAAATAAATATGCGACTAACGACTATCTAAAAAGCGATAAAAAGACCCTCGACTTGGATGGAACCAAGGAGATGGGGACCTCACAGTAGTACTCTACCGGAGATGGTGGAATCACCTTCTACACATCTTCCTTGATCCGCTTCAATGCTGGGAGGACCTCCTACCACAAGGCTCGAGCCTTTGGACTTAACAAGGGGAGAAAAATCAGAGCAAAGGCGGTCCAAGATTGAGGTGGCAAGGTTGATTCAAATGATCAATCCTCGAGGGAATGATCATGCATGATAGAGGGGAGAATCGAGGAGAAAAGGTGAAGAAGACACCAACCCAAATCGATGACTACATCGAGTGGGGAAAAAGGTGGAAGATGGGTGAAACACAAGGTCTGACAGGGATACTCGCGCGGGGGAGAAGAGTTGATCGGGGTCAACTCTTGACTCCCCCTGGTTGGTCCACGTGGACCAACCAGAAAAAAGGTGACCCAATATTATTTATAAATTCATTAATAAATATTAAATTAAATTTATAAAATAAAGTGTGTATTATTTTCTATAGTATTTTAATATGACTTTTTATTTATTTATATGGGCTTATTATTACAAGCTACTTTTTTAAGGGTATATTTATAGGTATATTTACCTATGTTTTGTATATTTTATTTTTATTTTGTATTTTTGATTTTTTTATTTTATTTTCATAATTCATGCATTTATAACTTATTTTTATATACATAAATATATTTTTATTATATTTTTATGATATAATATGCACACTTAAATAAATAAAAGTATATAATTTGTAGGTATAAGTATAGGTATTTCATCTATGTATTTTTGTATTTTATTTTATTTTTGCATTTTCTTTATAGTTTTATTCTATTCTAAATATGTACATATATTATAAATAATATTTAAAAAATATAAAATTATAAAGTTATAAAAAATAAAATGAATATTTTATTCAAGTAAACTATATAATAGGGATCCAAAACCTAACTATTACATCGTAACTCCAAATTAGATGAAACTACCTTCATTAAATATCTTATTAAAAGTTATATTCAATTAAAGCGCTTGAGTTTTTATTGAGGAGATATGAATCTGGGAAGTTTGGGTTTGACTGATTCGTCATAAAGCGATGGGTGATGATGACGTCCTTCCATGTGACTCGAGGCTCCTGGATATGTTTTAGGAGAAGCCCAACCAACTGCATGTGTAACAAAGGGTTTGTTCTCGACCTGGAGTTGGGCCTTGCTTGATTTGTGGGAGTGGTATGGGTCCCAAAAGGGTTTCGTGACTCATTGGCATGTATCAGGGGTTTTTTTCCAAGGGTCGAGGTGGAAAGGGTTCGTAGGTAATGGGGGAATGAGTTGGGTTAGGTTTGGGGTGGGTTGGGTTTGGTGTTGTGAACCAGGTTGTGGGATGGGCGCTGTTGAATGGGCTAGTTTGGTGAGATGGGAGTTTCCCTATTCTTTGAAGATTTTCCTTGGGACCTTGAAGGGGGTTACCTTGAGAGGAGTATTTATGTTAAAACTTTGGCATTGAATCAAAAGTGAAAGTCATTGGGTGGGTTCCTTTCCTATAAGGAATTCAATCTGTGATAGGACATTTCTTTAACCTAGTTGTAATGGTATGTAATTGGATAAGAAAATTGATTACCATTTTGGAATAAGAGTGTTCTAAATTTGATCGCATGAGATCTAGGACTTCATTACTCTAAATCCTCTCATCTCCATTCATATACTAAAGACTATCGGCTCCCCTTCTAAAGACATTTAGCTCATGAGAAATCGAAGAGAGCAAGAAGAGAAGAGTCTGATCATTGGCATGCCATGGAACATGATTAGAAATCGAAACCCATCAACAACTCTAGATATGTGGACTTCTACAATGCCATGGCTTCAACTTTTTGGTGATCCTAGTGATAAGTTTTACCTTAAACTATCTCTGTTTTTGATAATTTGTGCAATTTGCAGAGAGTTGGTTTTTTTAATCCCCTCATGGGTTACATCTTTGATTTTATTGTTTATTTTAGGTTACGATCAACTATGCGATTAACCCCACATTGGAGGTTTTCCATGTTAAAAATTCTTTGTGGTTGTGGCCGCCTTTGTTTCATATACCACGTATGAACTTCTTATCTAATTGTGATTTTCCAAGATTTGATCTCTATGGGATGCCATTCCCAACAAGAGGTATCATAATCATATTGATTGATACGGTGGAGTACAACATTAGCATGATGATAAGCCTAAGCAACTACAATTTAAGGGAAAATAAGATAAAAGACTTACTATTTGCGGAGGACATGTACCATCCAGTTATTACCACCCAAGAGTCTAGATCCAAGAGTGCCAAAGAATGAGAGTTCGAGCATGAACATGTATATATGTTGATTTATGGCAATTTGTAGAAGTAAAAGTGTACAGTCACTTCAATAATGACACTCATGCATGAACACTTTAATCCTAGTTGGACAAATTTTAAGCTTCAAAGGTAGTGAACAACAAGTTGGATATGCATAGGAGAATGACACAAGCAAAATTCAAGGATGGATTTTGTACGTGTTCTAATACATCTAGATGAATTTCAAGGTATTATCAATCAACTTTCTAGCATGGGAATAAAATTCAAAGATGAAGTTCTAGGTTTGTTGTTACTTGCTACTTTTCCAGACAGTTTATGAGACTTTTCAAAATTTTCTCACTAACTCTACAAATGATGGAGTTGTTTACTTAGAGATTGTTAGGGTTAATGTTAGAAACAAAGTAATGAGAAGAAAAATTCAAGGTTCTTCATCACCATTAGTGGTTTCATCAAAGAAAAAAGGGGGTGAACTAAATTTAAGAATGATAAAAGAAGATATCAAAGCAAAATCAAGTGTTGATCCAAATATAGAGTTTTGGAATGTTACCATTTCGAGAAAAATAGTTACACCAAAAAATATCGGTTCCAACTAAATGTGAGGAAATAGTGAGAAGCAAGAAAGGAATATCAAGGATGAGAATGTTGGCTTCCATCACTAGTGAGTGTGATTTTGTCATTGCACCCAACATGAATATTGTGAATGTCGTGATTAACGTCCTTCCATCTATGTTAATTATGTGAGTTGTTGAAGTTCATCATAAAGAGTTGGTAAGAAATCCACAGTAATATATGTAATCATGTGAAGTGATTGTGGTGTTATTATGTGAAGTGATCATAGTTGTTATTTTGCTTTGTTTTTTGTCTAAATCGAACATAAGGAGGCAGTGAAGGTTTTCAAGCGTGACCTGGTCTCAGTTCATTGTATTCAATCAAGTATGAATACACTTAAGTGTGGTGAGTGCAACATGATGCAAATTTTGGGTTTTTGCTATTGATTTTTTTGTTTTTGATATACATGCAATTTGTAGAATAATATTTGCATATATGTTTATATTTTTGGAACTTTAAATTTTTAAAATTTAATTTATCCAAAATTTAAAATTTTAACAATAAAACAAAATAGGATACTTTTTATATAGGTAAAATGTCAATGCAGTAATGGATTTGATTCTTATTTTAGGGTGTAAAAATATAAAAAATATGTCTATTAAATATTTGGATTTTTATGATTTTGATTTATTTCAAGATTCAGAAATCTGAGATATAATTAAATGGAAACAAACAAAAATAATATTATAAAAATGTTTAAAAGATAATCAAGGATAACTTTTTAAAATAGAAAATTTCTCTCAAATGGGTTTTAAAAATCTTAATTGTATTTTTCTTAAAAATATTAGTGAGGATCAAGAATATTATTTTATATGTGTTTTTGATATTAGTGAGAATATTATATGATTTTGCAAGTTTTGAGATCATTTTTTTTTATTTTGGGTTATAATTGAAATAGATTTTAAAGCTAAAAAGGGGATAAAGTGCATTGGAAATTTGGCATAACCTTTTTGGAATTTTTGGAGTTAACACGAAATAATTAAAAATGCAAATGTAATAGATTGCTAAAATTGATTTTTGATTCTTTTAGACGAAAACCAAGACAATAAATCTACAACAAATCATGAAGCATAGAGCTTATCAAGGGTTTCCTATGAGTATTTTTCATTCCATGAAATATTGCAATTTACAACCTAGATTATTTTTTATTAACATTGATCAAAATAAATTCTACATGATACATATCATAATTAATTAATTTAGCAGAACATATGATAAAAGTTTGCTCATATCAATGCTCACAATTATTCAATTCAATACCTGTAATTTTATATTCAGCTTTCAAGTCTAGTAAGCATTTTTCATTTCATGGTATCTATATAAGCTTTCCATAAAATATAAAGTTCATTTCAAAGTACCACATGATTTGCAAAATATTCGAGCATATATACCTTCTTTAAAAATAGGTTTTTAATCATTACTTGGCACATGGCTTCATAGCAAGGTAGGATGGTTAAGTGATCCAAAGCAATAAACACAAGTTTTGGTCCTCGTGAGAGGGCATTAGTTCAATTCCCACTATCGACAATTTTTAACATTTTGACTTTCCTGTCAATTACAATTACCTTGTGCCTCGTACTCATTGGCCGTGTGTTTTTAAAAATGAGAATTTTATAAATATGTCCAAGTATTCTTGCTATGCCAAGCGTATACCCTATATTCAAAAAAGTATGCATGTGCCCTTCTAAACGCGTGTTGTCTACACTCGTGGACAAAAATGATATATTCTATATATAACATAATTAAAATCATGTTATATTATATATATATAATGTAAATAATAAATATCCATATATCCTCTTTAAAGCTGGGGTTTTCACCCATTGCTTGGCACGTAGCATCATGGGAGGCCTTGGCGTCTCCATCTTCGCTTGGCCATTTCATCATTCTCGCTTCTCCCATTACATGTGGCATCATGGGAGGCCTTGGCATCTCCCTCTTTGTTTAGACATTTCACCATTCTCGCTTCTCCCATTTTTAATGCCCATCTTCGGACCGTAACTTCCTCATGTTCTGCCACATGGTGAGCACTACTTCCTTCTTTGTTAGATGTTTCTTTCTTCATCCGGTGAAGCATCTTCGTATACGAGCATCAACCGCTAGAGGTCCGTGCTCCAGCAACTCCCTCCACCCAACATCGGTCCATCAAGCATCCTCCACCCCGGACCTTGAACCACCATCAAGTCTTATTTCCACCATTGAGATCTGACCATCTTCGATGAAGATCAAACCCTAATCAGAGCTAGAGTAAGAGGTGCAACAAAATCGGTGTCCTCTATGAGGTACCGGTGCAACCATTGCGATAACAACATCCATTTCTTCTGTGTGTCGTGCCCTCTACCTGAGTTCTCTCCCTTTACCCTGTACACAACCTCAAACTTATCAAAATCCATTGGAGATTGAGTTCATCGTAGCTCTTGGAGATCTGAACCACTGCTAAGATGATCACGTTTTTACCCATCACCTAGAATAAAGATCCAAGGAGTATGGCATAACCAATACTTCAGAAGCAGCATTCAGCTCCGTCGCCATGAATTTTTGTTATCGGGGAAGAACAAGGGGTTGAATCCAAATGTACAGACATTGTTTGATCAGATAAAGTAAAACCATCATCTACGATCGAGATCCAGTGAGCCTCTCATTCACAACCACTGACTGATTAAGCAAATCATGTGAGATGCACTTAGGACAATTATACCACACCCTAGAGATTGTTGATATTCCCGTATAGGTCCTACATGACATGTCTTCACATGAGGTCACGTCAACCTGAATTTTTTGCACCGTTACCCTCAATGTTCCCCTATATCAATTAGTACATTATATTAATGTTTAATAATATACTCTATTAAATATACCATATTGATAAACTTAACAAAATTACGATATATTTCTTTAATAATAATTTTATGGTATATTTCACATTTTTAGTATGGATGCACTAACGTAATATTTAAAATGACATGAACCATAACATATAATATACAGAAGATTTACATATCCATAGATGATAAAGTACTTATTGGATCTAATATTTATGAACAAATATTAGATAATCCTATACATAATATATGATATAATATCATATCATAAAACAATTGATTATATTATGTATGGTATAAATTTTAGCATAATATATGATATATTATGGTTCATAAGATTTAATACATATTCATGTGAACATATCACATATTCACTTTGACATATGTGTTACGATCCTTGCAAATAAATCATATATAATATTAAGTGAAATCCGAGATTGCTATTAACCATAAAATAGTTTTATGATATACATATAAATTATATATATCATAAGATTGTTGATAAATTTTAACTTAACAATTTATTATATATAATATAATTTCCAAAGATTGAAGTTTGATGTAGCAAGTTGTATATATGAGTACGATTATATAATCTTCATGCTAGATTCTTTCATAAATTCGTATGTGAATTCAATTCTATGCATGGAAGAAGTTGCATATATATTAGCGATGATAAATGAGGAAATGAAGAAAGAAGTTCTATATGTGGATTATATTATTATTGGTCACTTTTTACACTAACAAACAATGTAAGTATATTTACTGATGTTATCTAGCACGATACGATAGTGAACAATATAGTTTTAGATGTAAACTTTATAAATAAGTACATATCTGCAGTGAAGTGTGGGCATTAACCTCCAGGAGGTATGCTCGAGGACATAGGCATATAGATGCGAAGAGAGATGGGAGTGATATGATATGATGGTAAGTTCTATAAGATGACCAGACAACAAACACTCTTATGCATTAACTCTTAAATATTATTTTTGAAAAATTTGCATATCTATTGTTGCATACAATAGTATTATGGATATTACAATAGGTATCTATTAATTGAAATAGATTCGACATCAAAAAATATTTCTAGTGAAGTCGAATAAATATTTTACAAATCATTTAATTATTTAAAGTAAATGTTAAATTAAATCTTTACATATAAAATAATTTATATATATATATATATATATATTTTTATTCATTTTTTCGAGAAATTTTGGAATTAACCTTTTATTTCGTATCGGTTCAAAAATATCATCCCGCCACGAAGCACAGGTAATGTACTAGTATGTGTTAAAATGTAGCTTTTTTAAATGAAAATAAATCTAAAAATTTACCCGCAAGGACTTACAAAAGAATAAAGGAACCCAACAATGGTTTTTGCAATTATCCCAAAGCAAATACACGTGGATAAATGTGTGGTGGACTTTCTCGCAATTCGTTGGACGTTGGAGGGCCTATGATGCAAATGCCCCTATTGACGTGGCTTTCTCCCAAAGTGTTAGTAGCAAGGGAATAACATGTCAGTGTAGTATAGTGGAAGAATAAATTAAAACCAAAATAGATGTGCAATATGAGTGCCGGCTATGTGGATTTTAATTGGGCAAGCCCAAATATTGACTCAAGGAACTATCTTAGATATAAAGCTACATATAAAAATGTGGAAAGTGACTTATTGAATCAACTGTATGTGCAACACGATTCCAAAGGGGGTGTTTTTATGCTTTTTCGAGGTTTTGAATATTTTTATGTAATTTGAGAATTTATTTTTATTTTCAATTTATATTTTTACATTTTAAATTTTTATTACTTCTAGACTACGTATTATAATGTTTATGATAACCATTGTCTTTTTAGATTTTTAGGGATTTTAAATAAGGTAAAATGGGGAGTTTACTTCTAGACTATATTACTGAAAGCCATGTGTATCTGCAATTAAATCTACAATTTAAAGATATAATTTCTATGCTATTTTATCCGTAGGAACTTATCATTTATATTTTCGCTAATTTGCCCAATTATATATAGTCGTATTTTACTTCTGATTTTTTTGCAAGATAATATTTGTGAAGATGTTGTTTATAAAAGAAATATGAAGATGGTGTAAATAAAAAAATTATGTTATAAAAATGCAATTAATTTTGTTTTGCGTTTGTTGGGTAAAATGGAGATAAATAATCAGATGGAGTGAAATATGAGGCGGCCCATCCGACCCGTTTAAGGACAAGAGCCCAACCAACGGCAACCGTAGTAACTATAAAACAAGTGGAGTCGCAGCTCACTCCTAACCGCTCTCTGTCTCACACTCTCGCGCTCTCATTCTCTCCGGTCTTTCTTCACTCTCTTCCTTCGGGACGAGACCTGCGAACCCTAATGGGTCCGAGAATTCTGAACTCTCAGGAAAGCCTTTTTAATCTTTCCATCGGGGAGGACTATGTAGGTTTTCTTTCAGCGATGGAGATGTTGCATGGATGCAGCAATGGGGGTGGACACGTAGAAGAAGAGGAGAGGAAGAAGAAGAACAACAGCAATGACGGGAAGAAGAAAAGGAATAAAGAGAGGTTCAATTGGACTGACAGCCTCCATTCCAAGTTCGTCATCGCTGTGGATCAACTGGGAGGACCGGAAAGTGAGTTCTTCTTCCAATCAAATTTCCTTCACTCTTTATAATTTACGGTTTAGGGTTTAGAAGATGAGGATTTCATCATGATGATGTTATGTTGTCCTCTCGTATCGGGGCTTCTTTCCTTTGTTTCCCATCTTCTCCTCTTCACATCAGTATTTTTAAGGGTTTTGATCGTTGATGGAAATTACTGATTGCAGAGGCTATTCCCAGTGAGATCATGAGGGCTATGAATGTCCACGGACTCACCCGACTCATTGTGGCGAGCCATTTGCAGGTATTCCACTCCATTCCCCTGCACCCTAACATATTATTCTTTCTCTATCTCCCTCGTCTCCAGAAGAGTAATCCGAAACAAAATCACGAATCTAATAATATTAGTTTAGGTTTTTTTTTGCAATTTCTGATACAACGTACATATCCACCTATGATTTGGGACTTCACTGTAAGGGGTGGGTTTTTTTAAACCGATGTTTTCTTTTAATTAAAATGAAATAACGACTACTTTGGATTGTAAAACTCTAGTTGGTTTTTCAGTGGACAACACAAATACACGCATCTTGTTGCTTTAAAGCCCATGTAGAACATGACATGGCCAAGTATTTTTTCTCATCTTAGCTTTCTGTCTGATTTTCTTCTTACTGATTTTATCACATGTGTGGTGTTCCCATAGAAATACCGTGCTCGAAGAAAGGGAGTCAAGGAAAGAGAACAAGTTGCACAAAGTCCCCATTCATATTTCCCTTGCATTGTCCAAGAACCAAGTCCGAGTTCGAGTGTGGTCGATGTCGTCAGTGTCCCGAATTTTGCAAATCCGAGTCCCATCCCACTACAAGGCTACCAGCATCCCATCTGGCCTTTGACATGCCGATAAATTCAGATATTGGTCTTTCTCTCGCAGAGCTAGAACAGGAACTGGAAATTCAGGTCCTAATGGATGCAAATGTTTCATATTGCCACCATGCAGTAGGACATGATTATGGAAAAACAACAAATCCAACTCACTACTGCATGTTAGAGTAATTATGTTATGTGGTTATTTAATTGTCCTTTTCCTGTAATTTACCCATAGAGCTTTTCTCCTATATAAGAGAGCTCTAGGGTTAGATGAATTGATTATCTTGCTTATTTCCTTCAACATGGTATCAGAGCGACGGTCCTAGACCGGAGTTCTCGAAACCCTAACCCTACCCCGACCCCACCCGCCGGCCTCTCCTCTCTCTCTTCTCAGATCGGCGCCGCCGCTTCCTCCGCTGCGTGGTCCGAGGTTGCGGCGGCGGCGTGCCTCGGCGTCTTGCGCTCTGGTGGCATCCCTGTGCCTCCGCGCGAGAAAGACACCGCCTCTAACCACCGCCCAGCGCGCGCCATCCGCCGCGCGAGGGGCCGCCCTCGCCTGGTTGAGCCCCCCCCCCCCTCAGCCCACGAGCGCCCAGCCTCCGTCGCGTCCGAGCTTGCCGACCCGCCTGTGCTCCACGCCGCCACCGCCCAATGGCGTTATCTGCACCACAACCGCCCGAAGCGTCACCGCCCTCCTGAGCGATAGGCCCTATCCCCTGTGCGCCTATCGCTGTCTTCTCCTGTGCGCGCGAGGGCTTTTGTATGGAAGGGGTTGTGTCTGTAGCGCCTGAAGCTTCTCGCCAAAGCCCCTTCCTGTAGCACGCCAGTCTGAAATTGCATGTGCGTGTGTGTTGTTCTGTGCATGCAAGTCATGTCCAGCCTGAAGTTCACATGATCTGTCCAGTCTGAAGTCGCATGTGCGTTGTTCTGTGCGCGCAAAGTCTGAAGTTCAAGTTCTGTCCAGTCGTGCTTTAAAAAAAAAAAAAAATTCACATGATCTGCACTATATGCCCTAGCCGTGCCTCACATGTTCTGTGCGCGTGACCGCGTTGGGTCTATGCACAAGTAGACATCGTCGTCTGATTGTCTAACCCCAGTTACAGGTTATTGAGGCCTATCGCAGGTTGAGCAGACTCTCCATATCTCAGGGTGGATCTCATATGTCATCGGCCATGGCAGCATCTCGTGGCAGAGGAGGATCTTCACAGTTTCGAGGAAGAGGTGGTCGTGGAAGAGGAGGAGTGTACAAACCTTCTCGACAGCCGTGCACTTATTGTCACAGGCCTGGTCACACTGAGGAAACATGCTATTCTAAGCATGGGTTTCCTCCTACTACAGCACGTGTGGCGGAGCAGACACAGCAGGATGGTACAGCATATGCTCTCACTAGTTGCTACAGCTCAGATCTATCAGAATGGATCATGGATTCAGGTGCATCACACCATCTCTGTGGTGACAGAGGTCAGTTTAGTGTCTTCCATCCTGTTCAATCTGAACGATCGGTGGTGATAGCTGATGGTACATATTCCCCTATTACTGGTCAGGGGGAGGTACAGTTGACTCCTACCTTGAGACTATCCAATGTTCTCTATGCACCGAAGTTCTCGATGAATTTGCTGTCTATTAGTCAACTCACCAAAGATTTACATTGCCGTGCTATATTTGATCCATCTACTCTTGTGTTTCAGGACATATTAACGGGCAGAGTGATTGGGACTGGCCATGAGCAAGGGGGTCTTTATAGACTGGTGCAATCTCCTTATGCTGGTATCTCTTCTATGAGGGCTGGATCGGTATCACCCTACACTTGGCATCTTCGCTTTGGCCATCTTCCGTTGCAAAAGATGGTCCATATTCTTCCACAGATTTCTCCCAAGTCTAATTTTCAGTGTGAGGCATGCCAACTTGGCAAACATCACAGGTCATCTTTTCCAAGTCGTATAGGTCCAAGTCATCATGGTCTGTTTGAGCTGTTACATTTTGATATTTGGGGTCCCAGTCGTGTCCCTGATCTTCAAGGGCACAGGTTTTATCTTGTTGCTGTCGACGATTTCTCTAGACTTTCATGGGTCTTTCTTCTTAAAAATAAATCTGATGCTGGTCATTTTATTCAGTCATTTCTTATTGAAATAAAAAACATTTTCTCCGCTAAAGTGAAGTACATACGGTCTGACAATGCTCTAGAGTTGTGTAGTACCCAATTGTCCAAATTTCTTATGTCTCATGGGATTGTGCATCAGACGTCGTGTGCTTATACCTCACAACAGAATGGGGTGGCTGAACGGAAGCATCGTCATTTGTTGGATATGACCAGAACTCTTTTGATTCAGAGCCGTGCCCCTCACTCCTATTGGGGGGATGCGGTTCTCACTGCCTGTTATCTTCTTAATCGTATGCCTTCGACAGTGTTAGGGGAGAAGATTCCGTTCTTGACTGCGTTTCCCGAGAAGGATCTTTTCTCCCTAACACCGCGTGTTTTTGGGTCTGTTGCATTTGTTCATTGTTTTTCTCCTGGTCTTGACAAGCTCTCTCCCAGAGCTGTCAAATGTGTTTTTGTGGGTTATTCCAAAACCCAGAAGGGATATCGGTGTTTTGATCCAGTTAAACGAAGGTACTACGTCAGTGCAGATGTCACCTTTTTTGAGTCCATTATGTATTTTTCTCCTACAGGTGACAGACTCACTCATTCAGAGGAAGGACATGATATCTATGTGCCTCCTCCACCATCTATTCCGTGCTCTACTCTGCCGCCACCACCACCACAGCCTATCCCACCACCACCTCCACCACCACCTTCTACTTTTTATCCTCAGGTCTATCAGCGTCGACCCTCTGCTCATGGGCCTCCTCCATCATCCAGCACGCCCGAGGTATGTAATGAACATTTGAGTACTAATAATGGCACGGGTGATTTGCATACGCAGACAGATGTACAGGGCACAGATGATACTACCCCTCCTCCAGCTGATGATCTTGATCTTCCTATTGCCTATAGAAGGCAAAAGCGTGCGCGGACAATGAATCCCAAATATGGGATGGACTTTGCATCACAGGCTTGTTTGGAGCGGTTGTCCCCAGAGTTCCGCAAGTTCGTCCTTGGGTTATCAGCAGTGGAAATCCCAAGGTCATATCAGGAGGCACTACAGAGCAGTCCATGGCGTTTGGCTATGGAAGAGGAGATGGCGGCGTTGCAGTCACGTGGTACGTGGAGTGTTGTGCATCCTCCACCAGGTGCGTCTGTAGTCGGAAGCAAATGGGTTTTTACTGTAAAGCATAGGGCTGATGGTACGGTTGATAGATACAAAGCCAGGTTGGTGGCTCGTGGTTTCACCCAAACATATGGGGTGGACTATCAGGAGACATTTTCTCCAGTAGCCCGTCATTCTACATTACGAATCCTCATTGCAGTTGCTATTGTCCGTGACTGGCCCCTGTTTCAGTTAGATGTCAAGAATGCTTTCTTATATGGTGACTTGCAGGAAGAGGTCTATATGCAGCAGCCACCAGGGTTTGCTGCTGAGGGGGAGTCCAGTATGGTGTGCCGTCTTCATAAGGCCATATATGGCCTGAAGCAGAGTCCACGGGCTTGGTTTCAGAAGCTCTCAGAGTTGATTGAACAGAAGGGCTTCGTCAGATCTACAGCAGATCATACTCTCTTTGTAAAGAGAGACCAGCGAGGTACTGTGATCATCTTAGTCTATGTGGATGATATTGTTATCACTGGTAGTAGTATGCAGGGCATTCAAGCAGCCAAGGATTTTCTTAGTGAGCAGTTTGTTACGAAGGATCTGGGTTCACTTCGTTACTTTCTGGGATTGGAGTTTGCAAGAAATGAGCAGGGCATGGTGATGACACAGCGGAAGTATGTTACTGACCTGTTATCTGAGACAGGAATGGCAGGATGTAGACCAGCTACTACTCCTATGGATCCTAATGTTAAACTCTATGATGATGACTCTGAGGAGGTGGACAAGAGACGGTATAGAGAGCTCGTGGGGAAGTTGCTATATGTCACTATTACCCGACCAGATATAGCCTTTGCTGTCAATAGGGTAAGTCAATTTATGGAGCAACCCAGACAGACTCACATGAATGCCGTTTTTATGATCTTGAGATATCTGAAGTCGTCTCCAGGTGCTGGTCTTCTGTTTAGGAAAGATACCTCTATATCTGTCACAGGTTGTGCTGATGCAGACTATGCTGGGTGCCCTAATGATAGAAAGTCTACTTCAGGCTTTATTGTATTTGTTGGCAGCTCACCAGTTGCATGGAAGAGTAAGAAACAGAATGTCGTGGCTCGATCCAGTGCAGAGTCAGAATATAGGGCAATGGCCCAAGGTAGTGCCGAGATGATGTGGGTTAAATCGGTTTTGAATGATTTAACTATTGAAGTACCTCTTCCTATGCATCTTAAATGTGATAATCAGGCAGCCTTGTTCATAGCCAATAATCCAGCGTTCCATGAGAGGACAAAGCACATTGAAGTGGATTGTCATTTCACAAGGGACTTAATTCAAAAAGGGCTTATTTCAACCTCTTATGTATCATCAGGAGAGCAGATTGCAGACATGTTCACAAAGG
This sequence comes from Ottelia alismoides, assembly GCA_037367405.1. Classification (NCBI taxonomy): domain Eukaryota; kingdom Viridiplantae; phylum Streptophyta; class Magnoliopsida; order Alismatales; family Hydrocharitaceae; genus Ottelia; species Ottelia alismoides. The sequence goes on from JAZKJV010000331.1 coordinate 913,359, forward strand.
CTCTTGCCAGAGGTCCTTTTCATCTATGTTGTTCCAAGCTGAGCATGATAGATATATATGCTCCAGCTTGAGGGGGAGTGTTAGAGTAATTATGTTATGTGGTTATTTAATTGTCCTTTTCCTGTAATTTACCCATAGAGCTTTTCTCCTATATAAGAGAGCTCTAGGGTTAGATGAATTGATTATCTTGCTTATTTCCTTCAACACTGCATGATGACACAAAATGCAGTTCCGATATCCACACTCCCACTCTCTGTAGATGGTCCCAATAACGTAAATTCTTCAGAAAGAGGTGGCATCTTGAAGCAGAACAAGAGGAAGAAAAACCACGTGGATGAGATCAGCAACGCTGACAGACAACCAAAGATAAAGAAGGCACGATTCTCTTGGACTCCCAATAAGCAGAAAAAATTCGTTGATGCTGTTGAATCGATTGGACTCGAAAGTGAGTATATAGAAATCTACCTTTTTTCCTTCATTTTTCCTCATGCTTGACTTGGCACATTATTATGTGATCTTATCATTGAAGAAACTTCATAGGACTGACATGTGGCAATGATGCAGGTGCTGTGCCAAAGAAAATCCTGGATGCAATGGGAATTGAAGGGCTCAGTAGGCATATCATCGCAAGCCACTTACAGGTTAAAAAATACACTCTGTTCTAGTTAGTTGAAGTCTGGAGTATAGTGGTGCTTCATGATTCTGATTTTAAAATGCAAAATATGCCTGTCCCTTCATATGGATTTGGATTTAGTGGTTAAATTATTTGATTTATTATATATATTTCTGAAAACTGGGATATAGTTAGAAACAGACAATTCTGATATAAATTTATAGTTTTGGTGGGTAATATGATGTGATCAATACTAGTAGTTTGACCTATAACCCTTGAAGACTTCAATCTTATTTATTGAAAAATCAGAGTAGTTGGCCTTAGAAAGAATGAATGTAGCTATTACACTCCATCATAGCATTCGATTTGCACAATATGTTTCTGACCTATGCCCCTTAGAGACTTTAGTTTATACGATAAAAGTCAAGTATGTGGCCTTAGAAAGGACAATCACTCCATTGTGTCATTCAAGATACCTCACACTTTCATTTCGAAATTCTATCTCAGGAATGGTCTGATCTTATTCTAACTTCTGATTTGCCATCATTCATACAGAAATATCGCATTCAGTTAAAGAAAGAAAAGGAAAGCCAGCAAGTGTATGGTTGTTGTCCTTCATCATCTAACGTAAATACGGACACGACTCTTGGGAATCAGGTGATTTAATATTGCCATTATGGACATGGAAAGCTATCTTTGACACCTCTTTTCAAATGATTTGTACACACCATGCATTAATATAAAAATTGATATGAACCGCTTGCCTGTGCATGGTTTTACTTTATTAGATTGCTTACTATTTTTTGTATATCAGGATTATGACTTGAATCACGTGGAAGCTGCCACCATGGCACATTTCCAACCAAGAGAACTGTCATTCAATGAAATAATTGATTGTCATGAGTTTATGCCTCCATTCCCACAAGTTCACTTAAATCCAAATGAAAAGTCAAGCTCTACTGATGTATTGGTCCAGTCTGCTACCGTCATGGGTAATTTGAAGTTAGATATATCATCAAGTGAATTACTATGATGTTTCTTATGTTCCAAAGAAACTAACACATTTTCTATTATGTAGATACACCTTTGCTGCATGTTGAAGATCTATTTCCTCCACTAGAGGGGAGCATCTTTAACTGTGAATATGTAAACTTTGACAAATTTCAATGGGAAAATGAAGAACATTCAGTGGAGCCAACTGCACTCATACTCAATAATGATGTATGTTAACACTCGTTATATTCTTCCTTTTTTATGCGATCTCCATCATTTAACGTTGATGCTTTATCTTGAAAATCATTTGTTTCTTGATTTACTAAAATTGATAAGATGCTTGAGTCAAGTTCCAACTCTAATATTGTGTTATGCTTAATGTTTATCAACATAGGAGCACTTGTTGATTGATATAGTAGCAGCTACTGATACGAATCTGCAACCAAGAGACTTCCCTCTGGATGGTTCAATTGATTTGAATGATTTTATGCACCAAGGAATGCCGATAAACAGATGTTTAAATGAGAATCTAAGCTACGCTGGCTGTCTGGATTGTGATCCTGCCATTAATGGTAGACTTTAGTCCAACATCCTACTCTATTATTGACAAAATCACCAGATGGTTTTATTTGCTACAATTTGTTATATATTCAGGAAAATAATACCTTATTCTTTTTCACATTAGGCATGCCCTCCAGTGCAATTCTCCAATTTGAAGAATCAGTGCCTCCACTTGCTGAAGATGATACTGGATCTCAATTTGAAGGTTTAGACGAGTTCCTATGGGGGAATCCCTGAAATTTATCAATCCAACTGTCTAAGCCCAAGAGCACAATGTGTGAGTTCGCTAGATTTTTGTGCTTTTAGGTTAAGTCCTTCTATGGCTTTCCTTTTTTTTATAAAGGATTTCCAATATTTATTGATTTGTAAGAGTCTAATGATGCCCTTTATATAGTGAGTTAAGGCTTGTTAATAACTTTAAATAAAAGCTCATGCATGCCCCTAAAAGTATTTACTTTTCTAGAAATTTAAGAAGCGTGAGAAATAGTGTTTTTTGAAAAAAATCACGTTCAAATACCACCGAGTTCATTTCCTACCGCATAGGGAAATATTATTTTACAAAAAGCAAGAGAATCTTTTTAATCATATATATGATATGCAAAGGAAAATGTTTTTTGAAGTCTCTAATGCATAAGAATGGGATGTATCTCATCACACTTTCTTTGGTTCAACTTCTTCCTTCTGCATTATCACATCAAAAGAATTTACATTAAAGTAACTCCCTCCCTTTCTTTCTGCAGAAGGAAGAGGACGCTGTACTTGAATTTTGAATTTCAATGTCTAACATAATGAAGTCAAAAGAAGAAGGAAACTGCATTATACTACCTGAAGGAGAAAAAAATAAATGAGGTGTGGAACAAGTTCTTTTAGAAGCGGAGAGCTGCTATTCAACTCTATTTTTGCACAAAATCTGCAGATGTCCTTGGAAGTTGGAGCTTTAGTGACAGGTAGCCACGGAAATTGTAGGATTTCTTTGATTTTTGTAAAAAGTTCAGATCTGTGTATTTGCAAAATTCGAAGAAAGCACGTATTTTTGTATGTAAATGAATTCTCATCATGGTCATGAATACGTGTCTTCTTCATTTTGTTCCTTTTATATTCAACATTTTTTATCAATAAAAAGTCGAAACATAAGGCTTCATATCTAGGGATGCAATCACATTATATATCTATATCCTATTTTCCAGCATTTCCATTATTTACAGATTGACGTCACTATCCGTAATTGTTTTAAAATGGTATGGATATCATTTTAATATTCGCAAATATCCATATCCACATATCCAATTTCTTATATAAATATGGTTGAATATTTTTTTAACTATATGTAACATAATATGATACAATTACCATATTTTTATTTTTATGAAATAAATACATTTAATAAATGGGATTTTTATCCGGCAGACCCTATAAACTTTGCCAATCACCTCCACGACCTTTGAAACAACCTAATTCCCCCCTCGACCTCGTAAACTTGCCAACTCTTACCCCATGAACCATCCGTCTAATATGTTTTAAGCCCGTGGGGGTTCTTGGGGGTAATTTACAGGGTCGATGGGGTAATTACACTGTGCAAAAGGTCGTAGAGGCATTTTAAAACATTTATAGGGTCTGCTGGGTAAAAATTCCTAAATAAATTTACATCATGTATAAGCCATCCAGTATGTATATTTAAGCTAATCTATCAAGTATTTTGCTATTATCCATATTCAATATGCATCCAATTCTAAAATACGGTAACACCATTTTAGTTTCTGTCCATATCTCTACTTATATTTAAAATAGATATAAATATGGTGTGACCTATAATTGTATCATTATCTGGCTATTTGCATATCTATTCACATCCCATCATATAAATGCCGGTACTTTACATGATGAAAAATAAAAGCAACTTTGATGATGTGATAGTGCAACGCTATTGCTTCATATTTTCAAGATCCTGAGTTCGAAACAGTAACAGAAATGGTTCAATTTATGTGTGAGGAAAAAATGGAAACAAAAAAAAGAAAAAAAAGAAGAGAAACTGGAAAGAAAGAATTAGCAAATAGAGATAAAAAAGGTGGAAAGAGGTAAGAGGATACAAAAAAGAGAGAAAAAATGAAGAAATATGTAAAACAAAAAAACGAAAGAAAAAATTGAAAAGAGAAAGAAAGGAAAAAACTGAAAAAATAAAGAAAGAGGACATGGAAAAGTAAAGAAACAGAGAGATGAAGCAAGATTTTTATGTTAATTTAGAGAGGTGAATTCGATAGCTGATGATCCATCTCATCAAACATTTTTTTGTAGGTGGGAAATCACAGACTTAATCCCAGTTCAGATTCAAATTATCTCATGAGCTTTGGAAGATCTTCCTGTTTTTATATGGATACCGAGGTCTAACTATATTAGTTTAGTTTATCATGTTTTGCCATGAAGATCTTATTATCTCTTTATTGGAGTTCTAAGTTCAAGGTCTTCGTGGCATTGGCTACAGGGATGCCACTTTTCTTGTAAGGCATGTATTCACGATTTTTTTAAATTTTGGCAAAGTCTGACTACATCATGCAAGGACTTAGAAGGGAATGAATTAAACTTAAATGCATGCACAAGAGATAAGTTCATTTTCTATATTGTGGCATGTTAATATTTTTATTACTTCACTAATTGTTTGAATTCTGTTTTTGTTGGAATTATGTTCAGAGGCAGGGAACTCTTCAATTGGTGGTTCTGAGAAAAGATTTTTCTGGATGTCCTTGGCGAGATTATTTGGAGGTTCTCATGTTTACACAAAAATAAATTCCTTTCCTTTTATGTTTTTGTTGGTTTTGCCGTTAAGGTGTGCTCTATTCGCCAGAAAATGTAGGAAATTGGTAGTACTGTGGCAAATGGTTTGGTGGGATTTTTGGAAGTGTGAGTATCGTTTTAATATACACACACAAAGTTAATTGTTATATAGATTTGTTTGTAGTTTGAATTTTATGCTTGCAATTATGTTCTGTTAGAAATTTATTGTCTTAGGTTCTTTTTACATCAGATTTTTAAGAAAAGAAATGGTGTGGGCCCAAGATCGGGCATCCACAACATGATTATATTTTAAAACTACGTAAGTTAAAAGGACCGTGTCCCAAATGGAGACTTTACAAACACGATTACATTTTCCACTAAAGACACTCTTGCTTGAAGATTATGATTTATGATCCATGCAGTTTATGACCTTGATGCGGTGCAATAACAAGGAACATATTTTAACGAAGCCGGAGCCGGCTGACAAGAATGGGACGAATGCTTCATGGAAGTAGGATGACACATACGCACGTGTATGGCTCTTCAGAAGTCTGATCGTAGAGATAACCAATGATGTTTTCTGTCATCCCACTGCCAAGGTAATATGGGATATCTTTGCCACCACCAATGGTCAGGTGAATAATGGGACCAAGTTTTTCCAGATACAATATGAAATTTTCATGACCAGACAAATTGTCCATCCTATGTACTCCTCTTTGCTTTGGGTCGTGTTCAAGAAGTCGCACAGCTTCACGCTCATGACCACATCTATCAAGCAACAGATGGTGTAAAGGAACATCACTATATGTTGAAATAGATGTTTTTCCCTTTATTTATATTTTTTACTCCTCTGTCTATTTTATGTAATTTTCATGTAGGGCTTTTCTCCTTTCTAAAAGAGCCTTAGGGTCACAATGGAATTGAATGATTCTTTTTCCCTTTCCGCATGGTATCGGAGCGACAGTCCTAGATCGAAGTTTTCATACTGCAAAACCCTAGCCCCACCGCCAAGCCCATGCTGCTGCCACCACCTTTCCAGTGAACAGCGGCTGTCGCTGAACAATTGCTAGGCTACTGCATTGCTGCCTTTCTGCCGAACTGCTGCGCGCTGCCCTCCAGCCACCCAGCGGCTCCCGTTGTCACTACTATGGGTCGTTGAACATCGACTGCTCGACGTTAATTAGATTTTTATCGGGTCATGCAGACCCAAGTCAAGTCAGATTCGGTTCGAAATCAGATGGTTTGGACCCGAACGTTACAGTCCGCGTTGTTGTTGCCACCTTTCTAGTAAACAGCGGCTACCGCTGAACAGTTGCTAGGTTGTTGCACTGCTGCCTTTCCTACGAACTATTGTGTGTTTCCCTCTAGCCACCCAGCGGCTCCCATCGCTGCTGCTGTGGGTCGCTGAACAACAACTGCTCTCCAACGGTTGTTGCACGCAACCCTCCAGTGGCTCCCGTCGCTGCTCTTCTCCAACAACTCCCGCCACTATTGTCCCTAGAGGTTGTTGTGCTTCCCTAGCCTCTGTTGGGTTTCTATCTTCTCCAAGTAGTTGTTATGTTTTGCCGCAAAGGTTGTTGATGGGATTAGTCACATCCTAAGTCTACATATTTTCCCGTATGTATGTGTAGATGAATCTTCATTTAGTCTACAAACCCTAGTTTTGCATAACCCGACAGTATGTCAGAAAACAAGGTCGACATCCCTGTTACAAGCGCTTTCGGAGTTCCAATGCCGATAGTCAAGATGGATGGGACAAATTTTGAATTATGGTCCATGTAATTCATGAGTTTTATGCAGTATACATGTAAGAAACACATTCTTACTAAGGAAGAGCCGACTGAGAAAACTGGGGTGAATTCCTCATGGGAGGCAAATGATGCATATGCACATGTCTGGCTACCTGGGACGATGTCTGTGGAGATAGCTAATGATATTCTGAGTCAGCTCACTGCTAATGCGATGTGGGACATTCTTGTCGCTACTTACTCGCAAGTGAAGAATGAGTTGAAGATACTGCAACTTCAGCATGATATCTTCACCTCTAAGCATAACGAACGCCCTCTTCATACCCTTTACACTTTTCTCAGGGGTATGTTTGAGAAGCTTCATTGTTTCATTTCCTTGACTGCTTCACTGGAGCAGCTCAAGGCTTACAGAGATTCGTTGATGGCCGGAGTCTTTCTAGAAGCTCTTGATTCTGAATACGATGCAACTCGATTGCAAATTCTTATTGATGCAATATACCTCCAATGGAAGAGGCATATCATAGATTGAGTAGGCTCTCTATAGCACCTGGTGGTGCTACTCCGTAGTCACATACCACATCGGTCATGGCCACATCTTGTGGTAGAGGAAGTTATACGCAGTACAATGGGCGTGGTACCCGTGGTAGGGGAGGAGATAGTCGACCCCATCAGCCATGCACTTACTGCCATGGATTAGTTCATACTAAGGATACATGCTACTCCAAGCATAGCTTTCCTATTTCAGCTTGTGTTGCAGAGCAGAATCAACCATCTAGTGCTCCTTCGCCAACTGATCAGAGGTTTGATGAGCTTGTGGCAAGACTTTTTAATAAGTTATATACACCCGCCAATATTTTTTTGCGTATAGCGGCTCACCTTCGTCCCGAGCCCTGGTCACCCCTCCTTTTAACATCCCCAATAGCATGCTCATCAACCCTGTTAAAGATGATCGACGGGTTGCACGGGGTACTTGGGATTCCGGATGGAAAATGGCAGAATCCGAGCTATCGCGATTTAGGTCGGTGATCGACGGAAGGCGAAGGCTAGAGGTTCAGACTTCCCCAACCTCTCAAAACCAGAATGAGTCCGCAGGACCGAGCACTCATAAGAACAGAGAAGGAGGCGAGGATCAAAGAGAAAGCGGACCTTCTCGCATAAACTCTCAAATGATTTTCTTAAATAGTAACAAGAGTAGTGAACAACATGCAAGAGTTGGATAGTCGTTTTCAGCGGATCCAAGGGCAGTGCGATCTATACGCCTCTATGCATGATAATGGGCGTCTCCAATTGAGTCCTGGGTTTGGGGTGAGGATGATGAGGGGGATTCGTCGGCTCTTCTCCAGCTCTCGCAAGAATGGGATGGGAGTCGTCCTCGGAGGAACTTCCCGAATGACCGTACTGAGGAATTCTATGGTATTCCGTGCAGCTATGGTTGTTGATCTATTTCCTCCACGGGAGGGGAGCATCTTTAACTGTGAATATGAAAGCTTTGACATATTTCCGAAACAAAATTGCAGGTATTCCACCGCATTCCACTGCACTCTAACATATTATTCTTTCTCTATCTCCCTCCTCTCCAGAAGAGGAATCCGAAACAAAATCACGAATCTAAAAACATATTAGTTTAGGGTTTTTTTTTGCAATTTCTGATACAACGCACATATCCACCTATGATTATGAGACTTTACTGTAAGGGTTGGGTGCTTTTTAACCGGTGTTTTCTTTTTATAAAAAGAAATAATGATTACTTTGGATTGTAAAACTCTAGTTGGTTTTTCAGCGGATAACTCCGTAATCCTTAATTCATCAAGAGAACAACACAAATACACACATCTTGTTGCTTTAAAACCCATGTATCTGATATTGTTACGAGGAAAATGACATGACCAAGTATTTTTTCTCTTCTTAGCTTTCTGTCTGATTTTCTTGTTACTGATTGTGTCACACATGTGGTGTTCCCATAGAAATACCGTGCTCGAAGAAAGAGGGTCATGGAAAGAGAACAAGTTGTGCAAAGTTTCCATTCATATTTCCCTTGCATTGTCCAAGAACCGAGTCCGAGTTCAAGTGGTGGTCGATGTTGTCAGTCTTCCGACTTTAGCAAATCCGAGTCCCATCCCACTACAAGGCTACCCAGCATCCCATGTGGCCCTTAACATGCCGATAAATTCAGATATTGGTCTTTCTCTCGCAGAGCTAGAACATGAACTGGAAATTCAGGTCCTAATGGATGCAAATGTTTCATATTGCCACCCTGCAGTTGGACATGATTATGGAAAAACAACAAATCCAACTCACTACTGCATGATGACACAAAATGCAGTTCCAATATCCACACTCCCACCCTCTGAAGATGGTCCCAATAAGGTAAATTCTTCAGAAAGAGGTGGCATCTTGAAGCAGAACAAGAGGAAGAAAAACCACGTGGATGAGATCAGCAATGCTGACACACAGCCAAAGATAAAGAAGGCACGATTCTCTTGGACTCCCAATAAGCAGAAAAAATTCGTTGATGTTGTTGAATCGATTGGACTCGAAAGTGAGTATATAGAAATCTACCTTTTTTCCTTCATTTTTCCTCATGCTTGACTTGGCACATTATTATGTGATCTTATCATTGAAGAAACTTCATAGGACTGACATGTGGCAATGATGCAGGTGCTGTGCCAAAGAAAATCCTGGATGCAATGGGAATTGAAGGGCTCAGTAGGCATATCATCGCAAGCCACTTACAGGTTAGAAAATACACTCTGTTCTAGTTAGTTGAAGTCTGGAGTATAGTGGTGCTTCATGATTCTGATTTTAAAATGCAAAATATGCCTGTCCCTTCATATGGATTTGGATTTAGTGGTTGAATTATTTGATTTATTATATATATTTCTGAAAACTGGGATATAGTTTGAAACAGACAATTCTGATATAAATTTCTAATTTTGGTGGGTAATATGATGTGATCAATACTAGTAGTTTGACGTATAACCCTTGAAGACTTCAATCTTATTTATTAAAAAATCAGAGTAGTTGGCATTAGAAAGAATGAATGTAGCTATTACACTCCATCATAGCATTCGATTTGCACAATATGTTTCTGACCTATGCCCCTTAGAGACTTTAGTTTATACGATAAAAGTCAAGCATGTGGCCTTAGAAAGGACAATCACTCCATTGTGGCATTCAAGATACCTCACACTTTCATTTCGATATTCTATCTCAGGAATGATCTGATCTTATTCTAACTTTTGATTTGCCATCATTCATACAGAAATATCACATTCAGTTAAAGTAAGAAAAGGAAAGCCAGCAAGCGTGTGGTTGTTGTCCTTCATCATCTAACGTAAATACGGGCACAACTCTTGGGAATCAGGTGATTTAATTTCGCCATTATGGACATGGAAAGCTATATTTGACACCTCTTTTCAAATGATTTGTACACACCATGCATTAATATAAAAATTGATATGAACCGCTTGCCTGTGCATGGTTTTAGTTTATTAGATTGCTTACTATTTTTTGTATAACAGGATTATGACTTGAATCACGTGGAAGCTGCCACCATGGCACATTTCCAACGAAGAGAACTGTCATTCAATGAAATAATTGATTGTCATGAGTTTATGCCTCCATTCCCACAAGTTCACTTAAATCTAAATGAAAAGTCAAGCTCTACTGATGTATTGATCCAGTCTGCTACCATCATGGGTAATTTGAAGTTAGATATATCATCAAGTGAATTACTATGATGTTTCTTACGTTTCAAAGAAACTAACACATTTTCTATTATTTAGATACACCCACCGATATTTTGCTGCATATTGAAGATCTATTTCCTCCACTAGAGGGGAGCATCTTTAAATGTGAATATGAAAACTTTGACAAATTTCCATGGGAAAATGAAGAACATTCAGTGGAGCCAACTGCATTCATACTCAATAATGATGTATGTTAACACTCGTTATATTCTTCCTTTTTTTATGCGATCTCCATCATTTAACGTTGATGCTTTATCTTGAAAATCATTTGTTTCTTGATTTATTAACATCGATAAGATGCTTGAGTCAAGTTCCAACTCTAATATTGTGATATGCTTAATGTTTATCAACATAGGAGCACTTGTTAATTGATATAGCAGCAGCTACTGATATGAATCTGCAACCAAGAGACTTCCCGCTGGATGGTTCAATTGATTTGAATGATTTTATGCACCAAGGAATGCCGATAAACAGATATTTAAATGAGAATCTAAGCTATACTGGCTGTCTGGATTATGATCCTGCCATTAATGGTAGACTCTAGTCCAACATCCTACACTTTTAATGACAAAATCACCAGATGGTTTTATTTGCTATAATTTGTTATATATTCAGGAAAATAATACCTTATTCTTTTTCACATTAGGCATGCCCTCCAGTACAATTCTCCAATTTGAAGAATCAGTGCCTCCACTTGCTGAAGATGATACTGGATCTCAATTTGAAGGTTTAGATGAGTTCCTATGGGGGAATCCCTGAAATTTATCAATCCAACTGTCTAAGCTCAAGAGCACAATGTGTGAGTTCGCTAGATTTTTGTGCTTTTAGGTTAAGTCCTTCTATGGCTTTCCTTTTTTATAAAGGATTTCCAATATTTATTGATTCTAAGAGTCTAATGATGCCCTTTATATAGTGAGTTAGGGCTTGTTAATTACTTTAAATAAAAGCTCATGCATGCCTCTAAAAGTATTTACTTTTCGGGTAATTTAAGAAGCATGAGAAATTGTATTTTTTTGAAAAAATCACATTCAAATACCACCGAGTTCGTTTCCTACCACATAGGGAAATATTATTTTACAAAAAGCAAGAGAATCTTTTTAATCATAATATGATATGCAATGGAGAATGTTTTTAGAAGTCTCTAATGCAGAAGAATGGGATGTATCTCATCACACTTTTTTTGGTTCAACCTTTTCCTTCTGCATTATCACATTGAAAGAATTTACATTAAAATAACTTCCTCCCTTTCTTTCTGCAGAAGGAAGAGGACACTGTAATTGAATTTTGAATTTCAATGCTAACGTAATGAAGTCAAAAGAAGAAGGAAACTACATGATACTACCTGAAGGAGAAAAAAAATCAATGGGGTGCGGTACAAGTTCTTTTTACAAGTGGAGAGCTGCTATTCAACTCTATTTTTGCACAAATCTGCAGATGTCCTTGGAAGTTGGAGCTTTAGAGACAGGTAGCCCACAGAAATTGTAGTTTTTCTTTGGTTTATGTAAAAAGTTGAGATCTGTGTATTTGCAAAATTCAGAGAAAGCACATATTTTTGTATGCAAATGAATTCTCATCATGGTAATGAATATGCGTCTTCTTCATTTTGTTCCTTTGATATTCAACATTTTATATCAATAAAAAGTCGAAACATAATGCTTCATATATAGGGATGCAATCACAAGATATATCCATATCCTATTTTCCAGCATTTCCATTCTATACAGATTTTGACATTGCTACGTGGATATCATTTTAATATTCACAAATATCCATATCCACATATCCGTTTTCATATATAAATATGATTGAATATTTTTTTAACTATATGTAACATAATATGATACAATTACCATATTGTTAGATTTTATGAAATAAATACATTTAATAAATTTACATCATGTATAAGCCATCCAGTACATATATATTTAAGCTAATCTATTAAGTATTTTGCTATTATTCATATTCAATATATATCCAATTCTAAAATACAGTAACACCATTTTAGTTTCTGTCCATTTCTCTACCTATATATATAATATATATATATAAATATGGTGAGACCTATAATCGTATCATTATCTGGCTATTTGCATATCTATTCACATCACATCATATAAATGCCGGTACTTTACATGATGAAAAATAAAAGCAACTTCGATGTTGCGATAGTGCAAAGCTATTGCTTCATATTTTCAAGATCCTGAGTTCAAAACAGTAACAGAAATGGTTCAATTTATGTGTGAGAAAAAATGGAAACAAAAAAAAGGAAAAAGAAGAAAGAGAAACTGGAAAGAAAGAATTAGCAAAGAGAGATAAAAAAGGTAGAAAGAAGTAAGAGGATTCAAAAAAGAGAGAAAAAAATGAAGAAATATGTAAAACAAAAATGAAAAAGAAAATTGAAAAGAGAAAGAAAGGAAAAAAACTAAAAAAATAAAGAAAGAGGACATGGAAAAGTAAAGAAAACAGAGAGATGTTGGAAGATTTTTATATCAATTAGAGAGGCGAATTCCGTAGCTGATGATCCATCTCATCAAACATTTTTTTATAGGTGGGAAATCAGAGACTTAATCCCAGTTCAGATTCAAATGATCTCATGAGCTTTGGAAGATCTTCTTGTCTTTATATGGATACTGAGGTCTAACTATATCAGTTTAGTATCATGTTCTACCATGAAGATCTTATTATCTTTTTATTGGAGTTCTAAGTTCAATGTCTTCGTGGCATTGGCTACAGGGATGCCACCTTTTCTTGCAAGGCATGTATTCACTGTTTTTTTAAATTTTGGCAAAGTCTGACTACATCATGCAAGGATTTCGAAGGGAATGAATGGAACTTAAATGCATGCACAAGAGATAAGTTCATTTTCTATATTGTGGCATGTTAATATTTTTATTACTTCACTAATTGATTGAATTCTGTTTTTGTTGGAATTATGTTCAGAGGCAGGGAACTTTTCAATTGGTGGTTTTGAGAAAGTATTTTTCTGGACTGTCCTTGGCAAGATTATTTGGAGGTTCTCATGTTTACAGAATAATAAATTCCTTTCCTTTTATGTTTTTGTTTGTTTTGACTTTAAGGTGTGCTCTATTCGCCAGAAAATGTAGGAAATTGGTAGTACTTGGTAAATGGTTTGGTGGGATTTTTGGAAGTGTGAGTATCGTTTTAATACACACACAAAGTTAATTGTTATCTAGATTTCCTTATAGTTGTAGTTTGAATTTTATGCTTGCAATTATATTCTGTTTGAAATTTATCGTCTTATGTTCTTTTTACAAGGGATTTTTAAGAAAAGAAATGGTGTGGGCCTAAGATCGGGCATACACAACATGATTATATTTTTAAGATATGTAAGTTAAAAGGACCGTGTCCCAAATGGAGACTTTACAAACACGATTACATTTTTCATTAAAAACACTCTTACTTGAAGATTATCCCATTACATATTATCCCCAAATCACCGCAAAAGACAAGAGGCTGCAAGCTCCGCATGCATACCTAATAGAAGCCTAAAAACTTAGATCCCTGGAGAAATCCAACCAGTTAGCCCCAACTTTCTCTAAGCCTCTAACCCCCAATAAACCTCGAGTTATGGAATAAAATGCATTCTAGGCCCTTCGAAGCATCTAAACATCTTAGGAACAAAATATTATTGTCACGTATGTTTAGAGATATATTTATCTTTTCCTCTCTTATGTATTTCTATTTCATCAGTCTCTAGTATGTAATTTGCCAACCAGGTTTTCTTCTCTCTATATGGAAAAATCATAGGGCCTCATGAAAAACATTTTATTATTTTTTCTACATGGTATCAGAGCGATTGTCCTAGATCAGAGCTATGTTCCCTAATCCCTTCCCTACCCATTGACCCTCCTTCCCTGCTCATGTATGCCCATCACTGCCATTAACTACACATGTATGTCTCCTCCAACAAGTCCTCGCGGGAGGTCCCGGCAGCACTACGGCACCCCTAGCGACCCTACCAGCACTACAAAGGGTATCATATCATTGCCAACACCAACGACATCCCCCTATCGGTGGTCCCTAATTCTTCCTAGGGCTTTGCAGTGAACTCTCAATCCTCTCCGCAGCCACCAGGTTGCCGCCACCCACCCCTGTGCAACCCATTACTGCCCTCCACGTGCGAGGGACGCCGTCGGGGTTCTCGAGGGGGGGGGGGGTTCGGACCTGGAGAGGCTGCTTCATTTTGTTTCCTGAAAGCTCGAATAAGTCTGATTTTGGTTCCTACGGCGAGGTTTTGATCTTCTAAATCCATCCTAGGTACCTAAAGAGGCTTGTTGATGGAGGAGGTTGTGATATGAGTCTACACCCACAACCATCTTCTTATATGTCTGTGTAGACATAGTTATTCCAGTTTGTGACCTCAGTCTTAAAAATTGTTGTCAGTATGCCAGGCAACAAAGCAGATGTTCCATCCTTGGGTGCCTTCAAAGGTCCCGCACCCATCGTAAAGATCGATGGAACTAACTATGAACTGTGGACCATGCAGTTCATGAGTCTAATGCAGTATAATGGTAAGAAGCACATTCTCACACAGGAGGAGCATGTGGACAAGACTGGGGTTAACGCCTTATGGGAGGAAGATGACGCGTGTGCATGTGTATGGCTTTCAAGGACGGTGTCCATGGAGATAGCCAACGATATATTGAGTTACCCACTGCTAAGTCTATGTAGGATATTCTTGCTACAACATACTCTCCAGCAAAGAATGAATTAAAGATTATGCAACTTCAGCACGACATTTTCACGTCCAAGAAGAATGGGTGACCTCTCCATACCCTTTACACTTCTTTAAGGGGTATGTTTGAGAAGTTACATGGCTACATTCCCTTGACTGCCACACCAGAGCAGCTCAAGGCTTATAGGGATTCGGTGATGACTAGAGTTTTCCTAGTTGCACTTGACTCTGGATATGATGCTGCTAGAGACGCCACCATACCTCTAATGGAGGAGGCATATTTCTGGCTGAGCAGACTCTCCATATCTTCTGGTGGTACTTCTATGTCTCAGACCTCTTCAGCCATGGCAACATCTCGTGGTAGGGGGATCCCTACTTACTTTCGTGGCTGAGGAGGCTGTGGGAGAGGAGGGAGCAGTAGACCTCCTCGTCAGCCTTGCACTTACTGCCACAAGCCAGGTCATTTAGAGGAAACATGCTATTCTAAGCATAGGTTTCCCGCTTCAGCACGTGTGGTAGAACAGATCCAGCAGGGCAGTAGTTCTTCTGTCGCATCTGACCAGAGGTTTGATGAGTTAGTTGCATGGCTCAAGGAGATTATGCCTTCTCCTGGATCAACTAGCTCACCGTCAGGATCTTCAGAGGTAGCAGCCTCAGCCTCCACGTCTACATCAGGTACACCGTATGCTTTTACTAGTTGTTACAAGGCTGACTTATCCGAGTGGCTCATGGATTCAGGAGCATCCCATCATCTCTGTGGTGACAGAGGTCAGTTTAGTACCTATGGCCCAACTCAGTCAGGAAGATCTGTTGTGATAGCTGATGGGACACACTCCCCCATTACTGGTCAGAGGGAGGTTCAGTTAGCCCATGAATTGCGGCTTAAGAATATTCTTTACGCTCGTGAATTCTCTATGAATTTATTATCTATTAGCCAAATCACCAAGGATTTGCATTGTCATGCCATATTTAACCCCTATGCTCTTGTGTTTCAGGACATCGTAATGGGAAGGGTGATTGGTTCTGGCCGTGAGCAAGGAGGCCTATACAAACTGGTACAATCTCCGTATGCTGGCGTCTCCTCTCTTTGCATTGGGTCTGTCTCTCCGTATATGTGGCATCTCCGTTTTAGTCATCTTCCTCTGCAAAAGCTATGTCATGTTCTTCCTCAGATCTCTCCTCGCTCTACTTTTCAGTGCGAGGCCTACCAGCTTGGGAAGCATCACATATCTATGTTCCAGAGTCGTCAGGATCAAAGTAGTCGTAGTTTGTTTGAGTTGATTGATTTGGATATTTGGGGTCCCAGTCGTATTCCTGATCTTCAGGGACATCATTTTTATCTTATTGTTGTTGATGAGTTTTCTAGATTGTCGTGGGTTTTTCTACTTAAGAACAAGTCTGATGCTAGTCCTATCATCCAGTCTTTTATTAATGAAATAAGGAATGTCTTTTCTGCAAATGTCAAGTATATACGTTCTGATAATGCACTCGAATTCTGCTGCACACAACTTTCTCAATTTCTTAGATCCTATGGTATTGTGCATCAGACATCTTGTGCATATACATCCCAACAGAATGGGGTGGCTGAGAGGAAACATCGCCATCTCTTGGATGTCACTAGGACTCTTCTGATTCAGAGTTGTGCTCCCCACTCATACTGGGGGGATGCTGTGCTCACTACATGTTACTTGGTGAATCGTATGCCTTCATCTATTATGGGGGAGAAGATTTCTTTCTCGACTATGTTTCCCGAGAAGGATCTTTTTTCTCTCCTACTTCATGTTTTTGGATGTGTTGCATTTGTTCATCAGATGTCTTCAGGTCTTGACAAGCTCTCTCCTAGAGAAGTCAAGTGTGTGTTTGTTGGGTATTCCAAGACCCAAAAGGGGTATCGTTGCTTTGACCTTGTTCGACGAAGGTACTATGTTAGTGCAGATGTTACCTTCTTTGAATCCATCATGTATTTCTCTCCTACAAGTGACAAGCTCATTACGTCAGAGCATGGAGAAGAGGTTTACATGCCACTATCTCCTGTCTCTCTTGCTCCAACACTACCTCCACCACCACCACCACCACCTCCTCCACCACCACCACCCCCACTTCCTACACATCCTGCCATATCTACTTTCTTTCCACAGGTTTACTAGCGTCGGCCTCGTACTCATGTGCCTCCACCACCATCAAGCACACCCAAGGTATGTTCTGAGCATTTGAGTTCCCTTGATGGAACTGGTGATTTGAGTGTGTAGGATGTTATAAATGATACTCCTTCCGAGGATACTATGGTCCTAAATGTGCCTATTGCTCCACGACGGAAGCGACGTGCATGTACAATGCATCCTCTTTCCTCTTATGTCTCTCTGGATCGGCTATTTGTCTACTTTCAGAGGTTTGTTGTTGCCTTCTCAACGATACAAATACCGAGGTGCTATCAGGAGGCCTTACAGAGTGGTCATTGGTGTCTTGCTATGAAAGAAGAGATGGTTGCCTTACAATCTCGTGGTACGTGGAGTGTCAACTCTACTCCCCCTGGTGCTTCTGTTGTTGGCATTAAATGGGTGTTTACCATTAAATACCATGTAGATGGTTCCGTGGATAGATACAAGGCCAGGTTGGTTTCTCGTGGAAACACTCAGACTTATGAGGTGGACTATCAAAGACACTTTTCTCCTGTTGCGTGTTACTCTACACTCTGCATTCTTATTGTCGTTGCTGTGGTACAGGACTGGCCTCATTTCCAAAGATGTCAAGAATGCTTTCTTGTATGAAGATTTGCAGGAAGATGTTTATATGCAACAACCACTAGGGTTTACTGCTGAGGTTGAGTCTAGTATGGTGTGTAAACTTCATAAGGCCATATATGGCCTTAAGTAGAGTCCGAGGGCTTGGTTTTAAGAAGCTCTCAGAGTTGATTGAACTGCAGGGCTTTACCAGATCTACTGAAGATCATTCTCTTTTTGTTAAAAGAACTCAGAAAGGTATTGTTGCTATTTTGGTTTATGTGTATGATATTGTTGTCACTGGCAGTGATAACGAAGGAATTCAGGAAGCCAAGGATTTTCTTGGACAACAATTCATGACTAAGGACCTTGGCAAGCTGAGGTATTTTCTTGGGATGGAATTTGCAAGAAACCAGTAGAGAATGATAATAATGCAAAGGAAATACGTCACTGATCCCCTATCTGAGACGGGTATGACAGGATGTAGACCTATTACTAATCCAATGGATCCCCATTGTAACATCCGGTTTCCAATCAAACCCGAAGATGATCCGATTTGGGTCAAATTAATCCAATAAAGTTGTTGGTCAATGCCAAACAACCTAAAAGGATCAATCGATCGTGAATTAAAAGTTGTTCGGTTGAAATCAACCAAAAATCGGTCGCATCGTAATGCATGTTCGAAAAAGCCGCGACACAAATTCGAAAACCGTGAAATGAACCAAGATCACCTAAAAATCCGATTCGATGAAATAAGACCAATGGAATCGACCATTCGTCAATCAGAGGTCGTTTGGTTGGTATTTTTAGGTCGCAAAATTTAACCTCAAATCGAAATCGTGTCTCGAAAATTTCGGATATCCAAAACCGATCAAAAGTATATTAATATTATACTCATTTTGATCGTTGTTTAGAGATGATTAAATCGATACCTTTCGCGTCGAAATCAGAAACTCAAGACGCTAATACGAATGATTTTAACATTTTTAAAATATGTAAAAAAAATAAAAAAAATATTTTTTTCCTGACTGTGCACATATAGTGCACAGTCCAACCGTTAGAATTTTTTTATTATTATCATTTTTTTACACTTGCCTTGACTCCTTATTCCACTTGGCCAAAACTGATCCTTTTCTCTTCCTTATTTATATCACCACAAAAGACCTCTTCATTCTTCTTATCTTCCTCCATTTTTTCTCTCTCCAAAAACTCCAACGAAGGAGCCAATTCCCCCAGCTCTCCCAAACTGCGATCCAACAGCTTTCCCTACCAATCTTCTGCTCAATTCTTCACCTCAAAGCTACTACTCCAACAGCAGTTCCAGGCACTGCAGCTGCATCTGGAGCACCTGGAGCTGCAGCCACTCCCTAGCAGCTGGAAGCCTTGGCTGCTCCAGCAATCTCCTTCTCCTGAAGCCACTGCTGCTCATAGCAGCTAGGAAGTTTGATTACGCTGCTATAAGGCCTGGAGTTGATTCACAATCAGCTGCTATTGCTAATCTTGAAGAGATTGTTGCATGCATTTTGATCCTCCAATCTTGGAGGATCTAAGGTACAAACTCTCCCTCTCCATTTGTTGTCATGCATGTAATTTTACACAAATTATAGTTTGATCTTTGGTATATGAGAAAGGAAAGTATCAATAATCCTTTTTGACCAAAGTGCTTAATCTAGATCCTCTTGGTGTTAATCTACAGCTCCCCATTAACTCATGTATCATTTATGTTTCCTTACCATTATAAGAAGTCATTATACTACCTTAAAATTTTACTAGTGTCATTATGCTCATCAATATTTCTGTTTGGAGTAAGTCAATTATAATTAAAATAGAGCATCTTTTCAGGTGATATATATATTGTCGTGAGAACACACACAGTACAGAGAATAATAAGGAATGTAGAAACATTTACTGTGGATTTCAACTATTACCGGAATATAGACATATAAAGATCCCTTATTTTGCTATGATCAATTGGTGCTTGGGCTTGAATTGGCTCAAATAATTATGATTTATGATCTATTCTGATTTAGATATAACAAAATTTCCCTGAACTTGAGAATTATAACAAATCATTGCAATAGTTGACTAAATAAAAAAGTTATTTACAAGAAAATTAACGAAAGGAATCAAAACTGATAATACTTAGTATATGCTACCATATAGCATAAATTTTTTAAGTAGGCAAGATTCTCTGCTACTTCTGTAGCAAGAGGAAAGTCTGTTTTAAGTAGTAATAAGCAAAAGTTTTGTAAAATTCTCATATTCTTTTTTTGTCATCAGCAAACAACATACTTTTAATCCAAATATTTTACTAAAATATGGATAGTAAACTAAACAGTAATAGATTTTTTTAGTTAATCTTGCTTTTAAAAAGTCTGGATAATTATGAGATAATAATCAATATCTGTGATATTTTTACAATCCATAGATTCTTTATTTGATTATGCGAATAAAAATGCACATCCTATCATGAAAGGGAAAAATATCAAGGGTTTTATCTATTCTGCTAAAATTATTATGCTTCATAAGTGGTTAGGTATACTACACGTATGGTAATAAGCGTACGTGTTATAATAAAAATAGAACACAAATAGGCTTTTGTTGGCTTCGTGAATTAGTCGAATTGGGAAGCACGTTGTGATCATATGAGCAATAAGAGTCATGATAACAAATTATAATTTATCAATGTCACACTATATTCATATGTTTGACTACCATGACACTATTTTGACCTGGTATGATCGTGATAAAATTCATGATTTCGATGATTAAATTACTACGTATAAATATCACCAAAGTTAGGTGGTTACCAATCATCTATATTGTGAAGTCAACCATAGAAAAGATTGAGAAAGGGTGAAATAGATAAATTGATAAAACTGATGGTGAGTCCGTAATATCAACAAGATCGCTGACCAGAAGATTTATATTTGTATATTCATCTACATACAAGATTAAGTCCGAGTTAGGTAGCCAAGTGAGGAAAGATAATGGTGAATCATTGATAACTTATAATTAATAGTGCCGGTCATGGCGACTTTTACACCTGACCGTGCGAGGGTGCGGTGACCCTCACCTGTGCGGAAGATAGGAAGCCCAGTTAGGACAGCGACCGCCAAGTGCACGGGTATGGGATTCCAGTCCTTTTCACGGTTTTTATGCGAGCTCGTAGTGTTTTTACGCCTCGTTGGGATCCCGACTTTTGACCAGTTCCGTTGACCCTTTCTGTTTGGATACCCATCGGGGGGATCCTCGGTTTTAGTTTTTCGTACGAGCTCGTTTGCCCGTTACCTGTCGGGTCGGTTTCGATAGTGACTTTCTGGAGAGTCTCTCTCATCCGTCTCCGGGGCGTAGTTTTGGAGTAGACATTTCCCTCTATTGGACAACACTTCCAACTAGAGGGCAAGACGAAAAAGCCTTTTTGTAGGCTACCTCACCGCTTGAGTTTTTGTTTACTTTCGCCAACAGACTTGGCGATTCTACATCCAATCATCCATGTCTACATCTAGGTCATCTAGGGTTACACTTGAGACAGTGGCAGTAGAGGTTACAATCAAAATTGAGTTGGTGGGAAATGACTATAACTAAGTTGGAGTCGAAAGCCCTATAAGCTAGTGGCCGTGTTGGGAACTTAGCTAGGATGGATTATACAACACCGCATGCTTACGGAGGCACCCCTACCCTAAGACATTATTCACGTCTTAGAGTCATAGTGTGAGGTCGTACACCGACCAAAACCACAAACTATCCACTAGACTTGAGAATTAAATAAATCAATAAACCTTTCCTATCTCACCTTTTCTATCGTCAAAATCCACAAACATGATATTTGAATAATATGAGAATATATATACACACACGTACACTTATGAACAATGAGTTACAATATAAATATGTTATATATGGGAAATGTTGGGATAATGGGTGAGTGTGAGAGGTACATACAAGCAACTTGAAAACCTTTTTACATTGCAAGTAGATGTAAATTTTAGATGTTTATGCCTTTCTACTTGCCTCTTTTGCAACCAATTTAAATACCATTTTTTTTATAATAATATGAATCATGGATGTACACGCGCTCGCTGATACATCTTCTTCCTAACATGTTTTGGCAGGCAAGGAGCCTATTGCTCAGTAGCTGTTGATGATTCCTGGATCGAGTTTATACCAGAAGGTATGTTGTCTTTTGTTTCAGTTTTGGTTCAACTTATGATGTAATATGCTTCCTTCCTCTTCAGTTATATATTTTGGGATCTACATGTAAATTGTAATACATTCTTTTGTAACATGTATTGTTATATGGAAATGAATTAAATATTGGTAGCACATGTTTACTATTATTGTTGCTGTTTTTGTGGTTATTTATTGAATGTGAATGTCATATGCAACAACAAAAAAATTCCTTGTTTTCAGTACTTTGTGCGATCACATGCGAATGTAGTAGCGCGAATGTGTGTAAACGGGTACCTGGATCCCGGGGACGTCACGGTTTGGTATCAGAGCCGTGGTATCCCGATACGTACATTTGCAGTATTACAATTCCGTTCGCATTAAATTCTCGGATAGCGATAGTCTTCTGACTTGTCATGTGTCCGAGAAGGGGAAATATGACATTCGAAATCAATCACCACATATGTCACCAATTTTATTAATTTTCATATTATATCCCAAGAAGAGAAAAGGAATATATAACAAGTATCTGTGAATGGCATTTTTGCGACTAAAAATGATTCTCATGCAGAGCCATGGCATCCCGACCAGGTCAGGAGACGACTGACCAACTGCCACGCATATTGACTGCTCTCTCCGACCTTCAGCAGCAACATGCTGCTATGAGAAGCCAACAGGACCAGATTCTGGCACAGTAGACTGAGATTGCAGACCAACAGACTGATATAAAGTTGAGATTTGAGGAGCTGTCAGATTCCACCTACCATCCATCTCACGACGGCACACGCCAGGACCAACGACAGTCAGTAGAGGTACAACAGCCTCATTTCAATGATCCACTTGAGGAGATACCAGAGCATGGAGCTGAGGAGGATGAAGACTTTGACAGGGAGCAGACCCTGTTGACTTTGCAGATGAGGGTGCACACGAGTACTCTGCCATTCACAGGCACCAGTCGGTCTTCATTTCCTACCAGCGGGTCAATGTATCCATGTTTGAGGATACCGGTACGTCAGATGTTGCTGAGCAGTGGCTCAAGAGGGTGATGAAGGTACTGAAGATGATACGTGCACCACGAGACACATGGCTATCTTTCATGGAGTACTCATTGACAGACTTTGCTGAGAGATGGTGGGATGTTGTAGTTTCTGAGTTGTGCCGTGAGCCCACATGGGATGATTTTGAGATGAGGTTCAGGTCCCACTTCTTTTCTGCGAAGTGGAAGGAGTCCCAGTGTTGACTTTTTGCAGAGCTTCATCAGGGATGAATGACAGCTAGAGACTACTTTGTCAGATACACCGAGCTATCACGACATACACCAGCAACTGCCGTATTTCCAGATGAGAATCTGGAAAAGTTCATCAGAGGCATGAGGAAAGAGGTGCAGGAGAAGCTAGTGGACTATACATCACTTCCATCTCTGAGGCTACTGACGCAGCAGAGAAGTTTGAGGACATCAGAGAGAGACGCTTTGGGAGCTCGTCTGGAGCGCCACCTCGACCACAGCGATCTTTTGGGCCGATTCGTCGACCATTTCAACAACAGAGGTAAGCTAGGCGTTTCCGACCTACAGGTTCGGCATTCTCGGGAAGTGCTCGCTCATCTCCATAGACTACTCTAGGAGGAGCACTTGCAGGACGTGACACAGATTCCGCTCGACCATCTGGGTCGCAGTGAGCATACAGACCCCCAGCAGGACCAGCTCGGAGCACAGACACGACCACTCCTTCTACCCGACCAGTCCGATGCTACTTGTGCCATGAGTGGGGACATTATCGGCATCAGTGTCCTCAGAGATCTGGTAAGCCTCAACCACAGCCTTCACAGTCGCAGCCGCAGGCACAATGTTCAGGGAGTTTCCGTGGCAGGAACTCCAACTTTAGGAGACAGCAACAGAGACAGACACAGAGTGTGACAGGTTCCAGTGTCGCACCAGTCAGGCAGGGTCAGCTAGATGCAATGACTGAGGAGCAGACACGTTTAGCAGCTACTGTGGTGAAAGGTATGGTCTCGGTCTTGGGCCGACCTTTCCATGTTTTATTTGATTCTGGAGCGATATATTCTTTCCTTGCTTCGAGGCTACTAGCTTCTTTAGGTAGAGTCGCAGAGACTCTATCTTCTAGATATCTCAGTTGTTTATTATTTCATTGATAGTCAGGCACTTGCCCGTATAGATTGGCGCTCCCAAGATGATGACAGATTGTCTACTTCTACAGCTTGACGAGTTTGACTTGATTCTAGGCATGTATTGATTATCATCTCATCATGCTCTTGTTGATTGTTTTAGTAAGCCAGTTGTCTTCAAGATTCCAGATTTACCCGAGTTTACTTTTGACGGTACTTTATATGACTCTACAATGGAGTACATTTATGTGTTGCGAGCTCATCGACTTGTTGATCAGGGTTGCGATTCCTATCTAGCATTTGTTCGAGAGGTATCTGATCATGAGCCGATGACATAGGACATCAGAGTAGTATCTGAATATCCAGATGTTTTTCCTGATGAGCTACCGGGATTACCTCCTGAGAGAGAGATCAAGTTCGAGATCACATTGCTACCAGATACACAGCCGATCTCGATGGCTCCTTACCGCATGGCACCAGCTGAGTTGAGAGAGCTAAAGGTGCAATTGCAGGAGTTATTTGATTTGGGATTTGTTTGGTCGAGCACTTCACCTTGGGGTGCTCCGGTTCTATTTGTCATGAAGAAGGATGGATCCATGAGGTTATGCATCGATTACAAGCAGCTGAACAAGAGAACGGTGAAGAACCGTTATCCTTTGCCACGCATCGATGATTTGTTCGACCAGCTCCAGATCTTCGGTATTCTCGAAGATCAACCTTCGATCAGGCTACCATCAGCTAAGGATTCGAGAGTCCGATATTCTGAAGACCGCTTTCAGGACTCGTTATGGACACTATGAGTTTGTGGTAATGTCGTTTGGGCTCACCAATGCACCTGCAACTTTCATGGATATGATGAACTGGATCTTCCGTCCATATTTGAACAAATTTGTAGTGGTGTTCATTGATGATGTGCTCATATACTCACGGAATGAATGGGATCATGCGAATGATCTACGGATTGTCTTGGATACATTGCGGGAGCACAAGCTATATGTCAAGTTTAGCAAGTGCGAGTTCTGGTTATCCCAGGTCTCATTTCTAGGGCATGTCATTTCTAGAGCAGGCATCGCAGTTGATCCTGCGAAGATTGAGGCAATTATGTCTTGGGAGCATCCCAAGACAGTTACTCAGATGTGGAGCTTCCTCAGTTTAGCGAGCTATCATAGACATTTTGTCAGCGGATTTTCACGCATTTTCACCCTCTGACACGATTAACGCAGAAGGGAATTCCATTCATTTGGGATGATTCATGCGAGCAGGCCTTCAGGACACTGAAGGAGAGAATGACTACAGTGCATATTCTAGCTCTTCCTTCAGGCACTCAGGACTATGCAGTCTACACAGATGCATCTGGATAAGGTCTTGGAGCTGTATTGATGCAGAGAGGTCAGGTGATTGCTTACGCGTCACGACAGTTGAGACCGCATGAACGAAACTACCCCACCCATGACTTGGAGTTGACGGTAGTTGTCTCCGCCTTGAAGATCTGGCGCCACTATCTTTATGGGGTGAACTTCGAGATTTTCACCGATCATAAGAGTCTGAAGTACATTTTTGATCAGAAGGAGCTGAACATGAGACAGCGCGGATGGCTCGAGCTACTGAAGGATTATGATTGCGCGATCTCTTACCATCCTGGTAAGGGAAACGTGGTGGTTGTTGCACTTAGCAGGAGAGCTCA
This sequence comes from Ottelia alismoides, assembly GCA_037367405.1. Lineage (NCBI taxonomy): Eukaryota > Viridiplantae > Streptophyta > Magnoliopsida > Alismatales > Hydrocharitaceae > Ottelia > Ottelia alismoides. The sequence goes on from JAZKJV010000331.1 coordinate 939,186, forward strand.
TGCAGAGGGTACGACGAACTGGCTATATACATGGGATATGCTCGCATCATTGATTGATTGGCATCCTCTGGAGAGTGCATCCATTTCTACTTCCGTGCCTCCACGATTTAGCAGTCTTTGGGATCACATTGTTGAGGGCCAGAAGACAGATCCATGGATTCAAGATAGATACATGCGTGTCGTCAAGGATGAGGTTGATGATTTTGTTGTGGCAGAGTCTATTTTATGGAAGGCAGGATGGGTCGTAGTGCCCAACGACGAGCAGCTGCGCAACGATATTCTTGATGAAGCACACAGTTCACGATTATCTATTCATCCAGGCAGCACCAAGATGTATCGTGATCTGCGTCGACATTTCTGGTGGGATGGAATGAAGAGTGATGTGGCGCAGCATGTCAGCAGATGCATGACATGTCAGATGGTCAAGGCTGAGCACAGGAGACCACCAGGATTACTGCAGTCTTTCCCCATTCCCAAGTGGAAATGGGAGAGTATTTATATGGATTTTGTCACCGGTTTGCCGAAGACACCAGGTGTCCATGACTCCATTTGGGTTGTTGTTGACATGTTGACCAAGTCATCCCATTTCATACCTGTCAACATGACTTACACTCCATCCAGATTGTCCAGGCTATATGTGCAGAATATCATCAGGCTATATGGTATACCACGCGAAGTGGTGTCTGATATGGACTCACGATTTACTTCACATTATTGGCTTCAGTTCATATCAGCACTACAGACAGAGCTGAAGATGAGTTCTGCATATCATCCGCAGACAAATGGGCAGAGTGAGCGCACCATTCAGACACTCGAGGGTCTACTTCGTGCATGCACATTGGAGTGGAAAGGGTCATAGAAGGACCATCTGTCATTAGTGGAATTCACGTACAACAACAGCTATCATTCCAGTATCGGCATGGCACCATTCGAAGCCCTATACGAGCGGAGATGCCTCACACCTCTCAGCTGGCGTGAGGTAGGTGATCATGCTCTATATTCTATAGATCTCTTGGAGGAGACCGCGAGAGTTGTTGATCTTGTGAGACGGAGGTTTCTGACGTCACAGAGTCACCAGAAGAGCTATGCAAACCGTCAGAGAAGAGATTTGGAATTTCAGGTATCCAATCTTCTTCTCTTTCATTTATTATAAACTAACTTAATCTCATACTAACGACATTCCGATAAATTATATGTTGGAGATTGGGTATTTTTGCGTGTATCTCCCATGAAGGGAATACAGAGATTTAGCGTTCGTAGCAAGTTGGCGCTACGATACGTTGGCCCATTCGAGATTTTAGCTAGAGTGGGGAAGGTGTCCTACATGTCGGGCACGATACCCACAGCTTTTCTGAGGTAATCATTAAAACAAGCGTATTTAATTATTTACATATTAAAGAATATAACTTGATTTGTCTTTGAGGTTTTTTATGGGTTTAAAACCCTTTGAGGTTTTTATGATCATATGAAATTCAAACATCACCTAATGACCTTAACTTGAGTCTCGAGGATGAGACTCCCTTTGAGGTTTTTATATTTGTAACATCGGATTTCCAATCAAACACGAACCTGATCCGATTTGGGTCCAATTAACCCAATAAAGTTGTTGGTCAATGTCAAAAAACCTAAAATGATCAATCGATTGTGAATTAGAAGTTGTTCGGTTGAAATCAACCAAAAATCAGTCGCATCGTAATGCATGCTCGAAAAAGCCGTGACGCAAATTCGGAAACCGCGAAAAGAACCAAGACCACCTAAAAATCCGATTCGATGAAATAATACCAACGGAATCGACCGTTTGTCAATCCGAGGTCGTTTGGTATTTTTAAGTCGCAAAATTTAAACCCAAACCGAAATCGTATCTCGAAAACTCCGGGTATCCAATCCCGATCAAAAGTAAAGCATGTTATACTCATTTTGATTGCCGTTCAGAGACGATCAAATCGAGACCTATTGCTCGAAATCGAAAACTCGAGAGATGTTAATACGAATGATTTTAACATTTCAAAAATACGTAAAAATAAAAAAAATAAAACTTTCCCTGACTGTGCACAGACAGTGCACAGTCTAACCGTTAGAATTTTTTTATTATTATCTTTTTTTACACTTGCCTTGACTCCTTATTCTACTTTGTCAAATCTAATCCTTTTCTCTTCCTTATTTATATCAACACAAAAGACCTCTTCATTCTTCTCGTCTTCCTTCGTTTTTATTCTCTCCAAAAACTCCAACGAAGGAGCCAATTCCCCTGCTCACCCAAATTGTGATCCAACAGCTTTCCCTACCAATCTTCTACTCCATTCTTCACCTCAAAGCTACTACTCCAACAACAGTTCCAGGTACTGCAGCTGCATCTGGAGCACCTGGAGCTGCAGCCACTCCCTAGCAGCTGGAAGCCTTGGCTGCTTTAGCAATCTCCTTCTCCTGAAGCCACTGCTGCTCATAGCAGCTAGGAAGTTTGATCCGGCTGCTACAAGGCCTGGAGTTGATTCACAATCAACTGCTATTGCTAATCTTGAAGAGATTGTTGCATGCATTTTGATCCTCCAATCTTGGAGGATCTAAGGTACAATCTCTCCCTCTCCATTTGCTGTCATGCATGTAATTTTACACAAATTATAGTTTGATATTTGGTATATGAGAAAGGAAAGTATCAATAATCCTTTTTGACCAAAGTGCTTAATCTAGATCCTCTTGGTGTTCTTTATCTTCAGCTCTCCATTAACTCCTGTATCATTTATGTTTCCTTACCATGATAAGAAGTCATTATACTACCTTAAAATTTTACTAGAGTCATCCTGCTCATCAATATTTCTGTTTGGAGTAAGTCAATTATAATTAAAATAGAGCATCTTTTCAGGTGATATATATTGTCATGAGAACACACACAGTACAAAGAATAATAAGGAATGTAGAAACATTTACTGTGGATTTCAACTATTACCAGAATATAGACATAAAAAGATTCCTTATTTTAATATGATCAATTGGTGCTTGGGCTTGAATTGGCTTAAATAATTATGATTTATGATCTATTCTGATTTAGATATAACACAAAATTTCCCTGGACTTGAGAGTTATAACAAGTCATTACAATAGTTGACTAAATAAAAAAGTTATTTACAAGAAAATTAATGAAAGGAATCAAAAATGGTAATGCTTAGTATATGCTACCATATAGCATAATTTTTTTATATAGGCAAGATTCTCTGCTACTTCTGTAGCAAGAGGAAAGTATGTTTTGAGTAGTAATAAACAAAAGTTTTGTAAAATTCTCATATTCTTTTTTTTGTAATCAGCAAATAACAGACTTTTAATCCAAATATTTTTACTAATATATGGATAGTAAACTAACAGTAATAGATTTTTTTAGTTAATCTTTGCTTTTAAAAGGTCTGGATAATTGTGAGATGATAATCAATATCTGTGATATTTTTACTATCCATAGATCCTTCATTTGATTAATGCGAATAACAATGCACATCCTATCATGAAAGGGAAAAATATCAAGGGTTTTATCTATTCTGCTAAAATTATTATGCTTAGTAAGTGGTTAGGTATATTAAACGTATGGTAATAAGCCATACAGATTATAATAAAAATAGAACACAAATAGATTTTTGTTGGCTTCGTGAATTAGTCGAATTGGGAAGCACGTTGTGGTCATATGAGCAGCAAGAGTCATGATAACAAATTATAATTTATCAATATCACACTACATTCATATGTTTAACTACCATGGTTATCCATGACACTATTTTGACCTGGTATGATCGTGATAAAGTTCATGATTTTGATGATTAAATTACTATGTATAAATATCACCAAAGTTAGGTAGTTACAAATTATCTATATTGTGAAGTCAGCCATAGAAAAGATTGAGAAAGGGTGGAATAGATAAATTGATAAAATTGACTGTGAATCAGTAATATCAACAAGATCGCTGACCAGAAGATTTAGATTTGTATATTCATCTACATACAAGATTAAGTCCGAGTTAGGTAGCCAAGTGAGGAAAGATAATGATGAATCATTAAAAACTTATAATTAATAGTGCGAGGGTACGGTGACCCTCACCTGGGCGGAAGATAGGAAGTTCAGTTAGGGCAACGACCGCCAAGTGCGTGGGTCTAGGATTCCAGTCCTTTTTACGGTTTTTACGCTAGCTCGCAATGTTTTTACGCCTTGTTGGGATCTCGACTTTTGACCAGTTCTGCTGACCCTTTGTGTTAGGATACCCATGCGGGGGATCATCGGTTTTAGTTTTTGGTACGAGCTTGTTTGCCTGTTACCGGTCAGGCCGGTATCTAGAGTGACTTTCTGGATAGTCTCTCTCACCGTCTCCGGGGCGTAGTTTTGGAGTAGACCTTTCCCTCTATTGGACCGCACTTCCAACTGGAGGGAGAGACAGAAGAGCCTTTTTGTAAGCTACCTCACCGCTTGAGTTTTTGTTTACTTTCTCCTCAAGCCTGATATAGCATTTGTTGTTAGCAGGGTTAGCCAATTTATGAAACAATGTAGGCAGGCTCACATGGATGCAGTCAACATGATCTTGAGGTATCTCAAGTCTTTTCCAGATGCAGGACTTCTATTCAGGAGAGACAGAACTCTGGTTGTGTCACGATGTGCAGATACAGACTATGTTGGGTGTCCCAAGGATAGGAAGTCAATTTCAGGCTTCATTGTGTTTGTAGGTAGCTCGTTGATTTCATGAAAGAGCAAGAAACAGATAGTTGTGGCCAGATCTAGCGCTGAATCAGAGTATAGGGTAATGGCCCAAGGGAGCACAGAAATGATGTGGGTCAAGTCCGTTTGACTGACCTAACTATGGAAGTGCCTCTTCCTATGCACCTAAAATGTAATAATCAAGTTGTGCTATTTATAGCTAATAATTTTATATTTCATGAAAGAACAAAGCACATTGAGGTTGACTACCACTACACCCGTGATTTGTATTTCCTCTAATGAAGTTGTGCTATTTATAGCTAATAATTTTATATTTCATGAAAGAACAAATAATTTTATATTTCATGAAAGAACAACTGCAATGAGAATCCGTAAGGTAGAATGACGTGCTACTGGAGAAAACGTCTCCTGATAGTCCACCCCATATGTTTGGGTGAACCCACGAGCAACCAACCTGGCTTTGTATCTATCAACCGTACCATCAGCCCGATGCTTAACAGTAAAGACCCATTTGCTGCCCACTATTGACGCACCTGGTGGAGGATGCACAATACTCCACGTACCACGCGACTGCAATGCCGCCATCTCCTCTTCCATAGCTAAATGCCACGGACTGCTCTGCAGTGCCTCCTGATATGACCGTGGGATGTCAACTGCCGATAACCCAACAACAAACTGGCGAAAGTCCGGGGATAAACGCTCCAACGAAGCCTGAGATCCAAACTCCATCCCATATTTGGGATTCATCGTCCGTGCACGCTTCTGCCTTCGATGGGCAATAGGGATATCTAGGTCATCAACGGGAGTAGTGAAAGTACCATCAGAACCCTGTACATCCATCTGCGCATGCAAATCATCTATGCCATCAGTAGAACTCAAATGATCAATACATACCTCGGGCGTGCTGGATGATGGAGGAGGCACATGAGCAGAGGGCCGACGCTGATAGACCTGAGGATAAAAAGTAGTAGCTGGTGGTGGTAGTAGAGTAGGCTGTGGTGGTGGTGGAGTAGGCTGTGGTGGTGGATTAGAGCATGGAACAAATGGAGGAGGAGGAGGCACATAGATATCGTCTCCTTCCTCTGAGTGAGTGAGTCTGTCACCTATAGGAGAAAAATACATACTGGACTCAAAGAAGGTGACATCTGCACTGACATAGTACCGTCGTCTAACTGGATCAAAACACCGATATCCTTTTTAGGTTTTGGAATAACCCACAAAAACACATTTGACAGCTCTGGGTGAGAGCTTATTAAGACTAGGAGAAAAGCAATGAACAAATGCGACGGACCCAAAAACACGTTGTGTTAGGGAGAAAAGATCCTTCTCGGGAAACGCAGTCAAGAACAGAATCTTCTCCCCTAACACTGACGAAGGCATACGGTTAACAAGATAGCAGTCAGTTAGAACCGCATCCCCCCAGTAGGAGTGAGGGGAACGGCTCTGAATCAAAAGGGTTCTGGTAATATCCAACAAATGACGATGTTTCCTTTCAGCCACCCCATTATATTGGGAGGTATATGCACAAGACGTCTGATGCACAATCCCATGAGACATAAGGAATTTAGATAGTTGAGTACTACACAATTCTAGAGCATTGTCAGACCGTATGAACTTCACTACAGCAGAGAAAATATTTTTTATTTCAATAATGAAAGACTGAATAACATGTCCAGCATCAGACTTATTTTTAAGCAGAAAGACCCAAGATAACCTAGAAAAGTCATCGACAATAACAAGATAAAACCTGTGCCCCTGAAGATCAGGGACACGACTGGGACCCCAAATATCAAAATGAAGTAACTCAAACAGACCATGACGACTTGGACCTAAACGACTCTGAAACGACGACCGGTGATGTTTTCCGAGCTGGCACGCCTCGCATTGAAAAGTAGACCTAGGAGAAATTTGTGGAAGGATATGGACCATCTTTTGCAACGGAAGATGACCAAAGCGGAGATGCCATGTGTAAGGAGAGACAGATCCAGCACTCACAGAAGAGACACCAACATAAGGAGACTGCACTAGTCTATAGAGACCCCCTTGCTCACGGCTAGTTCCAATCACTCTGCCCGTTAGGATGTCCTGAAACACAAGAGCAGATGGGTCAAATATGGCACGCCAATGTAAATCTTTAGTGATTTGACTAATCGACAATAAATTCATTGAAAAATTGGGAGCATAAAGAACATTCTGAAGCCGTATCGCAGGGGTCAACTGCACCTCCCCCTGACCAGTAATGGGAGAGTGTGTCCCGTCAGCTATCACCATAGAGCGTCCTGTCTGAGTTTCATTGAACCCATCCAGTTGCTTTTTATCACCACATAAATGGCGAGATAATCCAGAATCCATGATCCATTCTGATAGATCTGCTCTGTAACAACTAGTAAGAGCATATGTTGTACCTGACGTGGATGCTGATGCTGAACCGGCTATCTCCGAAGAGCCTGAAGTACTTGCTGGCCCCTGATCAGACATGATCTCTCTAAGTCGTGCCACTAACTCCTCAAACCTCTGATCCGGGACATGGGAAGGACCCCCTTCTTGCTGAGTCTGCTCCGCCACACGTGTTGTAGTAGTAGGAAATCCGTGCTTAGAATAGCATGTTTCCTCAGTGTGACCAGTCCAACGACAATAAGTGCACGGCTGTCGAGGAGGTCTGTTACCTCCTCCTCTGCCATGACCACCTCTATCTCGAAACTGTGGATATCCTCCGCTGCCACGAGACGCTGCCATGGCTGAGGGCATCTGAGCTCCACCATGAGATATAGAGAGTCTACTCAACCGGCGATAGGCCTCTTCAATAGGAGGTATGGTGGCATCTGTAAGAATCTGCGCTCTGGCGGCATCATACTCCTGATCAAGGGCTGCTAGAAATACTCCTGTCATCACTGAGTCCCTGTATGCCTTTAGCTGTTCTGATGTGGCTGTCAACGGAATGTACCCGTGTAGCTTCTCAAACATACTCCTCAGAGAGGTATACAAGGTATGAAGAGGACGCCCGTTCTGCTTCGAGGTGAAAATGTCATGCTGGAGTTGTATGATCTTGGACTCGTTCTTCGCCGGAGAATAAGTGGCAGCTAAGATATCCCACATAGCCTTCGCAGTGGGTTGACTCAGAATGTCGTTGGCTATCTCCATCGATACAGTACCCGATAACCATACACGTGCATAGGCATCGTCAGCCTCCCATGAGGCGTTAACCCCAGTCTTGTCAACAGGTTCCTCTTGCGTGAGGATATGTTTCTTGCCATTGCATTGCATAAAACGCATGAACTGCATGGCCCATAGTTCATAGTTCGTGCCGTCCATTTTCACAACGGGTGCTGGACCTTTAAAGGCACCCAGAGACGGAAGATCAACCTTGTTGTCTGACATGATGACAACAATATTCTGCAACTGGGGTTACACGACTAGACCGTGATGTCTACGTGAACATCTATGAAGGCCGTTGTGGACGTAGACTCAAACCACAACGCCCTCCATACCTTGAGAGTTCCTCTGACTAGTTCCTCTACTGTGAACCGGTGGGACTACAACCCAAACACGCGCACCCGACGCGCGTGTATGGCTCGCGCAGACGGAAGATGCCGCGCATTGAAGATCACGCGCGCGCAAACCAGGGCAAGGAAGCAGGCACAGGAGTCACTGCCTGTGCACAGGACGCGCGCGGTGCTAGGGCAAGGACGCAAACCAGGGGGCCTCGTGCAGAGGGGCTCACGCACAAGGGGGCGCGGTGCGCAGGAGAGGCGCAAGGGGGTGGGCGCGGTGTTAAGCACGCGCATGCGCAAGGGGGCGGGCGCCTGACGATGCGCGAGAGCCTGAGGCACGCCGCCGCCGCGACCTCAGAAGATGCGTGTCCGTACACGCGGTGGAAGAGGCGGCGGCGCCGATCGGAGGAGAGAGAAGAGAGGCCGGCGGGTGGGGTAGGGTAGGGTTAGGGTTTCGAGAACTCCGGTCTAGGACCGTCGCTCTGATACCATGGTGGAAGAGAATAAGCGAGATAAATTCAATCAAACCCTAGAGCTCTCTTATATAGGAGAAAAGCTCTATGGGTAAATTACAGAAACATGACAATTAAAAACTAAAATAACATAATTATTCTAACAATATTGGTTTATTCTTGGATATAATCATACAATATAATGATAGAATCAAACTTGATGGAGTTCTATATTGGTACTAGAGAACCTTTATAAGTACAAACGCTCACACTCAACATACGTATAGAGGACTTTAGACTGATTACGCTTTCTAATGTGGTTTACCTTACTATTACGAAGGTTTTGGCAAATGTGGGCCGATATCAAGGTGGTGATGATTGAGTGTGTGTCTTGAATGCAAATGTGGGCCGATATGAAGATGAACTTTGAAGAATAAACTGGTCTGTAAATTTACTACCAGTGCTTTGTCGTTGCTATCATTTAAAGCTTTTTGGAGATGGTCTCTGAAATTTCTTGGAGCTGGGAATTGCCCTTGGTGTGGAAAGAAGCGCATACATGTCGCTGATGTGTACACAGCTAGCTAAGATTTTTTCACTTCATATCATTTTGTATTGCATTATCTGGCTCATATGGTTTCCAGTTATTGGTTCTTCGGTGCTAACTGATCTATGAAAGTGCTGAAAAGGGAGCTTGATATGTACGCCATCTTTGCCTTTGGCCAGCACAATTGTTGGAAGTACTGGTTGCCTGGATGAATCTGTGACAGGTTTCATTGGAGATGCCAAAATTCAAGGTTGCTTGCACAACAGCCAAGTCCCTCTATTTGTTGGGATTCTCTTTGAATTACTTGACTGCTATTTGCCTAAAGTATTCTTTGCTTTTGGTGCAAGGTCCCGTTGGAGCTGATATGGCAAGATTTATAGGTGTCCAATGGATCCTGATGTTTGCTGGGTTTAAGTTATTTTTAATTTAGATGCATAAAACTTTCCTTGGTGATCTTTTTTGATGTGCACATCAGATAATTCTCTTCTTCTGTTAGTAGTATATATCTCCATTCTTGTAGCAGCTTATTGCAATTTTCTTTAATCGAACTTTTGTAAAGACCAAGCTGAGTTTGAAGAGCGATGAATTGGGAGTATATCAAGCTGAAGATTTCTATTTTGTTGGGTTTTTTTATGCCCGGAACTTTCCTGGGCAACTTTTGCGGAAGTTCACACATCAATGATATGTGCACAGCTGCTCAGTTTCTTATCTTAAGTATTTTGTAGATGCCTCCAACTCTTTATATTCCATTATAACTATTGAATCAAATTTATACTTATTTGCTTTGTTGAGTTATTGTTCTTATACGGGTAAACTGATCTTAGGATAAGAGACTGTTTACCTGTCATCTATATATTATACTCATCCCCTTCATTGGAATTAAGTTCTAGTGCAGAGAGCCCTAATCTCTAGTGAGGGAGATTAGGGATTGTGCGCCTCCGTAGTTTTTCCCTCTCCATAGAGTTTTCCGTGTAAATCCTTGCCTCCATTTTTGTGTGTGTTTTGTTTGTTTGCCTCTAACATAGTATCAAAGCTATGAATCGTTCAGATTGTGACGTATAAGCCTTCCGCAATGCATCCTTTTGTGCTCGTCCAGATCAGGTTGCAGATTTCTACGCCAGTTCAGATCACAGATCTGAAATCAGATCATGAATATCATGCACCAGATCAGGCCCAGTTCGCACAGATCAGATCGCCATCTGACCAGTGCTCATACTATACCCTCGTTGTGCTCAGATCAGAGTTGTGCAAGTTAAATCTCTATATTCACATCTAGTTCATGTTCCCTACTGCAGACCATGCCCAGATCTGTTCTCCAGGTGGCAGACTGCCTCGTGTTCATGTCCATATCATAGAACTCCAGACAGCAGGGGATTGTTTAAGATCGAAGATCGTGACCTCCATAATGTGATTGCTTGTTTTTCTACATCCGGGAGCCTCGACCGTTGCTTTTGTTTCAGACCGCATGACTGATTTTTTTTCCTGCTGGTGACCGCAAGACTGATGTTTTTCCTATGTTCAGATCACAAGACTGATTTTCAGACCATATGACGGATTTGTACATTTTGGCCTCGACTGTTGGTAAGAGACTCGTGGATCTTGTTGAGGCATGCTTTTAGACTCCTTGAGGTTAGTTCCCTCTTGTTCAAGAGCAGTTGTGGTATGGACTAAACCCCTGAGTAATATTGGGGTGCTTTTTGCTCCTTGTTTGTTGCAAGAACTATCGACTGTGTAGTTGTACGTACCAGGTGTTTGATGAGATGCAAGAGTATTCTGCTGTTGGTATTGAACTCAAGGTATTTGAATGAAAGTTAGTGACAGATAGTAAAAGTCTAAAGGGCAGAAATTTACTGGTGAATGACGTTATGGTGCTTGGAGCATCCAAAGAATCTGATTTCAAAAAGGATACCATCACGGAGTTACAATCCTTCTTGAAGGAATCATTTACGAAAGTACTTGGTTCTTTGCAGTTGACAAACATTGGTTCAGCTCTTAATACGAAAAGAACTAACAATACTTGCTTTACCATAACTGAGTTGATTATCGATAGTGGCTTGTCCGATCACATGACAGATGATCTGAGAATGTTTCATGATTATAAGTTATCATCCGGAAGAGAGAAAATTGCCATTGAAGAGAGAAAAAAATAAATTTTGTTGTCGATCATTTCCTCCTCACTAATGCACTTCATGACCCTGATTTCTCAATATATCTTTTATCAGACGGTAATATTATTAAAGAGTTGCAATGCATGTTGATTTTTATCGCAAGTCATGTGTTCTAGAAGATTTGTAGACAGGCAAGAAGATTGGAATTGGATTAGTTGAGGATGACTTATATCGTCTTCCAGCTCGAGTTGGTCAGTCCCTTACCTCTGTGATGAAAGCTCATCTTGAAAAAGACAACTCCACTTTAGTCCGAAAGTGGCATGGACGTCTTAGTCATATCAATTTTTTTCTTTACAGATGTTGATGCTTGAGATTTTCTTTGGATTGTCAGAGGATAATTTGAAATGTGAGGTTTGCTGATTTGTAAAGCAGACATGCACTACGTTTCCTGCCTCTACTAGTAAATCTACTTATGCATTCGAGTTAGTGCATTATGATGTTTGGGGTTTATTAAGTATGAAGAGCATAGGTGATTACTTGTACTATATCATTTGTATTGATGATTTTTCACAGAGTACTTATGTGTACCTTTTAAAACATAGAAATGAAGTTCATGTTGTTGTAAAGAACTTTATAAATATGATTAGCACTCAGTATGCAATGAGAATAAGAATGCTCTGGACCGATAATGCCAAGGAGTACAAAGAAAAATCTCTATGTGTTTTTCTTAACGAGAAGGGTATCATTCATGAAACCTCATGTAGTTACATACCACAACAGAACGAGATTGTTGAAAGGAAGAACCACCACTTGTTGAATGTCACCAGAGCAGTCATGCTCCAACGGAATGTGCCAATGAATTTTTGGGGAGAAGCTGTCTTGATTGCTGCTTATCTAATCAATAGAACACCTTGTGTCATGATTGGAAGAGAACTCCTTTCTCTGCCATCCATCCGAATGCTTCTGCTTTTGATTTGGACCCACATATTTTTATGTGTCTATTTTCTTCATAACTCTCGATAAGGTTGGAGAAAGTTAGATCCAAGGGCCACAAAGTGCATCTTTCTTGGCTATTCTGGAACATTAAAAGGATATAAATCTTATGATTCAGTGGCACGTCACCTTTAGTGAGCAAGGATGTCACTTTATTTGAGTGAGTCCCACTTCCCTATGAATTCTCTTCGGGGGGAGTATGTGAGTACATATGTTGAGAACAATGAAAATGGGATTTACTATCTTGGTGAAATACAAGAGACTATCTATGTAGGAGAGGGCATTGAGCTAAATAGAGAAAATATAGTGGGGACAGAGGTAGATTTGGACAAATATATAGCAGACGAAAAGAATCAGGTAATGTGGTGGAGACTATGGAAGAGATGAAACCAAACCATAATGTCAACCTTTCATTAGACCATGACGCCAGCCTTTCATTATGTGATCTAGGCAATTAAAACTTTACAACTACTCCTCTTCCTTTTAATATTCATACTTATAATGACAACAATTTATCGAATCATCGTCCCATTCCTATGAGAAAGGCTACTAGAATTGTTCGCACCTCTACTCAGTATCCATTGGAAGACTTTGTTGCTTACTCCAAAATGACCTCCATATGTAGGTAGATGCAATATTACCTCTCTCGATGCTCATCGTGTTCCTGAAAATACTGATGAAGCCAAAAAAATCTGAAATGGGTCAATGCTGGTGACGGAACCATTTGTCTTGACGAAAGACCATGGATGCCACTTATGTGATCCTCCATATCACGTTCAAATTTTAATTAATTATGATGAATCACATGAAGAAAGAAATGGATACCTTGATCAAAAATAATACTTAGGATATGGTTGATACTCCCACCTTGTTGACTAAATGGATCTATACAATTAATATGATACTAACAGGACCATGACAAATTCAAAGCTCACCATGTGACTAAAGGATACAATCAGAAATATGGGATTGACTACCTTGAGACATTTGCTCATGTTGTCAAGATGAATACGGTTCGAGTTGGTATTTGCCTAGCAACTCATTTTTCATGAAAAATGTATAAATGAGATGTGAAAACGCTTTCTTTAATGGTGATCTTAAAGAAGATTTGTATATGAAGATGTCGCCAGGGTTCGATAAGGGTGACAAGTTCTATAAACTAAAAAGAAATTTGTATGGACTAAAGTAATCACCAAGAGCTTGGTTCGAATATCTTCTTTTGGTCATGATTAGGAATGGATATACCCAAGTGAATGGAGACCTCCCTCTGTTTATAAAGAAGAATTGTGAAAAAGATTTGTTCTTTTAGTGTATCTAGATGACAAGATCCTTACAGGGGATGACGAAGGGGAACTTTCCATGATAAAGAAAACACTCGCAACTGAATTTCAATTGAAGGATTTGGGGAAGTTAAAGTACTTCCTAGGTATTGAGATGGCTCAATCTCTAGGAGGTATGCGTCTAAGTCATTGGAAATATGCTCTGAACTTATTGAAGGATTGTGGAATGTTAGGATGCATGCTTACTGCTAATCCCATTGAGGCAAATATAAACTGAATAAAGAGGACGACGAGCTTCTTGATGATGCATCAAAGGAAAGGTATCAAAGATTGGTAGGAAAATTGGTCTAACTTACCCTTAATAGACCAGATATAACATGTGTTGTAAATGTAGTGAGTCAATTCATGGATGCTCCCACCACCTCCTATTCAAATGCGATAAATAGAATTTTGTGTTATGTAAAAGGTCGCCAGGAAAAGGTTTTACATTCAAGAAAAAACTTGAGGTCACAATTGAAAGATACACTAATGCTGGTTGGGTTGGCTCCGTTGATAACAGAAGATCCACCTCGGGTTATGTGGTTTACCTATGTGGAAATCCGGTTATTTGGATAAGTAAGAAGCACAATGTGGTTTCAAGATCAAGTGCTGAAGCTGAATATCGTGCTCTTGCGAATGACGTTATAGAATTTCTATGGCTAAAAATTCTGCTCCATGAGTTGGGCATCAAAGTCAATATGCCAATAAAGATGTTTTGTGACAACAAGGTTGCAATAAACTTGGCCAAAAATCTTGTAACGTGATAGAACGAAGCATTTGGAGATTGACAGACACTTCATCCGTGAGAAGATTGATGTTGGATTGTTGTGTCTTCCTTACATGAAATCTACATGTCATGTTGCTGGTCTCTTCACAAAGGAGGTGCCTACGACATAATTTGAGTTGATTGTAGGCAAGTTGGGCATGATGGATATGTATGTCCTTGAGGGGATTGTTGAATTACTGTGCTTATATAGGTAAACAGATCTTAGGATGAGAATTGTTTACCCGTCCTCTATATATTGTACTTATCCCTCCCATTGGAATTAAGTTTTAGTGAAGAGAGCACTAATCTCTAATGAGGGAGATTAGGGATTGGGCATCCCCATGATTTTTCCCTCTGTTTTCTACGTAAATCCTTGCCTCCATTTTTTTGCATGTTTCGATTGTTTGATTCTAACATGATTAAAAAGATTATTGTTGAGCACTATTTCTAAATAATTGAAGTTATTAAGTGAAGAGTTTCATTGGTCGAATATATTTGCATACGTTGATTAAGTGTTGCTCAAGTTTTAGGATTTGCAATGGATCATGTTTGGAGGAAGGATGCTCTTAGATCTTTGTGTTGCTAGCCTTGGGAATTCATGGGACATGCACACAACAAATTGTTCCATGCATTATAATTAAGCATATATCTTATGCCTTATTGGTTAATTCAATTGTAAATAGGATCAACACGATATGCAATTAACATTAATTATTCGAGTTGATAAGAATAATTAAGAATGTATTCTAGATTATCAAGATTATAATCACACATTTCCAATTCATATCCCAATTAGAATATGCAAATATGTGCTGATTCAATATGCAATACTATGTATAAGCTAAAATCCAAGACAAGTAAGGTAATAAATAAATTGCATCAAATATATTATTATATAAGTTGAGAAGAGATTACAAAAGTATCCAAGAGGGACTATTCTTAAATAGGATATCATCCCCCACGATACATGTGCATATGGTATTGCCAATATGCTCTCAAGATACGACACATGATCTTCGTTCACGCACATTGATGAGCTGAGAGAAATTCCTAAGTAGTACCATGGATTTTTGTAATACCGAGGTACTACTTAGGAATTTCCCTCCCGATGAGCTCGTCCTCAAAATTACCTCGAAAAACTACAGCAGAAAGAAGAGAATGGAAGAACTTCGCGGTGGAAGAACAGAGAGAGCGAGAGAGATTCTTGTATAAGAAGAAAATCGCATTTGGGGATGACTACTTATTACGTCACGCCTTGTCCCTTTGAGATTCGTAACTACCCATTCAACTAGTGTCAAATCAGATCTTAAAATGACAGACTAAGGGGTGTTGGTTCTGACCGGTTAATTTATCTAAATATGTTAGTTAAAATCTGAAGCAAAAGTATCGAGATTTGAGATTTAAATTGACTCTCCTGAGCTAGAGCAAAGCGGAGCACATGTGTATGTTGTTATCCATCCCTCCTATCTAGAGTTGCTACAAGAGCTTGGGATTTGAACTCATATATAAGTCCACCAAAGTTTTAACACTACTAGATCTCGTATTAAAACTTCACCCAAAGTCAGCTTGTTTCAAATTTGAGAATTCCCAACTCTTCCTCCAACCCAATTAGCTTTCTATTTGAAACTAATTTGGTTACCCAATACAAATACATAGGTTTACCAAATTAAAACTAATTACATTAAATTAAATACAACAATCCCATAAGAATTCTTACTCCTCCTTGGCTCAATTTCTTATGAAAGTTCATTGGGTTGTGGTTCAGTCTCAACCTCCACATTTGTTATCCCTTCCACTTGATCTGGAATGGATCCTAACATGGAGGGAACATCATTGGTCAAATTGTAAGGAATGTCGATCTTCATTGAGAACACATTCTCAAAGAAGGTAGCATTACGAAGTTCAACAATAGTGTTGACATCCATGTCAGTTATCTCAAATCAAATTACCAAGAACCTATATGCGTAGATATTTTCCAAATACTCCAAGAAGATCACATCAATAGTTTTAAGACCTAAATTCTTTCCATTGTGTCCTGAGACTAGACATGGCCAATGGGCTGGGGGCCCACCTATTGTAACATCCGAAATTCGCCAAACCCGAACTCGACCCGATTAGGGTCCGAAGAATCTAATAAAGTTGTTGGTCAATATTAAACAACCTAAAACGATCTATTGATCGTGAATCAAAAGTCGTTCGGGCGAAATCGATTAAAAATCGGTCGCATCGTAATGCGTGCCGTGAAAAAGCCGCGATGCAAATTCGGAAACCGCAAAACAAATCGAGACCATCAATAGATCCGATTCCACGATACAAGACCAACGGAATCGACCGTTCGTCAATCGGAGGTCGTTTGATATTTTAAAACCGTAAAATTTAATCTTAAACAAAAACCGTATCCGAAAATTTCGGGTATTCAAAACTCGATCGGAAGTATGTCAATATTATACTCATTTTGATCGTCGTTCAGAGACGATCACAACGAGATATTGTTCGTCAAAATCCGACATCCGAGGTACGAATACGGAAGACTTTAGTATTTCAAACAAATAAATAAAATGGTTTAAAAAATTAAAAATTATTTAATGTTACAGACTGCGTAGCAAACTGTGCTACAGTAAAAAATATATATAAAAAAAAACAGGAGGAAGGTTCCCAGAACCTCCCTCTCCTTATTCCTATCTCCCTATTTCCCTATAAGAACCATCCGAGACCTCCTTTCCCTTCCTCTCCCTTTCATCTCTCTCATTTCTCTCATAAAACCCCCATTGATTTTTCCTCAAGAACAGCCTGGAGCTGCTGTTCTAATTTCCAGATTTGCATGTTGTGATCTCCATTTCAGATTTAAAATAAAGGTGCAATCCCTCTTCTATATCTCCTATTCATTCCAACGTTAGGTTTCTAACCCCCTCTCTTCCTTGTTGTTGTCTTCATTCCAAAAAGACAAGAAGCTACTGCATTAAATCCAAGTGCCAACAGCTGCTCCCAGCATCTGTAGCTGCTAATCAACAAAGCAGAAGGTGATGTTGCTTCTCTTGGAGGTGTTGATGCTCCTTGTTATCTTGGAGCTGCTGCATGCAAAATAAAAACTCTCATCTCCATATAGGAGATCCAAATAGGTACAATCCCATACCCCCTTATTGCTGCCATGCATGTATATTTCATGCCAAATTATCATCAATTTCATCCGATATTGTAGCACCAACAGTAGTTTTCATACAATTAAAACATGAGGAATGTAGGATCATTGGTGTATTTGAATAGTATGAAATAACATCATCTATATGTATATCAAGAGAATATATAAATGTCCTGTTTATGATTCAGTTTTAAATTAAACCTAAATTCATGAGTCAAAAATTTATATTATTGTTAAAATAACAATATCTGGCTATAAATCCCTGTTCAGACATATAGATGGATTTTTCTTGCTAAAAAAAATAAATAAATAAAAGTTTATACTAATTGGGTTATAAAATGGTTACAGGTTCTGACATATAAATTAAGCATTGAATTGCTACTGTAAAAAAAAAAGTAAAAGTAATAAAAAAATCTAGTTCCTGAGTACTGTACTGATCTTCTATTGTTAATATAGGTAGATATCAAGATATATAATTGGATCCTCTAATTAGAAATAATTTAAGATCTTATGTCATAGAATCTAGTGTGACAGGAGTAGATATGTATAAGGTTTAAGGTGAGAAATAACTTCTAATAATCCATTATGCTATTTCTTTTTTCCATATGGACAAATATAAATTGATTCCCAAGGGCATTAGTTAGCTATAACTATTGTGTATTCATACTTAAATATTTCATGTCTTTGATTGGTGTTTGCTAGAGCCGCAAAGTAGAGCTAATTCAGTTTTTTTGTTAAAAATAAAGTTTTTCTGTAAAAAAAAATCTATCAGGCCATATATAGAGGATAAAATTAATGAATCATATACGTGAGTGGCTGTACAACCAGTTCCTAGGATCTATTTTTGATAGGTAAAATTTAGAAGGTAGATGATGTAAAATGGTCATTGAAAGGGGCTTTTTGTAGTATGCTACAATTGTAGTAGCTTAGCACTAACAGTTAATTTACTGTTGTTCATAAACCACCATAAAAACACTTGTAGCAATGTGTTTAAGGATAAAATGTGAATGCACTATAATATTGTGCATTCAGTAAAAAAAACAGAAAGGATTAACTAGTAATTGTTTTTGATAGCAGGAAGTTGATTGATTATTTTTAGAATTAATCAACCATATTAACATTCCAAGTAATAAAATACGATGTGATAGAAGGTATTGCACGACCCACTATGTCAAAGGGGTTTTTATGCGACATGTTCCTTGTCTATGGACCATCAGTCAAGAATAACATATATAAAAGTTTGAGGTGTCAATATGCACAGTAAGATAATTTTAAAGATTTATCATAGATTTAATTGAATCAATCTAGGGACTCATGTGATCATTATGTTAATCCTATTTATCGATCCTATAGTATAAACCACTGTTGATAAGTTGTTAGCAACATACTTAGACATGTTGAGTTGACCATAGAAGAAATTATGAAACAAGTGAAAGATCTTGGAATTAAGACTATCAAATAATAGTGCCAATCATGGTGATCTTTACCATGATCGTGCGAGGGCGCGGTGACCCTCAACTGGGCGGAGGAAAGGAAGCCCAGATTGGGCAGCGGCCGCCTAGTGCGCGGGTCTAGGATCCCAGTCTTTTACACGGTTTTTACGCGAGCTCGCAGTGTTTTTACGCCTCGTTGGGATCCAGACTTTAGACCAGTTCCGCTGACCCTGTCTTTTAGGATACCCAGGCGGGGGATCCTTGGTTTTCAGTTTTACGTACGAGCTCGGTTGCCCGTTACCGGTCGGGCTGTTTTTCTAGAGCGACTTCCCGGGAAGTCCCTCTCACCCGTCTCAGTGGCGTAGTTGGGGAGTAGACCTATCCCTCTATTGGACCGTCCTTCCAACTAGAGGGCGAGACGGAAGAGCCATTTGCAGGCTTCTTCACCGCTTGAGTTTTATTTCGCCAACAGACGGCGATTCTACATCCAGATCATTCGTATCTACATCTATATCTACATCATTGAGAGTACATCTGAGAGAGTTACAGTGAAGGTTTAGAGGAAATCACAATTAAAATTTAGTTGATTAGAAGTGACTTTAATCTGGTTCAAAAACTCTATAAGTTAGTGGACGTGTTGGGAACTTAGTTAGGATGCATTATACAACACCGCATGCCTACGGAGGCACCCCAACCCTAAGTTACTTTTAAATACCTTAGAGTCATAGTGTGAGGTTACACACAGACCAAGACCACAGACTATCCACTAACTTAGAAGGAGTAAATAGAATTAAGGATCAAATTCATCATCATCATATCAATCCATTATCGAAAACCAAAACATGATCTCAATGACAAGAAGGTAGCCATCAAGTTCCACGACATGATCTCCAAGACCAAGAATCATGATCTTTATCCACATCATCTGGAGTTATATCTGAAACAATTGAAATTAAGAATTTGATGCCTACCTATTGAACTTGGGAATTAAGCAATTCCTATTCCATCTTTCACATCGACAAATCCACAGATTTGATATCTGGTCAATATAATAATAGAGATATATACATATATGCATACTCCTATAATTATCAACATTTGATTACAAAATGAATATGTTAAATATGAAAAGTGTTGGGAAAATGGGAGTTTATGAGAAATGCTTACAATCCTGACTACCTTTTTACTTATGCAAGTAGATGTAAATTATACTTGTTCCACCTTTCTACTTGCTCTCTTTTGCACATTATAAATAATTGTTATTTATTTTTAAACTACGGGTTTGTATTCACAATTGTGACTCCTTTTCTTCCTTGCACGCATGGCAGGAAAGGAGTCTGTTGTTCAGTAGCTATACAGGGTTCCAGGAGACAAGGTCTGTACTAGACGGTATGTTATTCTTTTTGTCTCAGTTTTTGTTCGGTTGTTAATGTTATATGCTTCTTTTCTCTTCAGTCAGATTTTGGGATATACTGTATGTACTTTCAGACATTGTACAGGTTGAAAATGAAATGAAAGTTAATGAAATAAATTCTTGGTGACATTTATCTTTATTAGCTTGTGGTTGTAAATATGAATGTCGAATGTCACTTGCAAATATATTCATTGCGAAAAATTTTTCCCCATAATTTATGCTTATAATGCGATGTCAATAAATGGAATGTTGCGAATAGTGTCGTAAACGGGTACCCGGATCCTGAGGGGTTCACAGTTTTGGTATCAGAGCAGTGGTACCCCGATATGCACATTCGCAGTATTTCAATTCCGATCGCATTAAGTTCTCGAATAACGACAGTCTTCCGACTTGTCGTGAGTTCGAGAAGGGAAATATGACATTCATATTTAATAACCACAAATGTCACCAATTTCATTAATTTTTATATTATATCCCAAGAAGAAAAAAGCATTTACAATAAGTATCTGTCTATGGTATTTTTATGACTATAAACGGTTCTCATGCAGAGCCATGTCATCTCGACCAGACTAGGAGATGACTAATGAACTAGCACACATACTGACTACTCTTATCGACCTTTCCATGTCTTATTTGATTCTGGTGCGACACACTCTTTTCTTGCTTCGAGGCTACTTGCTTGTTTAGGTAGAGTCGCAGAGGTTCTCTCTTCTCCATATCACATCCGAGGGCTAGGTGTCCAGTCGTTCATTATTTCCCTGATAGTCAAGCACTTGCCTGTACTGATTGGCGGACATGAGATGCTCGCAGATTGTTTACTTCTGCAGCTTGATGAGTTCGACTTGATTTTGGGCATGGATTGATTTTCCACTCATCGTGCACTTGTTGATTGCTTTAGGAAGACGGTTGTCTTCAGAATCCAGATCTACCCGAGTTCACTTTTGAGGGTACTATACATGACTCCACAATGGAGTACATTTCAGTGTTGCGAGCTCAACGACTTGTTGATCAGGGTTGTGATTCATACCTTGCATTTGTACGGGAAATATCTGATCAGGAGCCAATGACACAGGACATCCGAGTAGTGTCAGAATATTTAGATGTATTTCATGATGAACTACCGGGATTACCTCCTGAGAGGGAGATCGAGTTCAAGATCACATTGCTGCCAGATACACAGCCGATCTCCATGGCACCATATCGCATGACACCAGCTGAGTTGAGGGAGCTAAAGGTGCAGCTACAGGAATTACTTGATTTGGGTTTCGTGAGGTCGAGCACTTCACCTTGGGGTGCTCCGGTTCTATTTGTCAAGAAGAAGGATGGATCCATGAGACTGTGCATCGATTACAGGCAGCTAAACAAGAGAACGGTGAAGAACCGTTATCCTTTGCCTTGCATCGATGATATATTCGATCAGCTCCAAGGATCATCGATATTCTCGAAGATCGACCTTCGCTCAGGCTACCATCAGCTGGGGATTCGAGAGTATGATATTCCGAAGACAGCCTTCAGGACTCGCTATGGACACTACGAGTTTGTGGTGATGCCGTTTGGGCTCACCAATGCACCTGCGGCTTTCATGGATATGATGAACCGTATCTTCCTTCCATACTTGGACAAGTTTGTAGTAGTGTTCATCGATGATGTGCTCATCTATTCACGAAATGAATGGGATCATGCGAATGATCTTCGTATTGTCTTAGATACATTGCGGGAGCACAAGCTATATGCCAAGTTGAGCAAGTGTGAGTTCTGGTTATCCCAGGACTCATTTCTCGATAATATCATTTTTGGAGCAGGCATTGCAGTTGATCCTACGAAGATAGATGCAGTTATGTCTTGGGAGGAGCCCAAGACTGTCACGCAGATTCGGAGCTTCCTCGGATTAGCAGGCTATTACAGACGCTTTGTCAGCGGATTTTCTCGCATTATTCGCCTTCTGACACGGTTGACACAGAAGGGAGTTCCATTCATTTGGGACGATTCATGTGAGCAGGCTTTCCAGACACTGAAGGAGAAGTTGACTACATCGCCTATTCTTGCTCTTCCTTCAGGCACTCAAGACTATACAGTCTACACAGATGCATCTGGGGAAGGTCTGGGAGTAGTGTTGATGCAGAGAGGACAGGTGATTGCTTATGCATCACGACAGTTGAGACCGCACGAGCGGAACTACCCCACACATGACTTAGAGTTGGCGGCAGTTGTCTTCGCCTTGAAGATCTGGCGCCACTACCTATATGGGGTGAATTTCGAGATCTTTACAGACCACAAGAGTCTGAAGTACATCTTTGATCAGAAGGAGCTGAACATGAGGCAGCGCAGATGGCTCGAATTGCTGAAGGATTATGATTGCACGATCTCTTACCATCCCGGTAAGGGAAACGTGTGGCTGATGCACTTAGCAGGAGAGCGCATGCTGATGGTACGGCAAATTGGCTATACACGTGGGATACACTTGCAGCTTTGACCGATTGGCATCCTCAGGAGAACGCATCCATTTCTACCGCAGTGCCTCCACGATACAGCAGTCTTTGGGATCGTATTGTAGAGGGACAGAAGACCGATCCTTGGATTCAAGACAGATACATGCGTGCCATCAAGGACGAATTTGATGATTTTATTGTGATGGAGTCTATTTTATGGAAGGCAGGACGGGTCGTTGTACCCAATGACGAGCAAATTCGCAGAGACATACTTGATGAGGCACACAGTTCACGGTTATCTATCCATCCAGGCAACACGAAAATGTACCGTGATCTGTGTCGACATTTCTGGTGGGATGGAAGGAAGCGCGATGTGGCGCAGCATGTCAATAGATGCATGGTCTGTCATATAGTCAAGGCCGAGCACAGGAGACCACCAGGATTACTGTAGTCTCTCCCCATTCCCGAGTAGAAGTGGGAGAGCATTTCTATGGATTTTGTCACAGGTCTGCAGAAGACACCAGGTGGCCATGATTCTATATGGGTCGTTGTTGATAAATTGACCAAGTCAGCCCATTTCATACCTGTCAATACGACTTATATTCCATCCAGATTGGCCAAGCTCTATGTGCAGAACATTATCAGGCTGCATGGTATACCACGTGAGGTGGTGTCTGACAGGGATTCGAGATTTTCATCTCATTATTGGCATCAGTTCATGTCATCACTACAGACAGAGCTGAAGATGAGTTCTGCATATCATCCACAGACCGACGGTCAGAGTGAGCACACCATTCAGACGCTTGAGGATCTACTTCGCGCATGTACTTTGGAGTGGAAAGGGTCCTGGAAGGACCATTTGCCTTTGGTGGAATTCACGTACAACAACAGCTATCACTCCAGTATTGGCATGGCACCATTCGAAGCTCTATACGGGCGGAGATGTTTCACACCTCTCAGTTGGTGTGAGGTAGGTGATCATGCTCTTTACTCCGTGGATCTCTTGGAGGAGACCGCGAGAGCTGTTGACCTTGTGAGATGGAGGCTTCTGACAGCACAGAGCCGCCAGAAGAGTTATGCAGACCGTCGGAGGAGAGACTTAGAGTTTCAGGTAATCTAATCATTTTCTCCTCATCCACTCAATTACGATTTATATGTGTTCAACTTAATTTCATACTAATGACATTCCTATAAATTATAGGTTGGAGATTGGGTATTTCTCCGTGTATCTCCCATGAAAGGAATACAGAGATTTGGTGTTCGTGGCAAGCTCGCACCACGATATGTGGGTCCATTTGAGATTCTTGCAAGAGTGGGAAAGGTGGCCTACCGAGTAGCCCTTCCTCCACATCCATCAACGATTCACGTTATCTTCCACATATCCAATCTGAGGAAGTATGTCCACGACCCTCGGCACATCATCAGTTACGAGAATCTCGACGTAGAGCCAGACCTGACTTATGAGGAGAAGCCAGTCCAGATACTTGACCGCGCTGAGAAGAAACTTCGCAACAAGGAAATTTCATTGGTCAAAGTTTTGTGGCACCGACACGTGGTCAAAAAGGCGACGTGGGAGACCGAAGCCGACATGCGGGCACGATACCCGCAGCTTTTCTGATGTAAGCATCAAAACAAGCTTTTATAATTAAATATATGTTCAAATATATGACATTCATTTTCTTTGAGGTTTTTATGGGTTCAAAACCCTTTGAGGTTTTTATGGACATATAAAATCCCAACAAGATACTTAATGACCTTGACTCGAGTCTCGAGGACGAGACTCCCTTTAAGGTTTTTATATTTGTAACATCCGAAATTCGCCAAACCCGAACTCGACCCGATTAGGGTCCGAAGAATCTAATAAAGTTGTTGGTCAATATTAAACAACCTAAAACGATCTATTGATCGTGAATCAAAAGTCGTTCGGGCGAAATCGATCAAAAATCGGTCGCATCGTAATGCGTGCCGTGAAAAAGCTGCGATGCAAGTTCGGAAACCGCAAAACGAATCGAGACCATCAATAGATCCGATTCCACGATACAAGACCAACGGAATCGACCGTTCGTCAATCGGAGGTCGTTTGATATTTTAAAACCGTAAAATTTAATCTTAAACAAAAACCGTATCCGAAAATTTCGGGTATTCAAAACTCGATCGGAAGTATGTCAATATTATACTCATTTTGATCGTCGTTCAGAGACGATCAGAACGAGATATTGTTCGTCAAAATCCGACATCCGAGGTACGAATACGGAAGACTTTAGTATTTCAAACAAATAAATAAAATGGTTTAAAAAATTAAAAATTATTTAATGTTACAGACTGCGTAGCAGACTGTGCCACAGTAAAAAAAATATATAAAAAAAAACAGGAGGAAGGTTCCCAGAACCTCCCTCTCCTTATTCTTATCTCCCTATTTCCCTATAAGAACCATCCGAGACCTCCTTTCCCTTCCTCTCCCTTTCATCTCTCTCATTTCTCTCATAAAACCCCCATTGATTTTTCCTCAAGAACAGCTTGGAGCTGCTGTTCTAATTTCCAGATTTGCATGTTGTGATCTCCATTTCAGATTTAAAATAAAGGTGCAATCCCTCTTCTATATCTCCTATTCATTCCAACGTTAGGTTTCTAACCCCCTCTCTTCCTTGTTGTTGTCTTCATTCCAAAAAGACAAGAAGCTACTGCATTAAATCCAAGTGCCAACAGCTGCTCCCAGCATCTGTAGCTGCTAATCAACAAAGCAGAAGGTGATGTTGCTTCTCTTGGAGGTGTTGATGCTCCTTGTTATCTTGGAGCTGCTGCATGCAAAATAAAAACTCTCATCTCCATATAGGAGATCCAAATAGGTACAATCCCATACCCCCTTATTGCTGCCATGCATGTATATTTCATGCCAAATTATCATCAATTTCATCCGATATTGTAGCACCAATAGTAGTTTTCATACAATTAAAACATGAGGAATGTAGGATCATTGGTGTATTTGAATAGTATGAAATAACATCATCTATATGTATATCAAGAGAATATATAAATGTCCTGTTTATGATTCAGTTTTAAATTAAACCTAAATTCATGAGTCAAAAATTTATATTATTGTTAAAATAACAATATCTGGTTATAAATCCCTGTTCAGACATATAGATGGATTTTTCTTGATATAAAAAAATAAATAAATAAAAGTTTATACTAATTGGGTTATAAAATGGTTACAGGTTCTGACATATAAATTAAGCATTGAATTGCTACTGTAAAAAAAAGTAAAAGTAATAAAAAAATCTAGTTCCTGAGTACTGTACTGATCTTCTATTGTTAATATAGGTAGATATCAAGATATATAATTGGATCCTCTAATTAGAAATAATTTAAGATCTTATGTCATAGAATCTAGTGTGACAGGAGTAGACATGTATAAGGTTTAAGGTGAGAAATAACTTCTAATAATCCATTATGCTATTTCTTTTTTCCATATGGACAAATATAAATTGATTCCCAAGGGCATTAGTTAGCTATAACTATTGTGTATTCATACTTAAATATTTCATGTCTTTGATTGGTGTTTGCTAGAGCCGCAAAGTAGAGCTAATTCAGTCTTTTTGTTAAAAATAAAGTTTTTCTGTAAAAAAAATCTATCAGGCCATATATAGAGGATAAAATTAATGAATCATATACGTGAGTGGCTGTACAACCAGTTCCTAGGATCTATTTTTGATAGGTAAAATTTAGAAGGTAGATGATGTAAAATGGTCATTGAAAGGGGCTTTTTGTAGTATGCTACAATTGTAGTAGCTTAGCACTAACAGTTAATTTACTGTTGTTCATAAACCACCATAAAAACACTTGTAGCAAAGTGTTTAAGGATAAAATGTGAATGCACTATAATATTGTGCATTCAGTAAAAAAAAACAGAAAGGATTAACTAGTAATTGTTTATGATAGCAGGAAGTTGATTGATTATTTTTAGAATTAATCAACCATATTAACATTCCAAGTAATAAAATACGATGTGATAGAAGGTATTGCACGACCCACTATGTCAAAGGGGTTTTTATGCGACATGTTCCTTGTCTATGGACCATCAGTCAAGAATAACATATATAAAAGTTTGAGGTGTCAATATGCACAGTAAGATAATTTTAAAGATTTATCGTAGATTTAATTGAATCAATCTAGGGACTCATGTGATCATGTGATCATTATGTTAATCCTATTTATCGATCCTATAGTATAAACCACTATTGATAAGTTGTTAGCAACATACTTAGACATGTTGAGTTGACCATAGAAGAAATTATGAAACAAGTGAAAGATCTTGGAATTAAGTAAGACTATCAAATAATAGTGCCAATCATTGTGATCTTTACCATGATCGTACGAGGGCGCGGTGACCCTCAACTGGGCGGAGGAAAGGAAGCCCAGATTGGGCAGCGGCCGCCTAGTGCGCGGGTCTAGGATCCCAGTCTTTTACATGGTTTTTACGCGAGCTCGCAGTGTTTTTACGCCTCGTTGGGATCCAGACTTTAGACCAGTTCCGCTGACCCTGTCTTTTAGGATACCCAGGTGGGGGATCCTTGGTTTTCAGTTTTACGTACGAGCTCGGTTGCCCGTTACCGGTCGGGCTGTTTTTCTAGAGCGACTTCCCGGGAAGTCCCTCTCACCCGTCTCAGTGGCGTAGTTGGGGAGTAGACCTATCCCTCTATTGGACCGTCCTTCCAACTAGAGGGCGAGACGGAAGAGCCATTTGCAGGCTTCTTCACCGCTTGAGTTTTATTTCGCCAACAGACGACGATTCTACATCCAGATCATTCGTATCTACATCTATATCTACATCATTGAGAGTACATCTGAGAGAGTTACAGTGAAGGTTTAGAGGAAATCACAATTAAAATTTAGTTGATTAGAAGTGACTTTAATCTGGTTCAAAAACCCTATAAGTTAGTGGACGTGTTGGGAACTTAGTTAGGATGCATTATACAACATCGCATGCCTACGGAGGCACCCCAACCCTAAGTTACTTTTAAATACCTTAGAGTCATAGTGTGAGGTTACACACAGACCAAGACCACAGACTATCCACTAACTTAGAAGGAGTAAATAGAATTAAGGATCAAATTCATCATCATCATATCAGTCCATTATCGAAAACCAAAACATGATCTCAATGACAAGAAGGTAGCCATCAAGTTCCACGACATGATCTCCAAGACCAAGAATCATGATCTTTATCCACATCATCTGGAGTTATATCTGAAACAATTGAAATTAAGAATTTGATGCCTACCTATTGAACTTGGGAATTAAGTAATTCCTATTCCATCTTTCACATCGACAAATCCACAGATTTGATATCCGGTCAATATAATAATAGAGATATATACATATATGCATACTCTTATAATTATCAACATTTGATTACAAAATAAATATGTTAAATATGAAAAGTGTTGGGATAATGGGAGTTTATGAGAAATGCTTACAATCCTGACTACCTTTTTACTTATGCAAGTAAATGTAAATTATACTTGTTCCACCTTTCTACTTGCTCTCTTTTGCACATTATAAATGATTGTTATTTATTTTTAAACTACGGGTTTGTATTCACAATTGTGACTCCTTTTCTTCCTTGCATGCATGGCAGGAAAGGAGTCTGTTGTTCAGTAGCTATACAGGGTTCCAGGAGACAAGGTCTGTACTAGACGGTATGTTATTCTTTTTGTCTCAGTTTTTGTTCGGTTGTTAATGTTATATGCTTCTTTTCTCTTCAGTCAGATTTTGGAATATACTGTATGTACTTTCAGACATTGTACAGGTTGAAAATGAAATGAAAGTTAATGAAATAAATTCTTGGTGACATTTATCTTTATTAGCTTGTGGTTGTAAATATGAATGTCGAATGTCACTTGCAAATATATTCATTGCGAAAAATTTTTCCCCATAATTTATGCTTATAATGCGATGTCAATAAATGGAATGTTGCGAATAGTGTCGTAAACGGGTACCCGGATCCTGAGGGGTTCACACCTATCCAGCCACCCAACCCTTTCATGGGTCGGGTTTGGGTCATGAAATTTAATGAAGGAGACAACCCGACCCAGATCACTCATCAAATGTGCGGACAATGAACACGTGCCACAAATCCCAGCCTGGCCCGACCTGTAAAAATAAAATACACACTAAAAAATTAGATAATGCATTCATTTTTTCAAGTTTGAGTAATCGAGCTCATCTTTGCTTAATTCCTCTCCACATCTATTCCCACAAGGAATTCATACCCTTTTTCGTTGTTTTTCTTCTATACCCTATTCCATTATTTTTCTTCTGAAATCTATTGAACGTATAAAATTGGGATATGTTTGACGACAATTATTGGACCGAGGGATCAATTTAAGCGTTTTGACATCCTTTTAATTGGACATTTCAGATGATGTTTTGTTAAGCTATCATTTGAATGTCAAGAACAAATTGCCATTAATAATGATTATTTCTTTATTTATAATCCAATTCTGATGATAAAATCAATAAGGTGATTGTATTTGATGGACCAAAAGTTCCATTCAAATCATAGTCTTTGTGTATTGAAATGTCAATCCAACTTGGTGTACCAAATGTTGGAAATGTACAATCAATTGAACTTTTTTAATGACATGTGACATTCAATCCATGTAATATTCAGATTGGAATCTTGATAGTGAGTAGTTGATGAACTGATTCTAAATAGATTTGTTACTGTACAATCTTTAACTCATGTTTGACTGTTATTGAAGTATAGATTTTCATTATTTTTAAAGGTAAAATATATAATCTAAATTTTTGATTATAGGTACCAGCATAAGGATAAGTTGTTTAAACAATTGAATCACCTAATCTGGATAGTGCAAGAATACATGGATTAACATGCAGGAACTTATACAAAAAGATTAACCTAATTTATGTATATCAAAATCTATTGAGTGTCTTTGGATACCCTCAAACCATTGAGGTTACAAGTAACACCAAGATGATTCAAATTCGCATAATTATGATTGGAAAGATTTCATGTACTTACTAACCAAGCGGATTTGATATTAGAAACTTTAAAAATTCTAAAGAGTTCTTGCTGCATTGTTACATTGAGATCTACTAATATCATAATTTCTTTGAGTTGAACAGTATAGAGTAAAAAAATAAAAGAAAAATATGTTAAAATTGGCACATGGGCCGACCCAACATGGACTTGGGCCAGGCTTGGGCTATGAAATATGGCCCATGGGATGGGCCAGTCGGGCCTTGGACATAAGATTTTGAAACCTTGGTCCGTTCGATCCGACCCAGCTCGCAGTTCGGCCACGTCTACCTGGGACTAAAACCTTAGCGAGACAACCCCACACTTTGGGGAACTTTAAGCTTGATTTCATATTTCTCCAAAATTCAAAAGGACTTTTCCATATGTCTTGGAGGGACCTTATTCAGAATATTGCAAGCTGTATTCAAGGCCTCTCCCCACATATAGGTTGAAAGTACAGAACTTTGTATGAGAGCATTGATCATGTCAGTTAAGTTCCTATTTTTCTGTTCTTTTATCTCATTTGATTGTGATGAATATGGACATGTAACCTCGTGAACTATGCCAGATAATTTGCATTGTTCATCAAACAAGTTAGATATATATTCACTTCATGTATCAGCCTAAGGCGTTTATGCACATTACATGTTTGTGTCTCACCCTCATTCTCAAGGATAAGAAATTTCTCTAAGACTTCATCAATGATCGTCATTAAATACACATAGCAACATCTGCTACCATCACCAATAAAGGTAATTAACTCTTTCTTGTTGTTCTGGTCAACACCCATTAAACTCACATATATTTGTGTGCACTAGATCCAAGATCTCATTATCTCTAGAGACTGATTGAAAAGACCTTCTAGATGTCTTAGTTTGCACAAAATTTCACATTTTTGAGTTTTATCAATAGTATGTTTAGAGATCAACTATATATTGCATCATTATTTTAATTGAATTTAAGTTTACATGTCTCAATCT
Source organism: Ottelia alismoides (assembly GCA_037367405.1). Taxonomy (NCBI): domain Eukaryota; kingdom Viridiplantae; phylum Streptophyta; class Magnoliopsida; order Alismatales; family Hydrocharitaceae; genus Ottelia; species Ottelia alismoides. The sequence goes on from JAZKJV010000331.1 coordinate 969,982, forward strand.
ATCATGTGACATATCACAAGATTCTAATTTATTAATCACATGGGACACATAATTAGAACATTCAGAATTCGAAACATTCACTAAATCAATGCTTACTAACATTCTTCTTGAGTAATCGAGCTCATCTTTGCTTAATTCCTCTCCACATCCATTCCCACGAGGAATTCATACCCTTTTTCGTTGTTTTTCTTCTATACCCTATTCCATTATTTTTCTTCTGAAATCTATTGAACGTATAAAATTGGGATATGTTTGACGACGATTATTGGACCGAGGGATCAATTTAAGCGTTTTGACATCCTTTTAATTGGACATTTCAGATGATGTTTTGTTAAGCTATCATTTGAATGTCAAGAACAAATTGCCATTAATAATGATTATTTCTTTATTTATAATCCAATTCACATGATAAAATCAATAAGGTGATTGTATTTGATGGACCAAAAGTTCCATTCAAATCATAGTCTTTGTGTATTGAAATGTCAATCCAACTTGGTGTACCAAATGTTGGAAATGTACAATCAATTGAACTTTTTTAATGACATGTGACATTCAATCCATGTAATATTCAGATTCGAATCTTGATAGTGAGTAGTTGATGAACTGATTCTAAATAGATTTGTTACTGTACAATCTTTAACTCATGTTTGACTGTTATCTAAGTATAGATTTTCATTATTTTTAAAGGTAAAATATATAATCTAAATTTTTGATTATAGGTACCAGCATAAGGATAAGTTGTTTAAACAATTGAATCACCTAATCTGGATAGTGCAAGAATACATGGATTAACATGTAGGAACTTATATAAAAAGATTAACCTAATTTATGTATATCAAAATCTATTGAGTATCTTTGGATACCCTCAAACCATTGAGGTTACAAGTAACACCAAGATGATTCAAATTCACATAATTATGATTGGAAAGATTTCATGTAGTTACTAACCAAGTGGATTTGATATTAGAAACTTTGAAAATTCTAAAGAGTTCTTGCTGCATTGTTACTTTGATATCTACTAATATCACAATTTCTTTGAGTTGAAGAATATAGAGTAAAAAATAAAAGGAAAATATGTTAAAATTGGCACATGGGCCGACCCAACCTGGACTTGCGCCAGGCTTGGGCTATGAAATATGGCCCATGGGCTGGGCCAGTCGGGCCTTGGACATAAGGTTTTAAAATTTTGGTCCGTTCGATCCGACCTAGCCCGTAGTTCGGCCACGTCTACCTGGGACTAAAACCTTAGTGAGACAACCCCACACTTTGGGGAACTTTAAGCTTGATTTCACATTTCTCCAAAATTCAAAAGGACACTTTTCCATATGTCTTGGAGGGACCTTATTTAGAATATTGCAAGCTGTATTCAAGGCCTCTCCCCACATATAGGTTGAAAGTACAGAACTCTGTATGAGAGCATTGATCATGTCAGTTAAGTTCCTATTTTTCTGTTCTCCTATCTCATTTGATTGTGATGAATATGGACATGTAACCTCGTGAACTATGCCAGACAATTTGCATTGTTCATCAAACAAGTTAGATATATATTCACTTCATGTATCAGCCTAAGGCGTTTATGCACGTTACATGTTTGTGTCTCACCCTCATTCTTAAGGATAAGAAATTTCTCTAAGACTTCATTAATGATTGTCATTAAATACACATAGCAACATCTGCTACCATCATCTATAAAGGTAATTAAGTCTTTCTTGTTGTTCTAGTCAACACCTATTAAACTCACATATATTTGTGTGCACTAGATCCAAGATCTCATTATTTCTAGAGACTGATTGAAAAGACCTTCTAGGTGTCTTAGTTTGCACACAAATTTCACATTTTTGAGTTTTATCAATGGTATGTTTAGAGATCAACTGTATATTGCATCGTTATTTTAATTGAATTTAAGTTTACATATCTCAATCTATCATGTAACATATCACAAGATTCTAATTTATTAGTTACATGAGACACATAATTAGAACATTCAGAATTCAAAACATTCACTAAATCAATGCTTACTAACATTCTTCTTGACGTGAAAGACATGCAACACCCTCTGCAAAGTCCAGACACGTCAAGAGGAGAAAATCAAGATTACTTGTCCTGACCCTATTGCCATAGCCGCAGAGTCATTCCCCATCTTCACATTCCTATCACTGCAAATATAATAAGAAGAAAACAAAATTAATATGAACATGTGATTGTGTATCTACAATCCACTCATTAGGGTCATGAATATGGTATAGTTCAAGTTTCACAGAGACACACCCCTCACTAGCCCCTAGTCCTACTGTGATCATATTCACTTGAGGAATCCATCCGCAGTCTTTAGTTTATCCTTTTAAGGACGGGAAATGATTCTTCTAATGCCTACATGATTATAATGCCAGCAAGATTTATTCCTTGCTTTTTTTGGAATCTTACCCTTTGGTTTTATTTTAGGATTTTTATCAGTTGTGCCCCTATGCGATATTGCAATATCGTTTATGCCCCTCCCTTTTTAGGAATATCAGTTGTTCCCTCGATTTCTTATCGCTTTATCACTTGTGGCCCTCAATTACTTTGGACATCAATAAGTTGAACTTAACCATGATTTAATAAAATCATGGTGTAGTTAAGAGGGGTATATTTGGAAGAAAAGCCACCACATCCTCCTCCTCTCCTTAGACCCCTCTGACCGTGATGCCTTCTACATGTGAGCCCCCAACGATGTCGGTAGAGCTCAGATATGTGCTAGCGAGAGAGCACTAGTAGAAGGGGATCATGATGGCAGCGGTGAGGAAGGCGATACATGCAGCGGTGGAGGAGTGGTTCTTCTGCTTCTTGAGGGGAGGAGGATAGGAGGGGGAGGAGAAGGTCGGCCTGGGGAGGCTGGGTGCAGTACTGAGGGGGCAGAGGAGGGGGAGGCTGGGGGAGGAGGTGAGGACGTGGTGGAGGGGGGAGGTTGGGGGCAGAGGAGAGGATGGGGCAAATGAGGGGGAAGTTGGGGGAGGAGGAGAGGGGGAGGTGGAGGAGGGGGAGGCTGGGGACTGAGGAGAGGGGGAGGTGGAGGATGAGGAGGTTGGGGAAGGAGGGAAGGGGGAGGCCAAGGAGGGGGGAGGCTAAGGGAGGTAATAGGGGAAGGTTGGGGGCGGAGGAGAGGGGGAGGCAGAGGAGGGGAGAGGATAAGGGCAGAGGAGAGGAGGGGAGGTAGGAGGTCAGCCTAGGGAGGAGGAGGAGGAGGATGGAAGGGAGGAGGAGATCGGCCTGGGGAGGAGGAAGGGATGGAGGGAGGAGATGGTCACCCTGAGGAGGAGGGGATGGAGGAGGGAGAGGATGAGGAGGGTCAAGAAAGACCTCTCATCCCTTTTTTTAAATTTATTTCCACTTGCGTTCCCAAAGTTAACGTTTGTTTGCGTTGGGGATGGACGACAACTAATCAAAGGGGCACAAGTGATAGAACGACAAGAAGTCGGGGGCACAACTAATATTGTCAAAAAGGAAGGAGCATAATTGATATTGCTATATCTTGGAGGGGCACAACTGCAAGAAAACCTTTATTTACCATTCGAGGCCATAAAGTTAAACTTTTACTGAACGTCAACACGAATCACATGCTTTTGCTTCATGTCTTCCTCCTCTATGGAGATTGCCATCATCAAGTCATCCACAGAAAATTTCCCTTTCTGCATTTAAAAGTCATATCGAGGTCTTGTCTAGACGTGGGGGATTCTTCTATGATGTACGTGACTTGAAATTTCTCTGGAAGTTCTATTTCGACATCTTCTAAATCATGGAGTAGTAGTTGAAATTTTTGTGCATGTTCAGAAATTGATTTCCCCTCGACCATAGAAAACGTCAAGATCTTTACGATGAAATATTTCTCTATATTGAGATCCTCGATGTTATACTTCATATCAAGTTCTTCCCATAGTCCCTTAGCAGTTTGTGTGGATGAACAATACATGTCAAATAACGTGTTGGACAAAGCATCCAAGATACAGTCATGACATATAGGGGTCACGTTCCTTCTATGCAGATTGCACCTTCTGGCTATGGGGTGAGGATTTTTTCTTTTCCACAATAGGACATTCAATTTAAAGCATTGAGTGCAACCTTTTGGTGGTTTACAAGATTTTCATGTGTTGTTGCCCAGGCTTAAAATCACGTCTGCCAATTTTTATAGGAACCCTAGTCATATCCACCCTTAATTTAAACATTGTAACTGGCATATTTTTAATTTGATTTCCGATATTCTCTCTAAGATTGCCGCGATTATGATCAACATGATATGCAATAAACAATGATTACCCAGATCAATATGAATCGCTAATAATGCATCATATATTAACATAAGTATAATCATTCATTTCCGAGTCAAATCCCAATTACAATATGCAGACAAGAACCGAGTCAATATGCAATACAATGTATTAGGGTAATATCCAGGAAAGGTAAAACTATAAACAAATTACAACAAATAAATCAGTAAATAAGTTAAAGAAGAGATCACCGAAGCGTTGATGAAGGACTGTGTTTAGAGAGGATATCACCCCTAAATACCAATTTGCAGGGTACTGACAATCCACTCCCAGCATACGACAACACACGATCATTCACGCATACCGATGAGATCATCCTCAAAAGTGCCTTAAAAAATTGCAGCCGAGAGATGAATATGGAAGAACTTCACAGTGGAAGAACACAGAGAGCGAGAGAGAGAGAGAGAGATTTCTTGTTTGAGAAGAAAATCACGTCTGGTGTTGTCTACTTATTAGGTGACACTGCACCCCTTTGAGATCTATAACCGCCCATTAAACATGCATTAAATCCGATCTCAAAACAACAGATCTGACGGTGTTCGTTTACATTCCCTCAATGGACATATTTAAAATTAATTCAGCCGATTAATTTTTTTGAATCTATCAATTAAAACCTGCAGCAAGAGTATTGAGATCCGAATTGACTCTCCCAAGCCCGAGCTGGAGACAGAGCGAAGCGGGCGTGCATGGTCCTCCATTCTTCCTCTCTACTATTGCTACAAGAGCTTGAAATAAGAACTCAATAAGTCCACCAAAGTTTTAGCACTACTAGATGTGGTACTAAGACTCCATACAAATCATCTTTTGTTTTAATTTTTTGGAATTTCCAACTTTCCCTCCAACTCTATTAGCTTCCTAGTAGAAACCAATTTGATTACCCAATACAATTATACATGTTTACCAAATTTAAATCTAAATGCATTAAATTAAAAACAACTAGTTTTTTGAAGGATCCATTAGCCTATGTTATTTGATCGGAGATGCTAGTGGTGCATATATAAGGATGAAAACGAATACAAATATATTCATATCCGTATGTATCTGTATTCACCAAATAAAAGATAGGGATGCCATTTTTCTCATATTGGCAAATACTAATGCGAATACAAATACAAATGTTCAACATTCGATGAACACAGATATGGATACAAATATAATATGGTAAATTGTAACGATTCGGGTGCCCAAACCGTTTAGGAAATGGAAATTTTTGGGGTTCATGATGAATATGCCATTGTCAGGAAGGGAATGGGGGTTGGGTTCCAACTTTTAAACAATGGCATATCTGTCCTCAGCCCCAAAAACTTCATTACGTTAACGGCCCTGGGACCTGAATCGTTACAATTTAAATATGGGGACCCATTCTAGGATCGAACCTATAGATGAGGACCCAAATTATAATTTACCCAATATAATATCCTCAATATTGACAAATACGAATGAGAATGCGAATTTTCAAAATTTTGAGGATACGAATACAAATATTCATTTTTTGAAAGATACAAATGAATACAAATATTCAAATTCTGGATGACACCATACTTATATGATACACATAAAAGTAAGCTTGGTAAACTTTCTTTTATTATTTAGTTATATCATTATGTTTTTTTATTATTTAGTTATTTTTATGCACATACTCATCAGTAAAATATTTAATATACTCTTTATATATTGGAAATTATTATGAACATAAAATGCTTGTAGCTTTTAAGTAATATTGGGCATGTATAATATTGATATATTAATTTGTATCATTTCTCAAGTATCTGTATTCGAATTATCATTACTTATTTGCATCTGTATTCATATTTTGATGATTTGATTTTAAATTTTATATATTTGTATGATATTCATATTCGTATCCAAATTTTAAAAAGGATAAGGATATAGTAGCACTATTTGTATCCATATCCGACCATTATCATCCTTATGCATATATGACCTTTTTTATTATATCTGAAATGTGAAATATCTACTCTTTTGTCTTGTATAGTTCATATTTAACAATATTTATTTCATAGTAAATTAAATTTAGTTTTAGTGTTCTTATATGCCTTAAGTTATATAGAAAATACATACAAATACCTAAAGTAAATAAAAACACATATAACTAGAATATGTATATTATATACGCAAAAAACATTAAATACTTATAAATCTCAAAATCGTAAAAAGTTTCATATTAAAAGTTGTTGAATATTCAAACCCATGTACTTTTCATGTTTTGAGTTTTGGTCATATCCTTCTCCTTGGGACACTTATCAAAGGATGATTTATACATGATTTAATACTTGTTATTTTTCCATCTCGAATAAAGCCATCTTTGTACTCACCTGGCCCAATTGAGAGTCTTTTTCCTTCTTTGATATTTCATCGCTTCCAAGTTCTTGGTATGAGGTCATTTTCATTCCCCTATCAATCCAAGGTGGTTTGGAATAGATCCGTGGGAGGTTTGAATCTTCTTCAAGCAATTGAAAGAGCATATTCTAAGAAAGCTTCACCTGTAAACAAAATGAAACATAAAGTTTAAGATTTAGTATGTACCACTTCATGGTCTTTTTGTTCTTATCAAATGGGCGTCCACATAAGCGTATCCAAGGGTAACAACATTATCTCTTTCAATGATCTATTTGATCAAGATTATCGCTTCATGCATACTATACTGACAACGATCCAAGTTTACTGATCAAGCTTCGATCCAAAAAGGTGGCTCAGAGCCACCTGAGCCAATATCGACATTGTATATGAGCCTCCCTTTTACGTTAGCTAGTCAACATATAACACTCTACTTATAAACGAAGTCCTCATCAATTGAGAACTCCGAGTCTTCATAAGTTCAATTTCACCTTCACAAGCTTAGCTTTAGTGCCACCTCTAATGACAACAACATCGAAGCTTAAAATTTGCAGGGGAGGTCAAGCAATCAATTGAAGTAGATCAAAAGTTCCACGACCGACAATAATGTGACATGTAAGTAAAAGTTTTTCCGCCCCTCCATTTTTTGATTCCAAGTCAAACATAGACTTTTAGTTTATGCGGTTGACCATTTCCTCGTTAAGAAGACGTTCGATTCTTAATTCTTTTTGGTTAAATTTCTTTTTGTGCATCTATTTATTAAGGGCTTTTTATGCTTGTGTCCCTTTAAGACTCTACAACTACAATTATGTCCCTACCTTTTCTGCAATAACATGCGTGCCCATGCATTCTTACATAATTTCAGTACTTTCTAATATTAGAAAATTAATATTTAATCACAAAATAATCCAAAAAAGTACAATGCAATGTTCTTATAAGTTAGTTAAGTTAATTTTTTTTATTTTTTCATCATCTAGCATTTTTGGAATATGATTCATCTTTATATTATAATAAGTTTATCAACTAACATGTAAAAATACAAAAAAAAGTTATAATTTTTCTCTATTTCCTTAGTGAATTAGAAACTTTCAAATATAGTTAGAATGTATTTTTCTTAAAAGTAGCAAATTCTATATTACTGAAAGCCATGTGTATCTGCAATTAAACCTAACATTTAAAGATGTAATTTTGCAAGATACTATTTGTGAAGATGTTGTTTATAATAGAAATATGAAGATGGTGCAAAGAAAAAAATATTTATTTATCGGAATTCGGAATGCCAAAGCGCACTTAATTCTGTCTTGCGTTTGTTGGGAAAATAGGAGATAAATGGTCCGATGGAGCAAAATATGAGGCGGCCCATCCGACCCGTTTAAGGACAAGAGCCCAACCGTAGTAACTATAAAACAAGTGGAGTCGCAGCTCACTCCTAACCGCTCTCTGTCTCACACTCTCGCGCTCTCATTCTCTCCGGTCTTTCTTCACTCTCTTCCTTCGGGACGAGACCTGCGAACCCTAATGGGTCCGAGAATTTTGAACTCTCAGGAAAGCCTTTTTAATCTTTCCATCGGGGAGGACTATGTAGGTTTTCTTTCAGCGATGGAGATGTTGCATGGATGCAGCAATGGGGGTGGACACGTAGAAGAAGAGGAGAGGAAGAAGAAGAACAACAGCAATGACGGGAAGAAGAAAAGGAATAAAGAGAGGTTCAATTGGACTGACAGCCTCCATTCCAAGTTCGTCATCGCTGTGTATCAACTGGGAGGACCGGAAAGTGAGTTCTTCTTCCAATCAAATTTCTTTCACTCTTTATAATATACGGTTTAGGGTTTAGAAGATGAGGATTTCATCATGATGATGTTATGTTGTCCTCTCGTATCGGGGCTTCTTTCCTTTGTTTCCCATCTTCTCCTCTTCACATCAGTATTTTTAAGGGTTTTGATCGTTGATGGAAATTACTGATTGCAGAGGCTATTCCCAGTGAGATCATGAGGGCTATGAATGTCCACGGACTCACCCGATTCATTGTGGCGAGCCATTTGCAGGTATTCCACTCCATTCCCCTGCACCCTAACATATTATTCTTTCTCTATCTCCCTCGTCTCCAGAAGAGTAATCCGAAAAAAAATCACGAATCTAATAACATATTAGTTTAGGTTTTTTTTGCAATTTCTGATACAACGTACATATCCACCTATGATTTGGGACTTCACTGTAAGGGTGGGTTTTTTTAAACCGATGTTTTCTTTTTATTAAAAGGAAATAACGACTACTTTGGATTGTAAAACTCTAGTTGGTTTTTCAGTGGATAACTCCGTAATCCTTAAGTCATCGAGAGAACAACACAAATACACGCATCTTGTTGCTTTAAAGCCCATGTAAAACATGACATGGCCAAGTATTTTTTTCTCATCTTAGCTTTCTGTCTGATTTTCTTGTTACTGATTTTGTCACACGTGTGGTGTTCCCATAGAAATACCGTGCTCGAAGAAAGGGAGTCAAGGAAAGAGAACAAGTTGCACAAAGTCCCCATTCATATTTCCCTTGCATTGTCCAAGAACCAAGTCCGAGTTCGAGTGTGGTCGATGTCGTCAGTGTTCCGAATATTGCAAATCCGAGTCCCATCCCACTACAAGGCTACCCAGCATCCCATCTGGCCTTTGACATGCCAATAAATTCAGATATTGGTCTTTCTCTCGCAGAGCTAGAACAGGAACTGGAAATTCAGGTCCTAATGGATGCAAATGTTTCATATTGCCACCATGCAGTAGGACATGATTATGGAAAAACAACAAATCCAACTCACTACTGCATGATGACACAAAATGCAGTTCCGATATCCACACTCCCACTCTCTGTAGATGGTCCCAATAACGTAAATTCTTCAGAAAGAGGTGGCATCTTGAAGCAGAACAAGAGGAAGAAAAACCGCGTGGATGAGATCAGCAATGCTGACACACAGCCAAAGATAAAGAAGGCACGATTCTCTTGGACTCCCAATAAGCAGAAAAAATTCGTTGATGCTGTTGAATCGATTGGACTCGAAAGTGAGTATATATAAATCTACCTTTTTTCCTTCATTTTACCTCATGGTTCACTTAGCACATCATTATGTGATCTTATCATTGAAGAAACTTCATAGGACTGACATGTGGCAATGATGCAGATGCTGTGCCAAAGAAAATCCTGGATGCAATGGGAATTGAAGGACTCAGTAGGCATACCATCGCAAGCCGCTTACAGGTTAAAAAAATACACTCTGTTCTAATTAGTTGAAGTCTGGAATATAATGGTGCTTCATGATTCTGATTTTAAAATGCAAAATATGCCTGTCCCTTCATATGGATTTGGATTTATTGGTTGAGTTATTTGATTTATTATATATATTTCTGAAAACTGGGATATAGTTAGAAACAGACAATTCTGATATAAATTTCTAATTTTGGTGGGTAATATGATGTGATTAATGCTAGTAGCTTGACCTATAACCCTTGAAGACTTCAATCTTATTTATCAAAAAACTAGAGTAGTTTGCCTTAGAAATAATGAATGTAGGTACTACACTCCATCATAGCATTCGATTTGCACAATATGTTTCTGACATATTCCCCTTATAGACTTTAGGTTATACGATAAAAGTCAAGCATGTGGCCTTAGAAAGGACAATCACTCCATTGTGTCATTCAAGATACCTCACACTTTCATTTCGAAATTCTATCTCAGGAATGGTCTGATCTTATTCTAACTTTTGATTTGCCATCATTCATACAGAAATATCGAATTCAGTTAAAGAAAGAAAAGGAAAGCCAGCAAGCGTATGGTTGTTGTCCTTCATCATCTAACGTAAATACGGACACGACTCTTGGGAATCAGGTGATTTAATATCGCCATTATGGACATGGAAAGCTATCTTTGACACCTCTTTTCAAATGATTTGTACACACCATGCATTAATATAAAAATTTATATGAACCGCTTGCCTGTGCATGGTTTTACTTTATTAGATTGCTTACTATTTTTTGTATATCAGGATTATGACTTGAATCACGTGGAAGCTGCCACCATGGCACATTTCCAACCAAGAGAACTGTCATTCAATGAAATAATTGATTGTCATGAGTTTATGCCTCCATTCCCACAAGTTCACTTAAATCCAAATGAAAAGTCAAGCTCTACTGATGTATTGGTCCAGTCTGCTACCGTCATGGGTAATTTGAAGTTAGATATATCATCAAGTGAATTACTATGACGTTTCTTATGTTTCAAAGAAACTAACACATTTTCTATTATGTAGATACACCCTCCGATATTTTGCTGCATGTTGAAGATCTATTTCCTCCACTAGAGGGGAGCATCTTTAACTGTGAATATGAAAACTTTGACAAATTTCAATGGGAAAATGAAGGACATTCAGTGGAGCCAACTGCACTCATACTCAATGATGTATGTTAACACTCGTTATATTCTTCCTTTTTTATGCGATCTCCGTCATTTAACGTTGATGCTTTATCTTGAAAATCATTTGTTTCTTGATTTATTAACATCGATAAGATGCTTGAGTCAAGTTCCAACTCTAATATTGTGTTATGCTTAATGTTTATCAACATAGGAGCACTTGTTGATTGATATAGTAGCAGCTACTGATACGAATCTGCAACCAAGAGACTTCCCTCTGGATGGTTCAATTGATTTGAATGATTTTATGCACCAAGGAATGCCGATAAACAGATGTTTAAATGAGAATCTAAGCTATACTGGCTGTCTGGATTATGATCCTGCCATTAATGGTAGACTTTAGTCCAACATCCTACACTTTTATTGACAAAATCACACATGGTTTTATTTGCTATAATTTGTTATATATTCAGGAAAATAATACCTTATTCTTTTTCACATTAGGCATGCCCTCCAGTACAATTCTCCAATTTGAAGAATCAGTGCCTCCACTTGTTGAAGATGATACTGGATCTCAATTTGAAGGTTAAGACGAGTTCCTATGGGGGAATCCCTGAAATTTATCAATCCAACTGTCTAAGCTCAAGAGCACAATGTGTGAGTTTGTTAGATTTTTGTGCTTTTAGGTTAAGTCCTTCTATGGCTTTCCTTTTTTTATAAAGGATTTCCAATATTTATTGATTCTAAGAGTCTTATGATGCCCTTTATATAGTGAGTTAAGGCTTGTTAATTACTTTAAATAAAAGCTCATGCATGCCTCTAAAGTATTTACTTTTCTGGAAATTTAAGAAGTATGAGAAATTGTATTTTTTTGAATAAAATCACGTTCAAATACCACCGAGTTCATTTCCTACCGCATAGGGAAATATTATTTTACAAAAAGCAACAGAATCTTTTTAATCATAATATTATATGCAATGGAGAATGTTTTTAGAAGTCTCTAATGCAAAAGAATGGGATGTATCTCATCACACTTTCTTTGGTTCAACTTTTTCCTTCTGCATTATCACATTGAAAGAATTTACATTAAAATAACTTTCTCCCTTTCTTTCTGCAGAAGGAAGAGGACACTGTACTTGAATTTTGAATTTCATTGCTAACATAATGAAGTCAAAAGAAGAAGGAAACTGCATGGTACTACCTGAAGGAGAAAAAAAATCAATGAGGTTCGGTACAAGTTCTTTTTACAAGTGGAGAGCTGCTATTCAACTCTATTTTTGCACAAATCTGCAGATGTCCTGGGAAGTTGGAGCTTTAGAGACAGGTAGCCCACAGAAATCGTAGTTTTTCTTTGGTTCGTGTAAAAAGTTGAGATCTGTGTATTTGCAAAATTCAGAGAAAGCACATATTTTTGTATGCAAATGAATTCTCATCATGGTAATGAATATGCGTCTTCTTCATTTTGTTCCTCTGATATTCAACATTTTTTATCAATAAAAAGTCGAAACATAATGCTTCATATCTAGGGATGCAATCACAAGATATATCCATATCCTATTTTCCAGCATTTCCATTCTACACAGATTTTGACATTACTACATGGATATCATTTTAATATTCGCAAATATCCATATCCACATATCCGTTTATATATATACATATGGTTGAATATTTTTTTAACTATATGTAACATAATATGATACAATTACCATATTGTTAAATTTATGAAATAAATACATTTAATAAATTTACATCATGTATAAGCCATCCAGTACATATATATTTAAGCTAATCTATTAAGTATTTTGCTATTATCCATATTCAATATGTATCCAATTCTAAAATACGGTAACACCATTTTAGTTTCTGTCCATGTCTCTACTTATATTTAAAAAATATATAAATATGGTGAGACCTATAATCGTATCATTATCTGGATATTTGCATATCTATTCACATCACATCATATAAATGCCGGTACTTTACATGATGAAAAATAAAAGCAACTTCGATGATGCGATAGTGCAAAGCTATTGCTTCATATTTTCAAGATCCTGAGTTCGAAACAGTAACGGAAATGGTTCAATTTATGTGTGAGAATAAAATGGAAACAAAAAAAAGGAAAAAGAAGAAAGAGAAACTGGAAAGAAAGAATTAGCAAAGAGAGATAAAAAAGGTAGAAAGAAGTAAGAGGATTCAAAAAAGAGAGAAAAAAATGAAGAAATATGTAAAACAAAAATGAAAAAGAAAATTGAAAAGAGAAAGAATGGAAAAAAACTAAAAAATAAAGAAAGAGGACATGGAAAAGTAAAGAAAACAGAGAGATGCAGGAAGATTTTTATATCAATTTAGAGAGGCGAATTCAGTAGCTCATGATCCATCTCATCAAACATTTTTTTGTAGGTGGGAAATCAGAGACTTTAATCCCAGTTCAGATTCAAATGATCTCACGAGCTTTAGAAGATCTTCTTGTCTTTATATGGATACTGAGGTCTAACTATATCGGTTTAGTATCATGTTCTGCCATGAAGATCTTATTATCTTTTTATTGGAGTTCTAAGTTCAATGTCTTCGTGGCATTGGCTACAGGGATGCCACCTTTTCTTGCAAGGCATGTATTCACTGTTTTTTTAAATTTTGGCAAAGTCTGACTACATCATGCAAGGATTTCGAAGGGAATGAATGAAACTTAAATGCATGCACAAGAGATAAGTTCCTTTTCTATATTGTGGCATGTTAATATTTTTATTACTTCACTAATTGATTGAATTCTGTTTTTGTTGGAATTATGTTCAGAGGCAGGGAACTCTTCAATTGGTGGTTTTGAGAAAGGATTTTTTTTGGACTGTCCTTGGCAAGATTATTTGGAGCTTCTCATGTTTACACAAAAAATTTCCATTCCTTTTATGTTTTTGTTGGTTTTGACGTTAAGGTGAGCTCTATTCGCCAGAAAATGTAGGAAATTGGTAGTACTATGGTAAATGGTTTGGTGGGATTTTTGGAAGTGTGAGTATCGTTTTAATACACACACAAAGTTAATTGTTATCTAGATTTCCTTATAGTTGTAGTTTGAGTTTTATGCTTGCAATTATATTCTGTTTGAAAATTATTGTCTTAGGTTCTTTTACAAGGGATTTTTAAGAAAAGAAACGTTGTGGGCCCAAGATATGGCATACGCAACATGATTATATTTTAAAGATATGTAAGTTAAAAGGACCGTGTCCCAAATGGAGACTTTACAAACACGATTACATTTTCCACTAAAAACACTCTTTGCTTGAAGATTATCCCATTACATATTATACCCAAATCACCGCAAAAAACAAGAGGCCGCAAGCTCCGCATGCATACCTAATAGAAGCCTAAAAACATAGATCCCTTGAGAAATTCAACCAGTTAGCCCCAACTTGCTCTAAGCCTCTAAACCTTGAGTTTGGGAATAAAATGCATTGTAGACCCTTCGAAGCATCTAAACATCTTAGGAACAAAATATTATTGTCACGTATGTTTAGAGATGTATTTATCTTTTCCTCTCTTATGTATTTCTATTTCATCGGTCTCTAGTATGTAATTTGCCAACCAGGTTTTCTTCTCTCTATATGAAAAAATCATAGGGCCTCATGAAAAACATTTTATTATTTTTTCTACATGGTATCAAAGTAATTGTCCTAGATCGGAACTATGTTCCCTAATCCCTTCCCTACCCATCGACCCTCTTTCCCTGCTCATGTATGCCCATCACCACCATTAACTACACATGTATGTCTCCTCCAACAAGCCCTCGTGGGATGTCCCAGCAGCAATGCGACCCCCTAGCGACCCTACCAGCACCACAGAGGGTATCGTATCACTGTCAACACCAACGACATCCCCCTATCGGTGGTCCCTAATTCTTCCTAGGGCTCTGCAATGACCTCTCAATCCCTCTCTGTAGCCACTAGGCTGCCACCGCCGCCCACCCCTGTGCAGCCCACTAGGAGGATCATGTGGACAAGACTGGGGTTAATGCCTTATGGGAGGCAGATGACGCGTGCGCATGTGTATGGCTTTCAAGGATGGTGTCCATGGAGATAGCCAACGATATATTGAGTCAACCCACTGCTAAGGCTATGCAGGATATTGTTGCTACAACATACTCTCCAACAAAGAATGAATTAAAGATTCTGCAACTTCAGCACGGCATTTTCACGTCCAAATAGAATGGGTGACCTCTCCATACCCTTTACACTTCTTTAATGGGTATATTTGAGAAGTTACATGGCTACATTCCCTTGACTGCCACACCAGAGCAACTCAAGGCTTATAGGGATTCGGTGATGACTAGAGTTTTCCTAGATGCACTTGACCCTAGATATGATGCTGCCAGAGAAAAGATTCTTACAAACGCCACCATACCTCCAATGGAGGAGGCATATTTCTGGCTGAGCAGACTCTCCATATCTTCTGGTGGTACTTCCGTATCTCAGACCTCTTCAGCCATGGCAACATCTCGTGGTAGGGGGATCCCTACTTACTTTCGTGGCCGAGGAGGCTGTGGGAGAGGAGGGAGCAGTAGACCTCCTCATCAGCCTTGTACTTACTGCCACAAGCCATGTCATTTAGAGGAAACATGCTATTCTAAGCATGGGTGTCCCGCTTCAGCACGTGTGGTAGAACAAAATCCAGCAGGGTAGTAGTTCTTCTGTCGCATCTGACCAGAGGTTTGATGAGTTAGTTGCATGGCTCAGGGAGATTATGCCTTCTCCTGGATCAACTAGCTCACCGTCAGGATCTTCGGAGGTAGCAGCCTTAGCCTCTATGCCTACATCAGGTACAACGTATGCTTTTACTAGTTGTTACAAGGCTGACTTCTCTGAGTGGATCATGGATGCAGGAGCATCCCATCATCTCTATGGTGATAGAGGTCAGTTTAGTACCTATGGCCCAACTCAGTCAGGCAGATCTGTTGTAATAGCTGATGGGACACACTCCCCTATTACTGGTCAGGGGGAGGTTCAATTAGCCCCTGAATTGCGGCTTAAGAATATTCTTTACGCTCGTGAATTCTCTATGAATTTATTATCTATTAGCAAAATCACCAAGTATTTGCATTGTCATGCCATATTTGACCCCTCTGCTCCTGTGTTTCAGGACATCCTAACAGGAAGGGTGATTGGTTCTCGCCGTGAGCAAGGAGGCCTATATAAACTGGTGCAATCTCCGTATGCTGGTGTCTCCTCTCTTTGCACTGGGTCTGGTCTCTTCGTATATGTGGCATCTCCGTTTTGGTCATCTTCCTCTGCAAAAAGCTGCGCCATGTTCTTTGTCAGATCTCTGCTCGCTCTACTTTTCAATGCGAGGCCTGCCAACTTGGGAAGCATCACATATCTACGTTCCAGAGTCGTCAGAATCAAAGTAGTCATGGTCTGTTTGAGTTGATTTATTTGGATATTTGGGGTCCCGGTCGTGCTCCTGATCTTCAGGGACATCATTTTTATCTTATTGCTGTTGATGAGTTTTCTAGATTGTCATGGGTTTTTCTGCTTAAGAACAAGTCAGATGCTAGTCCTATCATCCAGTCTTTTATTAATGAAATAAGGAATGTCTTTTATGCAAATGTCAAGTATATACGTTCTGATAATGCACTCGAATTCTGCAGCACACAACTTTCTCAATTTCTTAGATCCTATGGTATTGTGCATCAAACATCTTGTGCATATACGTCCCAACAGAATGGGGTGGCTGAGAGGAAACATCGCCATCTCTTGGATGCCACTAGGACTCTTCTGATTCAGAGCTGTGCTCCCCACTCATACTGGGGGGACGCTGTGCTCACTGCATGTTACTTGGTGAATCGTATGCCTTCATCTATTATAGGGGAGAAGATTCCTTTCTCGACTATGTTTCCCGAGAAGGATCTTTTTTCTCTCCTACTTCATGTTTTTGGATGTGTTGCATTTGTTCATCAGATGTCTTTAGGCCTTGACAAGCTCTCTCCTAGAGAAGTCAAGTGTGTGTTTGTTGGGTATTCCAAGACCCAAAAGGGGTATCGCTGCTTTGACCTTGTTCGACGAAGGTACTATGTTAGTGCGGATGTCACCTTCTTTGAATCCATCATGTATTTCTCTCCTACAAGTGACAAGCTCATTACATCAGAGCATGGAGAAGAGGTTTACATGCCACTATCTCCTGTCTCTCTTGCTCCAACACCACCTCCTCCTCCACCACCACCACCTCCTCCTCCACCACCACCCCTACTTCCTACACATCCTGCCATATCTACTTTCTTTCCATAGGTTTACTAGCGTCGACCTCGTGCTCATGTGCCTCCACCACCATTAAGCACGCCCAAGGTATGTTCTGAACATTTGAGTTCCCTTGATGGCACTGGTGATTTGAGTGTGCAGGATGTTATAGATGATACTCCTTGTGAGGATACCGTGGACCTAGATGTGCCTATTGCTCCACGACGAAAGCGACGCGCATGTACAATGCATCTTGTTTCTTCTTATATCTCTCTGGCGCGGCTATTTGTCTACTTTCAAAGGTTTGTTGTTGCCTTCTCAACAGTACAGATACTGTGGTGCTATCAGGAGGCCTTACAGAGTGGTCATTAGCGTCTTGCTATGGAAGAAGAGATGGCTGCCTTAAAATCTCGTGGTACGTAGAGTGTCATCTCTGCTCCCCCAGGTGCTTATGTTGTTGGCATTAAATGGGTGTTTACTATTAAAATACCATGTAGATGGTTCCGTGGACAGATACAAGGCTAGGTTGGTTTCTCGTGGAAACACTCAGACTTATGAGGTGGACTATCAAGACACTTTTTCTCCTGTTGCGCGTCACTCTACACTCTGCATTGTTATTATTGTTGTTGCAGTACAGGACTGGCCTTATTTCCAATTAGATGTCAAGAATGCTTTCTTGTATGGCGATTTGCAGAAGATGTGTATATGCAACAGCCACCAGGGTTTACTGCCGAGGTTGAGTCTAGTATGGTGTGTAAACTTCATAAGGCTATATATGACCTTAAGCAGAGTCTGAGGGCTTGGTTTTAAGAAGCTCTCAGAGTTGATTGAACTAAAGAGCTTTAGCAGATCTACTGCAGATCATTCTCTTTTTGTTAAAAGGACTCAGAAAGGTATTGTTGCTATTTTGGTTTATATGTATGATATTGTTGTCACTGGCAGTGATAACGAAGGAATTCAGGAAGCCAATGATTTTCTTGGACAACAGTTCGTGACTAAGGATCTTGGCAAGCTGAGGTATTTTCTTGGGATGGAATTTGCAAGAAACCAGCAGAGAATGATAATAATGCAAAGGAAATACGTCACTGATCCCCTATCTGAGACGAGTATAACCGGATGTAGACCTACTACTCCTTCAATGGATCCCAACTGTAACATCCCGATTTCCAATCAAACCCGAACCTGATCCGATTTGGGTCCAATTAATCCAATAAAGTTGTTGGTCAATGCCAAACACGTAAAATGATCAATCGACCGTGAATTAAAAGTTGTTCGGTCGAAATCAACCGAAAATCGGTTACATCGTAATGCATGCCCGAAAATGTCTCGACGCAAATTCGAAAACCGTGAAATGAACCAAGATCACCTAAAATCCGAATCGATGAAATAAGACCAACGGAATCGACCATTCGTCAATCAGAGGTCGTTTGGTATTTTTAGGTCGCAAAATTTAACCCCAAACCGAAATCGTATCTCGAAAATTTCGGTTATCCAAAAACCGATCAAAAATATACCAATATTATACTCATTTTGATCGTTGTTTAGAGACGATCAAATCGATACCTTTCGCATCAAAATCGGAAACCCGAAACGCTAATATGAATGATTTTAACATTTTAAAATATGTAAACAAATAAAAAAAATAAAATTTTCCCTGACTATGCACAGATAGTGCACAGTCCAATCGTTAGAATTTGTTATATTATTATCATTTTTTTTTACACTTGCCTTGGCTCCTTATTCCACTTGGCCAAATCTGATCCTTTTCTCTTCCTTATTTATATCACTACAAAAGACCTCTTCATTCTTCTCGTCTTCCTCCGTTTTTTCTCTCTCCAAAAACTCCAACGAAGGAGCCAATTCCCCAGCTCTCCCAAACTGTGATCCAACAGCTTTCCCTACCAATCTTCGGCTCCAATCTTCACCTCAAAGCTACTACTCCAGCAACAGTTCCAGGCACTGCAGCTGCATCTGGAGCACCTGGAGCTAAAGCCACTCCCTAGCAGCTGGAAGCCTTGGCTGCTCCAGCAATCTCCTCCTGAAGCCACTGCTGCTCATAGCAGCTAGGAAGTTTGATCAGGATGCTATAAGGCCTGGAGTTGATTCACAATCAGCTTCTATTGCTAATCTTGAAGAGATTGTTGCATGCATTTTGATCCTCCAATCTAGGAGGATCTAAGGTACAATCTCTCCCTCTCCATTTGCTGTCATGCATGTAATTTTACACAAATTATAGTTTGATCTTTGGTATATGATAAAGGAAAGTATCAATAATCCTTTTTGACCAAAGTGCTTAATCTAGATCCTCTTGGTGTTCTTAATCTAAAGCTCTCCATTAACTCTTGTATCATTTATGTTTCCTTACCATTATAAGAAGTCATTATACTACCTTAAAATTTTACTAGTGCCATTATGCTCATCAATATTTCTGTTTGGAGTAAGTCAATTATAATTAAATTAGAGCATCTTTTCAGGTGATACATATATTGTCATGACAACACACACA
This sequence comes from Ottelia alismoides, assembly GCA_037367405.1. Lineage (NCBI taxonomy): Eukaryota > Viridiplantae > Streptophyta > Magnoliopsida > Alismatales > Hydrocharitaceae > Ottelia > Ottelia alismoides. The sequence continues at coordinate 989,766 of JAZKJV010000331.1, forward strand.
ATATAGAGAATAATAAGGAATGTAGAAACATTTATTGTGGATTTCATCTATTACCAGAATATAGACATATAAAGACCCCTTATTTTACTATGACCAATTTGTGCTTGGGCTTGAATTGGCTCAAATAATTATGATTTATGATCTATTCTGATTTAGATATAACACAAATTTTCCCTGGACTTGAGAGTTATAACAAATCATTGCAATAGTTAACTAAATAAAAAAGTTATTTACAAGAAAATTAATGAAATGAATCAAAACTGGTAATGCTTAGTATACGCTACCATATAGCATAAATTTTTTAAGTAGGCAAGATTCTATGCTACTTCTGTAGCAAGAGAAAAGTCTGTTTTGAGTAGTAATAAGCAAAAGTTTTGTAAAATTCTCATATTCTTTGTTTTTATCAGCAAACAACAAACTTTTAATCCAAATATTTTTACTAAAATATGGATAGTAAACTAAACAACGATAGATTTTTTAGTTAATCATGCTTTTAAAAAGTCTGGATAATTATGAGATGATAATTTATATCTGTGATATTTTTACAATCCATAGATTCTTCATTTGATTAATGTGAATAACAATGCACATCCTATCATGAAAGGGAAAAATATCAAGGGTTTTATCTATTCTGCTAAAATTATTATGCTTCGTAAGTGGTTAGGTATACTACACGTATGGTAATAAGCCGTACGGGTTATAATAAAAATAGAACACAAATAGGCTTTTGTTGGCTTCGTGAATTAGTCGAATTGGGGAGCACTTTGTTATCATATGAGCAGCAAGAGTCATGATAACAAATTATAATTTATCAATGTCACACTACATTCATCTGTTTGACTACCATGGTTATCCATGACACTATTTTGACCTGGTATGACCGTGATAAAATTCATGATTTTGATGGTTAAATTACTATGTATAAATATCACCAAAGTTAGGTAGTTACAAATTATCTATATTACGAAGTCAACCATAGAAAAGATTGAGAAAGGGTAAAATAGATAAATTGATAAAATTGATGGTGAATCAGTAATATCAACAAGATTGCTGACCAGAAGATTTAGATTTGTATATTCATCTACATACAAGATTAAGTCTGAGTTAGTTAACCAAGTGAGGAAAGATAATGGTGAATCATTGATAACTTATAATTAATAGTGCCAGTCATGGCGACATTTACACCTGACCGTGCGAGGGTGCGATGACCCTCACCTAGGCGGAAGATAGGAAGCTGTTAACCCCTCAGGATCCGGGTACCCGTTTACGACACAATTCGCAATATTGCATTTATGACATCGCATTAAAAGTATAATTTTTATGGGGAAATTTTTCGCAATGAATATTTTTGCAAGTGACATTCGACATTCACATTTACAACCACAAGCTAATAGAGAAAATTGGCACCAAAATCATATTTCATTAATTTGCATGTATTTTTACATCATGTACAATGTCCGTCTGTACATACAACATCCCAAAAATTTGACTGAAGAGAAGATGCAATTACAATATCAATTGAACTAAAAACTGTAACAAAAACCACATACCGTCTGGTATAGACCTTGTCTCCTGAAACCCTGTATAGCTACTGAACAACAGACTCCTTTCCTGCCATGCGTGCAAGGAAGAAAAGGAGTCACAATTGTGAATACAAACCCGTAGTTTAAATAATTAACAAGTAATTTAATGTGCAAAAGAGAGCAAGTAGAAGGGTGGAATAAGCACTATTTACATCTACTTGCGTAAGTAAAAAGGTAGTCAGGCTTGTAAGCATTTCTCATAAACTCCCATTATCTCAACACTTTTCATATTTAACATATTTATTTTGTAATCAAATGCTGATAATTATAGGAGTATGCATATATGTATATATCTCTATTATTATATTGACCAGATATCAAATCTGTGGATTTGTCGATGTGAAAGATGGAATAGGAGATATTTATAGATTACTTAATTCCCAAGTTCAATAGGTAGGCATCAAATTCTTAATTTCAATTGTTTCAGATATAACTCCAGATGATGTAGATAAAGATCATGATTCTGGGTCTTGGAGATCATGTCGTGGAACTTGATGGCACATGAATGATGAAATTGCTAATTTCTTGTCATTGAGATTATATCATGGTTTTCGATATAGGACTGATATAATGATGATGGATTTGATCCTTAATGCTATTTACTCCTTTTTAGTTAGTGGATAGTCTGTGGTCTTGGTTCGTGTGAAACCTCACACTATGACTCTAAGGTATTAAAAGTACCTTAGGATTGGGGGGCCTCCGTAGGCATGCGGTGTTGTGTAATGCATCCTAACTAAGTTCCCAACACGTCCACTAACTTATAGGGTTTTTGAATCAGATTAAAGTCACTTCTAATCAACTCAATTTTAATTGTGATTTCCTCCAAACCTTCACTGTAACTCTCTCCGATGTACTCTCAATGATGTAGATATAGATGTAGATACGAATGATCTGGATGTAGAATCGCCGTCTGTTGGCTAAAGAAAACTCAAGCGGTGAAGAAGCCTACAAATGGCTCTTCCGTCTCGCCCTCTAGTTGGAAGGACGGTCCAATAGAGGGATAGGTCTACTCCCCAACTACGCCACTGAGACGGGTGAGAGGGACTTCCCGGAAAAGTCACTCTCCAAAAACAGCCCGACCGGTAACGGGCAACCGAGCTCGTACGTAAAACAGAAAACCAAGGATCCCTCGCCTGGGTATCCTAAAAGACAGGGACGGCGGAATGGTCTAAAGTCGGGATCCCAACGAGGGCGTAAAAACACTGCGAGCTCGCGTAAAAAACCGAAAAAGGGACTGGGATCCTAGACCCGCGCACTTGGCGGTCGCTGCCCTAACTGGGCTTCCTTTCCTCCGCCCAGGTGAGGGTCACCGCGCCCTCGCTCAGTCAGGCATAAAAGTCACCATGACTGGCTCTATATGTGTTATTAGTGATGCTTATCAACTCATATATTTGTGTTAACTTCCATTAATAAGCCAATCTGGTATACTTGATCCAGTGGTCTGCTCATAGAGTATTTGATCCAATGATTTGCTAAGTTCATCCAATTAACATTCGGTAGATACTATCAGAAGATACAAAGGATTTTAAGCATATAAGAGACCTTTATGGTCTGCTAGTGAATGCTTGATCTTTGTTGGGGCTTATCAATGGCATTTCTGTGATACTAATGTCATTATTAATGAGATCAAAATGCTTGACAAGAGACGAGATCATATTAATTGTGGTTAGGTCTAACCTACGTTGAAAGTAAATGTCAAATATGAAATAAGTCTAAATGAAGTCACGTATTTCAAAGATCATAAGATCGTGATAGTTATCTTATGCTTCAAGGTAGATTAATTGAAATCTCAACCGAAATCATTTGATTAGTTTTTTTTTGTTTTACAGAGTGATGGAAAATTTCTATGAAAAGGTATTTTAGACTACTCTTTTGATCTTGAGTCACATGATCCATAGATCATCAATGTTGATAGATTATGGAAAGATCATATTCATGTATAAATTTGTCCAGCAAGCAGTGAACTTGGGGAGGTATACTCAACGAGATCTTTCAATCCAAAGAAAGAGTCTATACTATCAAGAGAAGCATATTTCAATCCCAAGAGAAGCATATAGAGAGCATTTTAGTTGTGAAATCTAAAGAGCCTATTGAGTGTGCACAGGGAGAGCATATTTCAATCACTGATTGTAAACTGAGCATTCCAGTTATTAAAATTTTAATTGAAACAAATTTAATTAGTAGAGCCAAATCGAGATAATCCATAGAGGAGTTATACTCAACAAAATCTTTCAATCCAAAGAGTCTATTCCGTGTAACAATCACATTCTGTTCTTAATTTGCATATAAATCCACATTTTCAATTACAATCCTCTACAGATATGAGATATCAAAAAAATGCAAGTTATTTTCTCTAATATGGTAAAAGAGCATTCATTCCAGACAGGACTTTACACCTTGTGATTTCCTGTTTTCTTTCATTATCCCATGTTGCAATGTAATCATGTCCCCCTGTGTGATTTCACATATGTACATGATTAAATGACTTTGCATTTTATTGTAATCATGTACCATTTAGATATTGGAGAGTATTTTTCCCAATTATTTAAATAGGGTATATATATATTGATAGACTGAGTGGGTAACTGGAAATTACAGAGATATCTTTTTCCATTAGAAGTGCAAAACATGATAAAAGCTATATAGAAACAAAATCATAGTTGATACTTCCCCTTAGTTGAAACATAGATGCCCATCAGATCATATAACAACATTTATAATCATGAACCAATCCCATTTTCTGGAAATTTGAATAAAAAGAAATGTAGGATTGACACGTATGGCAGCAAAGAAGATGGCTAAGGATTGTACCTTCAATTCCAATCTTTTGGGCTCAAAATTTGGTCAAAATGGCATGTAACAGTAGTCTAAACCACTGCTGGACAGCAACATAAGGGAAAAAATTATATAGATTAGATCCTCAAATGGTGATTTTTGATGAGTAGCAATGAGAAGGAAAATTGGTACCTCTCCAGATTTCCAGAATGAAGAACATGCAGGCTGAAATCTTGAGCTAAAAAGGGCACTCCAGGTTGTTCTTACAGAGTTATTTCAGTAAAAAAAATATTATACCATGGGTCTAATCGTAGACATGCAAACCTTATATATATATCTCTCCTAATAAGGAAATGATTAATAAGTAACAACATGAAGAATGTATAGCAAAAGAAAAAGGGATTAGATCATGCATTGGCAGCAAAAGAGATGGCCAAAGGAGTGTACCTTAGAGCCTCAAAATGAGAGGATTTCTTGACATGCAGGAAGATGTCCAGCAGCTGTAGCTGGGAGCTCTTCCTGGAGCTGCAAAGATGGCTGGAGAAGCTCTAAAAGAAGAAGGAACAGCAGCAGCTTGGAGTGATCTGGCTTCTCACACGGTTGGGAAATGGAAGAATAGATGAGAATTTTGGGGGAAAGTTGGAAAGGAGAAACAAGAAACGAGAGGGAGAAGCCTTGGCGTTGGTGTTGTTATATAGGTAAAGAAAAGGAGCTGCTTGATGCCAAATGGAAAGGAGGTTGATGCCACATGGCTGGAGACATTTAGAGGATAAAAAAAAACAATCGGATGTACTGTGTACTGTCTGTGCTCAGTCAGTAAAAATAAAAGCTATATTTTTTTTTAAAACCATCTTTTAACTATTATTTATATCTTTTTAAGATACAAAAGTCATCCGTATTCGCAAGTCGAACGTCGGGATTTCGACGCGTAAGATCTTGATTTGATTGTCTTAGAACGACGATCAATATGAGTATAATATTGATATACTTTCGGTTGGGTTTTGAACCCCCGAAATTTTCGGGTACGGATTTCGGTTTGAGGTTAAATTTTACGATTTTAAATTATCAAACGGCCTCCGATTGATGAACGGTCAATTCCGTTGGTCTTGTATCGTCGAATCGGATCTAATGACGGTCTCGGTTTGTTTCGCGGTTTCCGAATTTGCGTCGCGGCTTTTCACGGCGCGCGTTACGGATTGACTGATTTTTGGTCGATTTCTCCCGAACAACTTTTGATTCACGATTAATTGATCGTTTTAAGTTGTTTAGTATTGAGCGACAACGTTTTTGGGTTCATTAGACCCAAAATCGGACGACTTCGGGTTTGATTGGAAACCGGATGCTACAAATATAAAAACCTCAAAGGGAGTCTCGTCCTCGAGACTCGAGTTAAGGCTATTCGGTGACTTGTTTAAATTTCATATGTCCATAAAAACCCTCAAAGGGTTTTGAACCCATAAAAACCACAAAGAGAAAACAAGCCATATATTTATAATGTATCTAATTACAAAAGCTTGTTTTGATAATTACATCAGAATATCTGCGGGTATCGTGCCCGCATGTCGGCTTCAGTCTCCCATGTCGCTTCCTTGACGCCGTGTCGGTGCCACAAAACCTTGACCAATGAAATCTCTTTGCTGCGAAGCTTCTTCACAGCACGGTCAAGTATCTGGACAGGCTTCTCCTCATAAGACAGATCTGGCTCTACGTCAAGATTCTCGTAACTGATGACATGTCGAGGGTCGTGGACATACTTCCTCAGATTGGATATGTGGAAAACATCATGAATAGCTGAAAGATGTGGAGGAAGGGCTACTCGGTATGCCACTTTCCCCACTCTCGCAAGAATCTCGAACGGTCCAACGTATCGTGGCGCCAACTTGCAACGAACACCGAATCTCTGCACTCCCTTCATGGGAGATACTCGCAAAAATACTCGATCTCCAACCTAAAATCGATCGGAGTGTCATTAATATGAGATTAAATTGGACATATATATATGTCATAGATGAAGAAGAAATAATTAGATTACCTGGAACTCTAAGTCTCTCCTCCGACGATCCGCATAGCTCTTCTGGCGGCTCTGTGCCGTCAGAAGCCTCCGTCTCACAAGATCAACGGCTCTCGCAGTCTCCTCCAAGAGATCCACGGAATAGAGAGCATGATCACCTACCTCACGCCAACTGATAGGCGTGAGGCATCTCCGCCCGTATAGGGCTTCGAATGGTGCCATGCCAATACTGGAGTGATAGTTGTTGTTGTACGTGAATTCCACCAAAGGCAAATGGTCCTTCCAGGACCCTTTCCACTCCAAAGTGCAAGCGCGAAGCAAATCCTCCAGTGTCTGAATGGTGCGCTCACTCTGACCGTCAGTCTGTGGATGATATGCAGAACTCATCTTCAGCTCTGTCTGTAGTGCTGACATAAACTGGTGCCAATAATGAGATGTAAATCTCGAATCTCTGTCAGACACCACCTCACGTGGTATACCATGCAGCCTGATAATGTTCTGCACATAGAGCTTGGCCAATCTGGATGAAGTGTAAGTCGTGTTGACAGGTATAAAATGGGCTGACTTGGTCAACCTATCAACAACGACCTAAATGGAATCATGGCCACCCGGTGTCTTCGGCAATCCCGTGACTAAATCCATAGAAATGCTCTCCCACTTCCACTCGGGAATGGGGAGAGACTGTAGTAGTCCTTGCGGTCTCCTGTGCTCAGCCTTGACCATCTGACAGGTCATGCATCTGCTGACATGTAGCGCCACATCGCGCTTCATTCCATCCCACCAGAAATGTCGACGCAGATCACGGTACATCTTCGTACTGCCTGGATGGATAGATAACCGTGAACTGTGTGCCTCATCGAGAATGTCTCTGCGAAGCTGCTCGTCATTGGGTACAACGACCCGTCCTGCCTTCCATAAAATAGACTCTGCTACGACAAAATCATCAAATTCATCCTTGTTGGCGCGCATGTATCTATCTCGGAGCCAAGGATCTGTCTTCTGGCCTTCGACGATACGATCCCAAAGACTGCTGTATCGTGGAGGCACGACAGTAGAAATGGATGCGCTCTCCTGAGGATGCCAATCCGTCAAAGCTGCAAGCGTATCCCACGTGTATAGCCAGTTCGCCGTACCATCAGCATGCGCTCTCCTGCTAAGTGCATCGGCCACCACGTTTCCCTTACCGGGATGGTAAGAGATCGTGCAATCATAATCCTTCAGCAGCTCGAGCCATCTGCGCTGTCTCATGTTCAACTCCTTCTGATCAAAGATGTACTTTAGGCTCTTGTGATCCGTGAAAATCTCGAAGTTCACCCCATATAGATAGTGGCGCCAGATCTTCAAGGCGAAGACAACTGCCGCCAACTCCAAGTCATGTGTGGGGTAGTTCCGCTCGTGCGGTCTCAACTGCCGTGATGCATAAGCAATCACCTGTCATCTATGCATCAACACTGCTCCCAGACCTTTCCCAGATGCATCTGTGTAGACTGCATAGTCCTGAGTGCCTGAAGGAAGAGCAAGAATAGGCGTTGTAGTCAATCTCTCCTTCAGTGTCTAGAAGGCCTGCTCACATGAATCGTCCCAAATGAATGGAACTCCCTTCTGCGTCAATTGTGTCAATGGACGGACGATGCGTGAAAATCCGCTGACGAAGCGTCTGTAATAACCTGCTAGTCCGAAAAAGCTCCGAATCTGAGTAACTGTCTTGGGCTGCTCCCAAGACATAACTGCATCTATCTTCGCAGGATCAACTGCAATGCCTGCTCCAGAAATGATATGCCCGAGAAATGAGACCTGGGATAACCAGAACTCACACTTGCTCAACTTGGCATATAGCTTGTGCTCCCGCAATGTGTCCAAAACAATCCGTAAATCATTCGCGTGATCCCATTCATTTCATGAATAGATAAGCACATCATCGATGAACACCACTACAAACTTGTCCAAGTATGGACGGAAGATACGGTTCATCATGTCCATGAAAGTCGCAGGTGCATTGGTGAGCCCAAACGGCATCACCACAAACTCGTAGTGTCCATAGCGAGTCCTGAAGGTTGTCTTCGGAATATCCGACTCGCGAATCCTCAGCTGATGGTAACCTGAGCGAAGATCGATCTTCGAGAAAACCGAAGATCCCTGGAGCTGATCAAACAAATCATCGATACGTGGCAAGGGATAACGGTTCTTCACCGTTCTCTTGTTCAGCTGCCTGTAATCGATGCACAGTCTCATGGATCCATCCTTCTTCTAGACAAATAGAACCGGAGCACCCCAAGGTGAAGTGCTCGACCTCACGAAACCCAAATCAAGTAATTCCTGTAGCTGCACCTTTAGCTCCCTCAACTCAGCTGGTGCCATGCGATATGGTGCCATGGAGATCGGCTGTGTATCTGGCAGCAATGTGATCTTGAACTCGATCTCTCTCTCAAGAGGTAATCCCGGTAGTTCATCATGAAATACATCTAAATATTCTGACACTACTCGGATGTCCTGTGTCATCGGCTCCTGATCAGATACTTCCCGTACAAATGCAAGGTATGAATCACAACCCTGATCAACAAGTCGTTGAGCTCGCAACACTGAAATGTACTCCATTGTGGAGTCATATATAGTACCCTCAAAAGTGAACTCGGGTAGATCTAGAATCCTGAAGACAACCGTCTTCCTAAAACAATCAACAAGTGCATGACGAGCGGATAACCAATACATGCCTAAAATCAAGTCGAACTCATCAAGCTGCAGAAGTAGACAATCTGCGATCATCTTGTGACCGCCAATCAGTACGGGCAAGTGCCTGACTATCAGTGAAATAATAAACAACTGGCCACCTGGCCCTCGAATGTGAAATGGAGAAGAGAGAGTCTCTACGACTCTACCGAAAGAAGCAAGTAGCCTCGAAGCAAGGAAAATGTGTGTCGCTCCAGAATCAAATAAAATGTGGAAAGCTCGATAAGAGCAGTCAGTATGTGCGCTAGTTGGTCAGTTGTCTCCTGGCCTGGTCGGGATGCCATGGCTCTGTATGAGAATCATAACTAGTCATAAGAATACCATAGACAGATACTTATCGTAAATGCTTTTCTCTTCTTGGGATATAAGATGAAAATAAATGAACTTGGTGACATCTGTGGTTATTGGATATGAATGTCATATTTCCCTTCTCGGACTTACGACAAGTCGGGAGACTGTCTCTATCCGAGAACTTAATGCGATCGGAATCGAAATACTACGAATGTACGTATCGGGGTACCACGGCTCTGATACCAAACTGTTAACCCCTCAGGATCCGGGTACCCGTTTACGACACAATTCACAATATTCCATTTATGACATCGCATTAAAAGTATAATTTTTATGGGGAAATTTTTCGCAATGAATATTTTTGCAAGTGACATTCGACATTCACATTAACAACCACAAGCTAATAGAGAAAATTGGCACCAAAATCATATTTCATTAATTTGCATGTATTTTTACATCATGTACAATGTCTGTCTGTACATACAACATCCCAAAAATTTGACTGAAGAGAAGATGCAATTACAATATCAATTGAACTAAAAACTGTAACAAAAACCACATACCGTCTGGTATAGACCTTGTCTCCTGAAACCCTGTATAGCTACTGAACAACAGACTCCTTTCCTGCCATGCGTGCAAGGAAGAAAAGGAGTCACAATTGTGAATACAAACCCGTAGTTTAAATAATTAACAAGTAATTTAATGTGCAAAAGAGAGCAAGTAGAAGGGTGGAATAAGCACTATTTACATCTACTTGCGTAAGTAAAAAGGTAGTCAGGCTTGTAAGCATTTCTCATAAACTCCCATTATCTCAACACTTTTCATATTTAACATATTTATTTTGTAATCAAATGCTGATAATTATAGGAGTATGCATATATGTATATATCTCTATTATTATATTGACCAGATATCAAATCTGTGGATTTGTCGATGTGAAAGATGGAATAGGAGATATTTATAGATTACTTAATTCCCAAGTTCAATAGGTAGGCATCAAATTCTTAATTTCAATTGTTTCAGATATAACTCCAAATGATGTAGATAAAGATCATGATTCTGGGTCTTGGAGATCATGTCGTGGAACTTGATGGCACATGAATGATGAAATTGCTAATTTCTTGTCATTGAGATTATATCATGATTTTCGATATAGGACTGATATAATGATGATGGATTTGATCCTTAATGCTATTTACTCCTTTTTAGTTAGTGGATAGTCTGCGGTCTTGGTTCGTGTGAAACCTCACACTATGACTCTAAGGTATTAAAAGTACCTTAGGGTTGGGGGGCCTCCGTAGGCATGCGGTGTTGTGTAATGCATCCTAACTAAGTTCCCAACACGTCCACTAACTTATAGGGTTTTTGAATCAGATTAAAGTCACTTCTAATCAACTCAATTTTAATTGTGATTTCCTCCAAACCTTCACTGTAACTCTCTCCGATGTACTCTCAATGATGTAGATATAGATGTAGATACGAATGATCTGGATGTAGAATCGCCGTCTGTTGGCGAAAGAAAACTCAAGCGGTGAAGAAGCCTACAAATGGCTCTTCCGTCTCGCCCTCTAGTTGGAAGGACGGTCCAATAGAGGGATAGGTCTACTCCCCAACTACGCCACTGAGACGGGTGAGAGGGACTTCCCGGAAAAGTCACTCTAGAAAAACAGCCCGACCGGTAACGGGCAACCGAGCTCGTACGTAAAACAGAAAACCAAGGATCCCTCGCCTGGGTATCCTAAAAGACAGGGTCAGCGGAATGGTCTAAAGTCGGGATCCCAACGAGGGCGTAAAAACACTGCGAGCTCGTGTAAAAACCGAAAAGGGACTGGGATCCTAGACCCGCGCACTTGGCGGCCGCTGCCCTAACTGGGCTTCCTTTCCTCCGCCCAGGTGAGTATCACCGCGCCCTCGCTCAGTCAGGCATAAAAGTCACCATGACTGGCTCTATATGTGTTATTAGTGATACTTATCAACTCATATATTTGTGTTAACTTCCATTAATAAGCCAATCTGGTATACTTGATCCAGTGGTCTGCTCATAGAGTATTTGATCCAATGATTTGCTAAGTTCATCCAATTAACATTCGGTAGATACTATCAGAAGATACAAAGGATTTTAAGCATATAAGAGACCTTTATGGTCTGCTAGTGAATGCTTGATCTTTGTTGGGGGCTTATCAATGGCATTTTCTGTGATACTAATGTCATTATTATGAGATCAAAATGCTTGACAAGAGACGAGATCATATTAATTGTGGTTAGGTCTAACCTACGTTGAAAGTAAATGTCAAATATGAAATAAGTCTAAATGAAGTCACGTATTTCAAAGATCATAAGATCGTGATAGTTATCTTATGCTTCAAGGTAGATTAATTGAAATCTCAACCGAAATCATTTGATTAGTTTTTTTTTTGTTTTACAGAGTGATGGAAAATTTCTATGAAAAGGTATTTTAGACTACTCTTTTGATCTTGAGTCACATGATCCATAGATCATCAATGTTAATAGATTATGGAAAGATCATATTCATGTATAAAATTTGTCCAGCAAGCAGTGAACTTGGGGAGGTATACTCAACGAGATCTTTCAATCCAAAGAAAGAGTCTATACTGTCAAGAGAAGCATATTTCAATCCCAAGAGAAGCATATAGAGAGCATTTTAGTTGTGAAATCTAAAGAGCCTATTGAGTGTGCACAGAGAGAGCATATTTCAATCACTGATTGTAAACTGAGCATTCCAGTTACTAAAATTTTAATTGAAACAAATTTAATTAATAGAGCCAAATCGAGATAATCCATAGAGGAGTTATACTCAACAAAATCTTTTAATCCAAAGAGTCTATTCCTTGTAACAATCACATTCTGTTCTTAATTTGCATATAAATCCACATTTTCAATTACAATCCTCTACAGATATGAGATATCAAAAAAAATGCAAGTTATTTTCTCTAATATGGTAAAAGAGCATTCATTCCAGACAGGACTTTACACCTTGTGATCTCCTGTTTTCTTTCATTATCCCATGTTGCAATGTAATCATGTCCCCCTGTGTGATTTCACATATGTACATGATTAAATGACTTTGCACCTTATTGTAATCACGTACCATTTAGATATTGGAGAGTATTTTTCCCAATTATTTAAATAGGGTATATATATATTGATAGACTGAGTGGGTAACTGGAAATTCCAGAGATATCTTTTTCCATTAGAAGTGCAAAACATGATAAAAGCTATATAGAAACAAAATCATAGTTGATACTTCCCCTTAGTTGAAACATAGATGCCCATCAGATCATATAACAACATTTATAATCATGAACCAATCCCATTTTCTGGAAATTTGAATAAAAAGAAATGTAGGATTGACACGTATGGCAGCAAAGAAGATGGCTAGGGATTGTACCTTCAATTCCAATCTTTTGGGCTCAAAATTTGGTCAAAATGGCATGTAACAGTAGTCTAAACCACTGCTGGACAGCAACATAAGGGAAAAAATATATAGATTAGATCCTCAAATGGTGATTTTTGATGAGTAGCAATGAGAAGGAAAATTGGTACCTCTCCAGATTTCCAGAATGAAGAACATGCAGGCTGAAATCTTGAGCTAAAAAGGGCACTCCAGGTTGTTCTTACAGAGTTATTTCAGTAAAAAAAATATTATACCATGGTCTAATCGTAGACATGCAAACCTTATATATATATCCCTCCTAATAAGGAAATTGATTAATAAGTAACAACATGAAGAATGTATAGCAAAAGAAAAGGGATTAGATCATGCATTGGCAGCAAAGAGATGGCCAAAGGAGTGTACCTTAGAGCCTCAAAATGAGAGGATTTCTTGACATGCAGGAAGATGTCCAGCAGCTGTAGCTGGGAGCTCTTCCTGGAGCTGCAAAGATGGCTGGAGAAGCTCTAAAAGAAGAAGGAACAGCAGCAGCTTGGAGTGATCTGGCTTCTCACACGGTTGGGAAATGGAAGAATAGATGAGAATTTTGGGGGAAAGTTGGAAAGGAGAAACAAGAAACGAGAGGGAGAAGCCTTGGCGTTGGTGTTGTTATATAGGTAAAGAAAAGGAGCTGCTTGATGCCAAATGGAAAGGAGGTTGATGCCACATGGCTGGAGACATTTAGAGGATAAAAAAAAACAATCGGATGTACTGTGTACTGTCTGTGCACAGTCAGTAAAAATAAAAGCTATATTTTTTTTAAAACCATCTTTTAACTATTATTTATATCTTTTTAAGATACAAAAGTCATCCGTATTCGCAAGTCGAACGTCGGATTTCGACGCGTAAGATCTTGATTTGATTGTCTTAGAACGACGATCAATATGAGTATAATATTGATATACTTTCGGTTGGGTTTTGAACCCCCGAAATTTTCGGATACGGATTTCGGTTTGAGGTTAAATTTTACGATTTTAAATTATCAAACGGCCTCCGATTGACGAACGGTCGATTCCGTTGGTCTTGTATCGTCGAATCGGATCTAATGACGGTCTCGGTTTGTTTCGCGGTTTCCGAATTTGCGTCGCGGCTTTTCACGGCGCGCGTTACGGATTGACTGATTTTTGGTCGATTTCTCCCGAACAACTTTTGATTCACGATTAATTGATCGTTTTAAGTTGTTTAGTATTGACCGACAACGTTTTTGGGTTCATTAGACCCAAAATCGGACGACTTCGGGTTTGATTGGAAACCGGATGCTACAGAAGCCCAGTTAGGGCAGCGGCAGCCAAGTGCGCGGGTATAGGATTCCAGTCCTTTTCACGGTTTTTACGCGAGCTCGCAGTGTTTTTATGCCTCGTTGGGATCCCGACTTTTGACCAATTCCACTGACCCTTTGTGTTAGGATACCCATGCGGGGGATCCTCGGTTTTAGTTTTTCGTACGAGCTCGTTTGCCCATTACCAGTCGGGCCGGTTTCTAGAGTGACTTTCTAGAGAGTCTCTCTCACCTGTCTCCAAGGCGTAGTTTGGGAGTAGACCTTTCCCTCTATTAGACCGCACTTCCAACTAGAGGGCAGACGGAAAAGCCTTTTTGTAGGCTACCTCACCGCTTGAGTTTTTGTTTACTTTCGCCAGCAGACTTGGTAATTCTACATCCAATCATCCATGTCTACATCTAGGTCATCTAGGGTTACACTTGAGACAGTGGCAGTAGAGGTTACAATCAAAGTTGAGTTGGTGGGAAATGATTATAACTAAGTTGGATTCAAAAGCCCTATAAGCTAGTGGACGTGTTGGGAACTTAGTTAGGATGCATTATACAACACCGCATGCCTACGGAGGCACCCATACCCTAAAACATTATTCACGTCTTAGAGTCATAGTGTGAGGTCGCACACTGACCAAGACCACAAACTATCCACTAGACTTGAGAATTAAATAAATCAGTAAATATTTCCAATCTCACATTTTCTATCGTCAAAATCCACAAACATGATATTTGAATAATATGAGAATATATATACACACATACAGTTATGAATAATCAATTACAATATAAATATGTTATATATGGGAAATGTTGGGATAATGGGTGAGCATGGGAGGTACATACAAGCAAATTGAAAACCTTTTTACATTGCAAGTAGAGTAAATTTTAGATGTTTATGCCTTTCTACTTGCCTCTTTTGCAACCACTTTAAATACCATTTTTTTATAATAATATGGATCATGGGTGTACCAGCGCTCACTGATACCTCTTCTTCCTAACATGTTTTGGCAGACAAGGAGCCTGCTGCTCAGTAGTTGTTGATGATTTCTGGATCGAGTTTATACCAGAAGGTATGTTGTCTTTTGTTTCAATTTTTGGTTCAGCTTATGATGTAATATGCTACATTCCTCTTCAGTCATATATTTTGGGATCTACATGTACATTGTAATACATTTTTTGTAACATGTATTGTTATATGGAAATGAATTAAATATTGGTGACACATGTTTACTATTATTAATCACCTTCTGACTTGTCATGTATCCGAGAAGGGGAAATATGACATTCGAAATCAATCACCACATATGTCATCAATTTTATTAATTTTCATATTATATCTCAAGAAGAGAAAAGGCATATATGATAAGTATCTGCGAATGGCATTTTTGTGACTAAAAATGGTTCTCATGCAGAGCCATGGCATCCCGACCAGGTCAGGAGACGACTGACCAACTGACACGCATACTGACTGCTCTCACCGACCTTCAGCAACAGCATGCTGCTATGAGAGGCCAGCATGACCAGATTCTGGCACAGCAGACTGAGACTTCAGACCAACAGACTGATATAGAGATGAGATTTGAGGAGCTGTCAGATTCCACCTACCGTCCATCTCACCACGGCACACGCCAGGACCAGCGACAATCAGTAGAGGTACAACAGCCTCATTTCAATGATCCACTTGAGGAGATATCAGAGCATGGAGCTGAGGAGGATGGAGACTTTGACAGGGAGCAAGATCCTGTTGACTTTGCAGATGAGGGTGCACACGAGTACTCTGCCATTCACAGGCACCAATCGGTCTTCACTTCCTACCAATGGGTCAATGTGTCCATGTTCGAGGGCACCGGTACGTCAGATGTTGCTGAGCAATGGCTCAAGAGGGTGATGAAGGTTCTGAGGATGATACGTGCACCACGAGACACATGTCTATCTTTCATAGAGTACTCATTGACAGACTTTGCTGAGAGATGGTGGGATATTGTAGTTTCTGAGTTGGGCCGTGAGCCCACATGGGATGATTTTGAGATGAGGTTCAGGTCCCACTTCTTTTCTGCGAAGTGGAAGGAGTCCCAGCGTCGACTTTTTG
This sequence comes from Ottelia alismoides, assembly GCA_037367405.1. Taxonomy (NCBI): domain Eukaryota; kingdom Viridiplantae; phylum Streptophyta; class Magnoliopsida; order Alismatales; family Hydrocharitaceae; genus Ottelia; species Ottelia alismoides. Next base: position 1,005,965 of record JAZKJV010000331.1, read on the forward strand.
CAGAGCTTCATCAGGGATGAATGACAGCTAGAGACTACTTTGTCAGATACACTGAGCTGTCACGCCATACACCAGCAGCTGCCGCATTTCCAGATGAGAATCTGGAAAAGTTCATCAGAGGCATGAGGGAAGAGGTGCAGGAGAATCTGGTGGATTACACATCACTTCCATCTCTGAGGCTACTGATGCAGCGCAGAAGTTTGAGGACATCAGAGAGAGATGCTTTGGAGCTCGTCTGGAGCGCCACCTTGACCACAACGATCTTTTGGGCCGATTCATCGACCATTTAAGAAGCAGAGGTAAGCTAGGCGTTTCCTACCTACAGGTTCGGCATTCTTGGGAAGTGCTCGCTCATCTTCATCGACTACTCTAGGAGGAGCACTTGTAGGACGTGACACAGATTCCGCTCGACCATCTGGGTCGCAGCAAGCAGACAGACCCCCAGCATGACCGGCTCGGAGCACAGGAACTACCAATCCTTCTACCCGACCAGTCCGATGCTACTTGTGTCATGAGTGGAGACATTACCGGCATCAGTGTCCCCAGAGATCTGGTGAGCCTCAGCCACAGCCTTCACAGTCGCAGCTGCAGGCACAACGTTCAGGGAGTTTCTGTGGCAGGAACTCCAACTTCAGGAGGCAGCAACAGAGACAGACACAGAGTGTGGTAGGTTCCAGTGTCGCACCAGCCAGGCAGGGTCAGCTACATGCAGTGACAGAGGAGCAGGCACGTTCAGCCACTACTGTGGTTGAAAGGTATGGTCTCAGTCTTGGGCCGACCTTTCCATGTTTTATTTGATTCTGGAGCGACATATTCTTTCCTTCCTTCGAGGCTACTAGCTTCTTTAGGTAGAGTCACAGAGACTCTATCTTCTAGATATCACATCCTTGGGTTAGGTGGCCAATTGTTCATTATTTCATTGATAGTCAGGCACTTGCCCGTACTGATTGGCGGTCACGAGATGATTGCAGATTGTTAACTTCTACAGCTTGACGAGTTTGACTTGATTCTAGGCATGTATTGGTTATCAACTCATCATGCTCTTGTTGATTGTTTTAGGAAGACAGTTGTCTTCAAGATTCCAGATTTACCCGAGGTTCACTTTTGAGGGTACTTTACATGACTCCACAATGGAGTACATTTCTGTGTTGCGGGCTCAGCGACTTGTTGATCAGGGTTGCGATTCCTATCTAGTATTTGTTCGAGAGGTATCTGATCATGAGCCGATGACATAGAACATCAGAGTAGTATCTGAATATCCAGATGTTTTTCCTGATGTGCTACTAGGATTACCTCCTGTGAGAGAGATCAAGTTCGAGATCACATTGCTATCAGATACACAACCGATCTTGATGGCTCCTTACCGCATGACACCAGCTGAGTTGAGAGAACTGAAGGCGCAATTGCAGGAGTTACTTGATTTGGGATTTGTTTGGTCGAAAGACATCATGGATTGCTGAAAGGTGTGAAGGAAGGGCTACTCTGTAGGTCACCTTTCCCACTCTATCAAGAATCTCAAACGGTCCAATATACCGTGGCGCCAGCTTGCCACAAACACCAAATCATTGTATTCCCTTCGTGGGAGATACTTGGAGGAATACCCAATCTCCCACATATAATTATAGGAATGCGTTCATATTAAGTTAAATCTTAATAAGTCATATTTGCAAAAGGAGTAAGAGAAGATGATTGAATACCCAAAACTCCAAATCTCTTCTCTGACGGTCTGCATGACTCTTATGGTGACTCTGTGCTGTCAGAACCTTCCGTATCACAAGATCAACAACCCTCCCAGTCTCCTCCCAAAGATCTACGAAGTAAAGAACATGATCACCTACCTCACGCCAACTGAGAGGTGTGAGGCTTCTCTGCCCATATAGGGCTTCGAACGGTGCCATGTCGATACTATAATGATGGCTATTGTTGTACGTAAATTCAACCAATGGCAGATGGTGGTCCTTACAGGACCCTTTCCACTCAAGAATGTATGCACGTAACAAGTCCTCAAGTGCCTGAATGGTGCGCTCGCTCTTTCTGTCAGTCTGCAGATGGTATGCAGAATTCATCTTCAGCTCTGTCTATAGTGTTGACATGAATTGATGCCGATAGTGCGATGTAAACCTCGAGTCTCTCTCAGACACCACCTCACGTGGTATACCATAAAGTCTGATAATGTTATGCACATATAGTCTAGCCAATCTGGATGGAGTGTAGGTCATGCTGACAAGTATAAAATGGGCTTATTTAGTCAACATGTCAATAACGACCCAAATAGCATCATGGCCACATGTGTCCTCGGCAGTCCAGTGATGAAATCCATAGAGGTACTTTCCCATGTCCACTTGAGAATGGGGAGAGACTGCAATAACCCTGGTGGTTTCCTGTGCTCATCCTTGACCATCTGACAGGTCAAACATCTGCTAACATGTTGTGCCACATCAAGCTTTATCTCGTCCCATCAGAACTGTCAGCGTAGATCACGATACATCTTTGTGCTGCCAGGATGAATAGACAATCATAAATTGTGTGCCTCAACATTTGTCTCTGCGTAACTACTTAACGTTGGGCACAACGACCTGGCTAGTCTTCCACAAAATAGACTCTATCACAACAAAATCATCAAATTCATCCTTGACGGCACGCATGTATCTGTCTCGAATTCAAGGATCTGTCCTCTGTCCTTCTACCATGCGGCCCAAAGACTGTTGAATCGTGGAGGTACGGTAGTATATATGGATGTACTCTCCTGAGGATGCCAATCAGTCAAAGCTACGAGCATATCCCATGTGTATAGTCAGTTTGTCGTATCCTCAGCATGAGCTCTCCTGCTAAGCGCATCTGCTACCACGTTTCCCTTACCGAGGTAGTAAGAGATCATGCAATCATAATCATTCAGTAGCTTAAGCCACATGCGTTGTCTCATATTCAGCTTCTTCTGATCGAAAATATACTTTAGGCTCTTGTGATATGTGAAAATCTTGAAATTCACCCCCATAAAGATAGTGACGCCAGATCTACAAGGAAAAAACAACTGCCGCCAACTCCAAGTCATAGGTGGGGTAATTCCGCTCATGTAGTCTCAATTGACGTGATGCCTAAGCAATTACGTGTCCTCGCTACATCAGAACCGCTCCTAAACCTTCTCCTGAGGCATTTATATAGACTGCATAATCCTAGGTGCCAGAAGGAAGTGTAAGAATGGATGTCGTTGTCAATCTTTCATTCAATGTCCTGAAGGACTGCTCACATGAATCGCCCCAGATAAAAGGAACTCCCTTCTGTTACAATCATGCCAAGGGAAGAACAATGCATGAAAATGCGTTGACAAAGCATCTGCAGTAGCCCGCTAATCCAAAGAAGCTCCGAATCTGAGTGATAGTCTTGGGTTGCTCCCAAGACATGACTGCATCAATCTTCGCAGGATCCACTTCGATACCTGCTTCGAAAATGAAATGCCCAAGAAATAAGACCTGGGATAACCAGAACTTGCACTTGCTCTGCTTGGCATACAACTTGTGCTCTCACAATGTGTCCAGGATTATCTTCAGATCATTCGCGTGATCCCATTCATTTCAAGAATATATCATCACTTCATCAATAAATACCACCACAAACTTGTCCAAACATGGACGGAAAATCTTGTTCATCATTTCATGGATGCTGCAGGGGCATTGGTAAACCCAAACGACATCACCACAAAATCATAGTGCCCATATCGAGTCCTAAAAGCTATCTTCAGAATATTTGACTCTCGAATCCTCAGCTGATGATAACCAGATCGAAGGTCGATCTTCGAAAACACCGAAGATCCCTATAGCTGATCAAAAAAATCATCGATACGCGACAAAGGATAACGATTCTTCACCGTTCTCTTTTTCAGTTGCTTGTAATCAATGCATAATCTCATCGATCCATCCTTCTTCGTGACACACAAAGAACCAGAGCACCCAAGGTGAAGTGCTCGGAACCCAAGTCAAGTAACTCCTGCAACTGCACCTTCATCTCTCTCAACTCAGTTGGTGCCATGCGATATGGAGCCATCAAGATCGGTTTTGTGTCAGGTAATAATGTGATCTTAAACTCAATCTCTCTCTGAGAAGGTAACCCTGGTAGCTCATCAGGAAATACACCTGGGTAATCTGATACTATTTTGATATCCTGTGCCATCGGCTCATGATCGGATGTCTCTCTAACAAATGCTAAATATGAATCACATCCCTGATCAACAAGCCTCTGAGCTCTCAACATTGAGATGTAATCAATTTCGGAGTCATGCAATGTACCCTCAAAAGTAGAGCCGGGTAAATCTAGAATCCTGAAGATAACCATCTTCCTAAAGCTATCAACTAATGCATGATGAGCTGATAACCAATCCATGCTCAAAATCAAATCAAACTCATCAAGCTATAGTAGCTGACAATCTGCGATCATCTCGTGACCGCCAATCAGCACCGGTAAGTCTCTGACTATTAGTGAAATGCCGAATAATTTGCCACCTGGCCCATGGATGTGGTAAGAAGGATATAGAGTCTCTGCAACTCTACCTAATGATAAGCTCGAAGCAACGAAGGAATGCGTCGCTTAGGAATCAAACAAAACATGGAAAGGTTGGCTCAGGATTGAGACCATACCTTTCACCATAGTAGTTGTTGATCGTGCCTGCTCCTCGATTACTTCATGTCACTGTCCCTGTTTAGCTGGTGCAGTACTCGAACCGGCCACACTCTATGTCTGTCTCGGTGGCTTCTTGAAGTTGGAGTTCCTGCCACAGAAATTCCCAGTACGTTGTGCCTGTGGCTGTGTTGGCTGTGGTCGAGGCTCACCAGAATCCTCTCGACACTGAGATCGGTAATGACCCCACTGGTTGCACAAGTAACATCAGACTGACAGAGTAGGTGGAGCGGTCGTATCTGTGGTGAGGGTCCCACAAAGCCAAACCCGCGCATATGCATCATCTTGCTTCCAATAGCATTAGCCCTAGTCTTATATGTTGGCTCTGGATCTGTCAGGATGTACTCCTTGTTGCACTGCACGAGGGTGTGAGAAATTGTATGGACCACAACTCATATTTGATCCCATCCATCTTAGTGATGGTTGCAGGGCCCTTGAAGGCTCCAGACGGAAAAATATCACCCTTATTCTCTGACATGATGGAAAAACGACTGAACAATGGAACTCAACTGGGGAGTAGACCAATATGAACGAGTCTACACGATCATACAGAGGATTGGTTATACGTGTAGACTCATACACCCATCCTCATCAATCCCCGCTGCTTGCTAGGGGCCGGAAAACGTGATTTAAAGGTCTGAAATCACATTTTTCCAGTTAAAATCAGAACGATTCAGACAACAGATCGAGTCGTAAAGGCGTACAGAGGCACACGGGAGGGCCTGTGGCGGCTCAGGGAGTGGGGGGGGGAGTTGGGGGCGACCTGTGTAGTGGCCGGGCGGTGGCCTGGTAGCGGCCCAAATGGGCGGAGGGGCCCGAAAGCGGCCGAGGGTGGCCTGGGTGACCAGTAGCTGCCGAGGGCGGCAACCCGTGAGGTCTGCAGCGGCCTGGGTGGTCGGGGTTGGCATGAGGGGTCGTCGGCGGCGACGGACGGTCAGGGAGGGGGGGAGGGGTTAAGGTATGGTGGGATAAGGGAACTCCGGTCTAGGACCGTCGCTCCGATACCATGTTGAGGGAAATGAATGAATTGCATTAGTGAGAGGCCCTAGGGTTCTCTTATATAGGAGAGGAACCTATTGGACAAATTACAAGAAGAAGACAAAAGAAATAGAAAATAAGAAAACAATATAAAGATAACTAATATCTCAACAGACTCTGCTTAAGGTTGATGCATAGCACGAGGACCCTTATCTTCTTCTCATTTTCTTGGCAGATATCATTGTTCTAAACTCCGAGCTTGCATTTCCTCATATTCACCAACATGACCACTAAGTATCATTGCCATCATTAACAACCATATAAGAATGCGTTGGATCCTTCACCAAGCTTACTCTTCACCCTTCATCAATCATTGCTGATATCTCTTTCTCGGTTCCTTTTTCCATAATTGAGCTTGGAGAAGGAAAAGATAAGAGGGTCCTATGAAGAATATGGTCAGAAATCCATAATAGAGTCCGACCACAATCGAATTTTTTATCTTCGTGAATAAGGACAATATGTCGCCTAATAGAAAAGATTTCAAAATCATCATAAACCTCTCTTTTTTCTTTTCTATTGCAAGTTCTCGATTATTATATGATGATTTCTTAGCTTCCATTTATAGAAAGAGATGGACTATAAATTGTTCTTTCCCTGCTTTAGTTTCTATGGGTGTAATTTTAATAGCAAAGCCTTGATATTATTGGAAGGACATGCATGTATTAGATGTAACTGGCTACCTATTCATTTAAGACGATCTTTGAAGAATAAGCTGATCTCTAATTTAACTACCGGTGCTTTGTCATTTAAAGCTTTTCGGAGCTTGTCTCTCTGAAATTCCTTGGAGCTGGAATCGCCCCGCGTGGAAAGAAGTTCATACATGTTGCTGATGTATGTGCTATTAGCTAAGTTTTTTTCACTTTATATCATTTTGTATTGCATTATCTGGTTATGCTGATAATATATTACATATGGTTTCCAGTTATTGATTGTTTGGTTCCAAGTGATCCATGAAAGAGCTGAAAAGGGGGCTTCATATGAACTTTAGGCTTTGCCTTTGGTGATTTGCAAGTTCTGATTGCCTGGATGAATCCTTGGCAGGTTTTAGTGGAGATGCCCAAACTCAAGGTTGCTGCACAACAGCTAAGTCGCTCTATTTGTTGGTATTCTCCTTGAATTATTTGACTGGTATTTTGTGCTGAAGTATTCTTTGCTTTTGGTGCAAAGTCCAAGTTGGAGCTGATATGGCCAGATTTATAGGTGTCCAATGGATCCTGCTGTTGGCTGGGGGCAAAGTTTTTAAAAAAATTAGACGCCTAAAACTTTCATCAGTGATCTTTTTTGGCGTGCACAGCAGAAAATTCCCTTCTTCTGTTGGGATTATATCCCTCCGTTCTTGTATCTGCTTTGCAATTTGTTTTGATCAAACTTTTGGAAAACTCAGCTGGGTTTGAAGTGATTGAACTGGGAGCATATCAAGCTGAAGCCTTTCGTTTTGACTACGTCTGGATTTTTCCTTGGCAACTTTTGCTGGAAATGCACACATCAATGATATGTGCACGGCACCCAGTTTCTTATCTTGAGTATTTTTTTGCTGCCGCTTACTCTTTATATTCCATTGTAACTATTGAATCAAATTTATACTTATTTTCTTAAGGATTATTGTAGAGCACTACTGCTGGATAATAGAAGTTGCCAAATGAAGTGTTTCATTGGTCAAATCGTATTTACATTTGTTGATGAAGTGTTGCTGAAGTGTTGGGATCTGCAATGGATCAGGTTCGAAGGATGCTCTGAGGTCTTTGTGCTGCCAGCCTTGAGAATTCATTGGACGTGTACATAACAAATTGGTAGATGCACTATAGATAAGCATCTATCTTTTGCCTTATTGGTTAATTCTTTAAAGGATCTGTTGGTCTGTGTTATATGAGCAGAGGTGCTAGTGGCGCATATGTGACCTTTTTCTTGTTATATCTGGAATGTAAAATATTTTTTTTAAGACAAATGATCACATTCTATTCATCACAATAAAAGATGGTGAGAAGTCTAGCAAGCCCATCCTCACGGGTTCGAACCACACACAAAAAGGAACCGGAAAAAAAATGCAACAAGTAAAACGACAAAAGCTCCCTGTGGCCTTGGAATTTAGTACAACCAAAGATTACCACAGGAGGCACAAAACTTGTAAAGAAAAAAAAGGAAGGCCATGCCTTCATGTAAGTTGTTATGGATGAGTATCATGAGGTGGCTGAATTGCATCAATTATTGCTGGCTGACAGCGAGTACCAGGGTGGGGGCTTATGAAGCTAGAGGGTTCTTGGTTGCAGCAACAAGTTAGTGAATAAAATCATTTAAAGAGCTTTAAGCAATAACAACTTGGTAAGGGGATAAATAGGTTAAGAATAGTGAGCTATAAGAAGGAAGGCTTCTTTAGCAATTCGAGCGGGGGCGAGGGAGGAACCATGGTATATTTTCGAACATCTTTCCTTCCAGGTCAACCACCAAATTGAGGCCTGAATGGTGGACATTTGCCAATGGGAGGATGAATATGGGAATTAATTGCGACGTTCAAAAAATTAATCAAGACACATAATGTAAAGGTGCAATGAAGGAAGAGGTGAGGGATTGCTTCCACTGCTGAGAGGAAAAGGGGACATGCATTTGAGATGGGGTGTTGGGGAACAAAAGGTCGGTCTTATACCCTTACTTTATTGTGGTAAAGGGACCAAAGGAAAAGTGAGACGTGAGGGTGAAATCGTCTGGATCAAAAGTGAATATTCAGTTTTGCGTTCAAAACACCTTGGGCCAGAATGTTGTATAGTTGATTGAAAAGCTTTAGGTTAGATGATATGCTTGGGAGGGAGAGGGAGTCAAGGGCAATGGGGTGGGGTGCGTGCTTTAGGAGGAAGTCCCTGAGCTTAGGCATGTCAGGGTGCGAGTTTGACCATTTAGCAAGGGGCTTAAACTAATTTTTGTTAGCCCTTAGGGTAGCATCGGCTTGCATGAGAGAGAGAGAGAGAGAGGTGTTTTTAGTCTTAGCAAGGTCCCAAAGGTTGGGGAAGAGGGGGGGGGAGATACCGTTCAGACTATCTTTCCGGAGCCAAGTTTAATAGCATACCAACAGGGTAAATCTCATTGATTAAGAGGTTCCATAATGGGACATGGTCTTGAGTTGTGGAGTCTGCCTCGATTTATTCTTGAGAATAGGGAATATGGGTTCACTTGAGAATCAATAAAAGACTTGGATAGCTCAGATCAATTAAAATTTTCTAAGTTCAATATGCCCCAACCGTCATTTACTCTATGGAGGCAAATGGATTCCCAACGAGCCTGGTGGCAATTTTTATTTGTCGAGGTTCCACTCCAAAGGAATCTTCTTTGAATATTATGAATCTCAAGAAGGATAGTTTTTAGAACTTTGAGTGAACTATGCATATGGTAAATTTACGATGTTAAATAGGAATTCGATAGTGAAACACACAATGGAAGGGAAACCACGCGGGATCTCCACCTAAGTAGCTTCCATTCAAATTTATCTATGATAGGAAGCTAATCATTTTGTTTCAGTGGTTTAGGAGAAAGGGGTATCCCTTGGTAAGATAGGGGGAAACAATCGATTCGTCAATTGAAGATTGAGGAGACTGAGTTGGTTTCGATGTCGAAGAGGCTTAGGCAATGAATCGAGCATTTATCGTCATTCACGCAAAGCCAAAAAAATCATCAAAAACTTTCAAGGTACACTTGAGGCATTTGAAGGCACTCTCATCAATTTTTATGAAAATGACGATGTCGTCCGTGAATGGCCATATCTGTGATGATTAAATTCTCTCCCGGGACTTGGTTCCCTTAGTTTCATTTGTCTTATCCATGTTCTACAACATTGCCTCGAGGATATTGACCATGTTGGTACAAAGAAGAGGTGAGATAGGAACCGTCAAGCGAACGTCACAAGATGGTTTAAAGAATCCCAAAATAGAGTTGTTCACCTTGAGTGAAATCGCACTACTCTTTAAGATGACTGCAATTCAATCCACAAAACATTGAGGACAATCGGTAATGACCGATGCTTTAGACATGGCACTCCATCGGAGAGAGTCAAAGGCCTTCTTTGGATCTTCTAAGCACAACCGATTTTGTGTTATTTTGGCTCCAATAGGAGAGTATCTCAAAAGTAACTGTGAAGACATCAGAAGCCCCCTAACACTTAAGGAAAACACATTGCAAAGGTGGGATGAGTTCGCTTAGTTTGAGCCATCTGTTGGCTAGGATTTTGGAAATGATTCGAATGAGTAGGTTGATAAGGCTAATGCGGTGATAATTACAAATATCTTGTGGATTACCCTTTTTGATAAATAAAGTAACCACTGAGTTGTTTACGTATTTCAAATCCAAGGAGTTGATGTTCGGCGATGGTTGACCATTCTCATGAAGTCATGTTTGATTGTGGACCAGTACTTTTTAAAAAATTCGGGGATACATCTGAATGTTCCAAGGGCTTCAAGGGATTTAGATTTATAATTACTTCGAAAGTCTCGAGTTTGAAAATTACCTCAATAAGATTGTCGGGATTTGAGATTTGCCTAACCAGAGAATTATCCAGTTCAAGATAGTCGAATGGGATTGTATTAGGTGTTGAGTAAAGTTTGTGGTAGAATGTGGTTGTAATATAGATAGGACGTGTTGGGGGAACCAATTACATGAGTTTTTATTTCAATCCCTTTCCCTAAGCCATCTCACTTTAGCTCTTTTTTTAGGCAATGGAATTCATCTTCACTTAGGCGTTCAAGGTCCTTGTTTGGTAAAATGTTTTGAAAATTCTTAGTAAGTATGTAACTTGTTTTCTAAAAATGTTTTGCAAAAGGTTGTAAACATGGTACACTTTGCTTTGAAAAACTGTTTTGTCATATATATATATATATACACATGTAGAAATTGTTTGAAAATGTTGGATTTAAAAAACTTTCTTACTAATATTGTTAAGTGATAAGTGGTTTTATCCCTAACACCTTCATGTCACACAAGACTTGTGTAGGTCAGGATACTTGGTTTAGAGTGACATTTAACTAAAAGTTTACCATTCTTGTTCATCATAGGACTTAATAACTTGACCTCCCTAGTTTAGAAGATATACATGATATATCTCATATAGAATTTCTATTCTTTAAAGAATATGAATAGTACTACACATAATCATCTTTTTGATTAGTCAATGTTTCTCCTAAGGAACTAGGATGAGAGGTTTGAGTTTGGACATGACTTTATAATGCTCGAGGATGGTATTGGGTGTAGAAAGTACATTAGATACTTCAAAAATAGATACACCTCGGTGTACCCCAGAAAAACAAGAGCATACGACTTGGAATTCTTGACGGACAAACATATTAATATTGTGTGTATGTGTGTTTGTGCGTGCGTGCGTGCATGCACACGCGCTATGTGTGTGTATGCGTGCATGCATGTAGTATGAGAGAGAGAGATAGCTGGGGAAGTTGACTTCCTTTTAAGTGAGACTTGGGTAAACTTAGAGTTCAAGAATCACATGAAATTTGTATCCAGAATTTCAAGTCTGGTTTCGCATACACATTCAGGAATTCAACATACCTATTCATTCTTTATTGCTCGAGGACAAGCTGGTTTAAGTATTGGGGGTGATGAATCTCATATTCATCAACATCATATTGATTATTTGACCCTCTATCTTAGACTATTCAACTAAATAAGTAATTAACTGGATGTGTAATTAACAATATCTACTTTGTAAATAAGTAATGCTAATTACGATAAATAAATTAAATCTCTAATTATTGTATTTATGTGTCAATTGTCTCTTTAGTTTTTGTGTTTTCTTTATATGTAAATTAGTGTAATATTGTAAGTAATATTGTGTGACATCTAGATCTGAATAACCTGAACCTGACTTGATTAAGGGTTCGCAAAAAAATAAAAAGTGCATTTAGTAGTCAACTAATATTGAATAAACTCAGATCGATCAATAGATCGCAGATCAAATTTCGTTCTGACGCAATCGATAAAAAGTCGGTCGCATCATAATGCATGCCATCGGAAAAAGTCGTGATGCAAAACACAAGCCACAAAGCAAATTGAGACAACCATAAAATCCGATTCGATAAAATAAGACTAATAAATCGAGTGTTCGTCGATTGAAGGTCAGTTGATCAATTAAATCATAATTTTTTGATAAAAAATCAAGACTGTATTTTGTCAATTTTTGTATCCATCTTGGATTAAAAAAGTATGAAATTTATATAGTTTGATGATCATGCATAGATGATCAAAACGAGCTATTGTACATCAGAGTTCGAGATTCAAGGTGCGAATGCAGACGACTTTGGTATTCTAAATAAGAGAGAGAGAGAGGTTTTATTTTTTTCTCAAATTTCCAGGACAGATAACAGTTGTTGTCCCTCCCCACTTGGCCTCCTTTCTTCTTCCACTTGGCAAACCCCCAAGGTTCCCTTTTCCTTACTTATAACACCAACCCCACGTGATGAATCCATGATTCTACTCTTTATTATTTTATTTTAGCTCTTTTTCTTGGTAAAACATCATATAAATACTTGTAAATATAATAACATAGCAACTTGCATGCCTTTGTTAATATTGCATAAATACAGAGTGACCTAAATCCCAAGAGAAGGACAAGGTTTGACCTGATTGTAAAATAAAATAAGTAAAGAGAGATAGGGTCAACTATGTGTTTTATATATGATCTATATGTGTGCATATTATTTATATATTTATTTTTGACAAATAAAATTAAATTATTCTTTTTACATCCTTGTATATAATCCTAGAAAAAAGATAATAAAATAAAAAAAATAAAAAAAAATAAAATCTTCAATTACTTGTACAAAATGAACCTGTATATATTACATTCACTAATTATTATGTACCTTAAATATTTTGTAAAAATAAAATAAAAATTAATTTATATTCTTAAAAATATGTTGTAAATAAATAAAATGTAAAATAAGGGTATTTGTGTAAAAACATAAAATAAAAATACTTGTATACAATACATAGATATATTATACCTGTATATAATACTATATACTGTATATATATACTAATTTATTTTTCATAAAAAAATTAAAAATCATAGAAAAACACTTTAAAAAATAATAAATAATTTTTATTCTATACATTTTTTTAAATTCATTTGCTATTTTTTATTGAATTTTTAATTATTTTGTATATTCTTGCTCTCTGATTGGTCCACCTTGGATCGTTGACCTCGGTCAATCCTCCCTTCCAGCCAGGTCAGACCTGACTCTGTCTCGCTAGACCTTTTTCTCTCTATTTCCCGCCCGACTCCGACCACATCTCGCCTCAATTTTTGGACCCGATATTCCTTGGATATCCGTGATTTTCGCAGATCCCTAGGATCATCTAAATCCCCCTAGGGTTACGCTCCATCTTGCGATCTTTCCAGACCCCTAGGAACCCTATAAATGCTCTCATCCGCCTCCACAGCCAGGTAGCTCGTACCTCGCGTCCCCTTTCTTATCTAAACACCCTCAGTAGAGTGACAGCTGCTCGAGGACCCATTTAGGATCGCTTGGAGGTGTGCGTGGACTTGTAGCTCATCGCGTCGTCGTAGTTCCGCCGCGAGTAGCCTCCCCCCCGCCCCCGTCGTAGCGTGGTTGAGGGTATCACCATGACATCCACCTTCTCATGGAGCTTCTAAGCTCATTGGTAGCTTCAGGTAACGTTTGCATCCCCTGCTTTTATCTTTTTGATTCGATTCATCTATTTAGCTCTGTCGTCGTTCCCTTGCTCTGACCAGCTGGTTGAAGCCTCGTTCCACTCATTCCCCCATTCTGATCGACGACACGTTTCGCCTTCCATCATCCCACACAACCTGATCATCCTGAATCGTGCTCACCAGAGCAAGATTAGGCTCGTGCTCCATACCTCAAGTTCACCGGAGACCCAAAGCTCATCCCCCTTCGCTTCCCTTATCCTCATATACAATAAACGACCGCCAGAGCTTTATCTTCGGGAGAGTAACCCCTTTATTGTATTCAATATTTTATACTTGGCACACACACACTAAGGATTAGAGCCCCAATCCCTGGTCTACCTACGTGCTTGTACAATTTCTTGAAATTTTCCTAACTCTAAAATCTGACAAGATAAAAAGATCGAACTTTCACGGTCATCACTATGTTGAGTTGGTGATTGAGGGATTTCTTTGTTTATATTTGTGTGTATACTCGATCTTCTCTACGTATTTGCACCTTTTTCTTGGATATCTTGACTTGACCTTCGTGCTCTCCCAATCGCCGTCTGTTGTTTCAGAGATGGATGACTGGAGTTATTTTTATCCAGACTCCGCGAATCCTTCTTACTCTCCAGCCGGTCCACCTCCATTTTATCAGAAGGACTTTGCTCTTGCCTCTTCTTTTTGTACATATCTGCCTCATCCGCAGTTTTAGGCATCGGATTTTGATTTTTACCCATCATCACCTTCATATTACCTACCATGTCACCCACACGAGATTGAGTTGTTGAAGTCACCTCTTATGGATACTGCTCTTGAGTACGCGACCTGGGTAGTCGACCAAATGAAGCAGAGGATAGATGACCTCACTAGTATAAATAAGAGCCATACATATGCTTCACATTCATATTCCATGGATTCACTAGAGGACATCCATGAGAGCTTATAATTGCCTAAAATACAAAAAATGAGAAAAAAATTAAAAATACAAAAAAAATCTATGAGACACCTTGCCGAATCGATTTGTGAGGAGAGGGAACCCTTGCCATATCCTTTGTCCATGCAGACATCCACCACTATTCCCACCTTTGTCTTCAAGGATGACACTGTACATATTTCTCTTAGTCATCCTTGTGTAGATGATGATTCTGATCTCTTCTCTTGTATGGAAGAGATAGAAAATCTTAAAAAAATGTTGACTCTCTCCGAAGTGGTGGTAGCTATTCACGATATTATTGGCCCCAATTTAAAAGGCCATGAACCAATTATGTACACCCCCACCCAAGAAAATAAAGTAATGAAGCAGATCCAAGCAGTACGTTCTCACCTTGGCCACTGCATATGCCATCATTCACCATCCACTCTATAGGAAAAGGGATACCAGTACACCCCTCGTAAGATGTGTCATTTCTGACCACATGTGTGATCAAACTCTCCTTGTCGGTGGTGCATCTATTAATATAATACCCTTCTCATTGGTACAATCTCTTTATCGTGGGCATCTCAAGAAACCCAGGATGATTTGTTAATTTGTCGATGGATCTATAAAGAGACAGATGGGTATTCTTGAGAACTTTATCATTCAAATACAAGGCATGAGTTTCACTATTGATTATGTTGCCTTGCCCATGGAAACCTCCACCCCCGCGGAGCGCTCTCCAATCATCCTGGGATGACCCTTTCTCGCCTCTACGAGAGTCATTATTGATTATGGCTCCGGACAGGTATGCTATCGTTCTGCTGAACAGAGCATTGTCTTGATCATTGCACCCAACACTGACCATAGATCCGCATCTGATGACAGTATGCATGTGTTATCTGACCTCGAGGACTATGACTTTGATGCTGATATCAGAGAGGTTTGCTTTATCATGGATGATTCTGTGACCCAAGGATTCCTCTTTGGTGAGAAAGACTCGAACAACACAGACCTTGGAGATCCCCCTTCCGATGCAAGGCGAGGTATTGATGACATCCGTGGTATTTACACCATTGACACCTTACTGCAGAGGGCAGACTTAGGAGAGACTTAACATGCCGGACTTGACCTTACTACTTCCACTGATGAGTTCGTGCCTTTTCATTTTGAGATCTATGAGACTTCCTAGACTAAACCTGACCACACTTCTTCCATTGATCAGTTCGCCTTTTCGTTTTTGGATTGCCAAGGATCTTCATCAGGTCGATCCTGACCGGTTTGTGTCATCTTATGACCCCAATATCGACCTCCACCTTGTTAGATCCATTATTCAATGATCACACAAGAAGGTACACATTCTACCTTCTTGATCTTTGTATAGCCTCCACTTTGTATATCTGTTTTTGTTTTCTTCCTTCCATCTACCATTTCGTTCATCCACCTTATTTTGTGTGTTTGCCTTACTTACAAAGACACCACTAAGGCAATGTGTGAAAATCGTGAGCGTACATATTCTCAGAAGACGACTAAGTCTCGTCTGTCAGACATATACACAAGGATTTGGTCTACTACTCAGGGAGAATCAAGTCTTATCGAGTACTACAGGCTTCTTACAAGCCTTTTTTAGGAACTTATTTTTCAGCCTGCATGTTGTGATAAACCAGTAGGAGAGCGTGCTAAATGGCAGGTTTATAGATTTCTCTCGGGACTAAATCCAAAATATAAGCCTGTGAAATATCAGTTTCTGATGGCCGATATTCTACATACTCTTGAGACCATCTTCAAACACTTACAGGAGCTAGAGGCTCCAATTCAGCACTCTACCACTCACATTTCTACAGAGACAATGACCCACTATACCTCCTCAGAATATAGAGGGCATCATAACTATCAAGGAGGATGGGGACGCGACTCAAGGCGTGGATGTGGTCGTGAATCTGGATGCAACCATGACTCTGGACGCGGATGCGATCATAGACATGGTCGTTATTCTTCTGCTCGGTATCCAGCATGTGTACACTGTGGATGCTGGAATCACCCTTCTGATCGCTGCTGAGCAACGTTTGGGATGCAACCTAATGCCAACAATGCCTGTGATGAAGTATCGTATGATGTAACTACAGAAACATCTACTAAGTAAACCAATGAGGCACAAACCCCATTCACTGCTTCTGAATATGCTCCCTACGACAACTGCTGCAAGAATCTAGTCCTTCTGATAGTAATGCTTTTACCCCTACTACTAGCCTGGCTACTACCTCAGGTACAATAGCAAACTCTGTCTCTGCCTCTAAGCATGCATGGATTATCGATTCTGGAGCCTCTACTCATCTGACAGGAGAAGGAAGTTTGCTAAACTCCTCCCAGCTATCTTCCTCTGTGAAGACTGTTCGGGTTGCTAATGGGGATCATTCCCCAGTGACTATTGTTGGTACTGTCAACTTTTCATCCAAGCTGCATCTGATAGATGTTCATTGTGCCTCTGCTTTTCTTCTCAGCCTTCTATCGGTACAGAAGCTATGTCGTCAGTTTAACTGTCGTGTTATTTTTGATGAGGTTTGTTGTTATTTCCAGGACATCTAGACGAGGAAGATTTTTGGTGGGGGTCATGAGAGGAACAACCTCTATTACCTCGGCATCCCTTCTGATTCCAACTTTGCTGGTGCGGTCTCCACCTCTGAAGATCCTTTTCTATGGCACCTTCGTCGTGGCCACCCTTCTGCTAAAGATCTCTCAATGATGTTCCCTAAACTTTCTATGCCGAAACCCTTTGAGTGTGAAGCATGTCAGTTCGGGAAACATCATCGAGCCTCCTTTCCTGCACGGACTGAGCCTCGTCGCCGTATTCCTTTTGCACTTGTTCACTATGATATATGGGGACCATGTTCAGTCCGAAGTCTAAGTGGTCATAAATATTTTGTTGTCTTTGTGGATGACTACAGTCGATCATCTTGGATTTTCCTGTTAAAAGAACGTTCATAAATTAACAATATTGTCAAGAATTTCTTTAACTATGTCAAAAACATCTTCTCCACGACTGTTAAAATATTTCCTTCTGATAATACATTGGAATTTACACAAAATGATTTGACATCCTTCTTTGCTTCCCAGGGTGCTATCCATCAAACCTCTTGCCCATATACCTCCCAACAGAATGGGGTAGCCGAAAGGAAACTTTGACATCTCCTCGACATTGCCCGCTCTCTTCTTACCCAAATGAAGGTCCCCAAAATCTATTGGGGAGATGCTATTCTCACTGCTGTCCATCTTTTCAACAGAGTTCCCTCTGTCTCCCTAAATAGCTCCACACCCTTTGCCTTATGTATCCAAATGACTCACCATTTCCTCTACCTCTGCAGATTTTTTGATGCACCGCCTTTGTTCACAACTTTCATACTGCAGACAAATTATCGTCACGTGCAATTAAATGTGTTTTCTGGGTTATTCCCAAACAAAGAAAGGGTATAGATGCTATGATCTTGTGGTAAACACTATTATATATCAGCTGATGTCACCTTTTTCGAACAAACTCGCTTCTTCAATCAAGATGTGTCTGACATACCATTAGAACTTCCTCCTACACCAATTGTGTATAAAAGAAAACATGTGTCCCCTCTTGTTCCTGTTCCTCTACCTGTTCCTTTGTTGAAGGAAAATATGCCATCTTCAAGTGCCCCCACCAACACTACCCCGGATGATCCTCAAGAGCTTCCCATTGCCCTATGCAGAACAAAGAGGCAATGCACTATTCATCCCATGTCTAATTTCACGTCCACTGATAGACTATCATGTTCTGATAAAAGATACGCAGATGCTCTTATGACAATTTCTGTTCCAAGAGACTATCACAGTACATTACAGGACCCGTGGCGACAAGCTATGAATGAAGAAATGGACGCTCTCAATTCCATAGGAACATGGGATCTAGTTCAGTGTCCCCGAGGTGTCAGGCCTGTTGCCTGCAGATGGGTCTTTACTACGAAACATTCTCCAAATGGTTCTATTATCAAACTAAAAGCAAGACTTGTGGCAGAAGACTTTACACAGACATATGGAGTTGATTACTTCGAGACCTTTTCACCTGTTGCCAGGATGGGGTCTATTCACATTATCTTCTCTGTAGCCGTGAACGAAGGCTGGCCTATTTTTCAACTGGATGTCAAGAATGCATTTCTATAAGGCGATCTTGAGGAAGAGGTTTACATGATGCAACCCCCAGGTTACGAAGTCGAGGGGGAGTATGTTTGCTGACTTTTCAAAGCAATTTATGGTCTAAAGTAAAGTCCGAGGGCATGGTTTGGCAGACTTAGTTCAGAGATTAGCACTCTGGGCTTTCAGAGAACTACATCTGACCATTCTGTCTTTGTCAAAAAACAATCAACAAATACTGTCATACTAGCTGTATATGTGGATGACATGGTTATTACATGTGACGATGATAAAGGAGTGCTAGAAGTGAAGACTTTTATTCAAAAGATTTTTGTCACCAAGGATCTGGGACAACTTTGTTATTTTCTGGGTATAGAAGTCTTACACACCAAGAAGGGGCTTCATATGTCACAAAGAAAAACTGCTTAGATATACTGACTGAGGCAGGACTACTTGGGTGCAAGCCCTCTGGCATACCTGCAGAACCAAAGAAACATTATACACCAGATGATCCTGTCTTTGAAGATACTACAAGATACAGAAGCCTGGTTGGCAAACTTCTGTACCTTACTATTACTAGGCCAGACATATCATATGATGTGAACAAAGCTAGCCAATACATGGAGAAACCATGCTACAACCACTGGCAAGATGATCTTCAGATCCTTTGCTACCTGAAGGAATCCTCTGGACGTGGTCTATTCTATGGGGCAAATGGATACACTAAGGTTGATGCTTATGCTGATGGTGATTATGCAAGCTCACCTGAGGATCGTCGTTCTACGACGGGCTATGCGATGATTGTAGGAGGTAACCTTGTTAGTTGGAGGAGCAAGAAGCATACGGTGGTTTCCCGATCCAGTGCAGAGGCAGAATATAGCGCAATGGCCCAAGCCACATGCGAAATTACCTGGTTACTGTCTCTTTTGCAAGAACTCAATATTGCTATCACTACTCCTGTTCCTCTATACTATGATAACAAATCTGCCACTTATATTGCTACAAATCTCGTGTTCCATGAGAGAATAAAACACATTGACATCGACTATCATTTTGTTCGTGATGTTGTACGAGAAGGCAAGATTTCTACACCACATATCTCAATAGATCTTTAGCTTGCAAACATGTTCACAAAGGCCTTATCAAAGAAGCGCCTTTCCTGGATATCTTCCAAGTTGGGCATGATCGATGGATATGCTCCAACTTGAGGGGGAGTGTTAGAGATTGTAGAAGATTTCTTTCTTTATATTATTGTAATCTCACGAGGGCTTTTATGTTAAGAGAATATTCTATGTGGCTATTTGTTAAGAGAATATTCTATAGAATATTCGCCTTTGAGCCCTCTAGGGTTTAGTCCTATATAGGGACCCTAGACCTCTTGAATAAACAATGAATCATCTTTTCTTATCATCTTCCACACTACCCATTTACATTCTATCCGTTAGCAAATAGTTATTGTTCTAAAATATCACATCTTGGATGACTATGTAAAAAAAATCTCTAGCTTGCCAGATTGCTTATCAAAATTTTTTCAAGCGGATGAGGAAAATTTTGTGATTTTCTAATGACAAACTTAAGTTTGTTTGTTTATGTGTGGATGTTATCGCCATCGGACGACGACTACTCTCAAGCATAACATTAAATTTCAGCGAATTTCGACCGAAATTCGGTTTCATAGCGGTACCGATATCGAAACCATATATAATAACACTTTTTAGAATTTTGGCTAAAACTTGATAGAATTTCAGTTCATTTCAGTCCATTTTAAACAATTTGTTCATAGATTTCTCAGATTTCGGTGGAAATGACTGAAATTTCATTTCATTTCAGCCCATTTTGACTGAAATTATTCTAGGTCACTAAATGTCATGCCTAGGCCACTAATTGATATTCATAGGACACTATTTGGCCACTAAATGAAATCTATAGGTCACTATTTCAACCACCATTGCAATATGGACCACTATTCCAACCACCATTGTAATAAAATAAGGCTATTAGGGTTTCTCTTTAAACCCTATAAATATAATGTATATGTTCTCATTCCATCTCACAAGTTATAAGTTCACAATCCAACTTAAGTCTTGGAGAACCAAGTTTCCAAATTCCAAGCAAGGTGAGTTTTTTACCATCTCTTTTTTTTATAACATATCCTTTTTAACATGATTGGAGATGTTAAATATGTTTTTTTCATCATTGAATGCTAATTTTAGAATCTTTAAAGTTCAGAATCTTTATATAACCATCTTGTTATCTTTGCTTAAACCATCTTGGAGAGCCATATATGGTTTTTACCATTTGACTCGGATAACCATCCTCGTATCTTTGCATTAAAAAAGTGTCCGTTTGTTATGCATCTCATGACTAACGTGCTAACAAACCGACGCTATTCTAATTACCTCTTGACCATTGGTGCAAATGCCATGCACATGTTGAATAAAAATGCCAAACATGTATTGAGAGTGTTCTAGTAGTCATTTACAATGAAAGAATTACTCTGCCTACTACTATCCCGGAGGCTATCTAATCAGTATACAATCTCATATCAGCATGGAGTGCCTTATCATTTAACCCGAGGTCATAATCTAGACACAAATTATTACTAATTATCTAGCAGTCTAATGCATTTAGCCAGAATGAATCCATTCAACTAAGGTCTAGCTCCATCCTTTCCACCAAGGAAGGAATAAGAAAGAGTCATGGATCCACCAAGGAACAAGAAAGAATGTAATACTAGTAACTTAGTAGTTAATATTAGTAAGAGATTAATGGGGCTGCCCGCAACAATGGCTGCCCCCGCGCTGTTTCGGCGCTTTTTTTATTTTTTTTGAAAAATATCACCATGTATATTCATCCCTATATCCCTCCTATATGCCATTCGAATTTCGTCAGAAACAGAGACTCCTACGACCTCCATCGATATGGCGTCGATTTAAAAAATCATGTTACCGTTATAAAATGTCTGTCTCGATGGAAGCCGTAGGAGCCTCTGTTTCTGACGAAACTCGAATGGCATATAGGAGGGACATAGGGATGAATATGCATGGCGATATTTTTCAAAAAAAATAATAAAAAAAGCGTCGAAATGGCGCGGGGGCAGCCATGTTGGTTGCTCGCAAGGGGCAGCCCCATTAATCTCTATTAGTAAGTGCAGACATATTATGTGATTGATGTATCTTGTGATCTTGTAAACTTGTATTATGACATTTACTATTTCAAATTTAAAATTAACTACGCATTCTCTATAATAAAAGTATTATTATTCTTTTGAGAATTGACAGAAAAATTAAATGTCAAAATTATATTTATGTACTAGACGATCATTGATATGGAAATCGAAACTGTTATTTAAGGTATTGATCATTACACATCGTATTATAAATAAAAAAAACTTGTATTTCTATCTCTTTTATTGACTAAACAATATTAGAAATCTTAACATTGAAAAAAAAAGAGTTTTCATGCCATTTCCCCAATTTCCGACCATTTAGCCAAAGTTCCACGAAATTTTACCGAAATTCCTTTTCTGGACTTACCAAAACGAAATCGAAATCTGACATTTGAGGCCTTGCAAAGAGCTAATACATTTCCAGAACACTGAAGAATAAAAAGATGGTTGGTTTGGTAGCATAACTTGTACATGAATATCGTAGATTCAATGGATGAGCCTGCAACATAAATCCTCATTTCTACCCCATATTCTAGCGGCCCACTTTAGAAATAACACCTTGTTCATAGACTTGAGACGGGAAACACCAAGACTGCCATTTATTTTATGAAGTGTAACAATTTCCCAATTTGCTAAATCCTGAAACATCTTGACCGGAGCAACTCCAAAAAATCTCATCATGATCATTTCAAACCAATAATGGATTCCAAATGACAACATGCGAGGACATGAAAACATGATTTGCCACAAGCACATATTTAATGAGCACCAATCTCCCCCCTCTAGAAAGAGTATCTACTTTCCGACTAGAAAGTTTTTCTCTAGATTCTCAATGATTGGGAGCCAATCAACACTTCTATGCTTGCCACATGTCAAGGGTAGTTCAAGATAGTGAATTGCTAGAGAACCATGTTCTGTCCCTAATTCTTTTATGCAAGCCAGTGCCACAGTATCTGTCATGCAAAAAGGTGCCACTGTTGATTTACTTCTATTAAGGTTTAAGCCAGATAACTCCCCAAAGATCTCTAGTGTCAGCCACCCCTCTTACCTCCTTTTGTCCACCTTCAACAAACAAAATAGTGCCGTCCACACACTATAGAAGAGGGATAGATATGTCCCCAAGGACGTATCCAAAGGTCACCCCATGTTGCATTACATGCTTCACCATACATGCTAGTACATCTGCCGCAATAAAGAATAACAAAGGTGCTTGGGGGCATCCCTGTCACATCCCTCTCTGTCGTTGGAAGAGCCCCCCTCTGGACATCCATTTACTACACCGATTATGACATCGTTGTTATACATCTCTTCATCCATGAGATCTAATCATCTGGGAAACCCTGCCTAGCTAAAGCCATCCAAAGGAATTACCCGTCAACTATGTCGTATGCCTTTGAGAAGTCCACCTTCCTTAGGAACCCATTGACCTTTCCTCTCTCCTAGTCCGCAATAATCTCGGTAGCCATAGCCATGCTATCTCCTATATGACGTACTGGAATAAAAGCTGACTATACCGGGGAAGTGATATAGTCCATAATTGTTGAGGGAAAAGAAAAGAATTGCATTATGAGAGGCTATATGGTTATCTTATATAGGAGAGGAACCTATTAGGCAAATTACAAGAAGAAAATCAAAGAAATAGGAAATAAGAGAACAACAATAAAGATAATCAATATCTCACTCCCTCAAGATGGAGCATAGATATCGATCAGACTCAACTTGGAGCAACATCTCTGATAAGGTTCTCTGGTTAGGACCTTTGTAAGTACATATGTTGTCTGCTTTCCAGAGCCGACAGGCATAGCAGCGATAAGACCCTTCTGTATCATGTCACGAGTGAAGTAATTGTCCATGTCTATGTGATTCGTCCTCTCATGAAAGGCTGGGTTGTTGGCAATGAAAAGAGCAGCCTGATTATCACATTGGAGGTTCATGGGAAGAGGCACCTTTAAAGTCAAGTCAGTAAGAACAGATCTGATCCACATCATATATGTGCAAGCCTGCGCCATGGCCCCGTATTCTGACTAGGCACTTGATCTGGCAACCGCAGTCTGCTTCTCACTCTTCCATGCAACAAGAGAATTTCCTATGAACACAACAAAGCTTGACGTCGACTTTCTATCCTTTGGACACACAACATAATATGCATCTGCACATGCTGTAACTGAGAGAGATGTGCCTCTGTTAAAAAGAAGTCCTGTACCAGGTGAACTCTTCAGGTATCAGAATCATATGGACTGCATCCATATGTGCATGTCTGGGCTGCTCCATAAACTGACTCACTTTGCTCACTACAAAGGATATGTCTGGCCTGGTAATAGTTACATATAGTAGCTTGCCAACAAGCTCTCTATACCTCCTCTTGTCGACTTCCTTAGTATCATCATCATAGAGCTTCATGCTCGGGTCAATACAAGTAGTGGTAGGTCTGCAATCTGTCATGCCTGTCTCTGAAAGAAGATCTGTAACATACTTCCACTAGGTCATCACAAGACCTCGTTGGTTCCTGTCAAACACCAGTCCAAGAAAGTAATGTAAATGTCCAAGGTCCTTGGTCACAAACTACTAACCTAGGAAGTCCATGACACCCTGAATACCTTTCTCATCATTCCCTGCAACAATGATGTCATCAACATAAACAGGAATGACAATAGTACCTCTCCGGGTCCTCTGCACAAACAAGGAGTGATCTGCAATTGACCTCATAAACTCCTGCTGCTCTATCATGTCCGAGAGCTTCTGAAACAATGCTCTTGGACTCTGCTTAAGGCCATAGATAGCCTTATGTAGCCCGCAAACCTTCTGATACTCTCCCTCAACACAAACCCAGGTGGCTGCTGCATGTAGACCTCCTCCTGTAGATCACCATAGAGGAAGGCATTCTTCACATCAAGCAGATAAAGGGGCCACTCTCATGTCACAGCACAGAAAGTAGAATTCGTAGAATAGAATGTATGGCAACTAGAGTGAAAGTATCCTGATAGTCCACCCCATATGTCTAGGTGAACCCACGTACCACAAGTCTTGCCTTATAGTGATCCATACTGCCATCTGCACGGTGTTTCATAGTGAACACCCATTTGCTTCCCACAACAAATGTATTAACTGGAGCAGAAACAAGACTCCATGTACCATGTGATTGTAGTACAACCATCTCCTTTTCTATGGCTAACCTCCACTGACTGCCCTTTAGGGCCTTCTGATACGTTCGTGGTATCTTCACGACTGATAGTGCCAAGGTAAATCTCCTGAAATCCTCTGACAGCCTGCCCAAGGAAACATGGGCTGCAAGAGGATAAGTAGCACACTTACATCATGACTTGCATAGAGCAATATGCACATCAAGATCATCTGCCAAGTCCATAACCTGTGAGTTTCCCTCTTGAGAAGGCACATGCTCATTCTTTATAGAATCCTGCTGCATAGATGATGGCGCGCCTGACAATCGGGTTAAGTATGTAAATAATCAAAGGTCTTCGTGACCCAAATCAGCAAGCGCGGTCAACCGAGAAAAAATAATTGAAACCACTCAAAATAAAAGATGAATCAATAAAAACAATGTAAGCGGTCTTTCGCTATTCTTTTTACCTGGTATAGCGAGTAGGGTCGAACACAAGGAGCACGTTTTAATAACTAAATAGTCAAATTTCAAAGTTAATTTTTTTAGTGGTTTTTTTATTTTTAAATTTTTTTCGGAGTTTTATAAATGATAAATGCACAAAAATTGGACTGAAATTAAAAGAAAGCAAAATGTACCTACAGTAATTTTTTGGAATTTTTTGGCAATTTTTCTAATTTTTATAAATTTTCAAAGTTTAGACATGAAAAAGACACTATTTTTTATTTTTTAAATATATTAGACCTCAATAAAATGCAATGTAAATTTTATACAAGATTAAAAATTAGAGCAGAAATATCTACAAATTCTCTCAAGATTTTTAGAGCAAGATAAACATTTATTTCATCAAGAAGAGAGTGCAAAGTTTATGTTCTGCAAATAGGGATTAAAAGGTAATTACTTCAAGTTTTTACAGTAAAAATTAACAATAGATAAAACAAGCTGAAGTATGCAATTTTTACCCTTGATCATGTGGTAGCATGTGAGTTGGTCACTGACAGGGACTTATTTGTGAATTGTAAAACTTCCAGGGAGCTTGATGTAATTTTGCCAAAAGATATTTTAATACCCCTAGGGTTCCTGTTGTGTACTCGTTTCTTCACAAAGGGGACAAGGGGGAGCCGCCGCCCACAGGAGATGTCGGCACTGGAGGTTGGCGGGCATCGCGCGACGGTGGAGGTCGGCGCGGCGCGGCTACGCCGCACGACGCGGCGGAGGGAGGCGCGGTCTGGGACTGCGGAGCTGAAGGGGCGCGGGCGCTGGGGGAGAAAAGCGCGCGGGGGCGGCGCCGCCGCTGGGCGTGACGAAGACGGAGGGGATCCGGCGTGCGGCCGCGCGAGGATGGGGCCGAGGCGGTGCCTGGAGCGCGAGGAGGACACGCGGCCCAGCGCGCGGAGGGCTGAAGGCGGGCTCGGGCGACACGCCGCCCGCGCGTCAAGGAGGAGGCAGATCTGGCGGAGGCGCGGGGCGACGCCTGGCGTGGATGGCGATTGAAGATGGCGGAGGCCGGCTGGAAGTCCGCGCGGGGGTGCGTGGAGCCCAGGAGGCTGGTGCGGTTGACGGCGACGGGCGGCCCGCGCGCTGGGTGTGAGGTGCGGGCGGCGGAGGTGGTTGCCACTGCTTGCCTGTTACAGATTTTTTTTATTTTTTTTGGTTTTTTTATTTTTTTATATTTTCTGTTTATGTAAATAACAGGATAAACAAAAAAGGAATTTTTTATTTGTTTTTATTCATGCAGAAAATGTTAGAGAGAATATATATATATATATATATTTGTTTTTTTTGTTATGTTTTCCTGCAAAACAAGATGTTAGAAAGAAAAGAAAAAATGATTTTCTATTCCTTGCGAAATAAAGGTTAGAGAGAAAAGAATATATTTTTTTAATTCTTCCTGCAAAAAAAATAATTATGGGATAACAGGAAAAATATTTTTTTTATTTATACACAATATGGAAAGTGTGAACGGGTTCGGATCCGCGAAATGAGAGATAGATCCGTGTCTCCGACCACCGTGCGTGGTCGGAGGTGGAAGGTTGCGTGAGGTAGAAATAGAACGCGTGGAGATCGCGACGTGAGATGAAAAATCGGTGTCGGGCAAAAATGTATGGAGATTTTTTTATGATCTAAATTCTAAAAACTACACCTACGCTAACATCTAAACCTACAAATTACCTACGAGAAATGACAAGTAAAAGTGGATCTCACCTCGGGGTTTGGACACACCATGATGGCCTCGACGAAGCTCAAGTCGCTGTCACCGACTGGATCGGAGGCTAGGACCATCTTCAACAAGAAACCTCTCAGAAATCGGGCTCCTCTCCACCAAAGATCGATCAAAGAAGAAATGAGGGAGGAGGAGCCCATTAAAAAGAAGACGAAAGTCAAAAATGGAAATATTTACAAAAATGGAAAGTAATTAGTGGTAATTTAAATAAATAAAATAATTAAATAAATTAATTAAATAAATAAAAATGAAATTCGGATTTAATTAAAATATATAAATTAAATAATTACCAAAATTGAATTTGCCACCTTAATGGCGGCCATTAAAGGAATGAAATCAAATCTAAAATAAATGGTAAGTTATCAAGTCACTTAATTCCAATAAATCCAATAAATTAAATATAAAATTCGTAATTAAATAAAATAAATTAATTAATGTTAGATAATTAATTTTTGGTGGATTTTATAAAAGGAAGTTAATTATATACATATATTATACACATATAATATAATGTACATAGGTGCAAATAAGGAAATAATTTTTATAAAAGATTTTTTTATTTTTAATATATACAATATTTTATTTTACAAATATTTTTATTATTTAAAACAGTTTTATTTACAACTTTTATTTACAAAAGTAATTAATTTGAGGTCAAATTATGTACAAATAAAATAATATAAGTTTCGTACAAATATACATGAAAAATATTTACAAGATATTTTTGGATTTTCTGACAGAAGACCCTATCTCCCCCTACTTTATTCCTGGTTGATCAGGTCAAGTATTGACCTTCTCTCGGGGTTTCGGTCAGTCTGTATTTATTGCATAAATTCATCCTTTTCTTTTCTTTTCTTCTTTATTCTTTTATTTATGTACAAAAAGTGTTAAAAATGCATAATTAACAAATGCCTGCAAAATGGTAATTTTATGAAATTAGTGGTTATTTACAGGTATTTAACTAAGGAAAAGAGGCTAAAATAAAAGAATAAAGGCGATGAATCGTGGATTCATCATTCCCCTATACTTTACCTTTGCTAGTCCCTTAGCAAACACTTATTTGGAAAATAAGTGAAAATGAAAATAAAGAAAAGAAAAAGGAAAGAAGTTAGAACGGTGTTGACTTTCAAACTTATCTTCATAAAAATGTAGTCTAGAGCTCTGTCGGACCTTTGGATTATTAGTGTGTCGGAACCTTAATGGGAAATGAAATTAAAACCTAACAGCCTCTAAGTTCCATAAGACTCCTATTCAGGTCTCCTCAACAGTCAGATCAGAACAAGTCTACAGATACAAATTCTTATGACTATGAATTCTTACTTGTACGTGTAAGTGAAATATAGCTCCTCATCTCAGAAGTAACAAAGATTCAGCCTCTCTTAACATGGTAACTCAAATAACCTGGTCTGGCAACTCTTTCCTCGAGGAGAGGGGATATTCCCTTCTAAGTTCAAGTACAACCAGCTCAAGAAGAGGGGATGGAGAAGAGAATGGACGGTAACCAGTGTAGTTACCTATCCTTGGATGCATGACCAGTGTAGCCATGTCACCCGCTGCAAGCTCACAAATATATGACTCTGAAGCTCTTATTCTTTTTTTCACTTGTATATGCACTCCGACAGGCATTTTATTTTTCTTTCAGGCTTGTCCACTTTTAGAGATTTTGCATTTTTTTTCCTTTTTTTTTGAAATATATACAAGGTGCATCATGTACATAAGGAGTTTTCCTCTTGAGCCAGTAGACTATCCCTCTTTTGAAGCATTATTGCAACCCCACAACTCCTGTCTTTAGACCTCAACATCACCAGACTAGGTTGAGACGCACTTCCCTCCCTAGAGGAGGATGAGAGGTTCCGCCTAGATGTACTACCCTCGTATGCTACCCCAAGCCAAAAGATTCTGCTCCCTCACTACCTCATCCATGAAGAGCTACGTGTAAAGTGCAGTGTCCAAGGTAAGCCACGATATGAAAGAGTCATGTGTGTGTTGTTAAATATTCTACTTAGACTCATCAAGATGACATGTGAACATAGTCTTATGGACTCAAAGAATTAAGTCACTAGGACCTGAAAAGTCTTAACTCCAAATCTTATAAGGTCCCTCTGAATATAAGTGCATTAAGGTCCAACTAAGCTCCATTCTTCAAATTTATTCCAGACTTAGTTTAATAGTCAAAATCATCCTGAAAAATGCTCATGCAAATGCAAGAAAATATGTACATGCAAGAAAATAAAAATCTTTTTGTGAAACAATTTTCAATATTTTGAAATTTTTATGGATTTTTTTGAAAAATGATGATGCACATACAAAAGGTTTTTTTAATGCAAAAAGTTAGTAATATATATAAATATATACAAGAGAGATTTTTTTTAAAGGAAAAGATACATATTTACACAAGAGTGAGTTGATTATTTTACAAGAATAAGATTCAAGGATTTACAACTTGAGTAATTTATACAAGTATATTACAGAGTTGGTTTTTTTTGAGTATTTACACAGTGTTTTAGCCATAAAAAAATATATATCTGAAAATACGAGTTATGGCTAAAGTATATATACAATATATACGACACCCCCCTATATTTAGCTCGAACTATGTCCTCATAGTGATCAAAGAGCTGAAAAGAAAGACATAACTCGTGCTACGTATGGAAAAGTGAAAAGAATAGTATACTACAACGACGAATAAAAGAATATAATCAATAGAAGTCGGTGATCCCCCTATACTTAGGATCAAGTAATCCTAAGTATAGCAGACTGTACACAAAGGGAAAACCGATGAGTAGAATGTACAGAGTCTACCTCCCCTATACTTAGGGTAAAATATCCCTAAGTATAGGCAGCAAAATAGAGGTAAAAAGAATCAAAAGAATAATCAAACGTCTGACACCCCCTATACTTAGGGTAAAGTACATCCTAAGTATGGAATGATCATGCGATGAAGATGGGGTGTAAAATAGAAAGAATGTATGATATGGATAGATGGTCTATACAGTTGTGAAAAATCAATGTTGAGGTGCCTCTCAACAAGCGCTAGAGTTTACGCCCCTAGCTGGGCGCAAATGTTAGGACAATGCCGTATCAAGGTTCAGGACGGCATCTGTCAGGCGAATACCGTACTGTTGTTGTCGTCTCGGTGGGAAAACAACGACGAGTTCAACAGAGGAAATGATGACACCCATGTAATCAATCAGGCGGGTGTCTGCTACCAGATAAAGATATCGACAGATGAAGTCGGGCTCCGGTAGCACAAAAGAAATCATCGGCTCAAGGTCTATATGGAGTGAAAGGGCAGAGCCGAAGAAGTCGAACGTGGAGAAGGAAGGATATATCAGTGAATCCTCCACGTTAATCACCGTCTCGAATAGATAAGGAAGATCAAGATCAGGAGACTCAATAGAAAGGTTGATATCCGATGTATATAATGTAGACAAATTGGTGAAATCATCGAATACCTCAAAGATCGGATCATCCTCGCGAGGGTCGTCGAGGAGAAAAACATCAAACTCATTATCAGAAATATCAAAATACTCGGTCTCGTGATCCGACAGATCAGATGCATTCTCAGAAAGTGAGACCGAGTACACGTGGTCCATGGCATCCTCCCGCAGATAACCCTCAGGGAGTAATGCCGAATCATCAGGGAACTGGGGATCAATACTGTCAAATGTCAGGTCCTCCAAAAATATATCGACCTCATCAAATGGGAGGACACAAGGCTCAAATACGGGACTATCAAGGTCTGTAAAATCCAAAATCGGTCCCTCATCAAGCTCTCTCTGCTGAGATGAATCCAAGTATATCTCCGAATCTGAGAAGATTTCCTGAAGACAAGATACTGAATCAAATGTGTATGGATACTGGAAAGATTCAGAGGATGACTGAGATGTGGGTTCCTCCTCTATCTCTTGGGATCCTAGCAGATCTAGAATCGAAGAATCATCAATGTAGAGGTGCGGGACTGGCTCAAAATCTGATTGTAAATCCAATGAAAACTCAACCAATGTTCGGCTCTTGGAACTCACAGTAGTAGTCAACACATCCATCAAATGAGATGTAGTAGCATCCATATCCTCTGATTTGTGTGTGCTATCAAGATCGGCATGGTGTGTCACACACTCAACTATTGTCATCTCTCCCTCATGTGTTGTCCTGAATAAATCATCTCGTGTATATGAAAGATCAGAAAGTGTTCCCAAGATGGTCTCAACTAAATCTAGGTCAGGACTGTGGTGTGAACCACCACACGAGGTAATGGCATATGAGATCTGCTCTGCGGTCCTCCCCCTCATGGCGATATGGATAAGGTCAGTCATCGAAAATCCATGATCTGGAAATCGCCTCACAAGTTCTCGTAACCTCAACCATGATTCTATCAATGGCTTCTGGGGGTTATCTGAAAAATCACGAATACAAGACCGCATCATCTCTGCTCTACACTGGGGGTAAAATTTCTTCAAAAATAATGATCGTAAATCTCCCCATGTAGTAATCTTCCTTCCCAATCATCTGTGCCAAGTCTTGGCTCTACTCTGAAGTGTAAATGGGAAGGTGATCAACATCATGTCCTCAGAAGTGATATTGGAATATGATCGTGTTCCACAAATATCCTCAAACTCATCGATATGTAAATATGGTTCCTTGTGCACTTCCCCTAAAAATTTGGGCAATATATCAATTAACTCTAAATCCAGAACGAATGGTCTCAAAGTAGAAGCGGACTGTGCTTCTTGATTATGGTTCTCATCCATCATCCTAGGATAGAAGTCATGTAAAGCTCACCACTGCCCTATTTGATTGCCTATGGGATGCACTCTCATCTCAGCAAGGTGAACACCCGTGTCTCGTGTTTGGTCAATCTGGTCTCTGCAGGTGTCACTCACAGCATTTCCCGAATGGAAGGGTGGGTAGAGAGAAGATGGGAAATCAGATGGAGTTTCGATCTCCCAAGAGAGTGGTCGTGAGTGATGGGCATGAAGATAAGAAGATGTAGAATTCGGCTGGAATGGAAAGTGACCCATCATGAAGAGAGAGATGAAGGGCGGGGGGGGGGGGGGGGTGGAGAGTAGATGGTGGGAAAGAAGAGAGAGGGTGAGAGATGGTGGAAGAGAGAGATAGATAGAAGGGAGGGAGGAAATGATAGAGATAGAATGTGACTGCTAATGATTGAAGGATGATGAACGTAATCGACTCACATCAAAGACATACAAAACACAAAGCAAACCCCCAGTTCACCAACTCAACACAAAGTGAAGACCGTGAGATTTGGCCTTTTATCTTTTCAATTTTAGAGTTAGGTGATCAATCAAAGTTGTACAAACACTTAGGAGGCTTAAATAGGATTTGGGCACTACTCCTCAGTGTGTACGTGAGCAATTAAAAACGCAGACAATGAGGGGATTGCTCTCCCAATACAATGATATGAATCAATTACGTTTGATTTTAATGGTCAAGTTCAATTAGCAGTCTCAATTTTTTAATTTTTGATTTTGTATTTTTTTGGATATTTTCAATAACAACGCCTAACGAGCTTTCTGGTTTCCTCTTTGATTAATTTGAGTCCAAAAATAGGGGGAGGGATCGAGAAAGCCAATGCACGGTCAAAAACAATGATGCATGCAGAGATAGAAAATGCGTAACTTACTCCAGCACTCTACACGCAAAATGATCCGCACATAAATTAAATTCAAAATGTAAACTAACTAAATGATGCACGCGGAAATCCGAGCCCTAAGCAGCAGTTCTACTCGAAAGAACGTCTAGTCGACCACCAGCCTCCGATCCAAAGGTCCGGTCTAGGCCCACCCCTCCTTCTCTCGACAAATCGAGTTCAGGAGCAACGCTTGGCAGGGTGGACTGTGGCACGTAGGCTCGAAGGTAGTGGATCGACTATTTTTTTTTATTTTTATTCTTGGTCCAATTACCGAGCTATAGGTACAGGCAATGTTATTAAGGTATTTGGATCTTATTTATTACGTCACAGTCAAGCAAAAATCCTAAGGCTAGGGGCTTAAATCATGCGTGAATCAAAAAATAATAAAAAAATGAGAAAACAAAACCGGCGAAAAACAACGGTGAGGTCCCCCAAGTGCACAGGCACTTGGCGAAACATACCCCGAGAAAAGTCCAAGTGTCCACAGGTCCAAAGTCCTAAATTATTACAAGAATAATTGTTCTCTCTCAAAGAAATAAAACTTCTTCTCCTCTCTGCTCTTCCTCCTGTGCGGGTCCTTTAAAAAGAAACTCCAAGTCGTCCAAGCAGTACCTCGCACAAGAATCCAAGAGAGAATGTCAGAAAACAATTATTATATAGAGAGACAAATATCAAAAAAATGAAAAATGACTACAAAGCCGTGCTCCCCGGCAACGGCGCCATTCTGATGACGCGCCTGACAATCGGGTTAAGTATGTAAATAATCAAAGGTCGTCGTGACCCAAATCAGCAAGCGCGGTCAACCGAGAAAAAATAACTGAAACCACTCAAAATAAAAGATGAATCAATAAAAACAATGTAAGCGGTCTTTCGCTATTCTTTTTACCTGGTATAGCGACCAGGGTCAAACACAAGGAGCACGTTTTAAATAGTCAAATTTCAAAGTTAATTTTTTAGTGGTTTTTTTATTTTAATTTTTTTCGGAGTTTTATAAATGGAAAATGCACAAAAATTGGACTGAAATTAAAAGAAAGCAAAATGTACCTACAATATTTTTTTGGAATTTTTAGGCAATTTTTCTAATTTTTATAAAATTTCAAAGTTTAGACATGAAAAAGACATTATTTTTGATTTTTTAAATATATTAGACCTCAATAAAATGCAATGTAAATTTTATACAAGATTAAAAATTAGAGCAGGAATATCTACAAATTCTCTCAAGATTTTTAGAGCAAGATAAACATTTATTTCATCAAGAAGAGAGTGCAAAGTTTATGTTCTGCAAATAGGTACTAAAAGGTAATTTCTTCAAGTTTTTACAATAAAAATTAATAATAGATAAAACAAGCTGAAGTATGCAATTTTTACCCTTGATCATGTTGTAGCATGTGAGTTGGTCACTGGCAGGGACTTATTTGCGAATTGTAAAACTTCCAAGGAGCTTGATGTAATTTTGCCAAAAGATATTTTGATACCCTTAGGGTTCCTGCTGTGTACTCGTTTCTTCACAAAGGGGACAAGGGGGAGCTGCCGCCCACAGGAGATGTTGACACTGGAGGTTGGCGGGCACCGCGCGGCGGTGGAGGTCGGCGCGGCGCGGCTACGCCGCACGACGCGGTGGAGGGAGGCGCGGTCTGGGACTGCGGAGCTGAAGGGGCGCGGGTGCTGGGGGAGAAAAGTGCATGGGGGCGGCGCCGCCGCTGGGCGTGACGAAGGTGGAGGGGATCCGGCGCGCGGCCGCGCGAGGATGGGTCCGAGGCGGCGCCTTGAGCGCGAGGAGGATGCGCGGCCCAGCGCGCGGAGGGCTGAAGGCGGGCTCGGGCGGCGCACCGCCCGCGCGTCAAAGAGGAGGCAGATCTGGCGAAGGCGCGGGGCGGCGCCTGGCGTGGATGGCGATTGAAGATGGTGGAGGCCGGCTGGAAGTCCGCGCAGGGGTGCATGGAGCCCAGGAGGCTGGTGCGGTTGACGGCGACGGGCGGCCCACGCGGTGGGTGTGAGGTGCGGGCGGCGGAGGTGGTTGCCTCTGCTTGCCTGTTACAGATTTTTTTATTTTTTTGGTTTTTTTTATTTTTTTTATATTTTCTGTTTATGTAAATAATAGGATAAACAAAAAAGGAATTTTTTATTTGTTTTTATTCCTGCAGAAAATGTTATAGAGAATATATATATATGAGAACGGGGAAGCTGCTCCGCGGAGCAGCCAAGTTGGCTGTTGCGTGGGGCAGTTTCCCCCCCTTTTTTATTTTTTTTGAATTTTTTTATGTTTATTCATATATATATCCCTCCTACATGTCAATCAAATTTCGTGAGAAATGGAGACTCCTATGCCCTCCATCTAGAACATGTACTTTACAGCAAATTTCAGGCCGTTAAATTTTACCTGTTCTAGATGGAGGGCATAGGAGTCTCCATTTCTCACGAAATTTGAATGACATGTAGGAGGTATATATAAATGAATAAACATAAAAAAATTTCAAAAAAAATAAAAAAGGAGGGGAAACTGCCCCACGCAGCAGCCAGCTTGGCTGCTCCGCGGAGCAGCTTCCCTTTTCACTATATATATATATATATATTTGTTTTTTTGTTATGTTTTCCTGCAAACAAGATGTTAGAAAGAAAAGAAAAAATGATTTTTTATTCCTTGCAAAATAAAGGTTATAGAGAAAAGAATATATTTTTTTAATTCTTCCTGCAAAAAAAATAATTATGGGATAACAAGAAAAATATTTTTTTTATTTATACACAAAATGGAAAGTGTGAACGGGTTCAGATCTGCAAAACGAGAGATAGATCCGTGTCTCCGACCACCGTACGTGGTCGGAGGTGGAAGGTTGCGTGAGGTAGAAATAGAACGCGTGGAGATCGTGACGTGAGATGAAAAATCGGTGTCGGGCGAAAATGTATGGAGATTTTTTTATTATCTAAATTCTAAAAACTACACCTACGCTAACATCTAAACCTACAATTTACCTACAAGAAACGACAAGTAAAAGTGGATCTCACCTCGGGGTTTGGACACGCCATGATGGCCTCGACGAAGCTCAAGTCACTGTCACCGACTGGATCGGAGGCTAGGACCCTCTTCAACAAGAAACCTCTCGGAAATCGGGCTCCTCTCCACCAAAGATCGATCAAAGAAGAAATGAGGGAGGAGGAGCCCATTAAAAAGAAGACGAAAGTCAAAAATGTAAATATTTACAAAAATGGAAAGTAATTAGTGGTAATTTAAATAAATAAAATAATTAAATAAATTAAATAAATAAATAAAAACGAAATTCGGATTTAATTAAAATATATAAATTAAATAATTATCAAAATTGAATTTGCCACCTTAATGGTGGCCATTAAAGGAATGAAATCAAATTTAAAATAAATGGTAAGTTATCAAGTCACTTAATTCACATAAATCCAATAAATTAAATATAAAATTTGTAATTAAATAAAATAAATTAATTAATGTTAGATAATTAATTTTTGGTGGATTTTATAAAAGGAAGTTAATTATATACATATATTATACACATATAATATAATGTACATAGGTGCAAATAAGGAAATAATTTTTATAAAAGATTTTTTTATTTTTTATTTTTTTATTTTTATTTTTATTGAAAATAATATTTACAATATATACATTATGTAAAAATAAATATTAATAATTATAGACAACGAATATATGGGTAAATTGCACAATACACCCCAGAAAACCGACTTTTTAACCGTAACTCCAAAAAATACAAAACCACAACCATTTGAAAGATAATTTAATTTATAGTATGATGGAAGTGAATTTGGTTCAATTTGAGCTCGTATGGAGCTGGAATTGATGTTTCAATTATCGCATTACAGCTTTTTCTGGGTGTCATTATTTGCAATATATACAATATTTTATTTTACAAATATTTTTATTATTTACAACACAGTTTTATTTACAACTTTTATTTACAAAAGTAATTAATTTGAGGTCAAATTATGTACAAATAAAATAATATAAGTTTCGTACAAATATACATGAAAAATACTTACAAGATATTTTTGGATTTTCTGACAGAAGACCCTATCTCCCCCTACTTTATTCCTGGTCGATCTGGTCAAGTCTTAACCTTCTCTCGGGGTTTGGGTCAGTCTGTATTTATTGCATAAATTCATCCTTTTCTTTTCTTCTTTATTCTTTTATTTATGTACAAAAAGTGTTAAAAATGCATAATTAACAAATGCCTGCAAAATGGTAATTTTATGAAATTAGTGGTTATTTACAGGTATTTAACTAAGGAAAAGAGGCTATTATAAAAGAATAAAGGCGATGAATCGTGGATTCATCAATAGACAACTCAATAGTGCCATCAGTAGAAACAATGTGCTCAATACATACTTGAGACGTGCTGGATGACGGGCAAGACCTATGAGAAGGGAGAACCGAGCGAGACATGCGAGTAAAAACGCGTGGCAAAAACTGAATCATAGGAGCAGGTGGTGGTGGTGGCTGAGGAGATGGTGGTAGAGCAAGAGTAGAGGGAGGTGGAGGAACGATAGTAGAAGGTGGAGCCATGTAGATCTCATTGTCAGAGTCAGATGGGGCTAGTCTGTCACCTGTAGGGGAAAAATACATAACATACTCAAAGAAAGTAACGTTAGGACTGACAAGTACTTCCGCCTTAGCGGATCAAAGTAACGGTACCCCTTCTAGGTACGAGAGTAGCCCACAAAGATGCACTTGACAACTCTAGGAGAGAGCTTCTAAATCCTACACGTTAACAAGAGTGAATAGTAATTTTTAGGGAACTTTTGGGGTTAAATTGGTATTTATTAAATTAGACAAGGGATAGACATCTCACAGAGACCTATGCATAATTAAAATAAAGTGTTGGGCCCAACAATTACACACATGGAAAGTGTAGGGCCTAAGTTGCAAACAATCCAGGCAAACACACACGCATCACGTGAACCAAGCTCACAGGGGCATAAGTGCAAATACTAGAAACATTTCATTGGATTCACAATAACATAAACGTTCAGACTAAGTACTGCAAATAACCCAAGACAACACGTAGGGTTGCACGTGAGTTCAAACAAACAGGACTAAAATGCAATTCTTAAAAACATGAGGTCCAAACTGTAAAATATCTGAACTACATCTTTATTTATAGGACTAATTAGCAAAGCATAAAAGTACGAGGGTAAAAGAGAAATCTACTCCTACAAAGATGCGTGGCGCATGCCGGACCCTGCGTTGAGGTACGACTCTAATCTTCTGCCGAGGATAGATCTGACAACTGCAGAGAATGTCACGGATGTGCAGGGCTGGTGCGCCAGATCTTGATCTAACGACCGAAAATCTAGGAGTGTTGAGCAGCTCTGATAATGTCTGGCAGAGTGGGCCCCATACGACGGTGGAGGAGGCTGCAGGAAGAATAACCCCCAGGTGACTTTTGATCGAGTGATGGAGGGATCCTGTTGACCTGATGAGAGACCTGAAGGGCTCGATATGCTCGGGGAAGCTCCGCACGTCAGGTAGGTTGCTCCGATGGGAAGAAGAACGACCAGATGGATGTTGCGAGAGTGGGTCGCCTAGAGCTGCTTTACTTGAGCAGTTAGGGGGCCAACTGGGGTCTCTACGTGAACCAATACCTGCAAAAGGCACGCCGCTCGGAGGCATTGCTCTGGCGAAGGTTTATTGCATACATGAGTAAGGGAAGACAAGGGGAATGAACTTTGGGTCTCCAGCGTAGGCTGAGGGAGGAGACCCGGCTTGATCTAGTCAGATGAGCAGGAATCAAGGGACATACTGCGTCAGGAGGTGGGCGATAAAACATAGCATCGGTCTATGTGGATGGATGAGAGATACGGGATATCCAACTAGGTGGTCGGAGTAACGTACGTGTGACGGAGGAAGATGGAAAGATTGAATCAAAAATGAAAGTGCATGGGATAGAATAGGTACCTGAAGGTTCAAGGGTGCTCCTACGCTTCAGGCGAAGATAGTCGTTGGGGTAATGGCCTCGACCACATTGCAGTGTACGAGGAGGCTGCTCGTGGCGGAGTTCCGACCACGAAGGTCGAGCTGCATTGTTGTTGCACCAAACCGAGCTCCGAAGGGCGCTCCAAGTAGCTGTCACTCTGCTGGAGGTGTCTAAGGATCGAGATAGGGGCTATGAACATGCTGCGGTGCTAGGAGGTGGAAGAAGAGACTTTATAGGTAGCTCAGGGGGTCCAGAAAGATCGACATGAAGCGTGGAACCCTAAGGAGATCCGGATCTTCCTAGGGATCCGTGAGGATCATGGAGGTTCGAGGAATCACGGGTACAAGAATCGAGGCAAGAAGTGATTGGAGTCAGTCTGGGAAATTGGGAGAAAAGGCTCTGACGAACGGGATTCGACCTGACTTGAGCTAGGGAGGCGTTAACCGGAGTCAACAAACCCTCATGGACCAATTAGAAAATTCGAATTTACAAAATACTTACAAATTCAATAAAAATAGTAAATGAATTGAAAATAAACAGTGTATAAAATAAAAAATGTTTATTATTTTTCAAAGTATGTTTCTGTGATTTTTAATTATTTTATAAAAAAATAAATTAATATATATATAATATATAATGTTAGGTACAAATATAATGCACCTATGTATTATGCACAAGTATTTTTATTTTATTATTTACATAAATATACTTATTTTATATTTTTATTTATTTACAAAATAATTTTAGGGGCATAAAATAATTTTTATTTTGTTTTTATAAATTATTTAATGGCATATAATAAATAGTGCAGGTAATATGTATACATGTGTTTTGTACAATGAATGGAGGATTTTAGTTTTATTTTAATTTATTTTTATTTTATATTTATTTTTAGGGATATATAAAAGGTTGTAAAATAATGAATTAATTTTATTTTGTCAAAAATAGGTATGTACAAATATAGGTAAAATATACACAACACAAAGTGAGCCCTATCTCTCTCTACTTATTTTATTTTGCGATCAGGTCAAGGCTTGTGGGGTTTGGGTTACTCAGTATTTATTCTAAATACATCATTCCTTTTCTTTTCATTTATTCTTTTATTTTTGCCAAAAATACATGCTAAATATGCAATATTAACTCATGCATGCATATTGCTAAATTATTGTATTTACATGAATTTACATGATGTTTTGCCAAGAAAAAAACTAAAATAAAAGAATAAAGAGTGAGAATCAAAGATTCATCACCCTCTTATACTTTACCTTTGCTAGTCCATTAGCAAACATTTATTTGAAAAAGAAGTGAAAAGAGAAAGAAATAAAAAGAATCAAGGTTGATTATTAAACTTATCTTCAATAAATTGAAGTATGGAGCTCAGTCAGACCTTTAGATTATTAATTTGTCAGTTCCTTATTGGGAAATAGGTTTAAGACTCAACAGCCTCTAAGTTCCACCATTCTATGGTCAAGACGCCTCAATAATCCAGATCAGAACAAGTCTACATACACAAACTTTAATGATTATGTATCTTTCCATGTACAGTGTAAGTGATAGGTAGCTCCCTACCTCAGAAATGATAAAGAAGCAACCTCCCTGAACAAGGTAACTCTAATTCCCCAGTTTAGCAGCGCTTTCCTCGAGGAGCGGGGTATTCCCTTCTAAGTTCAAGTTCAACCAGCTCAAGAAGAGGGGAAAGAAGAGAATGGACCGTGACCAGTGTAGCCATGTATCCCTGGGAGCTTAACCAGTGTATCTAAGTCTCCTCCTGCAAGCTTCATGAGATGATAAGGTGGAATACATAAGCTTTGCTTTATTCACTATATACACTCTAGCAGGCATTTTATTTTCAATCATGCCTATCAGCTTTTTGTAGTTTTTCTTGATTTTGCACATTTTTTATGTGCATATGTACAACATGTCTACATGCTGCAGCATATACATAAGGAGTTTTATTTCTTGAGCCAGTAGACTGTCCCTCTTTTGAAGCATTATTCCAACCCACAACTCTTGTCTTTAGACCTCAATGCTACTAGACCAAGT
Organism: Ottelia alismoides; assembly: GCA_037367405.1. Taxonomy (NCBI): domain Eukaryota; kingdom Viridiplantae; phylum Streptophyta; class Magnoliopsida; order Alismatales; family Hydrocharitaceae; genus Ottelia; species Ottelia alismoides. The sequence goes on from JAZKJV010000331.1 coordinate 1,046,593, forward strand.
TGATATGCACATCCCTCCCTAAAGGAAGACGAGAGGTTCTGCCTAGAAGTACTACCCTCGTATGCTACTCCAAGCCAAAGAATTCTACCTCCTCATTACCTCGTCCGTGTGGATCTATGTGTAAGGTGTTGGTCCAAGTAAAGCCACTGTCTGTGAGAGTCATGCGTGCATTGTTAAGTATTCTACTTAGGCTCATCAAGATGACATGTGAACATAGCCTAGTGGACTCAAAGAATTAAGTCACTAATGGACTTGAAAAGTCTTAACCCCGAATCCTATAAGGTTCCACTGAAAGTTAGGTGGAGTGAGGTCTTAACCAAGCTCCATTTTCAAATTTAATTCGAGACTAGTTTAAATGTCAATTATGATTCAAAAGAATATACAAATATGTGCAATTTTTAAAATATGCAAAATTTTATGAAAAATGTTTGAATGCAAGAAAGAAATGCAAGTTTTTGCAAAATATTTACAAACATTTACAAATAAATTTTTGCAAAGTTTTTTTTTTAAAACATTTTTCAAAAAACTTGTACTATATACATAATTTTTATACAAAAATATTTACAAAAATTTACACACAAAACCATTTTACAAACATTGTCACAAACATACTTTTTTATGGAAAACTATTTACAAACATGCATGTGCAAGAAAGAATACAAATTTTTTTTAAATTTTTGTGATATTTAGATATAAGGTTTTTGGCCATTTTATTTATTAACACACTCACACAAAATACGAGTTATGGATAAAGTATATATACAATATATACGACACCCCCTATACTTAGCTCGAACGATGTCCTCAGAGTGATTAAAAAGCGATGAAAGGAAGACAAAACTCGTTCTGAATATTGGGAAGTGAAAAGAAGGCTATACTACAACGACGAATAAAAGAATGTCATGAATAGAAATCGGTGATCTCCCTATACTTAGGATCAAGTAATCCTAAGTACCGAAGTCTGTACACAGGGGGAAAACCGAGGGTTAGAATGTACAGGGTCTACCTCCCCTATACTTAGGGTAAAATATCCCTAAGTATGGGCAACAAAACAGAGGCAGAAAGAATCAACAGAATAATGACAAATCTGACATCCCCCCTATACTTAGGGTAAAGTACACCCTAAGTATAGCATAATCAAAAGATGAAGATTGGATGTTAGACAAAAGAATGAATGATATGGACAATTGGATCTATACAGCTGCGGAGGAAAGTGATAATCAGGCATGAGATGCAAATGATGCAAGTCAAAGACCATCTCATGCAAAATGAATAGGGCAACGTCAACGATCAACGGATCATGATCTAGATAAGGCTTCAGGTGCTGACCGTTAACTCGAAAGGTGGAATCCGATGATATCTCTGATATTTTAATGCTACCATTGTTATGCACCATTCGGACCAAGTATGGTCCCTTCCACTTGCTCTGCAACTTCCCTGGAAATAATCTCAATATGACATCGAATAACCATACTCTCTAGTTCATCTTAAACTACTTATGGCTGATATGAAAATCATACCATATCTTCACTCTCTCCTCGTACTGTAGGCTACTCGAAAAGGTTGTGTCTCTAAGCTCCTCTAGGGCGACCAACTCTGCTTTCCTCTGATCTCCTATACTCTCTGGATGCAATAATAACTCCGTGACTTCCCATAGTGACTTGTGCTCGATCTCCATAGGTAAATGGCATGGCTTTCCATAAACGAGACGAAAGGGAAATGTACCCAAAGGTGTATTGAAGGAAGTCCGATATGCCCACAAGATCGAGTCCAAAAACTGTGTCCAATCCTTTCGGTCTGGGTGGATGACCTTCTACAGAATAGTCTTGATCTCCATGTTCGATACTTCACTAAGACCATTGGTCTGAGGGTGGTATGGAGTGGCAACTCGATGGTCTATGCTGAACTTGTTAGCAAGGGCCTTTACCTTGTCGTAGATAAAGTGAGTCCCCCTATCTGATATCAATAATCTGGGAACCCTGAACCATGAAATGATATTCTTCCCCAAAAATCTGCAAAAAGTCTTAGCATCTACGGTTCAGGCAGGGATGGCCTCAAACCAACGACTCACATAATCCACAGCCAACAGAATGTACTCGAATCCCTAACTCTTAAGGGACCCATGAAATCGATGCCCCATGCATCAAAAACCTCACAGAAGTGAATGGGCTGCATCGACATCATATCACGCTGTCCACATGTGCCCATCCTCTGATAGTCAGTAAACCTCTTCATAAAATCATTAGAATCCTTGAAGAGGGTAGGCCACCATAGGCTGGATTGGAGCACTTTCTGTGTTGTCCTCCTTCCAGAATGATGTCCTCTTGCCTCAAGCTTGTGGCGGTATGTGAGGATGCTATGGTGCTCCTCTTGAGGAATGCACCGATGTCAGAAGCTATCCCCTCCATCATGATAAAGGATGGGATCCTCCCAATGGTACGACTTGGCCTTTGCAAGGAAAGTCTCAAGTTGCTGCCTGAGCCAACCTTGTGGAACTTTCTTAGCGACGAGATAGTTCATAATGTCGGCATACCATGGTCTCTGTAATAGGTGCCATATGCTCTGATTCCTCAAGGTTCTCTAATCGGGAGAGGTGATCCGCCACCACATTCTTGACTCCAGGTTTATCCTTAATCTCAATGTCAAACTCCTGGAGTAGAAGGATCCATCTGGTCAATCTGGCTTTGGCATCCTTCTTTGCCATTAGGTACTGGATGGTAGTGTGATCTGTAAAAATCGTCACTCTGAATTCGAGAATATAAGATATAAACTTATCTAATGAAAAGACTACGGCTAGCATCTCCTTCTCTGTAACAGTATAGCTCCGCTAGCATCATCCAAAGAATGGCTAGCGTAGTGAATGGCATATGGCAATCCATCCCTCCTCCATCCTAGCACAACCTCTATGGCAAAATCATAAGCGTCCGTCATTATCTCGAATGGGAGAGACCAATCTGGTGGCTGAAGGACAAGAGACTCAATAACTAATCCCTTGAGAGTCTCGAAGGACTCTAGACACTTATCATCTACAATGAACTCAGTGTCTTTCGTCATCAGATCAGTGAGCGGTCAGGCAATACGATTGAAATCCTGAATGAATCGTCAGTAGAAACTGATATGCCCCAGAAAAGACCGCAACTGCTGCAAGTTGGACGGTGGATTGAGTTTCCTGATGATATCCACCTTGGCCGGATCAACCTCCATGCTCTTGTTGAATATGATATGACCAAGCACTATCCCCTGAGTCACCATGAAGTGGCTCTTCTCCCAAGATAAGATAAGATGGACCTCGATACAATGCCGAAGTACGCAGTCTAAGCCGTCAAGATAAGCATCAAACCCATCGCCGTAGACCAAGAAATCATCCATGAAGACCTCTAAGTAGCCACCCACCATGTCCGAAAAGATGGACAACATGCATCTTTAGAATGTCGTCAGGGTGTTACATAGACCAAAGGGCATCCATCTGAAAGCATATGTCCCAAACGGATAGATGAATGTCATTTTGTCCTAGTCTTCGGGCGCTATGGCCACCTGGTTATAACCGGAGTATCAGTCAAGAAAGCAGTAGTGACTCTTCTTAGCTAGCCTTAATCTGATCAATAAATGGCAACTGAAAATGATCCTTCTTGGTGGCCTGATTCGATCGTTTGTAGTCCACAAACCCTCCAAGAGGTGGGTACACGGGTAGCTATCTCCTCTCCAGGCTCACTCACAACTGTAGTGATGCTCGTCTTCTTGAGCACCACATGCAATGGACTAACCCACTTTGAGTCAGAGATGGAGTAGATAAAATCGATGCTCCACCATTTTGATATCTCTTTCATAACCACATCTCGAAGGTTCGGCTTCAGCTATTGCTGGAACTCACATGATGGCTTAGCGTCATCTTCAAGATAAATATGGTGGAAGTAGAGGACTGGACTTATCTCCTGGAGATCATCTACGCTCCATTCAATCACCTTGCGATTTCTTTCAATAACCTCTATCAAATGAGATTCTTGCTCTCCAGTCAAATCCACTGAGGTAATGACTCGGTACATCTCTGGCTCACCCACAAGGAATCTGTATTTCATTGACTATGGCAAGATCTTCAACTCTGGGCAACTGGGAGCTGGCAAATATTGCTTCTGAAAAGTCTGGGTAAAAGCAACCAAATCTGCATGCGAGAACACTCGTTGTGCATGAAAATCTGGTGAAGACGACCCTGTTGGTATCTCTGTAATCTGTACTGGCTCAATCTTCACCCTAGATGTCAGCTCTGTGGAAATCAGACAAGGTAAATACTCATCAAAATCATCCCAATCAATGTCTGAATCCAAGGGATATGAATCAGAAGAACAAGAAATAAACTCTGCCTCTCTAACCTACCCACGTTCGTTAGCCTCAAATGTGTCCTCTGCCAAGAGTGTGCTATCCGAACTCTCATCTGCTGGAATCTGGAAATCTGCAGCATATGAAAGTGCATCCAGAGCTCATGATACAAGATCGGACCAAACTGCTTCACATCTGTAATTACAAAATCACACTCTTGGTTGACGTCTCGCTCTACATCTATCAATTGCTTTGCATTGCTGGACTGCTCGGAGCAAGTTGAATCTCACGCTCTGGTCTCTTTGATCGTCTCTATTTGTACACTCTCACCCTCAATGCGAAAGTATACTTTCCCACTATTATGATCGGACACCGCCTTCGGTGTGGCCAAGAATGGGTGTCCTAGTATGATGGGGGTATCAGTCATAGACTCAGGGATCTCCATGTCCAATATAACAAAGTCCACGGGGAATTTCAAGCCCTGAATTGTGATGACCACCTCCTTCAACAACCCCTTCGGCCTCTTGACAGACCTATCAACAAACTGAAGCATTGTCTTGCTCTGTCAAAGAGGGCCAAACTCGAATCGATCGAGTATGGCTCCCGAAAGAAGGTTGATTGAAGATCCGCTGTCTAATAAAGTCTGATCAAACCGCTGCTCAAGAATATGGCATCTGACATATGGAGTACCTGCATCTGGCCTTTTGACTGGCAATCGGTTTTGGATGGCGACGCAGGTGGCACGAGTGAGCACATGGATCTCTGCATTGTGGTTCATTCTCTTCCTGTGGATGGTGGTCTTCTCTCTCAAATTCTTATGGAAGAGAGGTATGTGCTCAAGTGCCTCCTGTATAGTCAGCTGGATCTAGAATCTGTCAATCATCTATTGGCTGAACTCTAGCTGGTGTCTCTTTTTGGTATTTTCTGTTTTATCCCCTTTCATTAAGCGGAGTGCTTAAGGGAAGGGGATAGCTGGGCCCTCCTCAGATAGAGGGCTAGGAATATGCTCCTGTGTGGGTGAAGGAGTGGAATCCGTACCAATATCATCATGCAACACATATGGACTTGAAGAAGATGAAAGAACCTTTCCTTTATTCATATTTTTGTCTTTTTCTATTTTTCCATTATTTTGTTTTTCTAGAATTGTCCTGAGATATAATAGAAGGAAGCACAATAGAAGTAGAAACAGTGGCATCAACACCACCCATGGCGTCGGTCTTCAAGGAATCAGTACCATGCTCTGGCTCAGCATCTGGAAGATTGGTAGAATAAGTACCATCGACTGCATCTGGAGATACGAAACCTTAGTACCGTCAACTGGATCATCATCCTTGGTGACGTCATCACCACCATCATCAACATCATGAGCGGCATCAGCACCACTATCCTCCTCATCTGGTGCTCTTGGATCTCCATGTGGTCTTCGTTCAGACAAGGCACCGTCGGCTGGCATCCTACCACTCCTAAGTGACACAAAATCAACATCAAATATGTAGGAAGAAATATCACCAAAGGAATCACTAGGAGTGGTAGTCTCTGTGAATTGTACCTGCTCAGACTTCCTCTTCATATTGTTCAGGTTCGGCTCAATCTGAGCAGGTATGGTGGCCTTGCCCTTGATTATTTCCCTCATCTCCTACCGGAACTTGTCCTTTTTCCGTCGGAAGGATGCCTGCTGATCTGAGAGCAGGCAGGCGAGATCGTAAAGAGCTAGGTTCTCATAGACTGGTCCATGAGAACTAGATGGGTTGCCTCGTTGGAAATGAGGCTGACTCTGCTGATAGTGGTGAGGGAGAGGCTGAGAATACTGTTGAGGTTGTTGATGATGCCTCCACTGTTGTCCCCAATGGTAGGGACGAGGACTCTGTTGGTACTACTGGGATGGCTAGGAGTAATGGGTCTGCTGCTGTTAGGACGAGGTGCCTCTGATAGACCATCTGAATCCAGGATGATCACGACGGATCCCGGGCTGCTACTGGTTCCGATCGTACCAAATCCCATTGACTTCCATAAATAGCTCCTGCTCATAAGGGGAAGGGGGAAGAACTAACAGGGGCTGATCCAGTTGATACACCACCATGTGAGTGTCCTGAGGTGGTGGTGGCTGGGAGTAGTGCTGCTGCGGCTGGACCGGCTCTGCCTATATGTGGTGCACCTGGAGATACTGGGAAGATGGCTGGGTGGAGCTGCTGCTGCTGGGATCAGCCCGTGACCTGAGACGAGGCTGTGGATCCGTCTGTGCCTCCTAGAGACACATGATCTGGGTCTTCAGGTCACTAAGAGTCGGTGCCAACTGATCTATCTGAGTGAGCCCTTGGTACTGCTTCTTCTCTATAATCTCAATGTGGTCCAGCTTCTCGCTGATAATACCCATGTCAATTGCTGATGAGTCTGCATGTGCTACTGCTGTTGACAAAGTAGAAGGACTTGCATCGACTCTTGCTATCCTCTGATAGGACACGACATGTGGGAGGGGCTTCCCCTATGTGTAGACCATAGACTGGGACATCAACGTGTAGTTTTCTGCCATCTCCTCGTAGATGGCCCAAACTTAGTCCTCGTCATTGGCGAAATAGGACCCCTACATGAGGCATTCACAAGCCCTTGCAGCTCCGGTGTCAGCCCATAAAAGAAGCTCTGTACTTTGTTGGGCATGGAAATCTCGTGATGTGGACATCGATTGATGAGCTCTCTGAAATGATCCCAAACCTCATGGAACTTCTCATTCAGGATCATGGTGAAATTGTTGATCATATCTCTAGCTGCATTGGTCTGGTCGAGTGGATAGTACTTATTCAAGTACTTGGTCCGGAGCTGCTACCAAGTGATGACTGAAAAGCCGTGGATTACCCTACCTAATTCAACCAGATTATCGATTAAATTTAATGTGTGTTTGTTGTAGTCGGGTAAAATCGGACTTATCAAAACCACTTTGGTTAATAGTCAATTAAACGCAAGCGACAATTTTTTTATTTCACTTGAGCAAGACCAAGGTCGAACTAAAGGAGGCAGCTTTTTCCTTAGATTAATTTGAAGTCAATTCAGATGTTAGGTTTTCAGGAGAATATTTTTGTAGTATTTTTATGCAATTTAAGAAATGCAATGCAATTCAAGCCAAATTCGAGAGTCAAAAATGTGAAGTATAGTTAAATTAAGTCCAAAAATTATGAAACTTAGACATAATGTGGAATGCAATGAAATTAAGCTACTACATTTTTTGGAATTTTTTGACTATATATGAATTACCTATGAATTAAAAATGAAGGTAGAGTGAATTTGCAAAATTATTTTAATAAATACCAAATTAAATCATTTTAGGATATAAAAATTAACCTAGATACTTCTATGTGAGATGAATCCAGGAAAATTATTAGACCTCAAAAATGATGAATTTTGGACCTACTAAAAATTAATTAAGCAAAACACCAATTAATTTATGGGATATTTACCCAGCGGACCCTGAAATCTTTCGAAATTACCTCTACGACCTTTGAAACATCGTAATTCCTCCCACGACCCCGTAATCTTGCTAACCCTTACCCAATAAACCCTGTGGTTAACCCCCATCCATTTACCCGTTAAAACTAACCAGATTCCGTTAAATTCTTTTATCTTATGCCTATTTTATTTGTCGAATTTACCTTCACTGCCACTCCCTCTACCCTCCTCCTTTTCCCCAACACCCAACACCTCCTCCCTCCATGGCCCTCCTCCCCGACCTCCGCCTCCTCCTCGTCCTCGTTCCCGACTCTGCCCTCACCCTCGGCACCCCCTCGTACAACAGCGAGTTGCCCACCACCGCGGTCTGCTCCTCCACCGTCATCATTGGGAACCCATACCCGTCGTGGAGCCCCTTCCTCCTTGCCGACTCCAGCAGCAGCGGGTTGCCCGAATAGAAAAAAAATAGAGCCGTCAGCACTTGAAAACACACACACACACAAGAAAAACCGCCACCGCCTTTTATGTACCACCACCGGCACAATCATGCAGTTGTACTCCAAGCACACCGAGCTCCTCGCCGGCAGCCCAATCCGCGCCGTCATCCCTATACCCGTCAAGAAGTTGTGCTGCACGTACAGCACCTCCATACTTCCTTCCATCAACCTCTCCACGAACACCTCCGGCACCTTCCCGGAGAACCTGTTGCTGTTCAGGTACAGCCTCCTCGCCCTCGCCAGCAGCGGTGAGATGGGTCCCCACAGCATGTTGTAGCTGAGATCCACGGTCTGCATGGCCAACTCATTTGCGGGTTCCACCGGACCCGAGAGAAGGTTCCTCTGGAGCTGCAGCACGGCGATCGGGAACGCGAAGATGTAACCGGGTATGGGTCCGGAGAAGAGATTCATGCTGAGGTCGAGGTAGCTGAGGCGGCCGAGCGGGGCGAGGAAGCGGTTCACCGGCCCGGAGAGGCGGTTGCTGGAGAGGGAAAGATACTGCAGGGAGGAGGGTAGGGACGAGATGGGTCCTTCGAGGAGGTTATGCTTGAGGTCGAGGCGGGAGAGGGAAGGGGAGGAGAATCTTGGGACAGCCCCCGTGAGGCGATTGTGGCAGAGGATGACGTTCACGAGCTCCGGGAGGTCGCCGAGGGAAGCGGGCACCGAGCCGGATAGGAGATTGAAGCTGAGATCGAGGGTGCGGAGGCGGCGGAGAGAGGAGAGAGAAGTGGGTATCTCGCCGGAGAGGTAGTTGCGGCTGAGCGCGAGGAAGCGGCCTCCCACAGAATTTTTTTCTATTTTTTTATTTTAGTTAATCCTAACCGTTCGATTGTAAATTGGTTAGATTAACTCACGACTAACCCAAGTACCTGACTCAAACGTAGTTAAAATTGACGGGAGGGTCTGTAGGGTAAGACGGAGCAAGATTACGGGGTCGTGGGAGGAATTACGATGTTTCAAAGGTCGTAGAGGTAATTTCGAAAGATTTCAGGGTCCGCTGAGTAAATATCCCTTAATTTATTAGGGCCTCGTTATGCATGCAAATGATGGGATTTTTGGGCACAATGTAGAACTATCTAAAAACTAGACCTATTGTGATTTTTTGATTATTTTTGGAGCAACAATCAATTTAATAATCAATTAAAGGCATGCGGTGGAAAAATATGCAATTTTCCACGAAAAGGATTATATTAAATTCTTCGAAGCTCACAAAAATATAACAAGCCTTCGCAATGATAAAATCTAAGATGTTCTACAACATGCACTTTTGGAATTAATAAATGATGCTAAATGAGTGTTTAAATAAACGTGCAAACACAGAGGTATAGATGCAAAATAGAAACAAAATTGCTTAAACAGAAACATGCTGACAGGGACTGAAATGCAATTACCTAAACTGATGAGGGTATGAGTGCAAATTCTCCCCGGGACCATGGCACGTGATGTTGCCTGGCAAGGACTTGATTGTAATTTTCAAAACTTACATGTACACGGCTGCAATTTACCCAACGTTTGCACGTAGGTCACATGATATGCGAGGCTCAAATGGTGGCTCTTAAGGCGCTGGAGGCTCGGGTGCTCGGAGCAGGCTCAAATGTGGCTTGGGCGATCCGAGCCTAGTAGTGTGGTGCTGGGCTGCTTCAGGTAGAGGCTCGGGTGCTCCGAGCCTAAAGGGGCGGGGAAGAGGCTCAGAGCGGCTACGTAGGCTCCTGTGGTCCGCAAGATCTCAAGGATCTAGCGGTAGCTATAACTTCTAGAAGAGGACGACGCGGCGTGCTGTGGGTCGTCCGATGAAGATGATCGGACGGAAACTGTACGTATGGTTCCTCCTTGCCATCGCCTCCTGCGGCAGGCTTGGCTGGGTTCCAGCGAAGTCCCCGCACTCAGCCTCCTTCTATCGTGCTTGGTGAAGACTCCTGGAGGCTCCTGAATGGCTAGGCATCATCGTGGAAGTGCAGCGGAATAGCTGGAGCACCTGGGAGTCTAGATGGCTGCTTGGATGCCAGCGATACAAAAGCTCGAAGGAGATCCGATGAAGGTTCCGACCAGTGACGAAGTAGACACCCGCAACTTAATGACTCGCCAAAATGTAGGCGTGTGATCTCGTGGATGAAGTGGATGGTTCGAGGCCTTGGAGGGGGGAGAAGTGGGTGAATGGCCGACGTGTTCCTCCACCGTGAGGGGTGAAGCAGTGGTCGGAGGTTGCGATGGTTCGGGAAGATGAGAGGAGGGATGCGTGAAGATGGTAGCTCTGAGGTGAAGCTCGATCTATGGTCGGTGGAAGGTGATATTGAGCGGGGATGTCAGATAAATTCAGAGAAGATCAGAGGGGAAGAAGGGGAGGATCAGAGAAGAAGAAGAAGAAATTTACCTGAAGAGGATGGACGTATCGCCTGAGAAATGGAAGCTGAGAGCTTCCTAGTCATTGCTCACACCTCAACGGGTGGTGGATCTCTATAAGCTTGAAGGAAAGCTGCAGCACGACGAAAGTTCGCCGTGGATCTCGTCGGGAAATTCCCTGTCGTTGCTCGCTTTCTGGCTGAATCTTTGTCATAGATCATGAGTCGGGAGCTCGAGGATCTCTCATGTAAAGGCTTATGGGGGAAAAGGTGTCCGGAGACGAAGTATTTATAGAGGCGAGGTGGCGGTTCTGGCGGTGATCGATGGGGTTTTTGTGGAGAATGTAGAGCGGATGAGATGGATTCATGGAGAGAGTGGGTGCTAGCGATGATGAGGGAAGATGGGGCATCGTCGTGGCTTGGTGGATGAGTGGTGATGGTGGACGAGATGGTCGGGAAAATAGGAAGGGCGCGGTTGGTTTGATGATGGGCGACGTGGGCGAGGTCGATCTGGAGGTAGAAGATGGTATCTCGATCGCTAGATCTCAAGATCCAACGGCTGAGAAGTGGGCGATGAAGAGCGAACAAGATTAAATCAGAGGAGCGTGATCGTAGGCCGAAGGGCATGCCTCGTGGCGCAAGGAGGACGCGACGCTGGTGGGTGGGTGTGATTAGATCTGGGGCAAGATCGAAGGGTTGAGGGTAGCACGAGAGTGTGCGGCTGAGATGGAGGTACCTCGACCATGATCGTTCGGCTGCGGATGCGACACGTGGCGTGAGTAGGTGCTGACGCTAAAGGATGGTCGTGATGAGAGGAAGGTAGTGATCGAGTAGATAGGAAAGAGGCGGAGATGAGCAGTGAGGATGAGGTGCCTGGAGAAGAGAGGGAAGGCTATGATGGAGCCACATGGCGAGACATGGTGAAGGCGGAAGTGAGCGTCCCATATGCGATCTGGGCCTTGATCTAAGGGTTGAGATTAGGTACGGGAATGAATGGCTTGGATCAGGAGATGAAAGAGATGATCAGACGGTGGGAAAAAGGGGCGTGTGGTACGTTATGAGATGGGTCACGTGGCGCAACCAGATGGCGCCACGTGGCCCAATCAGATTATTGTGACAAAGAAAGTTAAATAAGAGGGAAAAGATGGACAAATTTGAAAAACTCAAAACATGAAAGTTTAGATCTCGATGAGATCTATAAGTTTCATGTTGACCAAAAATGGAGATGAGGTCAACTGAAGAGCTAAAATACAATGGTGAAAATGTCAATATATACAATATACAACAAGGGCCCAAAACCCAAGTTTTGCATACGATCTCCGATTTTAATGAAATTGGTCTTGTTTTGAAGGTCTTTGAAAGTATATTATTTTAAAAGGGAGTAGACATAAATCGGATGTTGTATGAGAGAGATATACACATTTTAAGGATCCTAGTCTCAAACTTGGATTTGGGTTTTATTGGTCAGTTTTACAAGTTAGTATTTTTTGGTATTTTTCTTGTATTAGTGTTAGTAATATATACACTATATAGTTCAATTTATTGGATTTGGAGTTAGTATAAAATATACACAAATAGGTGAAATATGGGGAATAGACTGGTGATTTTTACAGTGAATTGGGCTTCTTATTTAATGTAGATGTGAGTACTAAAATGCATATATTATTTATGCATGCATGAATGCTAATTATGCAACATAGGTGATGAAATGCATCTAATTACTCAGGAACAAAGCTCTATTTTCAACTTTTAGAGTGATGAATCACAGATTCATCAACCCCCTATACTTAAGCCTTACTTGTCCCCTAGCAACTAAAATGAAATGCAAAAGTGAGATGATTTTGGGTTCCATACCAAGGTCATGAACAAAAGGTGAAAATGGAGCTTGACTCGACCTTTTGATTACCTGTGTGGCGGAACCTTATTGGGATCTGAATATAAGACCTAGCAGATTTTAAGTTCCACAAGTCTTCTATTCAAGATGCCTTAACAGTCAGGTCAGAACAAACCCTCATACGCAAATTTCTAATGACTATGATTTTTACTTGTACTGTGTAAGTGAAATATAGCTCTCCACATCAGAAATGTCAAAGAACCAGCCTCCTCTAACAAGGTAACTCTAATTCACTGGTCCAGTAACTCTTTCCTCGAGGAGCGGGGTATTCCCTTCTCAGTTCAAGTGCAACCGGCTCAAGAAGAGGGGATGGAGAGAAGAATGGATGGTAGCCAGTGTAGCTACCTATCCTAGGATGCTTGAGCAGTGTAGCCAAGTCATCCAGCTGCAGGCTTCCATGGTATGAGGCTTTGAAGCATATGCCTTGCAAATATACAGACTCCGAGTGGTATTTTATTTTCAATCAGGCCTGTCTATTTTTTTGGAGTTCACTCTTCTTCTTCTTTTTTCTTTTTTCTCTCTTTTTTTTGAACTATATACAAAGTACAACATGTACATCATGAGTTTTTCCTCTTGAGCCAGTAGACTATCCCTCTTTTTAAACTTTATTGCAACCCACATCATCCCGTCCTTAGATGTCAACACCACCATACTAGGTTGAGATGCACTTCCCTCCCTAGAGGAGGACGGATGTTTCCACCCATGTGCTACTCCAAGCTAAATGATTCTACCTCCTCACCACCTCATCAATGAAGAGCTACGTGCATGGTGCTTGTCCAAGTTAGGTCACCGTCTAAAAGAATCATGCGTTTGTACGAAATATTCTACTTAGACCAATCGAGATGACATGTGAACATAGACTTGCAGACTCAAAGAGATAAGTCACTCGACCTGAAAAATCTTAACTCCAGTTCCTTTAAGGTTCCTCTGAAATTAGGTAGATTAAGGTCAAATCAAATCCATCCTCAACATCTATTCACAACTTGGTTCAGAACCCACTAACTTTTCACTTAGCATATGCTAGATATGCAGATGAGATGTAGATGACATGCTACAGAGATGAATGAAATACAAGACGTATTTTTCTATGCAAGAGTAAATAAGAATCCTATATTTTTTTTGTTTTATTTTTTTGCTATAAAATAATTTTTACAAGAATTTTATAAGTATTATAAAAATTATACAATTATTATACAAGTATACATGTAGTTTACAATTTTTTCTACAAATTTTACAAGAGTTTTACAAGTATTACAAATATACAAATTTTTTTAATTTTTACCTACCTGGTAATTATTGCCTAACATATACACAAATACGTGAAAATACACAAATGTACGAGCTATGGATAAAGTATATATACATGCCCCCCTATACATAGCGTGTGCTATGTCCTCAGAGCACGAAAAGCGAGGAAAAAGACATAGCTCAGGCTAAGCTTAGGAAAGATAAAGTAACAATAAGTATAGAAGTCGATCCACCCCCTATACATAGGCTCTAGCAGCCTAAGTGTAGAAGAAGATCAAAAATGGGGCGGGCGAGGTTAAGAGGGGAAGTGGATGAGTATATATACATGATGGGCATCGGTTCCCCCTATACTTAGGCTCTGGTCAGCCTAAGTCTAGGACAGAAGAGAGTGTGAGAACCGATAAGATCTAGAGAATATACAGAGAATGGTGAAGAGACTCGGGTCACTCTCCCCCCTATACTTAGGATCTGGTCATCCTAAGTATAGCCATAAAATGAAACGATATGGAGCCGAGGCGAGTGATTCGAATCACAAGGGAGGGAGGGAAATATATATATATATACAAGGAGGAGTGAGAATATACAAGGATTAAGAAGGTTTGTGATGAACCTTCTTGCGGGACCGAGGAGGTGAGGAATATACAAGTGTGTCGATGTCGGAATCATCCTCAGATGAATAATAGTGAGGTGAAGGGATTGTCCAATGAGGGTCGAAACATGTCTGCTTGCTCAGATAAGGCCTGAGAACAGTCAAATTGAGTTCAGTCATATAAATCACCTCATCCGGACCTGATGCGGACTCCTCCAAAAATTCCTTCTCCGGTATGTTGAAGGAAATTTTCTTAGCCGGTTTTCTAGAACCTGAATTATTGAGAGGGAGAGGAGAGCGACACACCTTGAGAGGTTCAGAGGAACTCCTCGAGGAATCATTTCTCGACTTCCTCTCACTAGATAACTGACTAGAGGAGGGAGCATTCATGTTTTCGGGTGGGCTCAATTTAGTCTCGATTGTCTCCTTTGAAGGTTCGGGATGTGGTGCGGTGCTGACCATGGGTTCCTCGTCAGACGAGTCACCATATAGATTGTAATATTCCTGAAGGGTCAGCACACATCTCGGGGAGGTGCTAGTGATCTCAGTTGGCTTGGCATTATTGGGCTCTTGTGTTGGATCATCAAAATGGTCAAGACAATAAGCAAAAGTCATGTCCAACTCAATGACAACTTTGGGTTGTGAATCCTCCTTAGAAGCTGTCCTGGTGGTGGTGCAAGTAGTTGGTGAAGTGGAGGTGTGGGGAGTCTCTAAACCAACGGTCATCCGGACAGTCGATATCTCAGGTGTAGTAGAGAGAAGGGACTCATCTATCTATTGGTGGTAACGACTGTCTGCGGATATGTGGGTCACCTTTGAGCATAGTGTATCAAAGAATGCATGAGGTCGAAGAGCTCCCAATGTTGTAAAATCAATTTCTCGAGTCTCGTAATCTATAGTCGCCTTAGCCAAGGCTAAGAACAGCTTCCCGAGAATAATCAGAGACCGGGTAAACTCTCCTCCGTGCTCAATGTCAATGACCGTGAAGTCTACTGGAGTAGAGAACCTTGGAAAGTCATGATGACTGCAATGGTTCCTCTCGCCCGTTTGATAGATCGATCAGCCAGCTTAACGATCTCTCTCTCGACATTCTGATTGGTATGAGTTTGAGCTTGTCAAACACAGAGGTCGGAGGATATTTATTGGAGAGTCGTCATCGATTCTTGCATGGGTAAAGGTAGTGTCTTTGATTTCACATTCAACCCTAGGCAACTGCTTCACTCTGCGGCTCTTGGTCTTTCTCCCCATCACCAAGGAGGTGGCCATAGACACTGTGTCTTTCTGTCCTTGTTCTCTTATTACCTGATCTCTTGGGCATCAATTTACTTCTCACAAATCGTTTGAGGTTGGGGAAGTGATCCATGGCCTTTATTAAGGGAAGTTTAAAAATCAATTCCTCATCGAGTGCTTCCCTTAGGTCAAGATCCAATTTTTTAAGTCTTTTCAATTTTCTATTTTTATGATTTTTTTTATTTTTCAGATTTTTGGTCTTTTTGGGATTTTCTATTTTTTGGTGTTTTTGATGGGCGAATGGTTAGAATCTGGATTGGAAGGCAAGGGGTAGTGGAAGAGGAAGGTAGAAGTGACTCCAACTGTACATAGTGTGCGGAGGTAGAAGTGACTCCAGCTGTACATAGTGTGTGGGTTCCCTAATGTTCGCTCTATTTTGAACATCAAATCTACTTACTTCCTTTTCCACTTTCATACCCAGGCTGGCAGAAATTGAGTGAAATATTTCTATGTCATCTCTCAACTTGTTACCAAATGATTCATTTTTCTCAATAAGTCTAGAGATATCATCCTCAACAAAATTCTCATGACGAATCATGGGAGAGTTCTGCTCAATTGGAGGATACTGTTGAGATATTAGGGTCTCATACTCAACATACCTAGACTCTGGCATGTAATGCTAAGTCGAGTATGGACCATCTCTGCAGCAAATATTGGTCGGAGCCTCATATAATGGAGTCAACGAATGGGGGACTGGTAAGTCTAGCTCATGAGTCCAATCCTGTAAATGTATAGGCTCTCTAAATGGCTGGTATGAGGGCTGGTCAATGTAATCTTGATCACTAAAGTCAATCAAGTCTGGGAAATCATGATGTGCAGGCCTCTCCATTCGGGTTGTTCGATCGACCAAGGTGTTCTACCAGTCATCTGTCTCAACAGTGGCTTGCTCTTCGTATGGTTCATTGATTCCAGCAATCTCTCGAGAATAAGGACAGTCAGCCCAAGATGGAAGTGGATCCGGAGTGTTAGAATATAGAGTAGGTGTGAAATGTGAAGAAGTGGGAAAGTCAGTTGAAGGTCTGACTTCATAATTGGGTCGAGGTGGAACAGACCACTGGTAAGGGTCTAATAATTTTCTTGGATTCATCTCACATAGAAGTATCTAGGTTAATTTTTGTATCTGAAAATGATTTAATTTGGTATTTATTAAAATAATTTGGCAAAATTCACTCTACCTTCATTTTTAATTCATATAGACTCAAAAAAGTCCAAAAAAATTACAGTTGCTTAGTTTCATTGCATTTCACATTCTGGCAAAGTTTCATAATTTTTGGACTTAATTTGACTATACTTCACATTTTTTACTCTCGAATTTGGCTTGAATTGCAATGCATTTCTTAAATTGCATAAAAATACCACAAAAATATTCTCTTGAAAACCTAACATCGGAATTGACTTCGAATTAATCTAAGGAAAAAACTGTCTCCCTGAGTTCGACCTTGAGCTTGCTCAAGTAAAATAAAAATTTGTTGCTTGCGTTTAATTGATTATTAATCAAAGTAGTTTTGATAAGTCTGATTTACCCGGCTGCAACGGACAATACTAAATTTAATCGTTAATCCGATTGAATTAGGTAGGGAACGGTGCCATTTGAAAAGCCATGAATTAATCTACCTAATTCAACCAGATTAACGATCAAATTTAATGTGTGTTCGTTGTAGTCAGGTAAAATCAGACTTATCAAAACCACTTTGGCTAATAGTCAATTAAACACAAGTGGTAATTTTTTTATTTTACTTGGCAAGCCCAAGGTTGAACTCAGGGAGGCAGCTTTTTCTTTAGATTAATTCGAAGTCAATTCCGATGTTAGGTTTCCAGGAGAATATTTTTGTGGTATTTTTATACAATTTAAGAAATGCAATGCAATTCAAGCCAAATTCGAGAGTAAAAAATGTGAAGTATAGTCAAATTAAGTCCAAAAATTATGAAACTTAGCCAGAATGTTAAATGCAATGAAATTAAGCTATTGCAACTTTTTGGGATTTTTTTGACTCTATATGAATTAACTATGAATAAAAAATGAAGGCAGAGTGAATTTTGCAAAATTAATTTTAATAAATACCAAATTAAATCATTTTAGTACAACATTTAACCTAGATACTTCTATGTGAGATGAATCCAGAAAAATTATTACATTTAAAAATGATGAATTTTGGACCTATTAAAAAATTAATTAAGCAAAACACCAATTAATTTATTAAGGCCTCGTTATGCATGTAAATGATGTGATTTTTGGGCACAATGTAGAACTACTAAACTAGACCTATTGTGTTTTTTTGGTGATTTTTGGAGTAACAATCAATTTAATAATCAATTAAAGGCATACAGTAGGCAAAATATGCAATTTTCACGACAAGAATTATATTAAATTCTTCGAAGCTCACAAAAATATAACAAGCCTTCACAATCATAAAATCTAAGATGTTTTACAACATGCAATTTTTAGAATTAACAAATGATGATAAATGAGTGTTTAAATAAACGTGCAAACACATGTGTATAAATGCAAAATAGAAACAAAATTGCTTAAAACATAAACATGCTGACAGGGACTGAAATGCAATTACCTGAATTGATGAGGATATGGGTGCATATTCTCCAAGGGACCACATGCACCTCACGTGAGGTTGTCTGGTAGGGACTTGATTGTAATTTCCAAAACTTACCGATACATGGCTGCAATTTACCCAACGTCTGCATGTGCATCACGTGATATGCGAGGCTCGGATGGTGGCTCAGAAGGTGCTGGAGGCTCGGGGTGCTCGGATGTGGCTAGGGCGATCCGAGCCTGTCAGTGTGGTACTGGGTTGCTTCGGGTAGAGTCTCAGGTGCTCCGAGCCTAAAGGGGCGGGGAAGAGGCTCGGAGCAGCTACGTGGGCTCCTGTGGTCTGTCAGATCTCAAGGATCCAACAGTAGCTGTAACTCTTGGAAGAGGGCGACGTGTTATGTTGTGGACCGTCCGATCAAGATGATCATACGGTAAATGTACGTCTGGTTCCTCCTTGCCGTTGCCTCCTACGACAGGCTTGACTGGGCTACGGCGAAGGTTCCCGCGCTCAACCTCCTTCTATCATGCTTGGTGAAGACTCCTGGAGGCTCCTGAATGGCTGTGTGTCATCGTGGAAGTGCAACGGAACAACTGGAGCACCTGGGAATCTGGATGGCTGCTTGGATGCCGGCAATACAACAGCTCAAAGGAGCTCCGGCGAAGGTTTTGGTCAGTGACAAAGTAGGCACCTTGAATGTAGAGACCCGCCAAAACGTAGGTGTGTGATCCCATGGATGAAGTAGATGGTTCGAGGCCTTGGGCGGGTGAAGTGGGTGAATGGCCGGCGTGTTCCTCCACTGTGAGGGGCGGAGTAGTGGTCGGAGGTCGCGATGGTTCGGGAATATGAGTGGAGGGATGTGTGAATATGGTATCTCTGAGGTGAAGCTCGATCGATGGTAGGTGGAAGGTGATATTGAGCGAGGATTTTGATAAATTCAGAGAAGATCAGAGGGGAAGAAGGGGAGGATCGGAGAAGAAGAAGAAGAAATTTACTTGAAGAAGATGGACGTATCGCCTGAGAAATGGAAGCTGAGAGCTTCTTGGTCGTTGCTCACACCTCAGCGAGTGGTGGAGCTCTAGCGGCTCGAAGGAGAAGCTACGACACGACGAAAGTTTGTCGTGGATCTCGTGGGGAAATTCTCTCTCATCACTTGCTTTCTTGCTAAATCTTTGTCACAGATCATGAGTCGGGAGCTCAAGGTTCTCTCATGTAAAGGTGGATGAGGGAAAAGGTGGCCAAAGATGAAGTATTTTTAGATGCGAGGTGGCGGTTCTGGCGATGGTCGATGGGATTTTCGTGGAGAATGTGGAGTGGATGAGATGGATTCATGGAGAGAGTGGGTGCTAGCAAGGATGAGGGAAGATGGGGCATCGTCGTGGCTTGGTGGATGAGTGGTGATGGTGGATGAGATGGTCGGGAAATAGGAAGGGCACGACTGGTTGTGATGATGGGATACATGGGAGAGGTCGATCCGGAGGTAGAAGATGGTATCTCGGTCATTGGATCTTGCGATCCAACACTTGAGAAGTGAGCGATGAAGAGCGAACATGTTTAAATCAGAGGGGCACAATTGTAGGGCGAAGGGCGCGCCTCGTGGTGCAAGGAGGACGCGGTGCTGGCGGACAGGTGTGATTAGATCTAGGTCAAGATCGAAGGGTTGAGGGTATTGCGAGAATGTGCGGCTGAGATGGAGGTACCTCGACCATGATCGTTCGGCTGCGGTTGGGACACGCGACGCGAATAGGTGCCGGCGCTAAAGGATGGTCGTGATGAGAGGAAGGTGGTGATCGGGAGGATAGGATAGAGCAGAGATGAGCGGTGAGGATGAGGTGCTTGGAGAAGAGAGGGAAGGCTATGATGGAGCCACATGGCGAGACGTGGTGAAGGCAGAAGCGAGCGGCCCAGATGCGATCTGGGCCTTGATCCAAGTGTTGAGATTAGGTGCCGGAATGAATGGCTTGGATCTGGAGATGAAAGAGATGACCAGACGGTGGAAAAAGGGGGTGCGTGGCACGTTATGGGACGGGCTACGTGGCGCAACTAGATGGCGCCACATGGCCCAATCAGATTATTGTGACAAAGAAAGTTAATAAAGAGGAAGAAGATGACCGAATTTGGAAAAAACTCAAAACATGAAAGTTGTAGATCTCAATGAGATCTACAAGTTTTATGTTGACTAAAAATGGAGATGAGGTCAAATGAAGAGCTAAAATACAAGGGTGAAATGTCAATATGTATAATATAAAACAGGGGCCCAAAATCCAAGTTTTTCATGCAATCTCCGATTTTAGTGAAATTGGTCCTGTTTTGAAGGTCTTTGAATGTATATTATTTTAAAAGGGAGTAGACCTAAATCGGATGTTGTATGAGAGAGATAGACACAATTTACGGTTCCTAGTCTTAAACTTAGATTTGCGTTTTATTGGTCAATTTTACAAGTTAGTATTTTTTTTGGTATTTTTCTTGTATTAGTGTTAGTAATATATAAACTATAGAGTTGAAATTATTGGATTTGGAGTTAGTATAAAATATACACAAATAGGTGAAATATGGTGAATAGACAGGTGATTTTTACAAGTGAATTGGGCTTCTTATTTAATGCAGATATGATACTAAAATGCGAATATTATTTATGCATGCATGAATGCTAATTATGAAATATAGGTGATGAAATGCATCTAATTACTCAGGAACAAATCTTTATTTTCAACTTTTAGAGCGACGAATCACAGATTCATTAGTGACGTACCTCCCCAAATGTTTCAGCCAGTAGGCTGCTCTGTCAACCAATGAGAAAGGGAAGGCAATCATCTTGATCGTGTCCTCATCCACAAATCTATCGTGGACAGTACTGCAGATCATCTCGAAATCCTGGAGATGGAGGTGCGTCTCCTCAGTTGCAAGCCCATGGAACTTGGGCAATAGCTGAATGGTCTGGGGGAGAAGCTCAAAATCACCCAGGATCTCTGGGAGCTGAATCCATCGATGAGTGAGAGTTGCACCAAGGTTATGCATATGCCTCATCGTGCGTGGTGCCCTCAACTCTGGCTGATCGTCTGGTTGTCCGTCTCCTCCTCTAGCTGCTCATCTAGCTGCAGGTATCTCTCCACCGACTGGTCTCTGCAGCTCTCCTCTGCCGACTCTCATCTCCTCAAGCTCTCGTCGCACCTCTGCCATGAATGCTCCCTGGTCACGAATCTATCTCTGCATGGTCTCCGGGGATGCTAAAAGTGTGTTGTTGATGACACCCTAATCATGTACGTATGTGGAACCCTGGGCCCGCTCATCGGTGTGTCCCTCACTACTGGCCATCTCTCAGGTTTCTGTAAAGGCAAAAGACCTCAACTCAGGTGCCGTCAAATGTACGTAAATCTGTGCTGGCCTCTGCTCTGGCACCTCAAGACTGATGGAAGAAGGGTGGTCGAGGGGGAATAGGGTGTTAGCGAACTCAGGTTCAGAGAGCTGATTGGGGATCTCTGAAACTGCCCTAGATGAATAAAAAGGAGTACTCGAGAGCGGTGCTGTCAAAGGCAGCCTAAGGGACCTCCTTCCTATCATCATGATGTAGAGATTATGACGAGTCAATTTTTATTTAGGTGATCAATCAATCTATTAGAGCCATTAAGCAAGCTATTGGAAACCTGATGCTCCCAAAAGACTGGCCCAATCCCACAGTTAGTTTTTCCCAGCCAGTATGGGTGCGGACCGTTTACCAACTACCTGATCTGCCCAATCTGCTAAGGAAGTCCCGGACCAATTACCGGCTACCCGGTAAAATCCTCACTAGAGAACAACCAACCGCAAAACTAGTAGTTTGAAGGAAGTTCAAGTATGGCTCTAGCCTAGTTTACAAATCACTCTCTCGCTGCAGATAAACCAACCAATGAGGGGGTGACTCTCCCCAAAACAAGAGACTTTATGATAAGTGTGTTTTTAGGGTCCAATTTGCATTAGCAGTCCCAATTTTTATTATTTTCACTTTTTAACTTTTTAAGTTATTTTTCAAATAAAAATAATGCCTAACAACTTTTTCAATCTCCTTTGGTTATTTTGAGTCCAAAAATTGGGGGAGGAAGCCGAAAAAGTGGATGCGCGATCAAACACGATGATGCATGCAGAGATAGAAATGCGTACTTGTCTCCAGCACTCTATATGTAGGGTGATCCGTGCATAAATTAAAAGACAAAAAATAAACTAACTATATGATGCACGAAGAAATCAGCCTTAGATGAGAAACTTTTAATGACCATGAAGAACAACAACAAACTAATCAGATACAGAGGTCTAAGTCCGATCTCGGATATCAATCGGTGTCCGCCACAACGGATCCTGCACGCAATGTATACGACCTCTAGCGGCACGTGACCTCTCAATCGATCAAGTTAGCTTTTTATTATTTATTTTTATCTAGGTCCAATTACGTTCTATAGGAACAAATATGCACTTAGGTGTGGGGCCATAGCTAATTACGTCAGAATTACAAAAATCCTATATCTAGGGGCTAAATCCTCATGAATCAAAAAAGAAAAGAAAGGTGATCAAAACAAAAACCGTGAAAAATCTGGTGAGGTCACCCGAGCACATCGGTACTGGACGAAACATACCTTGAAAATATCTAGGTCCAAATAAAGTGTCCAAGTGTCTGAATATTACAATAATAATCTGCTAGAAAATAAACTACTCTACTCTAATCTATCCGTTACAACTGTCTCCTCCTGCTCTCCTGCTCCTCCTCAGGTACGGGTACTCCAACAGAAAGCCAAAGCATCCTCTGGCGGTTCCTCGCACAAAAAACAAAGCAGGAAAGATGTCATAAAATAAAAGAAAATATACAATAAAAAGGAATATGACTACTAAGCCGTGCTCCCCGACAACAGCGCCATTCTGATGACCCGTAAGGCAACTCGGGTTAAGTAAAAAAATAATCAAGGGTCGCTGCGACCCGAATCACCAAGCTCAGTCAATCAAGAAGAAGAAAAACACTCAATCCAATCTAACAATCAAGCACAAAAAATGTAAGCGGTCTCGTTATTTATTTTTACATGGTATAGCAACCAGGATCGAACATAAGGAGCACGGAAATGTACAAAGTAGTCAAAATTCAGAAATGAAACAACATATTTTTGTTGGTTTTAATTTTGCATTTTTTGTAATTTTCAATAAAGAAGCAAAAACAACAAATAAGGAAACAAGGAAACACACAAGTCTTTTGTATTTTCTTTATAGATAAAAAATGCTCAGAATGGGTTTTTAAACTTTTAAGGTGTTTTGGTAATTTTCTGGGGTTTTGCAAATGTTTTGTAATTTTATAAAAATCGAACAGTGAATAAAACTACAAACAGTGCACAACTAAGACCAAATTGCAAATTAAAATTACTTAAAGTGCCCTAAAGTCCTAGGGAGCAATTTTATGTAAACTAGAGATAAAATGCTGCAAGCAGGAACTGTAGTGATATTTTTTATTTTTCTTGAATTTTATATGATTTCTATAAGTTTTTGGATCTTTAACAACTTTTAGGGTTTTTAAGAGGAATTTTCAGACACAAAAATGCTAATAAAATTAAACATAAAAAACACACTGTAGGAATTTTTGTGGAATTCTGAAGATAATTTTTCGATTTTTATGGGTTTTCAAAAATAGACAGGATACTTTTTAGGGGTTTTTGATTTTTCAAAAATAATAAATGCAACAAAATCATTCCACAAAAATTACACTAAATCCTACTTGTTAACAGGAGTGAACAATAATTTTTAGGGAATTTTGGGGGTTAATTTAGTATTTACTAAATAAAACAAGGGACAAACAACTCACAGGGACCTATGCGTAACTAAAATAAAGTGTTGGGCCCAACAATAATGTACATGGAAAGTGTAGGGCCTAAGTTGCAAATAATCCAAGCAAACACACATGCATCACGTGAACCAGGCCCACAGGGGCATAAGTGCAACTACTAGAAACTTTTCATTGGATTCACAATAACATAAAAGTTCAGACTAAGTACTGCAAAGAACCCAAGACAGCACGTGGGGTTGCACGTGAGTTCAAACAAACATGACTAAAATGTAATTCTCAAAAACATGAGGTCCAAACTGTAACATATATGAACTACAACTTTGTTTATGGGACTAATGAGCAAAGCATAAAAGTGCGAGGGTAAAAGAGAAATCTACCCCTACGGAGATGCATGACGCGTGCTGGACCCTGCATTGAGGTACGGCTTTGATCTTCTGCTGAGGACAGATCTGACGGCTGCAGAGAATGTCATGGACATGCAGGGCGGTTGCATCATATCCTGATCTAACGACCGAAAAGTGGGGAATGTCGGGCGACTCTGGTCATGTCTGGTAGAGCAGGCCCCATCCGACGGTGGAGGAGGCTGCTGGATGAACAACCCCCCAGGTGACTTTTGATCGAGCGTTGAAGGGATTCCATCGACCCGATGAGAGACTTCAAGGGCTCGATACGCTCGGGGAAGCTCTGCGCGTTAGGTAGGCTGCTCCAATGGGAAGGAGAACGACCAGATGGCTGTCGCAGGAGTGGGTCGCTTGGAGCTGCTCCGCTTGAGTAGTCGAGGGGCCAACTGGGGTCTCTGCATGAACCAACACCTATAAAAGGCACGCCGCTTGAAGCCGTTGCTCCGGCGAAGGTTTATTGCATACCGGAGTAAGGGAAGCAAAGGGGAATGAACTTTGGGTCTCCGACATAGGAGGAGGGAGGAGACACGGCTTGATCCAGCTCATATGAGCAGGAATCAAGGAACAAACTGCGTCAGGAGGTGGGCGATGAAACACAACATCGATCTATGCACATGGATGAGACATACGAGAGCTCCAATTGGGTAGTCGGAATGTACGACAGCGGAGGAAGATGGAAAGATTGAATCAAAAATGAAAGTGCAGAGGATAGAATAGGTACCTGAAGGTTCAGAGGTGCTCCTACGCTTCAGGAGAAGATGGTCGTCGGCATAATGGCCTCAACCACATTGCGCTAGACGGGGAGGCTGCTCGCAGTGGAGTTCTGACCACGAAGGTCGAGCTGCGTCATTCCTACATCAAACCGAGCTCCGAAGGACACTCTAAGCAGCTGTCACTCAGCTGGAAGTGTCTACGGATTGAGATGGGATTAGGAACGAGCTGCGGTGCTAGGAGGCAGAAGAAGCGACTTTATAGGTAGCTCGAGGGTCCAGAATGATCGGCATGAAGTGCGGAACCTACGGAGATCCGGATCATCCTCGGGATCTGTGAGGATCGCAGAGGTTCGAGGAATCACAGGTCCAAGAATCGAGGCAAGAGGCGATCGGAGTCGGGTTGGGAAATTGGGAGAAAGGGCTCCGACGAATGGGATTCGACCTGACCCGAGTTAGGGAACGTTGATCGGAGTCAATAGACCCTCCTGGACCAATCAGAAAATTCAGATTTACAAAATACTTATAAATTCAATAAAATTAGTAAATGAATTGAAAATAAAAAGTGTATAAAATAAAAAATGTTCATAATTTTTCAAAGTATTTTTCTTAGATTTTTAATTATTTTTATAAAAAATAAATTAATATATAAACAATATATAATGTTATGTACAATTATAATGTACCTATGTATTATGTACAAGTATTTTTATTTTATTATTTTTACATAAATACCCTTATTTTATATTTTATTTATTTATAATAATTTTAGGAGTATAAAATAAGTTTTATTTTGTTTTTATAGATTATTTAATGGCATATAATAAATAGTGCAGGTAATATGTATGCATGTGTTTTGTACAATGAATGGAGGATTTTAGTTTTATTTTTATTTTATTTTATTTTATATTTATTTTTAGGAATATATAAAAGGTTGTTAAAAAATAAATTAATTTTATTTTGTCAAAAATAGGTATGTACAAATATAGGTAAATATACTGAATACAAAGTGAGCCCTATCTCTCTCTACTTATTTTATTTTGCGATCAGGTTAAGGCTTGACCTTCTCTTGGGGTTTGGGTCACTCTGTATTTATTCTAAACACATCAATTCGTTTTCTTTTCATTTATTCTTTTATTTTTTCCAAAAATGCATGCTAAATATGCAATATTAACTGATGCACGCATATTGCTAAATTATTGTATTTACATGTATTTACAAGATTTTTTGCCAAGAAAAAGAGAATAAAGTGTGAGAATCAGAGATTCATCAACCACCGAAATGGATTACCCTTCGCAACCCCATGCATGTTGAGCTAAGTGTAGAGTAAATGAGTTCAAAATTGGTTCAAATGGAGAAGAGTTAAACGGATGACACCAGGTGTCATACTTATGCACATTCAAGTTGAATTCCGAACATGGTCTCATGGAACCCAAAGAATTAAGTCTAAAAGACCGGAAGATTCTTAATTCCAGTTCCTAATAAAGTCCCTTTAGAATTAAGTGGATTAAGGCCAAAACCAAGCTCCATCTCTCAGACTGAAATACATTCAGTTCAAGAATCATACTTGTTCTGAATAATGCAAATGATTGCAATAAATTTTTTATGAACTAGATTTTTTGGTTTAAACTTTTTTATGTAATTTTAAGAATTTTGCAGATTTTTATTGAATTATAAAACTTTTCAATTTTTAGGGTCTTTTTTGAAAAGTTAGTGAATTAATTCGATTTACACAAATTTTACATGAATTAGGTACATTTTACAAAGGATTTTATACACATTTTATATACACAAGATTATACGGATTTTATACAAGATTTTATTATATTTTTATACACATTTTTAAGCTATTTTCTAATAAGTCAGATTTACGGTTTTCTTTCGATTTTTAGAAATTCAAAATATATACCCATACTTTTAGAGAGCCATATTTTTAAAAATACGATAAAGTATGAGTTATGACTTCTAATGTATATATGGAATATATATACGACACCCCTATACTTAGTGTGAACTATGTCCTCATAGTGATCAAAAGAGCAGTAAAGGAAGATATAACTCGGGCTAACTATAGATTGGTGAAAATGATTCTATACTACAACGGCTCAAAGAATAACAAATAAACGAATAGAAGTCAGTCATCCCCTCTAAACTTAAGATCAAGTAATCCTAAGGATAACAGACTCAATCTGAAGATGATTGAGGTCAAGAGGATGTACACAATCAACAACTCGGCTTGTCCCCCTATACTTACGAAAAAAATATCCCTAAGTATAGATAAGAATATCAACAGGTGAGGGACAAGCGAGAGAACAGATGATACAAAATCAAATAGGATTAAAGGTCAAGATGAGCAATATTAGCCCCCCCAACCTCTATACTTAGGGTAAAGGGCACCCTAAGTATAAGCAACAACAGGGGTAATAGAACAGAACGATTTGAATAACACAGTGTCTACACCCCTCCCCCTTCATACTTAGGATAAAGCACATCCTAAGTATAGAAAAAATCCTAAGAGAAACCTAGGGTGTAAGACAAACGGGAAAAATAAGGAACAAAACCAAAAATATATACAAAGTGATCTTGAAAATTAGGTATGAGATGCAGATTATAAAGAGTGAAGAGCACATCTCATACAAAGTAAATGGGGACAGCCTCAATGGTCGGTGGTTCATGATAAAGAAAAGGTTTCAAATGCTGACCATTAACTCGAAAGGTGGACTCAGAAGGAACCTCAGATATGTTAATGCTACTGTTGTCCTACACCTTTCACACAAGATACAGACCTTTCCATTTGCTCTGAAGTTTCCCAGGAAATAATTTCAGTCTTGCATCAAATAGCCAAACTTTCTGATCGGGCTCAAACTGCTTGTGGCTAATGCGAGCATCATGCCACCATTTCATGTGTTCCTTATAATGCAGGCTACTCGAGAAGGCTTTATTTCTCAATTCCTCCAGGGCTGCTAATTCGATTTGCCTCTGATCTCCTGCATCATCTAGGCCAAAGATAACCTCTTTCACTCCCCACTTATATATGTGCTTAATCTCAACATGTAAGTCGCATGGCTTGCCATAAACGAGTCGAAAGGGAGATGCACCCAATGGAGTTTTGAAGGATGTTTTATAGGCCCACAGAATCGAGTCTAAAAGCTGAGACCAATCCATTCGCTCTGGGCGAACAACCTTATGCAAGATTGTCTTTACCTCCTAATGAGCGGCCCGAGCGACACGGGTTAGGGAATGAAAACAAAGGGTCATTGCGACCCAAATCACAAGGTTAAAGCTCAACAAGAAAAAATGAAACCACTCGAATTAAGCAATCAACACATAAAAACAATGTCAGCGGTCTCCGCTATTTTATTTTAACCTGGTATAGCGACGAGGGTCGAACTCAAGGAGCACGAGAAACCTTCGAAGTAGTCGAAATTCAGAAGCTAAAAGGCATATTTTTATTAATTTTAAATTTTTGCAAATTTTTTAGGATTTTTAATTCATAAGTAAAAAATCAAACAAGTAAGAAAACCATGCACACAATCACAACTTTTTAATTTTTATTCAGACCTAAGATGCTCAAAAAATAATAATAAAAATAATTTGTGTTTTTTTAAATATCCAGATGTTTTTAGTGATTTTCTAGGGTTTTCTTAATTTTTATGTGATTTTATAAAACTCAAATAAGTGCTAAGAAAGGAAACAGTGCAAAGCTAGGACACAATTACAAATTAAAAATAGTTAAAGGTGTCCTAATGTCTTGGTTATGAATTTTATGAGAAAGTGAATAAAAAGATCTAATAACAGAAACTAGAGTTGTATTTTTCTGAATTTTTTAAAATTTTTAATGATTTGTATAAGTTTTTAAGGGTTTTGATATTTTTAGGGGTTTTACAATGATTTTCAAAGCAAAACTGATACTGGAAGTAAAGCACACACAAACAAACAAAAATTTTTAGCATAATTTTAATAATTTTTATGTGTTTTATAAAACAAACAGAACAATATTTATGGATTTTTAGAAAATAAATTGCTCAACGAAATTAATCCCAAAAATCATAGTAAATAATACACATTAACCGAAGCTAACTTCAATATTTATGTAATTTTTGGATTTAATTTGATAATTATTTGATTAAAAACAAGACACACAACTTGCAGGGACGTAGTTGCAATTATAATAAAGTTCACAGGCCAATTAATAACACAAATAAAGAGCTCAAGGCAAAAAATGCAAAATATCCAGAGAATAAGTGCACATGTGTATTACACAATGCACATGGGTATATATATGCAAATCTAAAAAAAACTTCATTCAAAACATAACACAGATTATGTCCAGTATAGATAATGCAAATAAACCAAACAAGCACGTGAGACAATACATGAGCTCACTCAAAAAGGACTGAAATGCAAATATGAGAAATGGCAAGGGTCTACAAGCAAAATGACTACACTATTTTAAACTATGACAAATATTTACAAGACTGAACATTAAGAACAAAATAGAGATGGGCCTAAGAATAAATTACCCCTTATTAGGCACAATCCAATGACCGAGGACGTCCCTCTTATGATTGGACGACTGAAATGGATGGATACTGCTTTGACGATGGAGGGCATGGATGAGATCCTCAGATGGATCTGATGGTCGGAGGCCTCCTGTAGGTAAACGACTCGGATTAGAACTGGAGATGGCCTCGATCGGACGGTGTAGGAGGCGTTAGGAGGAACGGGAAAGAACTCACCATAGGTGAGTTTCAATCATTGATTCTGCACGGTTCCGACGTACTCTCGAGCCGCTGAGATGTGGAATGGGTCGGTGATGAAGTTCCGTAGTGGCAGGATGGCTCAGAAGGGCCCAAGACCTAGTGGAGGGTCCTGTGGGTGCTTGGTTGACCTGGAGCTCTCCTGGGAAGTACTTGACCTCCAGATGAGGTATGGTTGCACTCCAACCCTTCAGGGGAAAATGTCTTGCTCGAAGGGTGGCTCCGGCATGAGTTAGAGCGTCAATAATAGCCAAGAACCAAAGTTGGGGGTGAACAGGAAGGTCACACATGTGATGGAGGGAATGACCTGCTAAGTGACTCCAATCCGGTTATTAGAATTGACGGAAGAGTACTGAGCACGATGTAGAGGCGGAAGGCAGTCGGAGTGAGGCGAAGTAACATCGAAGGATGGTGAAATAGGGTAGGGAATATCTTCGTCGGAGGTACTCGATTTCTCGGGAAGATGATCGAATTGATGGATAAGGGAAGCGAAATGAGGTACCTGATGGTGGTCGAAGAATGCCTGGGGACGCAAACGAACGTCTACGGTGGTCTTTGCCTTGATGGTCAGCGCAGCCAGAGGCTTGGCTCCTCACGATGGAACTGAGGTTGAAACCTCATCGGACCTAGGGCTAGCATGCTCCAAAAGGTTCCCTCTCCCTCCCTCTCGCTCGCTGTCACTCTGGGAAAGGTGGACAGATGTAATGGAAGAAGTGGCACAGCCAAAAGGTGGAGGAAAAGGACGAGGGTGGCGCAGGATATATAGGCGTGAGGGTCCGAGAAGATGGGGGAGGTGCCTGCGAACCAAAGCGGGGATCGAGGAGGGAAGAAGCGGGCGAGGATTAGGGATCCGCACCCTCAATCTGCAGCAAAGGTTTGGGTGAAGAGGAGATCAGATCGGGTCTGGAAAAATGGAAGAAATCCGAGAGAAACCCGATTCGATGAGAAAGGAGGTCCGGGGGGACTAGTAGACGTCGGTCAATAATCCGAGGTGGCCCAATCAGAAGGGGCCTAGGATATGGTCAGAATACACTACATGACAAAACAGATGAGAAAAATAAAGATAACTACATTAAAAATAATAAATGAATTTCAATGAAAAATGAGTAACATGAAAATTGTTTCTTATTTTTCAAAGATTTTTTGGTGATTTTTAATTATTTTTATGAAAAATAAATAAGTGTATATACAATATATAGTATTATATACAGGTATAATATACCTATGTATTATGTACAATAATTTTTCTTTTTTTATTTTTGCATAATTAATCCAATTTTATATTTTATTTATTTTCAACATAATTTTAGGAATACCAAATAATTTATATTTTTTATGAGTTATTTACATGTATAGAATAAATAGTGAATGTGAGGTATATACATGTGTTTCGTACAATGAAAGGAGAATTTTATTTTTATTTAATTTTTTCTGATTTTTATTTTTTTTCTTTCTAAAAATATATACAAGGAGGTAAAAATCATGATTTAGTTTTATTTTGTCGAAAATAATTATTTATTTACATAGGTAATATGCACAACACAAGGTAGACCCTATCTCTCTCTACTTATTTTATTTGACGATTAGGTCAAGGCTTGACCTTCTCTTGGGGTTCGGGCCACTCTATATTTATTCTAAATACCTCCTTCCTTTTTCTTTTCCTTTATTCTTTTATTTTTTCACAAATACATGCTAATTATTTAGTATCAACAAATGCATACTAAATGCTATGTTATTGTTTTTACATGTATTTACATGTTGTTTTGCCAAGATAAATAGCTAAAATAAAAGAATAAAGAGTGAGAATCAGGGATTCATCACCCCCTATACTTTACCTTTGCTAGTCCCTTAGAAAACACTTATGTGAAAAAGAAGTGAAAAAGAAAAGAAAAAGAAGGAGAATCAAGGTTGATTATTAAACTTTTGTTCATTAAATTGAAGAATGGAGCTCAGTCATACCTTTGGATTATTAGTTTATCAGAACCGTATTGGGATATAGGTTTAAGACTCAACAACATCGAAGTTCCACCATTCTATGGTCAAGACTCCTTAATAATCCAGATCAGAACAAGTCTACATACGCAAACTCAAATGACCATGTATCTTTCCTTGTACTGTATAAGTGATATGTAGCTCCCCACCTCAGAAATGACCAAGAAACAACCTCCCTCAATATGGTAACTCTAATTCCTCAGTCTAGCAGCTCTTTCCTTGAGGAGCGAGGTATTCCCTTCTAAGTTCAAGTTCAACTAGCTCAAGAAGAGGGGGAAAGAAGAGAATGGATCGTGGCCAGTGTAGCCACATATCCCTGAGAGCCCAACCAGTGTAGATAAGTCTCCCGCTGCAAGCTTCATGAGATGAGAAGGCGCAATACATAAGCTTTGCTTTATTTGACTATATACACTCCGGCAGGCATTTTATTTTCATTTAGGCATGTCCACTTTTTTGGAGTTTTTCTTGATTTTGCACTTTTTTATGTGCATATGTACAACATATCTACATGGTGCATCATATACATAAGGACTTTTTCTTCTTGATCCAGTAGACTATCCCTCTTTTGAAGCATTATTGCAACCCACAACTCCTGTTTTTAGACTGATGGATCCTGGGATCTACACTTTTTATGTTATCGAATTAACGATTTCGTTGCAGTCAGATAAATCCGGATCAACAAAAATAACCACACAGATCGATGAATCGTCGAATGAATTAACGCGCGGTTTTATGTTTGTTTAGCCTGGGCAAGCCCAAGGTCCACTCAAGGAGGCAAAGGAACAACTCGGGATCAAGTTAGAGGGATTAGATTGCGGTTTTCCTAGTGGGATTTTTTTAATTTTTTTATGCAATAAAAAATGCAGATGCATCGATGCGGATGAACCAGGTTATTAAGAAAATCAACAACTTAGTTAAAATTAATCTGAATGTGAAATTAGACCAAATCAGTCAAGTGATATTTTTCTTAAGAACCTAATCCAATAATGAATGCAAAATGTTTTTTTTGGAATTTTTTACTTTAAAATGCAATGATGAAAAATACAAACCTTTTTAGGGTTTTTATACAATTTTTCATGCAAATGATATGCAAAAATTATGAAAAATTTACTGGAAGATAAACATGATGAAATGAAGTTGCACTAATATTATTAGAATTTTCTGACACTTTATGATTTTTTTTGAATTTTTTACTAAAAACAGAGCGATTGCGGGTATTTAATTCCTAATAAATCCACGAAGTTAAATAATCCAGAGAATGAATTATCTCAGATTGATATTTCAATAAGGAATCCAGGAGAGTTGAAATTTCTCAAAAATGATCTTCGTTGATTCAATTACAAATCAATTACAGAAATCACCCTAGAATTTATTTTATGCAAACGACAACTCTAATTTTGATGAAACTTGGACAGTAATTAAAGATCATTTAGAGGAATCATCTAGAATTTTTCACAATTTTTGGAGTAAGGAATATATCTGTGCCAATTCGAGAGCTTAAATAGGAAAAATATATTTGATTTTCAATCTCTGATTTTTAATAAATAATCTGATGCCCACAAAAATGTAAATAAATAGCTAGGAGATAAAGAATTAGTTTCTCGACAACATGCTATTTTTCATTGAATAAAATGATGCTAAAATGACTTCCAAACTAATGATCAAAGGCAGGGGTGTCTTCGCAAGATAGAAATGAAAGAAACAAACTAGAAATGCGCACAGGGGCACTTTTGGAAATATATAAACATGCCGAGAAATGTTTGTAATTTTCACAAAAAATAATAAAAAAAGAATCAACCTTCGTGGGGAACGTGGTTTCAAAACCATCTTCCCCCGCTAGGGCACACCGCCCTTGGAGGACACGGGCAGAGGCGGCGGCGCGGGCTTGGAGCTGGCGGAGGCAGCCACACGTGGGGGCGGCGGCGACGACGCGCGGGTGCTAATGGTGGGAGCGAGCAGTGACTTGACGCTGCCACGGAGGCCGTGCAGGGTCGATCTCGGTGGGAGCAAGGCGGCGCTCGCACCGCCGCACGTCGAGCGGGAGGTGGGCCGCCGCGCGGGGCGGAGCAGGGCTTGGAGGCGGTGTAGCAGCCTGCGGCTGCGTTGCACCGCGCGTGAGCGGCTAGACAGCAGTGGTGGGGGTGACTCACCTTGGGGCTGGAGGGGAAGGGACGCGTGGTTGGCGGCCACGCGCGGGGAGGTCGACTGCTGGGGCTGCACACCGGGGTGCGGCCGTTGTCTAGCACGGTGGATGGCGGTGCGCGGGGGCCGCATAGGTGGACAACGGGCACTACACTGGCGACGCGTGGCTGGCGGCCACATGCGGGGCTGACGGCGAGGGGAGCAGGGGCCGCGAGCTGGGCGGAGCTCGCACCGCCGCCCGTCGATGGGCTGGGCGGCCGCCGGCGGTGGGCACGTGGAGGCAGGGGGTGGTGGCTACGGTTGCTTCTTCCCTGTGCCTCTTTTTTTATATTTTTTTGTAAATTTTTTCTTTTTAAACATGAATAAAAAATATGAATGAATTGAAATGAAGTGGTGTGTGATTGTGGTGATTTTTGTGAAATGTTTGATCGTGATAAAAAAACATGGAAGAAAATATGTTAGATAAAAAATGAAATGAAAAGATAGGATAGAAAATACTTACCTGTGTGGTTCGCCGGATTGTGGAACCATGGCGTGCAGCTTCCGTTATCGCCTCGAGGAGATGGAAGGTGCTCCGAAGCTTGAGCAGCTTGTGTGGAAGCTGCAACAAGGAGTTGTGAGGCTACTTGGATCTCACCACGACCGAAGATGGCTGAGCTCGTCGTCGCTCAGATCGTCTCGTTCGTGCTGTCACCAGGAACGATACGAGGGCTGGGGCTCTCTCTCTCTCTCTCAAGATCGGTGGATGAGGGAAAATGATGGAGGTGGTGGTGAATAAAAAGGAAGGGAAGGGAGTTAGAAAATGAGTGGAGAAGATGGAGGATGTGGTGATAGTGGTGGCTTGGAGTGGAAGACAAGTAAGGGAGAAGAGGTAAATAGGGGAATAAAATGAACAATTAATAAAGTAATATAGTAGGCTACTAAAAGAAATTAAAATAGTAATAATAAAATAATAATAATAATAAATCCGAAAATAATAAAATAAATCCGAAAATAATAAACAAATGAGGCGACATGTGGCAGCTCCAAGAGCTGCCACATGTCGCTCCTAGAAAATTTGAAAAAAATAAAAAACAAATAACAAAAGGGATTAAATTAAAAAGTGGTCAACACAAACGTTGCTCGTCTCGACGAGATATACAACTTTCGTGAAGGGCCTAAAATCAAAAGAATTCATATGTACAAAATGTATTTTTGGGCGGTACGTTATAGATACAAAATACCGCATTTTATCTTTTGTATTTTTTATCATTTTAAAATAAGAGAAAAATCAAAATAAAAATAGAAAAAAATATAAAAAGAATATTTACAACTTAATCTAATTTTTTTGGGTTTTTAATAATTAATAAAATAAAATAATAAAATAAAGGGCAAAAAGGTCAATATGTACAATATACAAAATGGGCCCAAAACCCAAGTTTTGCATACGAGCTTCGATTTTAATGAAATTGATTTTGTTTCGAAGGTCTTTGAATGTATATTACTTTAAAAGTGAGTAGACTTAAATCGGACACTCTATGAGATAGATATGCACATTTTAAGGTTCATGGTGTCAAACTTGGATTGGGGTTTTATTGGTCAATTTTACAAGTTAGTATTTTTTTGATATTTTTTCCTTTATTAGTGTTAGTAATATACACTATAGAGTTGGTTTTATTGGATTTGGAGTTAGTATAAAATATATACAAATAAGGTATTTTATCTAATATACAGGTGAATATTTACAAGTGAATTTGGCTTCTTATTTTATGCAAATATGAATGCTAAAATGCAGATATTGTGCTTGCATGCATGAATGCTAATTATGTAATATAAGTAGAAATACGCATCTAATTACTCAGGAACAAAGCTCTATTTTCAAGTTTTAGAGCGATGAATCACAGATTCATCAACCCCCTATACTTAAACCTTGCTCGTCCCCGAGAAACTAAATGAAATGCAAGAGTGAAATGATTTTGGGTTCCATACCAAGATCATGAACAAAAGTTGAAAATGGAGCTTGACTCGACCTTTGGATTAATTGTGTGGCGGAACCTCATTAGGATCTGAATTTAAGACCTAACAGACTTCAAGTTCCACAAGTCTTCTATTCAAGACGCCTCAACAATCAGGTCAGAACAAATCCTCAAACGCAAATTTCTGATGACTGTGATTCTTACTTGTACTGTGTAAGTGTAAAATAGATCTCCAAATCAGAAATGGCTCAGAACCAGCCTCCTCTAACAAGGTAACTCTATTACCCGATCCAGTAACTCTTTCCTCAAGGAGCAGGGTATTCCCTTCTAAGTTCAAGTGCGACCAGCTCAAGAGGAGGGGGTGGAGAAAAGAATGGACGGTAGCCAATGTAGCTACCTATCCCGGGATGCCTGACCAGTGTATCCAAGTCATCCAACTGCATTTTCTTTGCTAATATACATACTCTGACAGGTATTTTATTTTTCTCTCTGGCCTGTCTACTTTTTTTTGGAGTTCTTGCATTTTTATTTTTTTCTTTTCTTTTCTTTTTTTGATATTGAACTATATACAAGTGCAGCACGCACATCAGGAGTTTTTCCTCTTGAGCCAGTAGACTATCCCTATTTTGAAGCATTATTGCAACCCACAGCGTCCCGTCTTTAGACGTCAACACTGCCAGACTAGGTTGAAATGCACTACCCTCCGTAGAGGAGGACCCACCCGTGTGCTACTCCGAGCTAAAGGATTCTACCTCCTCACCACCTCATCAATGAAGAGCTACGTGCATTGTGCTTGTCCAAGTTAGGTCATTATCTAAAAGAATCATGCGTGTGCACGAGATATTCTACTTAGACTAATCAAGATGACATGTGAACATAGACTTGCAAACTCAAAGAATTAAGTCACTTGACCCGAGAAATC
Organism: Ottelia alismoides; assembly: GCA_037367405.1. Lineage (NCBI taxonomy): Eukaryota > Viridiplantae > Streptophyta > Magnoliopsida > Alismatales > Hydrocharitaceae > Ottelia > Ottelia alismoides. Next base: position 1,083,427 of record JAZKJV010000331.1, read on the forward strand.
TTAACTCCAGTTCCTATAAGGTTCCTCTGAAATTAGGTGGATTAAGGTCAAATCAAGTTCATCCTCAATATCTACTCATAACTTGGTTCAGAACCCACTAGCTTTTCGCTTTGCATATGCAAGATATAAAGATGAGATGTAGACGACATGCTATGTAGATGAATGAAAATGCAAGACTTTTTTTAAGATGCAGAGATGATGTGCAAAATAAGAAGCCATTTTTTTGTTTTTGTCTTTGTCTTTGTTTTTGTTTTTTGTGTGTGTGTGTTTTTTTTTCAAAACTTTGGTATACCTCCTATGTTACAACAATTTACAAGAGTTTTATAAGTATTATACAAATTATACAAGTGTTATACAATATACAAGTATACATGTATTTTAATTTTAAATTTTTTTCAATTTTTTTACAAAAGTTTTAAAAGTATTATACAACAAGTAATTTTTTTTTCAATTTTTACCCACCCGTAATTATTGCAAAATATATACAAAAATACAGGAAAATATGCGAAAGTATGAGCTATGGGTTAAGTATATATGTAATATATACACGCCCCCTATACTTAGTATGTGTTATGTCCTCAAAGCACGAAAAGCGAGGAAAAAGGCATAGCTCATGCTAAGCGTACGAGAGCTAAAATAATAAAAAATATAGAAGTCGCTCCGCCCCCTATACTTAGGCTCTGGAAGCCTAAGTGTAGAAGAAGATCAAAAATGGGGCGGGCGAGGTTAAGAGGGGAAATAGAGGAGTATATACACGGCGGGCATCGGTACCCCCCTATACTTAGGCTCTAGTCAGCCTAAGTATAGGACATGAGTGAGTGTGAGAACCGATGAGATCTAGAGAATATACAACGAATGGTGAAGAGACTCAGGTCACTCTCCCCCTATACTTAGGATCTGATCATCCTAAGTATAGCCATAAATGAAATGATATGGAGCCGGGGCAAGTGATTCGAATTATTGGGGAGGGAGGGAAAGAAAATATATACAAGGAGGATTGAGAATATACATGGATCAAGAAGGTTTGTGACAAATGTTCTTGCATGAGCGAGGAGGTGGGTAATATACAAGTGTGTCGCTGTCAGAATCGTCCTTAGATGAATAGTAGTGCGGTGAAGGGATCGTCCAATGCGGGTCGACACATGGCTGCTTGCTTAGATACGACTTAAGAATAGCCGAACTGAGCTCACTCATTTAAATCACCTTATCTGGACCACATGAGGACTCCTCAGAAAATTCTCTCTGGTATGTTGAAGGAAATTTTCTTGGTCAGTTTTCTAGAACCTAAATCGTTGAGAGGGAGGTGAGAGAGACACGCCTTGAGAGGTTCGGGGGAACACCTCGAGGAATCAATTCTCAACTTCCTCTCACTAGATAGCTGATTAGAAGATGGAACAATCGTGTTTTTATGTGGAGTCAATTTGGTCTTGGTTTTTCCTTTGAAGGTCCGGGATGTGATGTGGTGCTGACCGTGGGTTCCACATCAGACGAGTCACCATATAGATTAGAATATTCCTGAAGGGTCAGCACGCATATCGAGAAGGTGATAGTGATCTCAGTTGTCTTGGCATTATTGAGCTCTTGTGTCGGATCATCAAAATGGTAAAGACAATCAGCAAAAATCATGTCCGACTCACTAATAGCTTCTGGTCGTGAGTCCTTTTTAGAAGTTGTCACGGTGGTGGTGCAAGCAGTTGATGAGGTGGAGGTGTGGGGAGTCTCTGATCCAACGGTTGTCCGGGCAGTCGGTCTCTCAGGTGTAACAGAGAAGTGGAACTCATCTTCCTCTCAATGGTCACGACTGCCAGCGGATGTGCGGGTCACCTTAGAGTAAAGTTTATCAAAGAATGGGTGAGGTCAAAGCGTACCCAATGCTGTAAAATCGATTTCCTGATTCTCGCAATCTATAGTCGCCTTAGCCAAGGCTAAGAACGGCTTCCCGAGAATAATCGGAGACTGGGAGAACTCCCCTTGGTGCTCAATGTCAATGATCGTGAAGTCCTTATGGAGTAGAGCACCTTGTAAAGTAACGATGACTGAAATGTTTCCTTTTGACCGTTTGATGGATTGATTAGCCAGCTGAACGATCTCTCTTGACTTCCTAAGTGGCATGAGTTTGAGCTTGTCAAATACAGAGGTCGGAAGGATATTTATCGGTGAGTCATCATCAATTCTTGCATGGGTAAAGATGGTGTCTTTGATTTCACACTCAACTCAGGGTGACCGCTTCACTCTATGGCTCTTGGTTTTTTCCCCATAGCCAAGGAGGTGGCCATAGACACTATGTGTCTTTCAGTCCTTGTCCTCTTATAGCCCAACCTCTTGGGCATCATTTTACTCTTTACAAATTTCTTGAGGTCGGGGAAGTGATCTATGGCCTTAATTAAGGGAAGTTTGAAAATCAATTCTTCATCGAGTGCTTTCCTTAGGGTAGGATCCAATTTTTTTAAGTCTTTTTCATTTTCAATTTTTATGTGATTTTTTGATTTTTCATTTTTTTGGCATTTTTGGTGGATGAATGATCAAATTCTAGATTGGAAGGCAAGGGGTTAGTAGAAGAGGGAGATAGAATGGACTCCAGCTATACAAAAACTGTGGGTTCTCTAATGTTTGCTCTGTTTTCAACCTCAAAACCACTCATGTCCTTTTCCACTTTCATTCCCAAGCTGGCAGAAATTGAGTGCAATATTTCCATGACATCTCTCAGCTTGTTACCTAATGTTTCATTTTTCACGATAAGTCAGGAAATGTCATCCTCCAAAATGTTCTCATGACAAATCATGGGAGAGTTCTGCTTAATTGGAGGAGACTGCTGAGATGTTGGGTCTCATACTCAACATACCTAGACTCTGGCATGTAATGCTGGGTCAAGTATGGACTATCCAAATGGTAAATATTGGTCGGAGCCTCATATGATGGAGTCAATGAAACGAGGATTGATAAGTCTAGCTCATGAGTCCAATCTTTTGAATGTATAGGCTCTCCGAATGTGTGATATGAAGGCTGGTCAATGTAAAGTCAATCAAGTCTGGAAAATCATGATGTGGAGGCCTCTCCATTCGGGTTGTTCGATCAACCATGTTATATCCTAAGGTCAAGTCGAGATGTGTATTTCTAAATTGTTGTCTGGTCCCTACTTGAGGTGAGAATGAAGTTTATGGGGGCATATAATTTTGCCAATCATTTGTCTCAGCAGTGGCTTGCTCTTCATTCGATTCTTTGATTCATGCAAACTCTCGAAAATAAGGACAGTCAACCCAAGATGGAAGTGGATTCAGAGTGTTGGAATATGGAGTAGGTAAGAAATTCAAAGAAGTGGAGAAGTCAGTCGGAGTTCTGACTTCATAATTGGGTTGAGGTGGAGCCGACCAGGGGTAAGGGTATCCCTGGGTGGTGGAGGATACATGGAAGAATGAGAAGGTGAAGATGATCAGTATACGGTCGATGAGGAATGACCAAAGGTTTCAGGGTATGGGGACCAATATCCCGACATCTTGAAGAGGAAAGGATGAATGTAAGCAGATTAAGGTAGAAAATGTGCAATTACATAGGATAACACACATGGACAAACACAAAGACAAACACAAGAGCAAACCCCGAGTTCACACTCAACACGGTGAAGGACCCGAAACCGAGTCCGATTAGTCTGGTTGATTTTAAGTGTGATTGTTCAGACAAGTAGCAAAGGATACGTGGCCTATAGGGAAGTCGGCTTAAAGCCGGATGTGTCTTCCCCGTTTAACCTGTTGCCTAAGATACATGCGTCCTTCCTTTCTTTGCTCCTAGCCCAAGTTGATGGATTCAAAGACCTGCCCCTATCTACATGCAAGCAGGCGGAGGCTGACAAGGCCAAAACTTCACCCCGGGGGGTTACTAGCAACTTGTCGCGAAGTACCGCAATTTCGCCCCTATCTACATGTGAACAGGCAGAGGCTACTTGGTACTAGTCAGTGAACCTGAATAATTCAACTCATGATATTTGCTAGGATCAGTTGTTACGTGATATGGAAGGCGGGGATTTGGGCTCTGCCTTAAGGTGTTCACACACACTCAAGTACCCTCACTTAGCCTGAAAACAAGGTCGGGGTTAATCTCCCACAAACAAGGGTTAATTTTAGTCAATTTTTTTGTTCAATTCAATTAGTAGTCCTGATTTTAAAGATTAGTTGTCACTGATATTAATCCACACAAGCAATCACGTCTATCGTCCAGTCCTAATTCCTTTATCCTAGGTTAGAAAATCGAGAGAGAGAGAGAATCGAAAAAAGCCGATGCAATCAAGAAAATGATGATGAATGCTTGATTAAGAATACTTACAGTGCCTCTAGCTCTCTACAATACAGGATGCAATACTGAATTGAAATTTTTATACTAAATGAATGCAATCGAGAAAAGCTGCTCCTAGACAGGCAGTTATATTAGCGTGTAAAGAACGAATTGAATTTGGCTAAGTCTTGCGGTCTAAGTGCATCTTTTAAGTGCGAAGTGTGGTCCTAGAATTTTACGAGCACAAACAGGTCCTAAAATAGCTCTAAGAGCCGCAAGTGCAGGTCCTATTCTACGTAAAGCAACCACACAGCACACGGGGACACGTTTTATTATGACTTACACGTGCGAGATCCCAAATGGGAACCGTTGTAAATGCAAACACCTTTTTACAAGTTAACAAAAAAATCTTTCTGGCATCTCAACAGCTGACTTGATCCACGAATCGTCAGCCTCCGATGCACTTTGAGATGCATCGACTTCAAAAAAGTCGCTCCAAGTCCACCGGGCCCTCGCACAAAAAGATACAAAAATGTCAGAGAGAGAAAAATAAATAGAACAATAATTGGAAATAAATGGAATAATAAAAGGTGGTTTGGGGATCAGACTACCCGAGTGACTGGAAAACCTAAATCAAATTTTCTAAAGTGATCCTAAGTCGTTTGCCTCCCCGGCAATGGCACCATTTGATGGATCCCGGAATCTACCCTTTTTATGTTATCGAATTAACGATTTCGTTGCAGTCAGATAAATCGGGATCGATCAAAAATAACCACACAGATCGATGAATCGTCGAATGAATTAACATGTGGTTTTATGTTTGTTTAGCCTGGGCAAGCCCCAGGGTCGACTCAAGAAGGCAAAGGAACAACTCAGGATCAAGTTAGAGTGATTAGATTGTGGTTTTCCTAGTGGGATTTTTTCTAATTTTTTATGCAATAAAAAATGCAGATGCACAGATGCGGATGAACCAAGTTATTAAGGAAATCAACAACTTAGTCAAAACTAATTTGAATGTGAAATTAGACCAAATCAACCAAGTGATATTTTTCCTAAGAACATAATCCAATAATGAATGCAAAATTTATTTTTTTAGAATTTTTAACTTTAAAATGCAATGATGAAAAATACAAACTTTTTTAGTGTTTTTATACAATTTTTCATGCAAATGATAAGCAAAAATTATGAAAACTTTACTGGAAGATAAACATGATGAAATGAAGCTGCATTATTTTTTTAGAATTTTCTGACACTTTATAATTTTTTATGAATTTTTTACTGAAAATAGAGCGACTGCAGGTATTTAATTCCTAATAAATCCACGAAGTTAAATAATAAAGAGAATGAATTATCTCAGATAGATATTTCAATAAGGAATCTAGGAGTATTTCTCAAAAATAATCTTCGTTGATTTAATTAAAAATCAATTATAGATTTCACCCTAGAATTTATTTTATGCAAACTACAACTCCAATTGTGATGAAACATGGATAGTAATTAAAGAGCATTTAGAGGCATCATCTAGAATTTTTTCAAAATTTTTGTAGTAAGGAATGTGTCTGTGCGAATTTCAGAGCTTAAATAGACAAATTGTATTTCATTTTCAATCTCTGATTTTTAAAAAACAATCTGATGCTCACAAAAATGTAAATAAATAGCCAGGAGATAAAGAATTAGTTACTCTACAACATGCTATTTTTCATTGAATAAAATGATGCTAAAATGACTTCCAAATTAATGACCAAAGGCAGGGGTGTCTTCGTAAGACAGAATTGAAAGAAACAAACTAGAAATGCGCATAGGAGCACTTTTGGAAATATAAAAACATGCAGGGAAATGTTTGTAATTTTCAAAAAAAATAATAAAAAAATGAATCAACCTTTTCTTCATGGGCAACGTGGGTTTCAAAACCCTCTTCCCCATGCTAGGGCATGCCGCCCTTGGAGGACACGGGCAGAGGCGGCGACACGGGTTTGGAGTTGGTGAAGGCAGCCGTGCGCGCGGGCGGCGGTGACGACGCGCAGGTGGCGATGGCAGGAGGGCGCGGTGGCCTGACGCTACCGCGGAGGCCGCGCGGGGTCGATCCCGGCGGGAGCAGGGCGACGCTCGCACCACCACACGTCGAGCGGGAGACGGGCCGCTGCGCGGGGCGTAGTAGGGCCTGGAGGCGGTGGAGCATCCTGCGGCTGCGTTGCACAGTGCGCGAGCGGCTAGACAGCAGCGGTGGGGGGCGACTCGCCTTGGGGCTGGAGGGGAAGGGACACGTAGCTGGCGGCCACGCGGGGGAGGTCGGCTGCTGGGGCCACACACCGGGGCACGGTCGCTGTCTGGCACGGTGGACGGTGGCGTACGGAGGCCGCACAGGTGGATGGCAGGCGCTACACCATTGAAGAGGATACGAGGCTGGCGGCCACGCGTGGGGCTGATGGCGAGGGGAGCAGCGACCTCGAGCTGGGCGGCGCTCGCACCACCGTGCGTCGATGGGCTGGGCGACCGTCGACGGCGGCGGCTACGGCTGCTTCTTCCCTATGCCTCTTTTTTTATATTTTTTGTAAATTTTTTTTTAAAAAGGAATTAAAAATATGAATGAATTGAAATGAAGTGGTGTATGTGTGTGTGACGGCGTGTGATTGTGGTGATGTTTGTGAAATGTTTGATCGTGATAAAAAACAAGGAAGAAAATATGTTAGATAAAAAATGAAATGAAAAGATAGGATAGAAAATACTTACCTGTGTGGTTCACCGGATTGTGGAGCCATGGTGTGCGGCTTTCGTCGTCGCCTCGAGGAGATGGCGGGTGCTCCGAAGCTTGAGCAACTTGTGTGGAAGCTGCAACAATGAGTTGTGAGGCTCCTTGGATCTCACCACAGTCGAAGATGGCCGAGCTCGTCGTCGCTCAGATCGTCTCGTTCGTGCTGTCACCAGGAACGATATGAGGGCTGGGGCTCTCTCTCTCAAGTCGGTGGATGAGGGAAAATGATGGAGGTGGTGGTGAATAAAAAGGAAGGGAAGGGAGTTAGAAAATGAGTGGAGAAGATGGAGGAAGTGGTGATAGTGGTGGCTTGGAGTGGAAGACAAGTAAGGGAGAAGAGGTAAAAAGGGGAATAAAATTAATAATTAATAAAGTAATATAGTAGGCTACTAAAAATAATTAAATAGTAATAATAATAATAAATCCAAATAATAAAATAAATCAAAAAATGATAAAAAAATGGGGCGACATGTGGCGGCTCCAAGAGCTGCCACATGTCGCTCCTAGAAAATTCAAAAAGAAAAATAAAAAAGAAATAACAAAAGGGATTAAATCAAAAAGTGGTCAACATGAAAGTTGCTCGTCTCAACGAGATCTACAACTTTTGTGAAGGGTCGAAAATCAAAAAAAGTCCTTTGTACAAAATGTTTTTTTGGGCGGTACGTTATAGATATAAAATACCGCATTTTATCTTTTTGAATTTTTTTTGTCATTTTTAAATAAGATAAAAATCAAAATAAAAATAAAAAATATAAAAAGAGAATATACAACTTAATCTATTTTTTGGTTTTTAATAATAAGAAAATAAAAGAATAAAATAAAGGGCAAAAAGGTCAATATGTACAATATATAAAAGGGGCCCAAAACCCAAGTTTTGCATACGAGCTTCGATTTTAATGAAATTCGTCTTGTTTCGCAGGTCTTTGAATGTATATTACTTTAAAAGTGAGTAGACCTAAATCGGACACTCTATGAGAGAGATATGCACATTTTAAGGTCCATGGTCTCAAATTGGGATTAGGGTTTTATTGGTCAATTTTACAAGTTAGTATTTTTTTGATATTTTTTCTTTATTAGCGTTAGTAATATATACACTATAGATTTGGTTGGATTTGGAGTTAGTATAAAATATATAAAAATAAGGTATTTTATCTAATATACAGGTGGATATTTACAAGTGAATTTGGCTTCTTATTTTATGCAAATATGAATGCTAAAATGCAGATATTATGCTTGCATGCATGAATGCTAATTATGCAATATAAGTGGAAATATGGAAACAAAGCTCTATTTTCAACTTTTAGAGTGATGAATCACATATTCATCATAGACCTCAACACCGCTAGACCAAGTTGAGGTGCACATCCCTCCCTAAAGGAAGACGAGAGGTTCCATCTAGAAGTACTACCCTTTTATGCTACTCCGAGCCAAAGAAAACTGCCTCCTCATTACCTCATCCATAGAGAGCTATGTGTAAGGTGATGGTCCAAGTAAAGTCACTGTCTGTGAGAGTCATGTGTGCATTGTTAAGTGTTCTACTTAGGCTCATCAAGATAACATGTGAACGTAGCCTAGCGGACTCAAAGAACTAAGTCCCTGATGGACAGGAAAAGTCTCACCCCAAATCCTATAAGGTTCCTCTGAGAACTAGATGGATTAAGGTCTTAACAAAGTTTTATTTTCCTATTTAATTCCAGACTAGTTTAAATGTCAACTATGATTCATAAGAATATATAAATATATATATTAAACTCTTTTTATGTAATTTTTTAAAATATGCAGAATTTTTGAAAAACATGCAAAATTTTTGAAAATGTTTGAATGCATGCATGAATGCAGAAGTTTTGCAAACTATCTACAAACATTTACACACAGTTTTTGCAAACTTTTATTTTTCATACATTTTTTCAAAAATTTTGTACTATGTACATAATTTTGATACAAAAATTTTTACAAACATTTTACAATCAACACATTTTTACAAACATTTGTACAAAAATAGTTTTTACAAATAGCTATTTACAGTCATATATGTGCATGAAAGAATTTTATGTACAAGGAATAGTTTTATTTTATTTTTATTAGCCATTTTATTTATTAGCACAATCACACAAAGTACGAGTTATGGCTAAAGTATATATACAATATATATACGACACCCCCCTATACTTAGCTCGAACGATGTCCTCAGAGTGATCAAAGAGCGATGAAGAAGACATAACTCATGATTAGTATTGGGAAGTTTAACGAAAGGCTATACTACAGAGACAAATTGGAAAGAATAAAATCAATAGAGTCGGTGACTCCCCCCATACTTAGGATCAAGTAATCCTAAGTATAGGAATCTATACACAAGGGGAAGACCGGGGGTTAGGATGTACAGGGTCTACCTCCCCTATAATTAGGGTAAAATATCCCTATGTATAGGTAGCAAAACAGAGGTAACAAGAATCAAAAGAATAATAAAAAGTCTGGCACCCCCTATACTTAGGCTAAAGTACACCCTAAGTATAGCATAATCATAAGATGCAAAATGGGGTGTTGGACGAAAGAATGCGTGATATGGACATCTGGATCTATATAAGCGCAGAAGACAGTGATGATCAAGCATGAGATACAACTGATGTGAGTCAAATACCGCATCTCATGCAAAATGAATAGGGGCGACGCCAACGATCTGTGGATCATGATCTAGATATGGCTTCAGCCGCTGAACGTTAACTCGAAAGGTGGACTCAGATGACATCTCGGATATATCAATGTTGCCATTGTCATGCACCTTTCAGACCAAGTATGGCCCCTTCCACTTACTCTGCAACTTCTCTGGAAATAGTCTCAACCTGGCATCGAATAGCCATACTCGCTGATTCGGCTAAAACTGCTTACGGCTGATATGAGAATCATGCCAGATCTTCACTCGCTCCTTATATTATAGGCTACTCGAAAAGACTGTATCTCTAAGCTCCTCCAGGGCTGCCAATTTTGCCTTCCTATGATCTCCTATACTCTCTGGATCTACTAATATCTCAATGACAGCCCAAAGTGACTTGTGCTTTATCTCCACAGCTAAATGGCATGGCTTTCACTAAACGAAATGAAAGGGAGACGTACCCAAAGATGTCTTGAAGGAAGTCCGATATGCCCGCAAGACCGAGTCCAAAAGTTGTGACCAATCCTTTCGGTCTAGGCGAACGACCTTCTGCAGTATCATCTTGATCTCCTTGTACAATACTTCAGCATGACCATTGGTCTAAGAATGATATGGAGTGGTGACTCGATGGTCTATGATGAACTCGTTAGCAAGGTCCTTTACCTTGTCATTGATAAATTGAGACCCCCCGTCAGATATCAGAACTCTAGGCACCCCGAACCATGAAATGATATTCTTCCTCAAAAATCGACAAACAATCTTAGCATCTACGGTTTGGGCAGGAATGGCCTCAACCCAATGACTCACATGATCAACAACCAATAGAATGTACTCAAATCCCTGAATCTTAGGGAATGGACACATGAAATCAATGCCCCGTGCATCAAAAACCTCACAGAAGTGAATGGGCTGCATCGGCATCATATCACGCTGTCCACAAGTACCCATCCTCTGACAGTCAGTACTCCTCTTCACGAATTCATCAGAATCCTTGAAGAGGATAGGCCACCATAGGCTGGATTGGAGCACTTTCTGTGATGTTCTCCTCCTAGAATGATATCTTCCTGCCTCAAGCTTGCGGCAGTAGCTGAGGATGCTGTGGTGCTCCTCCCAAGGAAGGCACCAACGCTAGATGCTATCCCCTAGTTCATGATAAAGGATGGGATCCTCCCAATGGTACGACTTGGCCTTCACAAGGAAGGTCTCAAGTCGTTTCTTGGGCCAACCCTGTGGAACTTTCTTAGCGACAAGATAGTTCACAATGTCAGCTACCATGGGAGTGGGGTGATAACAAGGATCACCTCATCTGGGAAGGTCTCTGTAATAGGCTCAATCTACTCAAATTTCTCAAGATGTTCCAATCAGGAAAGATGATCCGCCACTAAATTTTTGACTCCAGGCTTATCCTTAATCTCAATATCAAACTCCTGGAGTAGAAGGATCCATCGGGTCAATCTAGCTTTGGCATCCTTCTTTGCCAAGAGGTACCTGATGGCGGTATGATCAGTGTAAATTGTCACTCAGGATCCATGAATATACGATCTGAACTTATCCAAGGCAAATACTACAGCTAGCATCTCTTTCTCTGTGACTGTGCAGTTCCACTGAGTGGCATCCAATATACGAATAGCATAGTGAATGGCAAAAGGTAATCCATCCCTCCTCTGTCCTAGCATAACCCCTATGGCAAAGTCTGAAGCATCTGTCATGATCTCGAATGGGAGAGACCAATCAGGCGGCTGAAGGATATGAGCCTCAACAACTAAATTCTTGAGAGTCTCAAAAGACTCAAGACACTTATCATCTACAATGAACTCAGTGTCTTTCGTCAACAGATCAGTAAGCGGTCAGGAAATCCTACTAAAGTCCTGAATAAAACGTCGGCGGAAACCGACATGCCCTAGAAAAGACTGCAACTGCCGTAAGTTGGACGGTAGATTGAGTTTCCTGAAGATATCCACCTTGGTCGGATCAACTCACATGTCCTTGTTGGAGATGATATGACCAAGCATCATCCCCTGAATCACCATGAAGTGGCTCTTTCCCCAAGATAAGACAAGATGGACCTCGATACAATGCTGAAGTACGCAGTCTAAGCAGTCAAGACAAGCATCAAACCCATTGACGTAGACCAAGAAGTCATCCATAAAGACCTCTAAACAGTCACCCACCATTTTCAAGAAGATGGACAACATGCAGCATCGGAATGTTGTCGGTGCGTTATATAGACCAAAGGGCATCTGTTTGAAAGCATAAATCCCAAATGGACAGGTGAATGTCGTTTTGTCCTGGTCTTCGTGCGCTATGACCACCTGATTGTAATCGAAGTACCCATCAAGAAAGCAGTAATGACTCTTTCAGGCTAGCCTCTCAATAATCTGATCAATAAAAGGAAGTGGGAAATGATCCTTCTTGGTGGTATGATTTAGTCATCTGTAGTCCACACAAACCCTCCAAAACGTGGGTGCCCGGGTAGCGATCTCCTCTCCGAACTTACTCACAACTGTTGTGATGTCTGTCTTCTTGGGCACCACATGCAATGGACTAACCCACTTGGAGTCGGACATGGGGTAGACGAAATCTATGCTCCACCATTTTGTTATCTCTTTCATGACCACTCATCTAAGATTCGGTTTCAACCGTCGCTTGAACTCACGTGATGGCTTAGCGTCCTCTTTGAGATAGATATGGTGGGAGCACAGAGCCAGACTTATCCCTTGGAGATCAGGTACACTTCATCCGATTGCCTTGCGGTTCCTTTCAAGAACCTCCATCAAACGAGATTCTTGCTCTCCAGTCAAATATGTTGAGATAATGACTTGGTACATCTCATGTTCACGCGCAAGGAATCTATACTTTAGAGCTGTGGCAAGGGCTTCAACTCTGGGCAATAGGGAGCTGGAAAATCTGGCTTCTGAAATGTCTGCATGAGTACAACCAGATCTAAATGTGAGAACTCTCATCGATCATGAATATCTAGTGAAGACGACCCTGTTGGTGTGTCTGCAATCGGTGCTGGCCCAGTCTCCACTGTAGCTGCTAGTGTTGTAGGAATCAGACAAGGCAAATAATCATAGAAATCATCCCAGTATATATTTGAATCTGAGGGATCTGAATCGAATCACAAGAAATGTACTTTGCTTCGCTATGCTGAACGCAGATGTCAGCCTCGAATGTTTCCTAGTCCAATAGTGTGCTCTCTGAACTCTCATCTGCTAGAATTTGTGGATCTATAGTGTCTGAAGATGAAACAAGAGCTCGTGAAATGGGGTCAAACCAAACTGCTTCGTCATTTGTGATCACAAAATCACACTCCTAGTGGACGTCTCGCTCTGCCTCTGTCATCTGCTTTGTGTCACTGAACTGCTCTGAGCAAGCTAAATCTCACGCTTTGGTCTCTTCGATCATCTCTATTTGTATAATTCTGCCCTCGACACAAAGGTACACCATCCCACTATCATGGTCGGACACCACCTTGGCTGTGGCCAAGAATGGTCATCCAAGAATGATGGGGGTATCTGTCACAGACTCAAGGATCTCTATGTCTAACACAACAAAGTCCACGGGGAATTTCATGCCTTGAATTGTGATGACCACGTCCTTCAACAACCCCTTCAGCCTCTTGATTGATCGATCAGAAAACTAAAGGATTGCCCTGCTCTATCGAAGAGGGCCAAACTCAAATCAGTTGAGTAAGGCTGTCGAAAGTAGGTTAATGGAAGAGACGTTGTTTAACAGAGTTTGATCCAACTGCTGCTCATGAATGTGACATCTGACATAAGGAGCTCCTACATCTTGCCTCTTGGCTGGCAGACAGTTCTAAATCGCGAAGCAGGTGACATGGGTAAGCACATAGATCTCTGCATGATGGTTCCTTCTCTTCCTACAGATGGTAGTCTTCTCTCAAGTTATTCTATAAGAGAGGGATGTGCTCAAGTGCCTCCTGTAGTGTCAGCTGGATATGGAATATGTCTATCATATGCTGGTTGAACTCTAGCTATTGGTTCTTTTTTGGATTTTCTTTTTTATTCCCCTTTGCCAAGCGAAGTGCTTGAGGGAAGGGGATGGCTGGGCCCTCCTCAGATAGAGGGCTAGGAAGAGGTTCCTGTTGCTGAGAAGGAATGAAATCCATACAAGAGTCATCATGTATCATATATGGACTCGAACTAGATGAAGAAACCTTTACATTATTATTTTTTTGGTCTTTTTGGAATAGTCTTGAGAGACAACATATGAAAACACAACTGGAATAGAAACAGTGGCATTAATAGCACCCACGACATTGGTCTTCGCGGCATCAGTACCACACTCTGGCTCAACATCAGATGAGATGGTGGCATCAGTACAACCATTTGGATATGGAGGAATGACGGTCTCAGTACCATCGACTGGATCATCATCCTTGGTGGTATCAGCACCACCATCATCAACATCATCAGCGGCATCAACACCGCTATCCTCCTCGCCTGTCGCTCCTGGATCATCATGGTGTCGTCGCTCAGACGAGGCACCGCCGGCTGGCATCCTATTGCTCCTTAATGTCACAAAATCAACATCAAATATGTATGAAGAAATATCACCCAATGACTCACTAGGAATTGTGGTCTCTATGAACTGTACCTGCTCAGACGTCCTCTTGAGGTTGTTCGGGTTGGGCTCGATCTGAGCGGGTATGGCGGCCTTGCCCTTTATGATCTCCCTCATCTCCTGCCTGAACTCGTCCATCTCCCGCCTGAAAGATCCCTGCTGGTCTAAGAGTAGGTGGGCTAGATCATCAAGGGCTGGGTTCTCATAGGCTGGCCCATGAGAACCGAATGGGTTGCCTCGCTGAAACTGAGGTTGGCTCTGGTACTGGTGAGAGGGAGGCTGAGTGAACTGCTGAGGTTATTGTTGCTGCCTCCACTGTTGTCCCTGTTGGTAGGGATGAAGACCTGACTGGTAATGCTACTGTGGCTAGGAGTATTGGGGTTGCTGCTGGTTGAACTGTCCTCCCTGAGCTGGAGGTTGTTGCTGGGATGAGGTACCTCCGGTAGACCACCTGAATCCGGGATGATCTCGGCGGATCCCGGGCTGCTGCCAGTCATACCAAATCCTGTTTACTTCGTTTAACATCTCCTGCTCGTAAGGGGAGGGGGAAGAATTGCCAGAGCTTGATTCTGCTGGTACACCACCATCTGAGTGTCCTGAGATGGCAGTGGCTGAGAGTACTGGGGCAACTGCTGAACCGACACTGCCTGGATGTCGTGAACCTGGCGGTATTGGGTAGGTGGTTGGGAAGAGATGTTGCTAATAGGATCAACCCATGACCTGAGATGAGGCTGAGAAGCTGTATGTGCCTCTTGGAGACACAAGATCTGGATCTTCAGGTCACGGAGAGTCTATGCCAACTGATAGATCTGCATCATGCCCTGGCGCTGCTTCTTCTCGATAATCTCTATGCGGTCCAACTTCACGCTAATGATACCCATGTCAGCGGCCGATGACTTTGCCCGTGTTGCTGACGAAGTAGATGGACCTGCATCAACCCGTGATATCCTCTGATAGGACACAGCCTGTGGATGTGTCTTTCCCTATGTGTAGGCTCGGGTCTGGAACATCACTATATAGTTTTCAACCATCTCCTCATAAATGGCCCAAACCTGGTCCTCATCCTTGGTGAAGTAGGACCCTCCACATGAGGCATTGACAAGCCCCTACAGCTCCAGTGTCAGCCCACAAAAGAAACTCTGCACTAAGTTGGCTTGGAAATCTCATGGTGTAGACACCGGTTGATGAGCTCGCGAAAACAATCACGCGCCTCATGGAACTGCTATGGGGGATCATCGTGAAGTTGTTGATCAAAGCTCGAGCTGCATTGGTCCGACCGAGTGGATAGTACTTATTCAAGTACTCAGTATGGAGCTCCTCCCAAGTGGTAACGTATCTCCCCAAATGTTTCAGCCAGTAGGCTGCTCTGTCAACCAGAAAGAAAGGGAATGCTATCATCTTGATAGTATCCTCATCCATGTATCTGTCATGGACAGCGCTGCAGATCATCTTGAGTTCTTGCAAATGCAGATGCAGCTCCTCGATGGCTATCCCATGGAACTTGGGCAGTAATTGAAGCATCTGGGGGCTGAGCTTGAAGTCACCCAGAATCTCGGGGAATTGGATCCAACGATGGGTGAGGGTTGTACCAGGGTTGTGCAACTGCCTCATCGATCGTGTCTGTCTAACTGGCTCCGGTTGATCCTTCGGGTGTCTGTCTACTCCTCCTCTAGATGCTGGGATGTCTCCACCGATTGGTCACTGCAGCTCCTCTCTATCGGCTCACATCTGTGCTAACTCACGGCACACCTCTGCCATAAATGCTCCCTGATCTCTAATCTGTCTCTACATCGTCTCCATGGAGGATAGGAGTGTATTGTTGATGGCTCCTTGATCTAGAACATAGGTAGAACCCTGAGGCAGCTCATCAGTGCATCCAGCGCTACTGGCCATCTTGCGGGTCTTTGCAAAGGCAAAAGACCCCAACTTAGGTGTCGTCAAGTGAATATAAATATATGCTAGCCTCTGCTTGGGCACCTCAGTACTAGTGGGAGAAGGGTGGTCGAGGGGGAATGGAGTGGTAGCGAACTCAAGTTCGAAGAGCAGGTCTAGGCTCTCCGAAACTGCCCTAGATGAATGGGTAGGAGCACTCGAGAGCGGTGCTGTCAAAGGCAGCCAAAGGGATCTCCTGCCCATCATCGTGAAGTAGGGGTGAAATGCAGATGAATCTGGAAAGCAAACAAGATCAGCAGTCAAACCCCCAATTTACCTATCAAACACGAGTGTTGATGACCATAAAGGTTCGGTTGTTAGTCTTGTCAATTTTATTTTAGGTGATAAATCAGTCTTGTGGAGCAATTAAGCGAGCTGGTAGGAACCCAATGCTCCCAAGAGACTGACCCAAACCCAAAGCTAGATCTTTCCCAGTCAGTATGAATTGCGGACCATTTACCGACTACCCAATCAATTCAATTTGTGGAGCATGTCACGATCCGCTTTACCAATTATCGGAGAGATCCTCACTGGAGAATGACTAATCCCAAGACTAGTAGTGTAATGGAAGTTCAGGTGCGGTTGTAGTTTAGTGTGCGGGTCACTCTCTCACTCAAGCAAACCAACCAATGAGGGGGTGACTCTCCCCAAAACAAATATTTTTAAGTGATGTGGGTTTTAGGGTCAAATTTGCTTTAACAATCCCAATTTTGTGATTTTTACCTTTTTATGTATGTTTTCAAAGACAAACAACACCTAATAAATTTTTCGATCTCTTGATTTATTTTAAGTCTAAAAACAGAGGAAGAAGTCAAAAAAGCTGATGCACGATCAAACACTATGATGCATGCAAAGTAAGAGATGCGTACTGGTCACCAACACTCTACATGTAGAGTGATCTGCGCATAAATTGAAAGACGGAATTAAAACTAATCTAAATGATGCACAAAAAAAAAGACCTTATGACAAGCAATTTCTAATGATCGTGAAGAACGGTAGTTAACTGCTCAGAGAGAGAGAGAGAGAGATCGATGTCCGGTCTTGGATGTCGATCGGTGTCCGCCACAATGGATCCTGCACACGTTGTATACGACCTCTAGCAGCATGTGACTTCTCACTCGATCAAGCTAACTTTTTTATTTTTAGTTATTAATAAGGTCTAATTACAAACTATAGGTGCAAGTAATCTATTAGGGATTGGGCCTTAAGTTATTTACATCACAATCAAGAAAAATCCTAAGTCTAGGGGCCAAATTCTTCAGGAATCAAATTGAAAAAATGCGATGAAATCAAAACCGACGAAAAATGCGGTGAGGTCCCCCGAGCACACCGGTGCTCGGCGAAATAGACCCTGAAATAGGAGTCAAGCCCATAGAGAGTCTGAGGTCCAAATTATTACAACAGTAATATAAGTTTACTGAAAATAAAACTATCCTCTACTGTTATTCTAAATCTACTCTAAAGGTTATAATCGATTCCTGCTCTTCTCCTGCTCCTCCTCGAGTACGGGTCTCCTCCAAAGTGTCCTCGGGCGGTTCCTTGCATGAAAATTGAAATAGAGAGCATCAGAAAACAACTATAACAAATAGAGACAAAAAAACAAAAGTCTGAAAAAGCGACTACTAAGCTGTGCTCCCCGGCAACGACGCCATTCTGATGAGCGGCCCGAGCAACACAGGTTTGGAAATGAAAATAAAGGGTTATTGCGACCTGGATCACAAGGCCAAATCTCAACAAGAAAAATAGAAACCACTCGAATCAAGCAATCATCACATAAAAACAATGTCAGCGGTCTTCTCTATTTTATTTTAACCTGGTATAGCGACCAGGGTCGAACTCAAGGAGCACGAGAGACCTTCAAAGTAGTCAAAATTCAGAAGCTAAAAGCCATATTTTTATTAATTTTTAATTTTGCAAAATATTTTTAGGATTTTTAATTAATAAATAAAATCAAACAAGTAAGAAAACTATGCATACAATCACAACTTTTTAATTTTTATTCAGACCTAAAATGCTCAAAAATTAAGAATAAAAATATTTTTGTATTTTTTAAAAATATTCAGATGTTTTTGGTGATTTTTTGAACTTTTCCTAATTTTTATGTGATTTTGTAAAATTCAAATAAGTGCTAAGAAAGGAAATAGTGCAAAGCCAGAACAAAATTATAGATTAAAAAGAATTAAATTGTCCTAATGTCCTGATTATGAGTTTTATTAGAAAGTGAATAAAAAGATCTAACAATAGAAACTAGAATTGTATTTTTCTGATTTTTTTAGAATTTTTAATGATTTTTATAAGTTTTTAAGGGTTTTGAGATTTCTAGGGGTTTTAAAATGATTTTCAAAGAAAAATTGATACTGGAAGTAAAGCACGCACAAACAAACAAACACTAATTTTTTTGGATTTTTAGCACAATTTTTATAATTTTTATGTGATTTATAAAATAGACAGAATAATTTTTATGGGTTTTGATTTTTAGAAAATAAATTGCCCAATGAAATTAATCCCAAAAATCATAGTAAATAATACATGCTAGTAAGAGCCAAATGTAATATTTATGTAATTTTTGGACTTAATTTGATAATTATTTGATTAAAGACAAGATACGTGGTTATAATAAAGTTCACAGGCCATTAATAACACATATAAAAAGCTCAGGGTGAATAATGCAAAATATCCAGAGAATAAGCGCACATGCGTACTACACCACGTACATGGGTATATATGCAAATCTCAAAAAAAGTTTCATTCAAAACATAACACAAACTAAGTCCAGGGAAGATAATGCAAATAAACTAAACAAGCACATGAGACAGTACGTGAGCTCACTCAAATAGGACTGAAATGCAAATATAGAAATGGCTAGAGTCCACATGCAAAATGGCCACACTATTTTAAACTATAACAAATATTTACAGGACTAAACAATAAAGACAAAACAGAGAGGGTCCTAAGAATAAATTACCCCTTTTTGGGCACGCTCCAATGACCGAGGATGTCCCACTTATGATGGGACGACGGAAATGGATGGATACCGATGGAGGGCGCAGATGAGATCCTCAGATGGATCTGACGGTCGAGGCCTCCCGTAGGTGAACGACTCGAATTAGAACTGGAGATGGCCTCGATCAGACGGTGTAGGAGGCGTCAGGAAGAATGGGGAAGAACTCGCCGGAAGCGAGTTTCAATCGTTGATTCTACGTGGTTCTGACGTTCTCTCGAGCTACTGAGATGTGGAATGGGTCGGCGATGAAGCTCCATAGCGGTAGGATGGCTCAGAAAGGCCCAAGACCGAGTGGAGGGTCCTGGGGGTGTTTGGTCGACCTGGAGCTCTCCATGGATGTACATGACCTCCAGATGAGGTCTGGTTGCGCGCCAACCCTGCAGGAGAAAAGGTATTGCTCGGAAGACAACTCCGGCATGAGTTAGAGTGTCACTAATAGCCAAGAACAGCAGTTGGGGGTGAATGGGAATGTTGTGCGTGCGATGGAGGGAATGACCTGCTATGCGACTCTGATCCGGTGATTGGAGCCGATGGAAGAGTGTAAAGCACGATGTAGAGGCGGAAGGCAGTTGGAGAGTTGAAGTAACGTCGGAGGATGGTGAAATAGGGCAGGGGATATCTTTGTTGGAGGTACTCTGTTTCTCGAGAAGATGATCGAATTGTTGGATAAGAGAAGTGAAATGAGGTAGATGGTGGTCGAAGAACGCTTGGGGAAGAAGACGAATGTCTATGGTTGTCTTGGCCTCGATGGCTGGCGAAGCCAGAGGCTTGGCTCCTCACAGCAGCGCTGAGGTTGAAACCTCGCCGGACCTAGGGATAGCACGCTCCAAAAGGTTCCCTCGCCCTCCCTCTAGCTTGCTGTCACCCTGGGTCTGGGAAAGGTGGAAGGGTGCAATGGAAGAAGTGACGCAGCTAAAAGGTGGAGGAAAAGGATGAGGGTGGCGCAAGATATATAGGCGTGAGGATCCTAGAAGATGGGGGAGGCGCCCACGAATCGAGGCACGGATCAAGGAGGGAAGAAGCAGGCGAGGATCATAGATCTACACCCTCAATCCGGAGCAAAGGTTTGGGTTAAGAGGAGACCGGATTGGGTATGGAAAATGGAAGAAATCCAAGTGAAACTCGATTCGACGAGAAAGGGGGTCCGAGGGGAGACCAGTTGATCGCAGTCAACAATCCGTGGTGGCCCAATCAGAAGGGGCCTAGGATACGGACAAAATTCACTACAAGATAAAATAGATGAGAAAAATAAAGATAACTACATTAAAAATAATAAATGAATTTAAATGAAAAAATAAATAATATGAAAAATGTTTCCTATTTTTCAAAGAATTTTTTTGGTGATTTTTAATTATTTTTATGGAAAATAAATTAGTGTATATACAATATATAGTGTTATTTACATGTATAGAATAAATAGTGAATGCGAGGTATATACATGTGTTTTGTACAATGAAAGGGGAATTTTATTTTTATTTAATTTTCTGATTTTTATTTCTTGAAATATATGTAAGGAGGTAAAAATAATGATTTAGTTTTATTTTTTCAAAAATAACTATTTATATACATAGGTAATATGCACAACACAAGGTAGACCCTATCTCTCTCTACTTATTTTATTTGGCGATCAGGTCAAGGCTTGACCTTCTCTTGGGGTTCGGGTCACTCTGAATTTATTCTAAATACCTCCTTCCTTTTTCTTTTCCTTTATTCATTTATTTTTTCATAAATACATTCTAATTATGCAGTACTAACAAATGCATGTTAAATGTTATGTTATTGTATTTACTGGTATTTATATGTTGTTTTGCCAAGATAAATAACTAAAATAAAAGAATAAAGAGTGAGAATCAGGGATTCATCACCTCCCTATTCGAGACTTTGGCTAGACCATTCGTATGAGGATGATACAGAGTAGCAACCCGATGGTCTATACCGAACTCGTTAGCGAGAGCTCTTACCTTTTTGTTGATGAAGTAGTTACCCCCATCTGATATCAGAACTCGAGGGACTTCGAACCGCGAAATGATATGCTTTCTTAGGAACTTACAGACTGTGTTCGCATCAATGGCTCGTGCGTGAATAGCCTCTACCCAACGACTCACATAATCTACATCTAGAAGTATATACCCGAATCCCTGACTTTTATGGAATGGGCCCATAAAGTCGATACCCCATCCATCAAACACTTCACAGAAGTGAATCGGTTGCATCAACATCATGTCTCTATGTCCGCAAGTGCCCATTCTCTGACAGTCAATGCACATCTTTATGAATGCATGGGCATCTAGGACGAGCGTAGGCCACCAAAGACCAGATTGAAGCACCTTTTGTGTTATCCTCTTCCCTGAATGGTGTCCTCCAGCTTCTAATCTATGGCAATACATGAGGACACTCTGGTATTCCTCCTGAGGAATACACCGACGCCAGACGTTATCAGCTCCTTCATGATAAAGGACCAGATCCTCCCAATGGTAAGACTTGGCTTTCACGAGGAAAGTCTCAAGTCTCTACCTGGACCAACCTTGTGGGATCTTCTTAGCAACAAGAAAGTTCACAATGTTGGCATACCATGGGAGCAAGGTGACATCAAGAATCACCTCGCTGGGGAAGGTCTCGGTGATTGGTGCATTGAACTCAAAGGTCTCGAGTAATTCTAATCGGTAGAGGTGATTTACCACCACATTCTTGACTCCATGCTTATCCTTGATTACGATATCAAACTCTTGGAGTAGAAGGATCTATCTGGTCAGACACGGTTTGGAATCCTTCTTATCATTAAGTACCTAATGGCGATATGGTCAGTGAAAATGGTAACCTTAGACCCTAAAATGTGGGACCTAAATTTGTCTAAGGTAAATACTATAGCTAGCATTTCTTTCTCTGTAACCATGTAATTCTGCTGGGCAGAATCCAAAGTCTTGCTAACGTAGTGTATGGCATAAGATAGGCCATCCCTCCTCTTTCCCAACATAGCCCTAATGGAAAAATTAGAGGCATCCGTCATGATCTCAAATGGGAGAGACCAATCGGGTGGCTAAAGGACATGAGCCTCTACAACCATGTTCTTGAGATTATCAAAAGCCGAAAGACACTTATCATCGACAATAAACTAGGTGTCTTTTGCTAAAAGGTCAGATAACAGTCAGATAATTTGCTGAAGTATCAAATGAAACATCTGTAAAACCAACATGCCCAAGGAAAGACCACAACTGCTTCAAATTAGACAGTGGATTGAGTTTCTTCATGATATCCACGTTGGCTGGGTCTATCTCCATGCCAATGTTGGAGATAATGTGACCAAGGACCATCCCTTGAGTCATCATAAAATGACTCTTCTCCCAAGAAAGAACGAGGTTAACCTCCGTGCATCTCTGAAGCACGCGGTCTAAGATAGAAAGACAGGAATCAAAATCATCATTGTAGATCGAAAAATCATCCACGAAGACCTCCAAGAAGTCTCCCACATGTCCGCAAAAATCAAAAGCATGAACCTCTGGAATGTAGCTGGAGCATTACATAATCCAAAGGGCATCTATTTAAAAGCATGCATTCTGAACGGACATGTGAAAGTCATCTTTTCTTGGTCTTCAGGTGCGATGGCCGCCTGATTATACCTCGAGTACCCATCAAGGAAGCAATAATGACTCCTCGGCTAACCTCTTGATGATCTGATCAATGAATGGCAGTAGGAAGTGATCCTTTTTGGTCTCTTGATTCAAACGTCTGTAGTCCACATAGACATGTCAAGAAGTCAGTACTTGGGTAGCAATCTCCTCTCCATCCTCATTTATCACTACAGTGATACCTGTCTTCTTGGGTACCTCATGTAACAGACTAATCCATTTGGAGCCAGAGATGAGATAGATAAAATCGACGCTCCACTACTTGGATATTTCCTTCATAACCACCTCTCAAAGATTCGGGTTCAGCCTGTACTGAAACTCAAGAGATGATTTGGCGTCATCCTCGAGAAAAATGTGGTGGGAGCACAGAGCCAGACTAATCCCACGGAGATCAACTATTAACCACCCGATTGCCTTGCGGTTCTTTTCAAGAATCTCCATCAGACGGGATTCTTGATCTTCGGTCAAAACAGAAGCGATGATGATTGAAAACACTTTAGTCTCTCCAGTAAGGAATCGGTATTTCATGCTATGAGGTAAAGGTTTCAGCTCAGGGGGAGAAGGAACAAGAAGAGTTGGTCTGACCATGGCCTGGGTATAGGCTACTAGGTCAATATACGTAAGCTCGGCCTGCTTTGACTCAGAAAGATCTAGAGACTGATTATCAGATAGCTGGATATTCTGAACGGGATCGGTCTCTAGGTTGGTTGCAGGCTCTTCTGATGAAGTCTGAAGTGATAGGAATTCTGCGAAACACTGCCAATCAACATCTTCTGAATCTGATTGATCTAAAAGTGATTGACAGATCTAATTGTTCACTTCAAACTCGAAGGGATAATGAGTATCAAAATGATCTAAAAAGGTTCCAAAATCATCTCCATAACCCTTGTCATTAATCAGCTCCAAGACTCTGCTCTCCAATCTCCCATCATCTGATATATGAATCTCAGACATTACTGAAAGGGTGATAAAAGATTGTGTACTTGGTTCAGCCCAAACTGCCTTGTCGTTAGTCTGTACAAAATCATAGTCTTGATGACTATCAGGCTCATCATCAGATGCTCGCTCTGACTCTTATGATTTAGATTTGGCATCCTGGATCGTCTCTATATGTATACTCTTGCCTTGTACGTGAAAGTACACCTTCCCAGTGCCATAGTCGGAAACGGCCTTAACTGTCGCCAGAAAAGGTCGTACTAATATGATCTGGGTATCAGTCACACATTCAGGGAACATCATGCCCAACACGATGAAGTCCACGGGGAATTGCAAACCCTGAATGGTTACGATAACGTCCTTGATTAATCACTTAGGCATCTTGATCGGTCTATCAACAAACTGTAAAACCATTGGGCTTGGTCGAAGAGGTCTGAACTTGAACTTGTCGAGTAAGGAAGAAGGAAGGAGATTAATTGAAGATCCGCTATCCAGAAGAGTACGATCAAAAGTTTGATCGAGGATCTCGCATCTGACATATGACACTCCTGTATATGATCGTTTGGCTAGGAGATGGTTCTGGATTGTGTGACATGTATCCTTGGTTAATACATGGATCTCTGAACAGTGATTGTGTTGCCTCTTCTTTCTGCAGACTACAGTTCACTCTTTGAGACCTTTCTGCAGAAGAGGGATGTGTGCCAAGGCTTCCGAAAGAGTAAGCTGGATGGTGAACTTGTCGAGCTTCTCTTCCGTCAGATCATTCATCTAAATCTTTTTGGTATTTTTTTTCTCCTTTTTCCAAGTGAAGTGCTAGGGGAAAAGGTATTTGTACATCCTTCTTGTTAGTTTGTATAATAGGAGGATCAGAAGAAGAAAAATATTTTTTGGAGAACGGGGACTGGCTCCATGTAGATCAGAGAAAGACTCATGAGATCAAGAAGTATCAAATATCTTATCTTTATTTCTCTTTTGTACTTTTTTTTGTATTTTTCTATCATCGTCATTGTACAAAAAGAAAGGTAAAGCAGTTGCTGCTACATCAGACTCTGGCTACTTCTCTTCATGTTTGGTGGCATCGGGACCACCATCGATGTCCTCAAAGGGATAGGCGGCTTCAGCACCACCGCCAACAGACTCAAAAGTCTCGATTGTATCATCAACTGTTTCTTCTTCGATAGTTGAGTCTCCTCCTGCTGACATCCTACTGCTCCTAAGAGAAATGAAATCAGCTTCATCACAGTAAAGAGAGCCATCTGAAAATACCTGTGATTGGAGGGTCGATATGTTAAGTGTACCTGCTCTGACTTACTCTTTAGATTGTTCTGATTTGGTTCAATATGAGCAGGGATAACAGTTTTCCCTTTGATTAAGTCAGTGACATGAATCTTAAACTCATCCATCTCTTGCCTAAATGCAACATGCTAGTTGGCTATCATATTGATGAGATGTTAAAGCACTGGGTTATAATGGAAGGGACCATGAGACGTAGACGAGTCTCCTCGGTGATACTGAGGCTGCTGCGGAGCTGACTGCTGATGTGGAGGGTAAGAATGTTGATACTGAGAAGGATATGAACTCTGCCTCCACTAAGTGTGCTGGTAAGGATGAGGACCAGAATGCTGCTGTGGTTCTCTATTCTGCCTCATCTGTGCTTGGGCTGGCTGTTGGGATGAGGCATCTCCTGAAGACTATCGGAAACCAGGATGATCGCGACGAATCCCTGGTTGTTGTGGTTGGTTGTACCATATCCCATTGACCTCAGTCAATGGCTCAGGCATCTCAGCATAAGAGAGGGGACATTGACGCAAGAGGCTAATCACTCTAATACACCACAATCTAAGTGTCATATGATGATGTCTGCGGGTTCTTCTGGTAAGCCGAAGACTGGTGAGTCGGCTTAGAATGCACATGATAAATGTGCTGAACTGGTGGCCGTGGAAGTATGCCTCGGTCTCAGCTTCCTGAATCATCTTGTGATCTAGAATACTTGTTGAAATCAACTTGTATTTCTTGAGGGCACATGATTTGTGTCTTCAGATCACTAAGGCATCTCTCAAGCTCGTCAATTTTATTGAGCTTGTCCAAATTCTGGCACTTCTTTTCTATTATTTCCATACGATCCATCTTCTGGCAGATAATCTCCATATCAGCTGATGAGGATTCGGCATGTGTAGAAACGACAGAAGAAGGAGTTCCTTCGATGTGTGCCACACGAGAGTGCTGGTGGTAAGTAGGTGGCTTAGTTTGAGTATAGAACCAAGTCTAGGACATCGTGGTATAATTTTCGGCCATCTCCTTATAGATGACCTAGACTTGGTCTTCATGCTTTGAGAAGTACGAAACGCCACAGGAGGCATTCACCAACCCCTGTAACCCAGGTGTCAGCCCACAAAAAAAGCTCTGAACTAAGTTCGGCTTTGAGATCTCGTGGTAGTGACACCTATCTATGAGCTCTCTAAATCTGTCCCATGCCTCGTGGAACTGCTCATTCCTGATCATGGTGAAGTTGCTTATCATGGCTCGTGCAACATTCGTGCGGTCGAGTGGGCATTACTTGTTCAAATATCCAGTTCTCAATTGTTCCCCAATCGACACATATCCCCCTAAGTGCTTCAGCCAATAGGTTGCTCTGTCCATGAGGGAGAATGGAAACGCAATCAATTTGATCGTGTCCTCGTTCACATATTGATCGTGCACCATACTATAGATCAACTTGAATTCCTGTAGGTGCAGATGTTGCTCCTTCGTGATAGCCCATGAAACTTGGGCAACAACTGGATAGTATGTGAACAGAACTCGAATTCGCCACGGATGACATGGAGACGGATCCACCGTAGTGTAGTCGTAACTCCAAGGTTGTAGAGTTGCTTCATCGTGCGGTTTGGATATAGTGGAGGCCTCTCTGCTCCATTCTGTTCACCAGCTTCAACTCTTGGGATCTCAGCGTCAGGAGTCTCTCTCTAGGCTCTCAGCTGCATCAACTCTGCCCAGACGTCATTCATTAGTCGTCCCTACTCCCTTATTTGGTTTTGCATTTGCTCAAGGGACACTAAAAGACCGTTGTTGATGGTTGCCTGATCGATCACTATCGAGGTAGTCGGTGGTTGCTGTGGTCCTTTTCCGACCATGTCTTCTGTAAAGGCGAAAGAGTCTAGATCAGGTTTGATCATGTAAATATGTAGTTGTGGATGTATAAAGGGGTTATCTCGATCCGAGGGTGATGATGATTTAGTTGGAGAAGAAGAATGAGAGGGAAGGGAGCTTCCAAGGTCGGAGTCACATCTGGAAGAAGAGATGCGATGGGATTTTGGTTTGGGAAGAGGGACATCTCGAACTGACCTAGATGGTTGGGTAGGAACTCGAGAGAGCGGATCGGCCAAATTCGACCAAAGCGATCGCATACACATCATCTTGATAAGACAGATGATTGGATAATATAGATGTCTAAAAGATGGGACTCACACCACAAAATCAAACACAAAGCAAACCCCAGATTCACCAACTCAACCCGGTGATGACCGCAAAAGTTCGGTTGTTTTTTCCTATTCAATTTTAGGGCTAATTGGCAAGCAAGTATTCTCACATATTACCGAGCTGAGAGGTGCCTGAAACTTCACTGGAAGACTGTCCCAAGTTCTTACAGAGAATCACCTATTCTCAGCCAGTATGGGAGTAAGTACGAACCGTTTTCGGCAACCCGTGTTACTTGAGGATGGAGCCTTACACAATGTCCTCTAAACGACTCACTCTGTTAAGGAAACGCAGACCATTTCCGGCTACCCGAGAGTCCCCACTGAAGAGTAAGTGATTAACTGTATGAAATTAGTAGTATTCCAAAGAAAATTCAAGCTTTGTTTCTAGCCTTATGGGTTGTCTCTCACTCACAAGTCTAGAGAGTACATGTCAAACATTTGTTGGGGATTGCTCTCCCAAAACAAGCGGAGTCTGTTACATTTATTTTGAGAGTCAAATAATGTTAGCAGTCCCTGATTTATTTTTCAAGTTGTCACTTTTTTGAGTATTTTCAAACAACGTCTAACGATTTTTGTCTTTTCATTTTTGACCTAGATGATAAAACAAGTATTTAGGTTGCGCATCCTAAGTCTAGCTACGGAGGCACAATCAAAGAAAAATAAAAAATCCTAAGCAAGCACCTAGCCTCGAAAAAGCCACATAAATTGTCGGGAAAATCGTGATGCAAGAAAACCGTGATGGGTGCTCTACTCCCCCAAGTGCACGGCACTCGGTGAAGCAAACCCCGAGAAGTAGAGAGAAAGGTACAAGTCAGGATGCCCTTACAAGGCCCCTTCTACAAAATAGAAAAAGGGGCAATTTCCCTTAATACTTTTTACAAAAAGATTACAAAAAGGTAAAAAAACCAGCTTTATGGTTCTCAGTTGTGCGGCTAGAAACCTGTGCTGCACAAATCAGAAACAAAAAGCTGTGAGGTTAGAAAAATAAGATGGCTAAAAAGGCGAAGAAAACCCTAAACCTAAGGTCCTACGATCTGCCCTAGCGCTACCTCCCCGACAACGATGCCATCTGAAAAACCACCCATTCTACTACTTTATAAGAAGAATAGTGTAGCTGAATCGATTGAGTGAATTTTAACAGAAAAACATTTTATTAATATTTTTTATTTTTGTTTATACTCCGAAACTAATGTGTATAGCAATAAATACATGAGTGTCGAACTCTAGGAGGAAAAATGTTGGAAACTGGGGGAAGTGGTATAAAACTAATGTTTAATAGGTTTCCTAATTTTTATTTATTTTTAAGGATTTTTCTAGATTTTTATTTGATTTTTGTGAAGTTTATATTGTTTTTATAGTTTTAAGTATTTTGTGATTTTTTAATTTTAGAAAATACTTTATAATTTTTTTGTTTTTATTTTATTATTTTTATGTTTTAAAATTGTCTTCCTGTTTTTATGAATTTTTAAGAGGTTTTTTAGAATTTTTATTGTCTTTATATTTTTTAAATGTTGAAAATAATGATCTTATTGAAAACTATGGGATATTTTGAAATTTTTAAAATAGAAAACAGGACGAAAACATTTTTATTTTTATTAGAAGTTAGGTGAATTTATATCTACAATGATATGTTGTGCATATTATTATGATTTTTATTTGAATTAGTTATGAATTTTTGATGTTTTTATGTATTTAATTTTTTAATGGTTTTAGTATTCAAATTTATTTTGTTTTTGGTTTTCTATGTAAAATACAGTAAAAGATGCTAAGGGTAGTTTTTATTAGATTTTAAAGGTGTTTATATATTTTTTATGTATTGTATGAGTTTGTTATATTTTTATGGGATTTTAATGATTTATTAAAAATAGAAAATATTTTTATTTTTGAAAAATGTCTTTGTACTGTATATAATATATCATAGGATATTTTTATGTATTTTTATTATATTTCTATGTTTTGTATTTTTATCAATTATGTATTATAGAAGTATAGTATATATGCAGCTTATAATGGTATGGTGATAATTTTCTTTAATGATAGAGAGCGTGATGAAATAGGCAGAAACTTGGGGACGTTTCGCACAAAAATCACAAAGTCATGTGGTGGCTCACATGAGGGCTCCACCTGCTGGGGACCTGTTTGTAATATTCATGAGTTCCGAGGCTGATTTGCAACTTTGCCAAAAGTCACGTGCGCCTGCACGTGTTCATCTGAGATGAGGACCTGCTTGCAACACAAAGAATTGCTGAGGTTATTAGCAATTTGCCAAAAATAATGTCCAACCACGCACATGCTGGTCACGCACATGCCTCAGTGGTTGAGTGGGGACACCAGAGTTCTGACATGTGGATGACTTATAGCCATGTGATTTCGATTGATCATTCGTTGGAGTGATGCGGCCTCTGGAATTCACGGGGATGATTTTCCCAATTTTATGAATCGACGTCGAATCCAAAGCGGCGAACTTGATCTTCTCTCTTTTCCTCGACCAGCTCCAGGCTGCGATATTTTGATGATTCGAGATGGCAGCGTATCAAAGAAGAGTTACGATAATTTCTGATCGTATACCACGGTGGGAGATTTTTCTCAAATTGGGCATGTGCTTGTCTAAAATTCCCGATCAGGACATGGCAGGGATTAATTTCCCTATCAGGGCATCGATCGGCGAACGGTTCGCCGATCGGCAAACCGTTTACCGATCGATCCATTCTCTGACAACTTCACCGTCATTTGAATTTTATAATATTAAAAATAATATATAATATTATACCGAATTGTTGTTTGAATTTTATATATAAGAAATAATATAAAAAATATCTCATTCAATCCCACTTGATTTTTTATAAATTTAAAATAATATATAATAATAGTTGGAAAACTCATTCAAATTTTATATTATAAAAAATAATATATAAAATAACGTCATTCAGCACCGCTTAAGATGTGATAATATTATCTCATTTGATGCATCGTTATTTGAGATGCATTTCAATGTGATAATATTATATAATATTTTTAATATATATAAAATAATACGTTTATCGAAATAATATTATATATTAAATTTAAAATATATAAAATTTATGCGGTGCGGAATGATAATTTTATACATTATTTTTAATAATATAAAATTCAAACAAATTTTACGGTATAATATTATATATTATTTTTAATATTATAAAATTTATATGATGATGAAGTTGTTGCATCGATCGGCAAACGGTTTGCCGATCGGCGAACCGTTCGCCGATCGATGCCCTGACAGGGAAATTAATCCCTCACATGCCCTGATCGGGAATTTTGAACAGGGACATGCCCTATTTGAGAAAAATCTCCCACGGTGGCGGTCAACTTTGGCTTGAGAGGTTTTGGTGCCTCTCACTCCAAGCAATGGTGGAAAAATTTTCGTCTTAAGTTGTAGATGTTGTCCATCGATAATCAAATTGGCGATTGCTATTCGTTTCCTCGATTTCTGATGGTGTGCTATTACGCGGCTCAAATGGCAACGGAGGGTACTCGATGAAGTGTAGGGAGATGTTGCAGCTCTAAAAACTCTTCCCCAAATTACGTAAGTAGATGGAGCTTGATCGGTGATGGAATGTTCGAATTGAGCAACTGTGTCGGTTATGCATACAATGGTGCTCGATGCTTCTGATGCTCACAGTCCTGCAGATAAGGAACTAAGGTTCGAGGTCCTTCCTCGACCAGTTTGTTAACAGATACAGGGGCAAGCATGTGAAGGATAGGATCAAATTTCAGATCGGGTCTGATCTGAGGTAAACGAAGGGGTTTGAGAAGGAATGGAGAAGGAGAATCGATCTAAGAGCGAAGGCGATCGATTGCAGGGTTTGGGTTTTAGATTGAAACAGAGAGGAGAAGAGAATCGGAGGGATTGAGAAGGAGGAGAAGAGAATAGGAGACAGATTAAAGGTAATAACCAGAACAGAGGTGGAGGCTGATTGCAGTAGTTGATGGAGAAACGCATGTGGAAGAGTCGTCGCCTCGACGCGCAACCGACGTAGAGGCTTTCCGTGGCGACTTTGATCCTTGACGTCAGCGATGGATCTCGCCCTGATCTCACTTCTCTCTCTCTCACTCGACAGGGACAGAGGTGGAGCTGTCACCTCGCTCCTCTCTCGACGGAGCTCACTGAGAATGAGGGATGAAAAATGGCAGATCATGTTAGAAGATAGGGTAGGAGGTCCTTATATAGAGGAGGATGGAGAGGTAGTTGGCCTACCGGCCTAACGACAATGACCGGTCGTTATGTCGGTTGGCCGAAGGAGAAGGAGATGTGGAAGAGAAGGAAGGACCGGCATCGGAAGAAAAGCAACGGGGAAGAAAAAGAAGAAAGGGGAAAGGAAGAGAGAGAATGAAAAAGGGAGAGAAAGAGAGAGAATGAGAGGAATATTTAAAATAATAATAATAAATAAATAATAAATTCGTAATTTAAGTAATTAAGTTGTAAAATAATAAATAACTTAATTAATGAATAAATGTTAATTAAATGAATAATAATTAATTAAGTATGTAAATAATTAATTAAGTATTAAGTAAATTAATAAGTAATAATTAATTAATTAATTATTCTTATTTTAAATTTTAATTTAATAATAGAATATTAGTAAAATGTACAAATAGAAGAAATGATATATACAACAATATAAACTAAGGTACATTGTACATTTATACCAATATGGTCCCAAACACCCACATTTTGCATATTATTCTAATTTTAGTGAAATTGGTGTCATTTGGTAGATAATTTAATAAAATAAACTTTAAAACTAAGTTTGCCCAATTTAGAGTCCATATAGCCGAGTTACGAGATCGGAAAAATTTAGGCAATAGCTTTGTGTCTTCGAGATTTATTGGCATTTTGACTTAATTTATATTTTTTATATTTTTTTAATTATTTTTAGAGGAATTTTAGAAAATAAATTAAGTTAAATGGAGTTATGGATAATTAATTAGAAAATGGAGAAGTTTGTACATATAGTACATATATAAGGGGGTCCAAACGCCAAAACTCACTCCTTTTATTCTAATATTTTTTTGATATTTTTAATAAATAGTATTCATATAAAACAAAGTTTAAAAGTGAGTTTGGTCAATTTGGAGTTTTCTATAAATAGTTATGAACCTTAGAAGCTAGCTTTTACGGTTCTCTTTGGTTCTTCATAATATTCTATTTCTGTAATGAATAATTTTTCTGATATTTTTATAAAATAATATATATTTTTATAAACAATTTTTGTAATTAAGATTTTCTTAGTGATAAATAAATTAGGAGAAATATTTACAAGCTGGAAAATGAATAAAGGTATTTTTGCGATCTCAGTTTTCTTGTATTTGTATACATTATGATCCTTATCTCCCCCTACTTATTTAATTTGTCAACCAAGTCAATATTGACCCGGTCTCAGGGTTAGGATCAGTATGTATATATATTATATACATCCTTTTGTTTCTTTTATTTTTCTTTTTCTCTTTATTACTTTTATTTTGGATAAAATAAGTGTTAAATATAATATTAATAATTATTGTTAAAATCTTAATTGGTAGAAATTGGTGATTGTTTACATACATTTTACCAAGGATTTTAGGCAAAATAAAAGAATAAAGACGATGAATCACAGATTCATCACTAAAAGTTACATTCCAGATGAGGATCATTACTCAAACAATGCTCCAAATCCCTGCGATTGAGTTTATTGCTTGGAGACGATTACCCTGGTTGCGTTATTAGCATAAAAACATAAGAAATGGAGGGAATGGAAGTCTCTGGTGGCTGGTGGTCGGGATGGAGATGTGGAACCATGTCTAGTCACGATCTGGGCGATCAAATGTGGAGGATGGCGAAGAAGGTCGAGGCGAATGTGTACGACGAGTCAGAGATGACAAAAAATGAACATCGAGCTCTGATCGAGCAAGTCAAAGTTGGATGGTAGATGATCTGATCTTATGATAGAAATGAAATCAAACACGGAATTAAAGATGAAATCAAAGGATAAACTACCTAGATTAACCTACGATGGAGGGGCGATGGTCACAGCCTTGATCCGTGATAAGAACAGATAAGCTCGGACATCTCCGACGAAGGTTTGACGACATGTGTGCATCACGCTACCAGATGGATGCCTCCACTCCCGGTTGTGGATAATTCAAGCTCTATCATAGATCGATCTTCCAGACTCAACCTCGGGTGAAAAAGCCAAATGAAAATAGATCAAAGGGGGTGGCTGAGCTCTTGAGGGGATTAAATAGCAATGATGTGAGAAAATTTTGAAATGTGAATCGTGCGCGAACCAAGGCTACAATCATGAAAAGATTATTTGGGCGAGCTTGGTAGTTATTCGGGCAAGAGAATTCAAGAAGAAATCAAGAGCAAAGGGGTAGCAGATCGATTAGGAAAGATCAACAAAAGAGGTCCAACGAGCTTATTTATTCGGGTAGGCTGGAGAATGGGCAGTTGACCTGGATCAATGGGCCCCCAGGTCTACCCAATGGGGGCCCAGTCCGAATAAGACAAGGTAGCTGGAAGATAAAAAAGAAATAAAATGTAAAATACATTAAAAATAAAATAGAAAATGAATTTAAATTAAATAATTTATAAATAAATATGCTAATAAATATTTAAAACTATTTATGGTGATTTTTAGTAAATTAAGTAAATTAAATAATTAGGTAAAATAAATATTTACCTTTATTCATAGGTATATATACTTATATATGCAACACATGGATTTTTAGTCATTTATTTTTACAAATAAAAATATACATTAATAATTTATTAACTTACGACAATTTTAAGGATTTTAAAGACATTTTTATTGGATTTTTATGAAATAATTTATTAAGCTAAATAAATAATGGTATTTACAATATAGATATGTGGTACATATACAATACATAAATGATTAGATTTTTGTTTCTTTTGGAATTAATTATTTTATTTTCATTTTGTATGGATCAAATACAATATTTATAAATATTTAAAAATACAATATATAAAAAAAATAAAAGGAAATAACTACAAGAATAAAAGTCAATTTTTGTATAATATGACCAATATACAATACACTTCAAAAAGCCATTTTTCACATCTTAACTCCGATTTTAATGAAACTACTTTCATTTTAAAGTTTGTTTAATTTTGAATACAATGAAAGTGAGTTTTTTTACTTTGAGTTTTTGTGGAGAAGATATTGATATGTTAAGTTGAGCTTTACTACTTTTCAAAGTGATGTTATTTATAATCTGTACAAAGATTCTTCTTGCAATTATTTTTAATATTTACAACTTATTTTTTTGTACAAGTTCCAAGAAGAAAATATTTTTATTTGAGATAAATTTGGTGATAAATAAAATAGTAGAAGAAAATAAACAATATATACAATGACGAATGATGAATGTACATGTGAATAATGAATGGAGATTAATTTTTATTTTTTAGAGTGAAGGGTTTATATCCCCCTATTTCATTCCTTATCAATCAGGTTAAGTCTTGACCTAATTTCGTGGTCAGAGTCAGCCTGCATTTATTTCATATATGTAGTCTTATGGTTTTCTTTATTTTTCCTTTATTTCTTTCTTTATTTATTTTAGGTTAAAAAGCATGATAAATACACGATGGTTACAAAAGAATATGAATTTATAAAAAGAAAGATTTATTGATTTTACATGTGTTTTAGAAGGTATTTTAATCTAAAATAAATGAATAAAGATGATGAAACACAGATTCATTACATTTCCCTTTGTCATTCATTGATCAAGTTATTGAGAGAATTGTAGGGGAGGAATTCTTCTGCATTCTAGACGGGTATTCCACGTACAATCAAGTGGTGATCACCTCTGAAGTCCAAGAGAAGACAACATTCACCTTCCTGATCGACACTTATGCTTTCAGAAGAATGCCTTTTGGACTCTGTAACACCCCAGATACTTTCTAAAGGTGCATACTAGCCATCTTTGCTGACATGGTCGGGAATTTTCTCAAAGTTTTCATGTATGACTTCTCCGTCTATGGTGATAGTTTTGATTCTTGTCTTAAGCATCTAGACAGAATACGACAGAAATGCAACAAAGTTAATCTTATTCTATCATGAGAAAAGAGCCACTTCATGATCACAGAGGGAATTGTGATAGGCCATGTGGTCTCCAAGCGTAGCATGGAGGTCAACCTGGCAAAGGTGGATGTTATTGCCAATCTCAAGCCTCCTTAGAATGTCAGAAATGCAAGATCATTCCTTGGGCGTGTTAGATTCTATTGTAGATTCATTAAGTACTTCAACAGACTTGCCAACCTCTCATAGATCTTATTTGCAAGGAGACTGAGTTTATTGTAGATCAGCCGGTTCTCCAATCATTTTATCAGCTAAAAGAGCTTGTCATTCAGGCTCTAGTCCTATAACCACCCCATTGGCATCTTCCCTTTGAGATCATGACGGATGCATCAGATTTCGCAGTAGGGGTTGTTCTAAGACAAAGGAAAGACAAGATGCCCCATGCCATTCACTACGCTAGCAAAATGCTTGATGAAGCACAGAGAAACTATGCAATAATAAAGAAAGAATTGTTTGCGTTTTTTTTCGTTTTAGAGAAATTTAGATCCTACCTTCTTGGATCAAAAGTCAATGTTTTCATTGATCACTCTGCTATTTGATACTTGCAGCACAAGAAGGATGCCAAGTCACGATTACTCATATGGATCCTTCTCCTCTAGGAGTTTGACTTGGAAATCTGTGACAAGCTTGAAGTTCAAAATGTGGTAGCAGATCACTTATACAGAAGATAATGCCAAGAGACCCAAATGAGCAGTACACCGATCACATAGACTTTCCTTGATGAATCCATCCTCATCATTGGATCTCTCCCATAATATGTCGATATTATGAACTATCTCATCTCTGGGGTGGTTCCGCAAGATTGGACGAAGATAAAGATGGACAAGTTTTTTTCTGACATCTCTTTCTACCAATGGGAAGATCCACAACTGTTCAGGGAAGGACCATAAACTCGAATCTAGTAGACACCATTCTGAAAGTCGAATGGCAGCAAATATTATGCAGTGTGACCTCTGGTGGCCCATACTATTCAAGGATGCAGATGATTATGTGAAGATCTGTACCGACTGTTAGAAGATGGGAAAACCGTTGGTGTTAAAGACAACATGCCCCTCAAATTTATTCAGGTATATGATGTGTTCGATGCATGTGGTATTGACTTCATGGGTCTGTTTCTTAACAGTCAGGGTTTTGAATACATCCTGCTTGTTGTGGATTATGTGAGTTGATTGACACTATCCCTGCTCGAGCCACAGATAACAGAATAGTCTGTAAATTTCTGAAAGAAAACATCATTTCACGATTCATGATACTAAAGATATTGATATCAAACGAGGGTAGTCTCTTCATTAACAAAGAGGTAAAGAAATTAACGAAGGAGTATAGCATCGATCATCGAGTCGCACATCCTTATCATCCTCAATCAAATGGCTTGGCAGAATTATCAAACCAGGAGATCAAGATGATCATGCTGAAGCTTGTGAGGCCATACAGAAAGAATTGGTCACAACTTCTGGACTCGGTTCTCTGGGCATACCAAACAACATACAAGTCTCCCTTGGGCATGTTGCCCTACCATCTTTTCTATGGAAAGCATGCCACCTATCCGTGGAATTAATTCACAAGTCACTTTGGGCAGTGAATATTTGCAACCTCGACTCATAGAAAAATGGTCAACAGAGGAAAATGGATCTAAACAAGCTCTTGGAATTCTGAGATTACATGTATGGCAATAACTTAATGTAAAAGAGAAGGTTAAATGATGGCACACTAAGTATATCCGAAGAAAGACCTTTGAACCTGGATGTGCTTGTTCGATGTGAAGTTTAAGATATCGTCAATGGTCAGTTGCTAAAGCCATATCTAGAGCACGACACATTTCTGACCGTTGTCGATTCAATTCAGATCATTTTTTATGAAGGCCATGCGGATTCAACATCACCAGTAAAGCCGGATAATGCTCCTCAAAATATCTTTGAATGATTTTCTTCTTTTCATTTCTATTTTTCCAATTCTTTCATTCTTCTGTGTCGCATTCATCCCATTCATCTATACTATACGCATGATATGCTTCATCCTAAGTCTAGGGGGGATGAGTGTATTCGGGTTATTCTTGATTTTCTCTCTCGCTTGTCCTCTAACTTGTTGATATTTTGTCCATGCTTAGGACATTTTTACCCTAAGTATAGGGTAGACAAGCAGAGCTGCTGATTTCATAAATTTTGATCCTCGATCTTCTCCATTTTGTATACAGTTTGTTATACTTAGGGTTATTTGATCCTAGGTTTA
This sequence comes from Ottelia alismoides, assembly GCA_037367405.1. Taxonomy (NCBI): domain Eukaryota; kingdom Viridiplantae; phylum Streptophyta; class Magnoliopsida; order Alismatales; family Hydrocharitaceae; genus Ottelia; species Ottelia alismoides. The sequence goes on from JAZKJV010000331.1 coordinate 1,121,011, forward strand.
GAGGGGGTTGACTTCTCGTTCTTTTAGTCATTGTAATACAGACTTTCCTATACTCAGCACGAGTTATTCCATCCTTTTTCTCTTTGATAATTATGAGGAATAGGTCAAGCCAAGTATAAGGGGGGGGGGTCGTATATACGTTGTATATACTTTAGCCATAACTTGTACTTTCATATTTTTGAATAATATGGCTAAAATAATACACTATATGGGGTAAAATACACAATTAATCAACAATAAAGAGTAAACTCTATATATATAATTTTTCAAAAACTCTTTGTAACTATAATAAATAAAGTGGTTTAAAAATGTTTTGCAAAACGATTTAAAAAATGGTCGTAAAATATCTTGAAAAATCCTTTGAAAACCATTTCAAAAATCTTTATGAAAGTTTCCAAACCTTTGTAAAAATCTCTTTCAAATACTTATAACATTTTGTTTCACTTGTTTGAATAAATTTTTTGAAAATCCAGTTTACAATTGGTTTGAAAAATCATTGTAAAATAATTTTCATAATTGTGTAAATGTTTGAAAGAAGTTTGTCAAAATTATTTGTAAAATAAAGTTTACAAAATGTTTGTAAAAATATTTTCAAACTTTTTTGAGAACCTTGTACGTAATTATGAGGAATAATGATATACTAATACAATTCTGTATATACACAACCCTTATATATATCACTTGTAAATAACAACTAACTTGATTTGCACAAATTCCCAGTGTAAATTCTTAAAACCAATTCTTGTAAATATTGATGCACTCCCATGTACATATATGCAAATATTTCTTTCACCAACCTTTTATTGAAAAAATAATAAACAATTTAAAATTTATAAAACCCCTATAAATTTGCAAAATGTTTTCATAATTGCATTAAAATTTGCAAAACTTTTTTCAAAAATCCATAAAAAGATCAAAATTGAAAATTGTTTCATAGAAATATTTTGCTTGCATTGTATATACTATTTGCATTTTTCGGAATGATCAAGATAATTGAACAAGTCTAAAATAAAGTCTAAAGATCGGAGCTTGGCATAGACCTTAACACACTTAATTTCAGAGGAACCCATTAAGGATTGGAATTGAGACACTTCAAGTTACCTTGACTTAACTCTTTAGGTTCCATGAGACTATGTTCAAGAATCGATTTAATGTGTCTAACTAGAACCCTTCATGTCATCCGTATGACTTTTGAGATAATGGCTTGACTATAAACCTTACACTTGACTCTTAGCTCAACCCAGGTGGATTTTTGAAAGATTTTGGAGTCTAAGATGGGATGATACTAGGCTGCTTCGTCGAGGGTGGCTCGGGAACCATTCTTGGGGAATGCTGAAATTGGAACTTCAACCCACTTCTTCCATAGCAAGGACATCTAATGATTGGATATTGGATTGAGACAATTCTTTGGATGAGGAATGGTCTGCTAGCACAACGTTCTCTAAGACCCCAAAAAACATGGGCAGACCAATATTCATCGGGGAAAAGAAAGAATGCAGAGTAATGCAAATAAACGAAAATTTCCAAAAAGAATCCTACACCAAAAATTCCACAAAAATATTGAGCTACCAGAAAAAGCCTGATTCTTGGTGAAGACTTGGTTACACTCGTTGAGATTCACAAGGGAATGTGACTACATTGGTTTCCACTTCTTTTCCCATTTCTTCTAGCTTTCTCCGTTTCTCGGTTGTGAAAACTAGCATGCACCTGACCTTAGAAGGGAATATTTGTATCCAAGAGGACGAGTTGCCAGAGGAGGAGACTCCTTGGTAGCTCAACGGTTTGTCTTGGAAGATCTAGCAAATTCACACATGGTTCTATCATTTCAAGGTTACGAGAGTATGCGACTGAGAGGATGGTTCTGATCAGACTTTGAATTGAAATGAATAATAGGATTATGGAACCTAAGGTCTGTTGTGTCACTAATCATAATGTGGTTTCGAACAAACCAAGAATCTAAAGGTCTTAACTGAGTTCCAAACTTTGATTTTATCAATATAAGTTTAGGAGTCAAAAAATATTCCAAGTTCTTTCTTTTTATTTTAGTTATTTTCACTTTCTCCACTTATTTGCATGTGTTTGCTAGGGATTAGCAATAGCAAGTATGAGGAGGGGGATGATGAATATCCATTTCATCACCTTTATTCTTTCATTTTAACCTTAAATCCCCAATCAAATGCATGTATATATTAATTTGATCAAAATGACACTCAAATATTGAGGTATAAACTCTATATAAGATAAAATATTTAATACCAAAATAAAAGAATAAAGGAAAGAAAAGAAAAAGAATGAAGTGTCCAAGACATTGAGTGATCCTATACCAAAAGACTAAGTCACTAATTGACTTGGTCGGCAAGGAATAATGTAAGGGGAAATAAGAGCCATTAATTGTACAGAAAATACCACAAAAACCCTAATTTAACTTACCCAATAATATGCTTCGGGGCTTGTTTTATTTTCTTATTTCTATACTTTAAATTAATAAAACCTCAACCTAAATATTGTACATGAAAATAGAAAATTTATTTCATTAAAAAATAACGCATTGTGCGCTCGGGACACTCAGAATAAAAAGCAGCAAAGAAAACTTCCCAAACCTATATCTTCTCCATACAAATCCAAAATTCATCAAACTCACATTTATCGTTCATAAAATTAAATTATCTATTTAATAAAGATGGTTTTATTGATGCTAAAGTTGGCTTTTGAGACCTCATTGTGCACTATACCCGTATATGACAATCATTATATTTATTCTTTATATTTTTCACTTTCTTATATTATTATAAGTTTGTAAATATTAATTAGAACACATGTCAATAATAAAATTAGAATAAAACCATAAAAATGTAGTTAAATAAATAAAGATATAGATTATATACGTAAATTATAACTACATAATACATATATAATATGAGTTAAATGGGGATGCCCCACAAGGGGAGCTAATTTGGCTCCCCCACCCCATTTTTCTATTTTTTATATTTTTTGAAAATTACTTCCGTGGAATTACTAACTATATCTCTATATTATGTCCTTCAAATTTCGTGCGAAACAGAGGCTCTTACAGCCTCCATCCAGACAGTCATTTTTAGCGGTCACAAAATTGTCGAAATCGACTCTATTTGGACGGAGGTCGTAGGAATCTCTGTTTTCACACAAAACTTGAATGACATAATATAGGGATATATTAATGAAAATCTACATAAGCTATTTAAAAAAATAAAAATAGGAAAAAAGGTACATGGGGGAGCCAAGTTAGCTCCCCCCTATGGGGCAACCCCATTTAACCCATATAAACTATGTACATATTTATCTAAGTCAATAATAAACTTAGAAAAATACAATAAAAATTACTAAATATGTATTTAAATAAGTTATAAATATATTGTGCGTGTGTGTATAATGATAAAATATAAAAATACAAAATACAAATAAAATAACCTAAACACATGTAATTATACCCATACTTATACATGTAAATAGTAGCATACAATAAATGGTCTTGTAAAAATAAATAAAAGTATAAAATTCTACATAAAATTACAAACACTTTCATGTTTTGACTAAAAATTAAATAAATCTTTTATTTTTTTATTATAAAAGATTTTTAACTATATTTTTCTGGTTGGTCCATGTGGACCAACCAGAGCCAACCGACAGTTGACCTTCGGTCAACTGTCCTATCTTCAACTCTGATTTCTGTCAAAGTTCATCAACCCCCTCTCTTCTCCCTTTTCACATACCTTTCCCTCTCCTCCATCTCCCTCGAGACCTCCACCATCTTGCAACCCTATCGTCCTTCACCTTCTGCCACTCCAGAATCCTCATCAACCCCTCTCTCCTCACATGCAATCGCTCTACGTTTTTTTATCGGAACCCACCTGTATAAATTCTGACCTCTACCCCTTTTTGCAAGTTTGATCCCCTTTCCACTACCATAACCACTGATGAACCCTCCTATGTTGAATCGTTGGTGACAACATCGAATCCCCAACCTTTGAGGCAAGGATAAGGCAATGGATTACGATGGTTCGAGCTTCACCGACCACCTCTGGTGAGATCAATTTGCTCCCCATCTCTGGAAGATAAGAACTGCTAGATTTAGGTTTGTTTACTTCATTTCTTTCCAGTATTTTTAAATTTAATTTTAGTTTCATCAATTAGCTTCTAGTTTAGTCTAATTTTAGGATTAAATTTTGTTGGAGCTTTCAGCTCCAGCCCAAAATTCGGTGTGCTCCGGCTATTTCTACCCGCCACTTCCACCCCATGACCTTCCTGACTCGCTTCTCCACCTCTCCCCTCTATTTTCATCTCGGATCTTTCACAGATCTGAGCTCCTAAACTCTCTCCTCCTCCACCCATCTAAGCTCCTCCTCCCACTTCATTCCATTTGCTACGACCTTCATTTATGGGTCGAGCATCTTTGTCTCAAACCCGGGAGTATTTTTATGCAGGAGTACATACCCATTGTACCAATAGCAACACTTCAAGGCTAGAACAACAACTCCATGTCGACGAAGCTCCAAGGTTCATTCGACAGACTCCTGACCACCAATCCCTTTTTTCTCGGCTTTTCTCTCTCTTTTTTAAATTAAGCCGTTTAAGTTTTTTACGGCTTTTCATTTTTTCTTTCTTTTTTTCCTTTTTTGCAAATCTTCTTGCGTATAACGTTTATTGTACGCACCTTTCTTTTGAAACATTGACCTGGCAGCCTCGCCCCTTTTTCTTATATTCATGGCCCAACTCTCCCCCCTTTTTTGACAAAAATCTCGGCAGTCGGCCTAACGGGCCTTTACAAAAAGTTTTAATAAACTTACGGATCTGGGGTTCTCCTCATGAGAACCCAATCTAACGAATCTGTGCCGCCCCCTGAAGTTGTGCTCGAGGGAGGCGCGCCTTGGAGGTTAAGGAAGAGTTGCTCGGCAGTCTCCTAGAGGCGAGATTGCCGGAGATCGAGATGCGAGGACTTCCGCCTGGACTCGCCCTTAGGGAGTAGGTCTCGAGCGTCGCGATGGACTGGGGGTGTCTGTGCGAAGTGGGGAACTCTCGCTGCCTGGAGGAAGGCTGAAGGGGTTTGCAGTAGAAATCTTGGATCTAGGTGCCTAGACCATGCGTCTCTAGAGCCTGGATCTGATGCATGTGCTGCCTCCTGGAGGATCTTGATTAGGGTTTCGTGGGAAACCCTAGAACTTGACACTCTTGCTCGTTGATGAATGAACACGAATAATCTCCAACAATAAACAAGAACCAAATCTATCAATCGATTCTCGAATAAATAAAGAATTGAAATAAATCTTCGAGAATCGAACCCGCTCTAATACCATGTTAGAAAATAGGAATGCGGAAGCAGATCAGAATAATAAAGAAATAAAACTTGAAAGAACACGTGATTTAACATGGAACCCTGCTCCCTAAGGAGCGGGATGAAACCACGGGAGAACGCCTCAAAGGGTTAATAGTCTATTGCTTTTTATCATTGAATACAATGGATGTGAGGGTGTGTGTATTAAACGCCTAATATTAAGTGCTTACCAAGTGCCTAATAAGCTCTATGCTCAAGTGTCTCATATTATGTATGTATGCGTGTGTCAGCGTGCGTATGTATAATCAAGTTCCAACAATGACAAATTATTTATTTACTTCATCACGTTATGTATCTATCTCCACTTCGATCCACCTAATCAAGCCTTTTGTTTAGTCATTTTAGACATGTATTAACTGTTATGATATTATTAGACTATCAACCAAGTTCCAACAAAATTATATTTTAATTTGCACAATTGAGGAAGAACGACGTGGACAAATCGTTCGTCTTTTGTTTTGATTTTGATACTTGGTAAGCGCTTAAGATTGGATGTTTAATTAAGATCCAGCAGTGACAAACTATTTCTTTACTTCATCACGTCATTTATTTATTTTGACTTCTATCCATCGAATTTGATTATCTTTCATTAGGATGATCCTTCGTCTTACTGATTGATTGATTAAGAAATCGCGTGTTGTTGAGGACAAATCATGTATATGCAAGGAAAACAATTTCTAGTGGACTTTGTTAGCTTTGACATGGATTGCCCTAAACCATTATCTCTCTCTGTCATTTTTGGAAAACCTTTTCTAGTGACGTGAAACTAGGGGTGTTCACGGGACGGGTACCCTACCCTTTTGGTTATGATCCGCTCCGACCCGTCATAACCGTGTCATGGGTCGACCCGACCCATTTGCACGGGTACCCGAATCTAACGGGTACCCATTTAAGTGGGTCGTGTGTACTCGCGGGTACCCGTGGAATAACGAGTTCCAATAAACATGGTCCTATTTCCCCTTCAATCCTTCAAAATCGGGTTATTTCAAATGCCATGGAATTAGGGATGCAACCGGATACGGATATATCCGTATCCGTCAGCTACCGCATCCGCTTTTAAGCGGATACATATATACATTTTTGGATTTTAGCGGATACGGATACATATACGGATACGGATATTAGTTTTAGTTTTTTCACGGATACGGATAGGATGTATATATTTTTCGCGGATACGGATACAGATATCAGTATTATCGAGTTACTTATGACATGTACATCTATGTTCTAATATAGATCTCCTGATGGGCATATATGTAAAATTTTATTTTGAGTTTGTAGAATTTGGTTTTTGAACTATTGTGGAACTAATTTAAATCATTTTTTTCTTTTATGTAACTTTGTTGTTAGACTATCTACTCATGAAAAACTTTAGCTTATAGTTGTCTGTTTATATTTTGGGTCAACATGATATGCAATATTTCAGCTTCACAAACATTTTGCATGCCTCAATGTAGCACTCACACGAAATTGTACCTCATCATGTCAAAAAAAGGTAATAAACTTTTATAATTTATCATAACGACACTTCACGAAGTATACTATATCACCTTTATCTTGTTAGTCGGTTACAATGTTACAGTATTACATATGTTTTGGAAATATTTCAAATGAAGGAAGACAGAGGTACGTCATCGTATAATTTTATTATATGCTATTCAATTTATTTCATTCGATATTTTCATTTATTTTCTTATTTATTGTATAAAATTGTAAGTTTATTGAATTAAGGATTAGTTATCCATCAATTACAAGTTCGTAAAGACATCATTTCTAATTAAAAGTATGAGTATGAGGAGGCACTTAATATTTATAGGATAATCCGTATCCGTTTCTTAAATATCCATATCCAAATCATGATTATCCGATTCCGAATCCGTATCCGTATTTAAGGATACGGTACTCAATTTTCGATATCCGTATGATATCCGTATCCGTATCCATATTTTTAAACGGATAAGGATACGATAATACCTATATCCGTATCTGTATCCGTCCGTTTGCATCCCTACATGGAATCCTAAAATCACAAAAAATTAGGATTTTTTACAATTAGCTTAAAATTGCAAAAAAAATATTTCTCTGGCACACGATAAAAACATAATAAAAGTTGCGATTTGAGAGGGGCTCGTCGGACTGTGAATGCTTACATGCAGTGCCTTTGCGGCGGTATACAGGCGAGGTAGAAGGATGTGGGAGGCAACGGAGGGTCGGATTGTGATAGGAATTAACAGAGGGATAAATGAGGTGGTGAGGCATGCTGTAAGGATCTAGAATGTCCAAGTTCTGGTATGGATACACCGACATATGACTATAATAAAAATAAATGAAGTTTCAATCGATCAGGCCCCAACACTACAATAAAATGGGCCTTGAAATGACATTTTTTTTTTAAATCTATCGGTATGTCATCCGTTGTTAACTACACATCCATGATGTTACTCACTGCGATTATTATTAATTTTTAAATAAACGAGAATGTCATATCTGTTGCTGTATCATAAGTGACCGTGCATATAACAATGCTTGTCTATTTTCAAAATTTCAGCTAATTGCCGCTAATTTTTTAGTTCAAATTTTAGCACGATTAATAAATATTTTGAACATAATAATATATAAATATTTCGATATGAATCGTCGCTAATGATATAGTAATAAATATTACATTTGCCATTAGTTTTAAGAGAAAAATTAATTTGGTAACAAATAATATTGTCAATATATATTTAACAATGGACAATTTAGCGACGGAATTGAGAAAAATGTAACAGTATAGTCATTTTGTTTTAGTGCAAGGAGGATGAAAAGTAATTCACGGTTTTTTTCGATATTGGTAATTGTTAAAGTAGTATTAACTTCCTATGTAATTTTGCAAGGAACTCCCATGCTATTCAGGCTCGTCACGAGTAACTCTACAAAATATAGGACTAATATGTAAATGTGTAACTTTCGGATGTACACTCATGCAAATTGAAGACCTTAGTTCAAACTAATTAATGGGGATCTTCCAGCATTTGTATGTGTGGCATGAATCTGGTGGAGCTGAAGCCCCAAAACTTTGGTGGGCCTAAAGTCCATTCCAATCGGCTCGTACCCAACCGGGTACCCGTCTCTCCCCATGGGTAACCGAAACGGGTACAAATGTTTTAATGGGTCAACTTCGTATGGGTAGGGCTAGCTATTGAGTCACGGCTCGATGAGCCAGGCTCGGGCTCGGCTCGATAAGGGCTCGTGATCTTGGCTCATTAAGCAATTGAGCCAAGCCCGAGCCTGATTTTTGAGCTCGATAGCTTATCGAGCCGAACTCGAGCCGAGCCCTGCTCAGCTCGATAACTCAATAACATGCTCGATAAGAAATATATATATATATATGTATATGTATATTCTATTTGTGAAACTACAATGATTTTTCTTTTTATTTGTATTAGTTTTGTAACATTGTTAATGGTGGATTATGTGTTTATGTTGTTTATGTAACAACAATGTTGGGTGGACTATATTGTAGACTTGGATTTTCTACCTTTTATTTATGTTAATCTAGGTTATAGTTAGATATTTAGTATTTTTTCCTTTTTTATTAACAAGCAAAATGTTACAATATATATATTATAATTTAACTTTTATATACAGCTCTGATTGTGGCCTACTAGTAAGGTGGACTATCCTTAAAAAGGAGGTCTCGGGTTCGAGCCTAGGCAAAACACTTTTTCTCCAAAAAAAACACATATTTCCTTAACGAGCCTGAATAGCTCGAGCCCAGACCGGGCTCGATAAGAGGCTCGGGCTCGATAAAGGGCTCGACTCAAGACTTATCGAGCTTGAGTGGCTCGATAAGGGCTCGAGCCCAGCGAGCTCGAGCCTGAGCCAGCTCGGCTGGGCTCGATCGAGCCCGAGCGCGAGCCTGAGCCCAACCCTGGCTCGGCTCGTTAGGCTCGATAGCCAGCCCTACATATGGGTACCTGCCCCAGATTATTCTCACGGGTACTTATACATTTAGGGTCAAAAAAGCTGGGTCGAGGTGGGTACCCGTTTGACCTGAATAAATTGAACACCCCTACGTGAAAGTCTCTCTTCAGTCATGAGCATACTGTAGGAAATTTTAAGCGCATCATAAAGTAACCAACATGCTAATAAAAAAAATTTACTCACGAGTTACCTCTTTTAATCGTAAATTAGAAAAAAAACACGATGATGGAGATGAAGAAAAACTCTCAGATAATGAAGAGTTTTGATGTTGGCTATCTGATTCTTGATTTGATAATTTGCATAATGAGCCACCACGTCTCTTTTATCGGGTTAAAGTTGGACTCTTGATAATCTACTAATTATCATCATGGGCCAACGACTCAACATAATAACAAACCCTATGGTAATTGACTCTTGATAACCTACTAACTATCAACATAGGTCAACATAATTTAGTTATATTTATTCATTGACTCAATAAAACTTATATTTATTATCTCATCAATATTTCATATGGACCACATATATGATTAATTCTAACATTCTCCCACTTGGTTCATGGGATCATTAATGATAAGATAATAACCTAAAGCGTACCTTTTCATGAGTATTATGTAATTTCAATGAGTCGTATACCTTAAATGAACTATATTAATATGTTAATGCCAGTCACGCATCATACAACTTGCTACGATCCCTTCCATGTATCAATATCAATTCAATTCAATCACATACAATTTAGAAGAATAACGTCTCCTATTTTAATTCTATTTCTAAGATTATGTTATTTATTTGCAAACATCCACGTATAATTAACAATGAAATGAGTAAGAAACATAAAACAAATGAGATTGTCATATTCGCAATAAGCACCAAATTTAGCTTAGAAAATGTTTACAACCAGAGAGGTCTTAGATACAATTATTAGACCAGCAACATTCACATGGTAACCAGAGAAGTCTTAGAAAAGGTTTTATCTAGTAACATGGCGAATCATTCACATCGTGGCACACAAGATTCTACCTTCGTTGTTTCTTGTGCACATAATACTCCTCTACTCCCTAAATTAAATTCATTATAATTTCTAACTTCAACTATATCTTCCTCGTGAATGTGCCAAACTAAGTTTGATCATTATCAATTTGCATTTGATAAAAGGCCAATAGTCTCGCTTTTTAAAAGTTCTAAAGAGACATGTCAAGCCCATATGTGGAACACTATGTAACTCTATGGGATAACTCCAACTATGTATACATACCATATTGATTTTAGAGATGACAATAAGTTGTCCCGTGAATTCCGGTCTTAGTTGAATTCAAATATGTGGGAGGTCGTCATCAAAGAGGTTTTTAAGTGGTTTGTTACCAATTTTATATTTCCCATCATCGATCTAGAATGGGTTTTATTGCATATCATACTAAAAAAATCTAAAATAACAACCGTAGTAAATGAGAAAGGAGATGAGATGTCAATTTTTTTATACTAGAAAAGGGGATTTGGGAAGATTCAAACCCTAGTCTTTTTTCATTTAAAGACATTGCTTCTACCACCAGACCATTAAGGGGGTTCTAATGAGCTATCAAATAGGGTACTATAAATATAGTAATCCAAAAATGAGAATATCATATATGGATCCAAAAGGAGATGGGGTGAATAGTAGATTCGACGAATTCTAACCAAGTAATAAAAATAATTATAAGCACAATAAGACTCTAAAGATAAGAAATATAAATGCTTAGTGATTTTCTCATCAAAATAAATGCAGGTTAAAACCACAACTTGAATCACATGACTTTTTTATTCAGTAATTAACCTTGTTGATCAACTATTTTGTTGTCTAATTTTGTTTTGGCCTCAGATACTCAACCATTTACAACACACCTATTATGGTTAACAATACAACAACAACGACATAAAGTGTATAAAAACTATTATGTAGCATGATGAACCCAAGCTTCATCTACCAAATACATGAATATTGAGCTAGTTACCTTAATACTCATTGGCATTCATGCATTAATGTAACATTCTTGTAAACATGTAAATAAGAAGGTAAATCTAACACTAAAAAGTATACAAAAAATATGCAAAAAAAAAGAAAACCAAAAAAGAAACAATGAAAGGGTGTACAACCTGGATAACTGACAATCAAAACCAAACCCTAATTTCCAATATGCCATCATTTTAAGAATTTATATTGCATGCATATGGACTCCAATTTATCCCTTTTCACTTCTAAAGTTCATATTTCAAAATTCTCTAAATCTTAAAAATATTGAGAGGCTACGATGCGTTCAATTGTGGAAAGTCAATTTTGAGACCTATCATACAATTAACTAACACCTTGCATTTTTTATTAAGCACTTATGAGCTTATTTTCACTTGATTTAATCTCTTTTACACCCTAATTTTGTATACAAATGTAAAGAAAATAAAACCCTAAGAAAAGAATACAAAAATATGTTCAATGTAAATAGCTATAATTAACCTATATTTCAACTTCATTAATTTTTTCTATTGTATGTTCTAAAATAAAAAATCAGGAAAGCTATGAACATATGCCTAAAATAAAATATGCAATAATAAAATAAACAGGCATGTTACTTGAAGACCGAAAAATCCGAGCAACTAAGGTAAATGAAATAGAACTCAGGTCGTTGCGACCTCAGTCGCTCAAGGGTCAATCGGTCAATCAAGAAAAATAAGAGCAGACCACCAAAATAAGATAAAAATCAAAGAAGCTCAATAGTGGCCCTGGCTATAGGATTAGCCTGGTATAGCGACCAGGGTCGGACTCACAGAGCACGTGATGGCCTCATGGCCTACGAAGTAGTCTAAAATAAAAGAAATAAAAGAAAATGCTTTTTGGTGGATTTTTAGTCTTTTTATATTTTTTTGGATTTTTAAATAATAAAAGAAATAAGAAAAGCAAGCAAACAAGCAACTACAAACAATTATTTAACTACTCAAAAATCATCCAAAAATTCAAAAAAATGTTTTTATGTTTTTTTATATTTTTTTATGTTTTTGGTTAATTTTTGGTGTTTTTCTGATTTTTAGGGAATTTTATAAAAATCAAACAAGGCTAAAAAATAAAGGCATTGTCCAGTCAGACTTGGAGGGCCAAAATAAAATGGATAAAGGGCCCTATCAAGATCTGAAGGTAATTTTCCTGTAAAGTTTGAAAATCAAGGAAAATTTAGGCACTTGTTTTATTAAATTTTGATTTTTCTTTTAATTATTAGAATTTTTATGGTGTTTTCAATGTTTTTTTATTTCTATAGTTTTTATAAATCTAAAAATGACCAAAATTGGTCAGAAAATCAAACAACACAAAACAAACAATATATAATTTTTTTTTGTAATTTTTAAAGTTGTTTTATTATTTTTTTGTGATTTTTAAAGCTAGCCAGTAAGAAAATTGTGTGTTTTTGAATTTTTAAAAATAATAAATGAAGTCAAAAATGTCTCCAAAAATTGGAGAAACACCATGGCAGGAGCCATGTGTCCAATTTTCATCGAATTTGGAGTTGGTTTGCTATTTTATTAAAATAAAAAACAAGGGTACAGTGCACAAGGACCTGTACGCAATTAAGACAAGTTCTAGGGGGCCCGGTGCAAATTTTCCAAGAACTCACGTGCGAGGCGCGTGACCTGGGCACTCAGGGATCAAATTGCAAGAAAACTTAAGTCCCTGGACTAAATAGTAACACGTACTAAAGTCCAGGGGTGAAAGTGTAAATTACCCACGATATATAGCACATGCGCAAATAAAATACTCATAGGGGCATTTCTACAAATACTCAAAACATGTTTTCATTTATTAACATCCTAGAACATAAAGCCCATACATGCAATTAACCCACGAAAGCACGTGTCGAAGCACGTGTTCCACTACAAACAGGGGTATAAAAGCAAATACAAGAAATGACAGGGTCCTCTATGCAAATTACCAAACTAAAATAAAAGTTCTAAAATATTTAAGGACTAAATATTAACACTAAAAAACTAAGGGCCTAAGAGTAAATTACCCTTATTAAGTCGAGGGCCAGATGCGCGCCACATGGATATCGGACGATCGAGGACGAGGCGCGGCTAAGCAAAGGGCTCCTCGGCGCTCATCCAATGGCAGGGGACGTGCCACGTGTAGATCCGATGGTCGAGATGCGCTGGGTCCTCTTCGTTGGATGGAGGATTGAGAGGAGGCCACGTGGAGATCCAACGGTGCCGCTGGGCCTCCTCTTAATCCTGATCGGACGGTCCTCGGAAGAACTGGAGCTGAAGGGCAATCGGACAGTCGGGGAGGATGCTCGAAGAACTCGATGCCGGCGAGCTTCGTCGGGCTCGTGCGCGTACAGGCGAGCTCCTCAGAGGCTGCTGAAGATCGGAGAAGGAACGTCTGGGCCTCCCGCATCTAATGGGCTCCTCCGATGATGCAACAGAGCTCCAGAGAGCTCAGGCGATGTCGGCGGAGGTGGAGCTGCTGCTCTAGAACGCCAAGCCCTCAGATGGGCTCGGATGGACCTGCAAAACAAAGCAACGAACTCCTGGGTCGAGGGTAAAGTGCCTCGACCCGGTTAGGGGTGGTGAAGGAGATCTGTGCATCGGGACGAAAGGGATCCGGCGAAGCGACGGCGGAGGAACCCCAATCCCAGTTCCGTAGTGAACTGGGTTGAACGAAGGGGTGGAGAAGGTGCGCGGGGGAAAGGCGAAGATGCGGCTCGACTCCGATGATCGAACAGGTGGCTAGGGTGGTCGGAATCGGAGCTCGTCGGCGACGGGGTGAATTGGGCGTAAAGCTAAATTAAAGAAATAGGGAAGGAAAGAGGGCTACCTACTGGATGATATCGACTGTTTAAGAGCTGGGGATGCTCCAGGTCCTAGCCTCGAGGGCCGTTGATGCCCGAGGCTCGAGCACCACCTCTGGGTGGCGCACAGCGGTGTGAAGTCGCCAGATCAGAGGTCCGTCCATTCCCTCCTTGCTGCGACACGGCCGGAGGCAAGCTGTCACTCTCGCAGTGGCTGTGGAGGTCCTAGGGTGGAGTGAAATGATCCAAAGATGCCGGAAAATGGAGGCGGAGCTCAGACTAAATACCACTAGGGGTCCTGCTAGATGGGAGTCGGGCATGAAGCTCGGAGTGCGGGACCCAATGCAAACAGCCGGGCGAGGATCTAGGTGGATCAGGGAGTGAATAGGACCCGGAGTTAGAGATTTTAGTTGTCGGATCGAGTCGGGAAAATGTCGAGATATCGGGTCGAGAACTCGGATCTGGGGTGCAGTGGTCCAGGGGGGGGGGAGTTGACAGGGGGGTCAACGTCCCCCGTGGACCAATCAGGGATGGCCATGTCATAAAGATTTGAAAATTCAATTTAAAATAGGAAATGGCCGAATTATCAAAAACTCAAAATATGAAAAATGTTTATTTTATTTTTTTCTATTTTTTTTGTGATTTTTAATTATTTTTTTGAAATAAAAATAAGGTATTTACAACTTAGTACTATACATAGGTATATACACAATATTGATTTTTAATTTTTGATTTTTAATTAATTATTTTTGTACATTTTTATTCCCATTTTATATTTTATTTATTTATAGCATAAAATTAGGGATAAAAGGATATTTTTATTTTATTTTTATTATTTATTTACAAGGGTGAAATAAATAGAGATAGGGGGTCTATGTACATGGTGAATATGTACAAGTAAGGTCATTTTTATTTCTTTTTAATTTTTCAATTTTTACTTTGATTTTGTATTCACAAATATTTACAAATATATACAAGCTCATTTTATTCTATTTTTAGAGGAAAATATTTTTATTATATTTACATGTATATTTACACACATGAGCTCCCTATCTCTCTCTACTTTGGCTTTTATGCGGTCAGGCCCATGCTGAGCCCTCCCTTGGGATTAGGTTGCTCAATATTTATTCTAAATATCTCCCTCTTTTTCTTTTAATTCTTTATTCTTTTATTTTACACAAAAACATGCTAATTATTAGTTTTTACACCATGCATGCTTTTTGCTAATTATTTGTATTTACAAGTATCTACATGCATTTGCAAAGGTTGTTGTAGCTAAAATATAAGAATAAAGAGTGATGAATGAGTATTCATCACCCCCTATACTTAACTTTGCTAGTCCCTTAGAAAACACTTATTTGAAAAAGAAGTGAAAAAGAGAAAGAAAGAAAAAGAGGAGAATGTACATAGATCAAGGTTGATTATTAAACTTGCCTTCATTAAATTGAGATATGGAGCTCGATCAGATCTTTGGATTATTAATGTGTCGGAACCTTATTTGGACTTAAGTTTAAAACTCAACAGCCTCTAAGTTCCACCAATCTATAACCAGGACTCCTCAACAATCCAGATCAGAACAAGTCACCAAACACAAACCCTGAAGACCATGAATCTTTCCTTGTACTGTGAATGTGAAGGATAAGCTCTCCACCTCAGAAATGGCAACTTGACAACCCTCCCCAACAAGGTAACTCTATGACCCCAATCCGGCCACTCTTTCCTCGAGGAGTGGGGTATTCCCTTCTAAGTTCAAGTTCAACCGGCTCAAAAAGAGGGGGAAGAAGAGAATGGACCATGGCCAGTGTAGCCATGTATCCTTGGGAGCTCGACTAGTGTAGCCAAGTCTCCCTGCTGCAAGCTACATAAAGTGGGACATGAATCTCAAGCTTTGCTTATTGCACTATATACATACTCCGGTGGGATTATCATTTTCTATCAGACCCACCACTTTTTTGGAGTTATTTTCTTTTTGCATTTTTTTCTTTCAAGTGCATCTGTACAACATATACATGTGCAACATATATACAAGGAGTTTTTCCTCTTGAGCCAGTAGACTATCTCTCTTTTGAAGCATTATTGCAACCCACAACTCCTGTCGTTAGACCTCATGGCAACCAGACCAAGTTGAGATGCACTTCCTTCACTAAAAGAAGAAGAGAGGTTCCGCTTAGAAGTACTACCCTCATATGCTACCCCAAGTCAAGGAAGACTACCTCCTCACCACCTCATCTGTAGAGAGCTCGGTGTTAAGTGCAGTGTCCAAGTAAAGCCATTGTCTATATGAGTCATGTGTGTTGTTAAGTGATCTACTTAGGCTCATTGAGATGACATGTGATCATAGCCCAGTGGAACTCAAAGAATTAAGTCACCATGGACCTGAAAAGCCTTAACCCTAAGCCCTATAAGGTTCCTCTTAGAAATTAGGTGGATTAAGATCTTAATCAAGCTCCATTTCCCAATTTAATTCCAGGCTAGTTTAAATGTCAACTATAATCCGAAAAAACTATATACATATATATACAAAGATGCTATTTACACAATATTTACAAACATGCAAAAATTTTTGAAAAATGTTTTGAAATCATGGATGTATGAATGTATGAATGCAAGTTTTGCAAAATATGTACACAAATTTACACAAGATTTTTGCAAACTTTTGATTTTCAAAACATTTTGGAAAAATATTGTACTATATACATAATTTTGCTATGAAGATATTTACACAAACTTTACACCAAAAAGATTTTGAAAACATTTTTACAAAAATAATTTGTACACTAGCTATGTCTGTGCAATAAAAGAATGTTTATTTATAGGAAAATTTTTTTATTTTTGTGGATTTTAGGTTTAGCCATTTTTATTTATTAACACACTCGCACAAAGTACGAGTTATGGCTAAAGTATATATGAAATATATACACACCCCCTATACTTAGCTCGAACGATGTCCTCAGAGTCAAGAGCGATGAAGAAGACATAACTCGTACTTAGTATAGGGAAGTGAAAAGGAAGGCTATATGCAAAGATGAATGAATGAATAGAAAATCAAGAGACTCTCGGCTTTTCCCCCTATACTTAGGATTCCCCTATACTTAGGATCAAAGAATCCTAAGTATAGCAGGCTGTACACAAAGGGAAAACCGAGTGGCGAATGTACAGGGTCTACCCCCCTATACTTAGGGTAAAATATCCCTAAGTATAGGCAGCAAAAACAGGGGTAAAATAAATCAAAAGAAATACCCAAAGGTCCTATACCCCCCTATACTTAGGGTAAAGTACACCCTAAGTATAGCATAATCAAAAGACGAGGAAAGGGATGTGGGACTAAAGAATGGAATGATATGGACATCTGGATCTATACAGGTCGGGAGAACAGTGATAATCAGGCGTGAGATGCAATAGATGTGAGTCAAGAGACCACATCTCACGCAAAATGAATAGGGGCAACATCAATGACCCGCGGCTCATGATCTAGAAATGGCTTGAGCCGCTGGCCGTTCACTCGAAAGGTACTCTCAGAAGACAACTCGGATATGTCAATGCTACCGTTGTCGTGTACCTTTCTCACCAGATAAGGTCCCTTCCATTTGCTCTGTAGCTTCCCTGGAAATAGACGAAGCCTCGCATCAAACAGCCATACTCTCTGTCCAAGCTCAAAATGCTTGTGGCTGATGTGAGAATCATGCCACTCCTTCACTCTCTCCTTGTATTGTAGGCTGTTTTAGAAGGCGGTATCTCTAAGCTCCTCCAAGGCTGCTAACTCTGTCCTCCTCTAGTCTCCTACACTATCTGGATCAACAAGTATCTCAGTGACTGCCCAAAGTGACCTGTGTCTTAGCTCAACAGGTAAATGGCACGGCTTGCCATATACGAGGTGAAAGGGAGATGTGCCCAATGGTGTCTTGAAAGATGTCCTATATGCCCACAAAACCGAGTCCAAAAGTTGTGACCAATCCTTTCGGTCAAGGCGGACAACTTTCTGCAAAATAGTCTTGATCTCCCTGTTCGACACCTCGGCTAGACCATTCGTCTGTGGATGATATGGAGTGGCAACTCGATGGTCTATGCCGAACTCGCTAGCAAGGGCCTTCACCTGGTCGTTGATGAAATGAGACCCCCCATCTGAAATCAACACTCGAGGGACCCCGAACCACGTGATGATGTGCTTCCTTAAAAATCTGCAAACTGTCCTGGCATCAGCGATTCGGGCGGGGATGGCCTCAACCCAATGACTCACATAATCGATGGCCAACAGAATGTACTCAAATCCCTGACTCTTAGGGAATGGACCCATGAAATCGATGCCCCATGCGTCAAAAACCTCACAGAAGTGAATGGGTTGCATCAGCATCATATCACGCTGTCCACAAGTTCCCATCCTCTGACAGTCAGTACACCTCTTCACGAACTCATCAGAGTCCTTGAAGAGGGTAGGCCACCACAAGCCGGATTGGAGCACTTTCTGTGCCGTTCTCCTCCCAGAGTGATGTCCTCCTGCCTCAAGCTTGTGGCAGTAAGTGAGGACGCTATGGTGCTCCTCCTGATGAATGCACCTATGCTAGACGCTATCCCCTCCTTCGTGGTAAAGGATGGGATCCTCCCAGTGGTAGGGCTTGGCCTTCGCAAGGAAGGTCTCAAGCCTCTGCCTGGGCCAATCTTGTGGAACTTTCTTAGCAACAAGAAAGTTCACAATATCGGCATACCACGGGAGTGAGGCGATAGCAAGGATCGCCTCATCTGGGAAGGTCTCACAAATGGGATCAATCTGCTCAGAATCCTCAAGGTGCTCTAGTCGGGAGAGATGATCCGCCACCACATTCTTTACTCCAGGCTTATCGTTAATCTCAATGTCGAACTCCTGGAGTAGAAGGATCCATCTAGTTAGTCTGGCCTTGGCATCCTTCTTTGCCATGAGGTACCTGATGGCGGTATGATCAGTAAACAGGGTCACTCTAGATCCAATAATGTACGATCTGAACTTATCTAGGGCGAACACTACGGCTAGCATCTCCTTCTCTGTGACTGTATAGTTCCGCTGCGCGGAATCCAATGTGCGGCTAGCGTAGTGGATAGCAAATGGGACTCCATCCCTCCTCTGTCCCAGCACGGCCTCCACGGCAAAATCGGAGGCATCCGTCATGATCTCGAATGGGAGAGACCAATCAGGCGACTGGAGAACAGGAGCCTCAACAACACATCTCTTGAGAGTCTCGAAGGATGAAAGACACTTGTCATCGATAAGGAACTCGGTGTCTTTCGTCAGCAGGTCAGTCAACGGTCGAGCAATCCTACTGAAATCATGAATGATCGTCGGTAGAAACCGACGTGCCCCAGAAATGACCGTAACTACCGCAAATTGGACGGCGGTGCAAGTTTTCTAATGACATCTACCTTGGCCGGATCAACCTCCATGCCCCTGTTAGAGATGATGTGGCCAAGCACCGTCCCTTGAGTCACCATGAAGTGACTCTTCTCCCAAGATAGCACCAAGTGAACCTCTATACATCTTTGAAGTACTCGGTCTAGGCAGTCAAGACAGGAGTCGAATCCGTCGCCGTAAACCGATAAATCATCCATGAAGACCTCCAAGCACTCCCCTACCATGTCCGAAATGATCGACAACATGCATCTCTGAAAGGTCGCAGGGGCATTGCATAGCCCAAATGGCATGCTTCGGAAGGCGTATGTACCGAAGGGACAGGTAAAGGTGGTCTTGTCCTGGTCCTCGGGAGCGATGGCCACCTGGTTGTAGCCCGAGTACCCATCCAGAAAACAGTAGTGGATCTTCCCTGCCAGTCTCTCAATGATCTGATCTATAAAGGGCAGGGGAAATGATCCTTCTTGGTGGCCTGGTTGAGTCTCCTGTAGTCAACGCAGACCCGCCAAGAAGTGGGTACCCGTGTTGCAATCTCCTCTCCAGACTCACTGACCACTGTAGTGATGCCCGTCTTCTTGGGCATCACATACAAAGGGCTGACCCACTTGGAGTCGGAGATGGGGTAGATAAAATCGGCGCTCCACCATTTAGATATCTCCTTCATGACAACCTCTCTCAAATTCGGGTTCAGCCGCCGTTGGAACTCACGCGACGGCTTCGCCTCATCCTCGAGATAGATATGGTGGGAGCACAGGGCTGGACTTATCCCATGGAGATCTGATACGCTCCATCCAATCGCCTTGCGGTTCTTTTCAAGAACCCCCATCAGACGGGATTCCTGCTCTCCAGTCAAATCGTCGGAGATAATGACTGGGTACATCTCATGCTCACTCGCAAGGAACCTATACTTCAGCGATGTAGGAAGCGGCTTCAGCTCTTGACAACTGGGTGCTGGTAGATCTGGCCTCTGAAAAGTCTGCGTGAATGCTGCCAAATCTGCATGGGAGAACTGAAACTCTCTGTCACTCTCACAAACTGGAGAAGGCTGCTCTGATGAACTGTCTCTGCTCTGCTCGGCATCTACCTCCTCCCTAGCTGTAGACTCAGTGGAAGTCAGGTATGGTATATAATCATCACAATCTGTCCAATCAGACTCTGACTCCGAGGGATCTATATCATCCAAGGTGGCATCAATACCACCATCATCACATAAATTAGTCCCGCGGTCGAGTACCGGCACTGCTGCCTCAACAGTATCCTGGACCAGGAATGTGCACTCCAAGCTCTCCTCTGCTGTCGTCTCTGCATCAGCGGAATCTGAAAGTGAGAGGATGGCATGTGCTGCTGGGTCTGCCCAAACTGCCTCATCGTCTGTGATCACAAAGTCACAGTCCTGGTGGATGTCTAGCCCTGCATCTGTCAGCTGCTCTGTGTCTGAGGTGGTCTCTGAGCATGATCTGTCTCTGGCGCGGCTGTCCTCGACTGTCTCTATTTGTACACTTTCACCCTCGACGCGAAAGTATACCTTCCCGCTATCATGGTCGGTCACCGCCTTGGCTGTGGCCAAGAACGGACGACCGAGAATGATGGGGTATCGGTCACTGAATCAGGGATCTCCATGTCCAACACTACGAAGTCCATGAAGAATTGCTGGCCCTAAATCGTGACGACAACGTCTCGCAACAACCCCTTCGGCCTCTTGATAGATCGATCAGCAAACTGAAGGACTGTCCTGCTCAGTCTAAGAGTGCCCAACTCGAAGCGGTCGAGAAGGGCTGTCGGAAGGAGGTTGATCGACGATCCGTTGTCTAATAGAGTGCGGTCGAACCTCTGCTCACTGATATGGCATCTGACACAAGGGGCTCCTGAATCTGGCCTCTTGGCCGGCAGTCGGTTCTGGATCGCGAAACAAGTGGCTCTCATCAGCACATGGATCTCGGAGTGATGGTTCTGCCTCTTCCTCCTGACTGTGGTCCTGTCTCTAAGGGAACACTGGAGAAGAGGGATGTGCTGCAAAGCCTCCTGAAGAGTCAGTTGTATGTGAAACCGATCTATCATCTGCTGGCTGAACTCTTCCTGCTCTCTCTTTTTTGGATTTTCTTTCTTTTTCCCCTTCCCCATCTGAAGGGCTCTAGGGAAGGGGATCACAGGGTCCTTCTCAGATGAAGGACTAGGAAAGGGTCTAGACAGTTCGACGACCAGATCCACACATACATCATGCACCATAGTGGGACCAGAAGAAAATAAACCCTTTCCTTTATTCACAGAAGTGTTCCGAGATACATCAGTAACAGGAAAAACAACAGGAATCTCAGAAGACTTGGTGGCATCAGCACCACCATCGGCTGGAAGACTCGCAGCCTCAGTACCGTGCTCTGGCTCGGCATCCTGGGTGGCCTCAGTACCACCTCCTCCAACTGGTGAAACGGCGACCTCAGTACTGCCGGTGGGATCAGCATCCATGGTGGCATCAGTACCACCGTCATCATCTCTAGCGGCCTCAGTACCGCTCTCCTCCTCGCCTGGCGCTCTGGATGGATCCTCAAGGTGTCACTCAGATGAGGCACCGCCTGCTGGCATCCTACCGCTCCTAAGTGTGACAAAATCAGTATCAAAAAGATATGCAGATATATCACCAAATGCATCACTAGGAGTGGCATACTCAGTACAAGCTACCTGCTCAGATTTCCTCTTCAAGTTGTTGGGATTCGGCTCAATCTGGGCAGGGATAGCGGCCTTCCCTCTCACGATGTCCCGCATCTCCTGGAGGAACTCGTCCATCTCCCGTCAAAAAGTAGCCTGCTAATATGTGAGAAGGCAGGCTATATCATCCAAGGCGGGCTCTCGTGAGAGCCCGACGGGTAGCCTCTCTGGTAGTGAGGCTGCTGGAACTGGTGTTGTGGCTGAGAGGGGTAAGAGTGTGGCTGATGCTGCGGCTGGTGAGGCTGATCATGCCTCCAAGACTGTCCCTACTAATAGGGACAAGGACCATACTGTGACTGCTGCTGCTGTGGGTACACTGGGGGCTGCTGCTGCTGGTGATCTCTCTGATGGCCGTACTGGCCACCCTGTCCTGACGGCTGCTGCTGGGGCTGGGTACCTCCGGTCCCCCAACGGAATCCGGGATGGTCTCGTCGGATACCAGGCTGGGGGCGGTCATACCAAATCTCGTTGACATTCATCAATGGCTCTGCATCGTACTGGGGTGGTGGGAGCACTGCCAGAGGCTGATCCGGCTGGTATACCACCATCTGCATGTCTGGAGACGGTGGTGACTGGTAGGTGGGCTGCGGCTGCTGGTACGGCGCCGCCTGTACAAGATGGACCTGTCTAGGCTGTTGGTGGGAGCTGGAACGCTGGGACGAGCTGCTGCTGCTACTCGGATCGCCTCGTGCCTGAAGACGAGGCTGTGAAGCCGTCTGTGCCTCGTGGAGACACATGAGCTGTGTCTTCCGGTCACTCAAAGTCTGTGCCATCTGTTCCATCTGCGTGATGCCCTGGCACTACTTCTTCTCTATAATCTCCATCCGGTCCAGCTTCTCGCTGATGATCCCCATGTCCGCGGTTGATGACTCGGCATGTGCTGCTGCTGTGGGTACACTGGGGGCTAAATGAAATAGAACTCAGGTCGTTGCGACCTCAGTCGCTCAAGGGTCAATCGGTCAATCAAGAAAAATAAGAGCAGACCACCAAAATAAGATAAAAATCAAAGAAGCTCAATAGTGGCCCTGGCTATTGGATTAGCCTGGTATAGCGACCAGGGTCGGACTCAGGGAGCACGTGATGGCCTTGCGGCCTACGAAGTAGTCTAAAATAAAAATAAAATAAAAGAAAATGCTTTTTAAGTGGATTTTTAGTCTTTTTATATTTTTTTCGGATTTTTTAAATAATAAAAGAAATAAGAAAAGCAAGCAAACAAGCAACTACAAACACTTATTTAACTACTCAAAAATCATCCAAAAATTCAAAAACAAATGTTTTTATGTTTTTTATATTTTTTATGTTTTTGGTTAATTTTTGTAGTTTTTCTGATTTTTAGGGAATTTTATAAAAATCAAACAAGGCTGAAAAATAAAGGCACTATCCAGTCAGACTTGGTGGGCCAAAATAAAATGGATAAAGGCTCTATCAAGATCTGAAGGTAATTTTCCTGTAAAGTATGAAAATCAAGAAAAATTTAGGCACTGGTTTTATTAATTTTTGATTTTTCTTTTAATTATTAGAATTTTTATGGTGTTTTCAATGTTTTTAATTTTTATAGTTTTTATAAATCTAAAAATGACCACAATTGGTCAGAAAATCAAACAACATAAAACAAACAATATATATTTTTTTGTAATTTTTAAAGTTGTTTTAATATTTTTTTGTGATTTTTAAATCTAGACAGTAAGAAAATTGCATGTTTTGAATTTTTAAAAATAATAAATGAAATAAAAAATGTCTCCAAAAATTGGAGAAAATTTTACACCATGGCAAGAGCCATGTCTCTAATTTTCATCGTATTTGGAGTTGGTTTACTATTTTATTAAAATTAAAAACAAGGGTACAGTGCACAGGGACCTCTACACAATTAAGACATGTTCCAGGGGGTTCGGTGCAAATTTTCCAAGAACTCACGCGCGAGGCGCGTGACCTGGGCACTCAGGGACCAAATTGCAAGAAAACTTAAGTCCCTGGACTAAATAGTAACAGGTACTAAAAGTCCAGGGGCGAAAGTGTAAATTACCCATGATATATAGCACATGCACAAATAAAATACTCATTGGGGCATTTCTGCAAATACTCAAAACATGTTTTCATTCATTAACATCCTAGAACATAAAGCCCATACATGCAATTAACCCACAAAAGCACGTGTCGAAGCACGTGTTCCACTACAAACAGGGGTATAAAAGCAAATACAAGAAATGACAGGGTCCTCTATGCAAATTACCAAACTAAAATAAAAGTTCTAAAATATTTACAGGACTAAAGATTAACACTAAAAAAACTAAGGGCCTAAGAGTAAATTACCCTTTATTAAGTCGAGGGCTAGATGCGCGCCACGTGGAGATCAGACGGTCGGGGATGAGGCGCGTCTAAGCAAAGGGCTCCTCGGCGCTCATCCAACGGCAGGGGACGCTCCACATGTAGATCCGATGGTCGAGATGCCTTGGGTCCTCTTCGCTGGATGGAGGATTGAGAGGAGGCCACGTGGAGATCCAACGGTGCTGCTGGGCCTCCTCTTAATCCTGATCGGACGGTCCTCGGAAGATCTGGAGGTGAAGGGCAATCAGACAGTCGGGGAGGATGCTCGAAGAACTCGACGCCGGCGAGCTTCGCCGGGCTCGTGCGCGTATAGATGAGCTCCTCGGAGGCTGCTGAAGATCGGAGAAGGAACGTCTAGGCCTCCCGCATCTAATGGGCTCCTCCGATGACACAACGGAGCTCCAGAGAGCTCAGGCGACGTCGGCGGAGGTGGAGCTGCTGCTCTAGAATGCCAAGCCCTCAGATGGGCTCGGATGGACCTGCAAAGCAAAGCAATGAACTCTTGGGTCGAGGGCAAAGTCCCTCGACTCGGTTAGGGGTGGTGAAGGTGATCTGTGCGTCGGGACGAAAGGGCTCCGGCGAAGCAACGGCGGAGGAACCCCAATCCCAGTTTCGTAGCGAACTGGGTTGAACGAAGGGGTGGAGAAGGTGCGCGGGAGAAAGGCGAAGATGTGGGTCGACTCCGATGATCGAACGTGTGGCTAGGGTGGTCGGAATCGGAGCTCGTCGGCGACTGGGTGGATTAGGCGTAAAGCTAAATTAAAGAAATAGGGAAGGAAAGAGGGCTACCTACTGGATGATATCGATTGTGGAAGAGCTGGGGATGCTCCAGGTCCTAGCCTCGAGGGCCGTTGATGCCCGAGGCTTGAGCACCACCTCTAGGCGGCGCACGGCAGTGCGAAGTCGCCGGATCAGAGGTCAGTCCACTCCCTCCTCGCTGCGACACGGCCGGAGGCAAGCTGTCACTCTCGCGGTGGCTGTGGAGGACCTTGGGTGGAGTGAAACAATCCAAAGATGCCGGAAAATGGAGGCGGAGCTCAGACTAAATACCACTAGGGGTCCGGCTAGATGGGAGTCGGGCGTGAAGCTCGGAGCGCGGATCCTAATGCAAACAGCCGGGCGAGGATCTAGGTGGATCAGGGAGTGATTAGGACCCGGAGTTAGCGATTTTAGTGGTCGGATCGAGTCGGGAAAATGTCGAGATATCGGGTCGAGAACTCAGATCCGGGGCGCAGTGGTCCAGGGGGGGAGTTGACCGGAGGGTCAACGTCCCCCGTGGACCAATCAGGGATGGCCATGCCATAAAGATTTGAAAATTCGATTTAAAATAGGAAATGGCCGAATTATCAAAAACTCAAAATATGAAAAATGTTTATTTTATTTTTTTCTATTTTTTTGTGATTTTTAATTATTTTTTTGAAATAAAAATAAGGTATTTACAACTTAGTGCTATACATAGGTATATACACAATATTGATTTTTAATTTTTGATTTTTAATTAATTATTTTTGTACATTTTTATTCCCATTTTATATTTTATTTATTTATAGCATAAAATTAGGGATAAAAGGATATTTTTATTTTATTTTTATTATTTATTTACAATGGTGAAATAAATAGAGATAGGGGGTCTATGTACATGGTGAATATGTACAAGTAAGGTCATTTTTATTTTCTTTTTAATTTTTCAATTTTTACTTTGATTTTGTATTAACTAATATTTACAAATATATACAAGCCCATTTTATTCTATTTTTAGAGGAAAATATTTTTATTATATTTACAGGTATATTTACACACATGAGCTCCCTATCTCTCTCTACTTTAGCTTTTATGCGGTCAGGCACGTGCTGAGCCCTCCCTTAGGATTAGGTTGCTCAATATTTATTCTAAATATCTCCCTCTTTTTCTTTTAATTCTTTATTCTTTTATTTTTCACAAAAACATGCTAATTATTAGTTTTTACACCATACATGCGTTTTGCTAATTATTTGTATTTACAAGTATCTACATGCATTTGCAAAGGTTTTTGTAGCTAAAATATAAGAATAAAGAGTGACGAATGAGTATTCATCATTACTAAATGAGAAAACAAAATTTAAATCAAAAATTCTAAAATCTAGGTACAAAATACCTGTAAATATGCACTTTAAATCCTATCTTTCAAAATAAGTCAAGCTAACTGAAACTTCTATTATAGAAAAGGTAGATTGAGATTGTTGGAGTAATTCCAAGTTTTGACTTTGTTAAAAATTTGAGATCCCTTTTTTATATTTTGTTTTGTTTTTTTAGTTTTGCAAGTTCAAGCACTTTTAGGCTAATGAGAAGGTGACATGTTACCTTCCTCTTCCTTTACGTGGGTGTGTTGCACAATGAAGACCCAAACGTTTAAACCTCCTCCTTTTCGTGGGTGTTTTTCACAATGCGATTGCAAACATTTAAACTCAGTTCACAACCAACCTCATCATCTTTGAGCCTGGCTGACATCTCTAGACGAAGCTTGTTGATCCCTCTGCCTGATAACCCCTGTCATGACAACTAATCGCCATTTGACTCTTCAAATATTCGCATCAAACCCTCACTAGATCCCCATATTGTCTTTGCAAATCCTAATACTTTCCTTCTCTAGCAAGCCCCACTTGAATGACATGCGGTCGAGCCACAACTTGGAGTAAACAAAACTAGGAGGAACACGAGCAAGGTCCTAAGCTGCCTCTCATGTTCAACAACCTATTATGATGATGGGTGGAGCTTCTCTTGTCCAGACCCATGGAGAGGCCATCATCCCACATGTTCAACCTCAAAATCACAAAAAGTTTCACATAAAAATGTTGTTCAATATTCAATCCCACATTTTTTACGTTTTGAGTTTTAGTCGAATCCATCTCCTTCAGGCACTTATATAAGGATGATTTAACTGAGATTCCGTACTTATATTTTTTCCAATTGTTCTTGAATAAAGCCATCTTTCTACTCTTATGGCCCAATTGATAATCTTTCTCCTTCATTGATATTTGACCACTTCAAAGTTCTTGGTATTAGGTCATGGTTCATTCAATTCCCTATCAATCCATGGTGGTTTGGAGTAGATCCCAAGGAATTTAGAAGCTTCTTTAGGAAGATGAAAGATCAGTCCTAAGAAGCTTCACTTTTATATAAATGAATAAAACATCCAAGTTTTAGTATGTGCACTATGTCATGGCCTTTACACGATCGTCAAATGGGCCTCTACATAAGCAAACCCAAGGATCAAAACATTATCTCTTCCAATTAGATAGTTGACCAGGTTGATCGCTTGATGCATAACAAGATCACAATGAGCCAAGTTTTCAGATCAAAATTTTGATCCTACAAGTATGGATGAAAACGGATCGGATATGCCTATTTCCATATCCATATTCGCTTCATCTCTATCGAATATGAATACAGATATGGATATGATTTGGATATGCATTAAGGAAATCATATCCTTAAAAATACAGATATGAATTCGAATCGGATATTTATCGAATCCGAATACGGATAAAATAAAGAGCGGACATGAATACAGATCGAATAAAGAGTAGACCCGAATACAGATTGAATAAAGAGCCAATCCAAATATGAGTCGAATAAAAAGTGAATCCAAATATGGATCAAATAAACATGGAATCCGAATACGGATCGAATAGAGACCACATACGAATAGGAATGATTTTTTTTATCAAACTTTATAATGATTTTAAAAAACTAGAAAGTAAATATAAATAAGTTGCATCATGACATAAGGGAGCATCGAGGTGACTGTGTTCTTGACCGAAAGCAAAAAAGGGATAGGATTTTGTAACTTTTGTTCATGCATATTCCCAAACAAATAAAAGTTTATTAATATCATTAATATGGTGTATTACATAATATATAATACTAATATAATAATACGGGGATGTATCTCATATTATATTAACTAATAAATAAAATAATATTAAATATTGTATTCGGATATCCAAATCCGAATCCAGATATTCTAGCCACTACCATATCCGTATCCGTATCTGGAAAATTTTTACAACCCATATTCATATTCGATCCGTATTCGATTAATATTCAGATACGGATATCCATATCCGATAACTTTTCGAATATAGTAAGAGAATATTCGGATATATCTATATCTGTTTTTATCCCTACCTACAAAACATCTCAAAGCCACCTGATCATATTACGGTCATTGTATATCAACCTGTCTTTTAAGCTAGCTAGTCAACAGAGCCCTCTATCTATTAAAAAAAAGGTTCTCATCACTAGAGAATTTTGTCTCTTTATAAGTTCACTTCCATCTTCACAAGATTAGTTTAAGTACCACCACTGAGAAAGCGATAATATCAAGGCTTAAAACTTGTAGGGGAGGTCGAGCAATTGATTAATGAAGATCAAAAGTTTCATGATCGACAATAATGTGATATGTAAGCATAATCCTTTCCTCTCTCTCTCCTTTTTGAACAACATCTCATTTTTGGCCTACAACTTAACTAACGTCAATTGTTATTGCTTTCAAAATTCATAACTATTTGTAATGATATCTGGTTGACATGAAATTAGTTCCTTTGGATCCAATATGTAAGGTAAAAGATTCGAGAAGATTGAATAGCGAACCTTACATTATCTTACCAAAGCACTTTGATAAAAGTATTAAATTGATTGATTACCGCTACCATGAAGTTTTCTCTAGTACACATATCTCCAATGTCTGTTTAAATAGGTACATAAACACATCTCAATCAATAGTCATTAAAAATGATAAAAATATATATTCTTTAACCGACTCAATCCAAAAAAAAATATAAATGCCTAGTGAACTAAATTAAAAGAGCCTTTTACTCTCAAAGCCTCTTTACTTGTAGTACTCAATCAACTTTATCATCTATGAGTTTCTTGTTTGCAAAATTAAATAAAATGTTAAATGCTTGTATATTAAAGTTCATGTTTGTGTGATAATTATATAAGATTATGCGAAATGATTTTTTACATTTTACAAGTATATACAGGAATTGTCGTATGAGTCATTGTATATACCATGTTAAGGAAGTCAAATATATTTCCCATGCTTTGCAAAGGTTGATAGGTATATTTAATGTATGAAATATACTTTTAGAAAAATCGCATGTCTTTTTTTATTAGGTGGAACATCACTTAAAAATGATACAAAGCAGTTTCATCATTTTCTCATGAGGTATTGATGAATATAGGGTTCATCTACCTAAGAACTAAAAAATGAGTTGAAATCGAGATAAAACACATGCATATGCATTTAACTTATTGTTATTACAATTTTCATATGAATTTTTAATATTGATCAACATAAATATCATACAAAAATCCAAAAAATATCAAACCCGAAAATTGAAAAGGATGTACTTGTACAAACTAACCAGAAAATAAGAAACATGTGGCTACAAGCTGAAGTATTTTGTCTAACCCAAAGACTTGATCGGCATAGTTGAGTCAACAAAATAGAAGAGGAAAACTATAGAAAATCCCAAAAATATGAGCATCATATGTATATATGTACATATATGTAAATAATACTAATTTCACTAAATTTTAATAATTCCGTGTTAGCTCCGATTAACGTGAAATCATTCTTTTGTGTATAGATAACTAACCATAATACATAAAAGATCTTAAAAAATACTAATATATATATATATGAAATAAAACCAAACCGTAAATAGGAGTCTAAAAAGCCGTAAACTTAAATATCTCACCCCATAAAGACTCTGATTTTCCAAAAGTTCCCTTTAAAATGTTGTATGTTCAATTTTCTTCAAAACAAAACTAATTTCAAAGAAATTAGAGTTCATTACAATTTTTAGGGGGTATTATATATAGTACAATTGTACATTCGGATACAAGTTATTTCATGTATAAAATCTCCTCTTTTTGTTTTATTCCTTTTTTGTTTGTAATATCACTAACTATGAAGAAATAAAAATCCCAACAAATCTAAAAAGATGCAGAAACTAACAAAAAAGATGTTAAATTCACATATATATATATACCATCCCTTTTTATTTTATTTTCTATATTTTCCCTTAATTGTTAAAAATAAAGAATAGATAGTTTGTAATTATTAAGTATTAATATAATAACTATAATATAAATTACACTGATAAGGAAAAATCAAAGAAAAGAATACAACCGAAAAAATGATATTTTACACCTAAAAATTGATATCCATATGTGAATTACATTTCTAGATGTTGGGTCCTTCATAAAGGCCGTAACTAGCATTGAGATCTACAACTTTTATGTTGATCACTTTTGATATTTTATTTATTTTTATTTTCTTTCTATTTCCTTTACATTTTTTACGTGGCCGGTCAACCATTTGATCAACCTGCTATGCAATCTGCTTCCATTAGCTCCCACCCCTTCACTTATACACCTCATTATTTACACGTTGATCCACAGACAACAAGGCCATCCTCACGTTCCTATTGGTCATATCACCAAGAGTTGTTGACCTGTGAGCCAACTACACCTTCCCTTCTCCTTTCCAATGCAACACACATTCCCTCAGTTGTCAAATGGGCCTCCACATACGTGTATCCAACACTACTGGAAACTACATTATTTACGACAGCCAACACTGATGCAATTAAGACCCATCCGCCGCAATCACGACGATGCTAAGTTTAGTATCATAAATACAATTCGTGGTTCTTCACGGAATAAAAAGCCGCTGCAAAATCTATTAGATAATTACGGTGGCTTTTTTACCACCGTAAATAGTTTATATATTAACGATAGCTTCATTAGTTGCCAGATATATATTTGAATTTTAGATGTGACGGCCTCTCCGACTGCCGTAAATGGGGTGAGTATAAAAAACAACAGCTACTGGCAGTTGCTGATCTCCACTTTGTCGTCAAACTCACCTGTAAAATACAATATATGTTGGGTTAAAATACACATGCAGCAATCAAGAGCTCTATGGCTAGCTCAGACCACAATTTCAAATGTAAATTGCATAACCAAATATCAAATTATGTCATTTATGCGTTGTCTAATTTTGTTTTGTCCTTATATACTAAGCCATTTACAACACACCTACTATGGTTAACAATGCAACAACAACAATAACAATATAAAGTTTATTAAAAATATTAACATGATGACCCCAAGCTTCATCTACCAAATACACGAATATTGAGCTAGTTTCCGTAATACTCATTGGCATTCATGCATTAATATTACATTCTTGTAAACATGTAAATAAAAAACTAAATCTAACACCAAAAAGTACATAAAGATATGCAAAAATGAAAACCCAAAAATAAACAATGAAAGGGTGTACATTGTCGACAATTGGCAATCAAAATCAAACCCCAATTTCTAATATGCCAGCATTTTAAGAATTTATTTTGCATGTATATGAACTCCAATTTACCCCTTTTCACTTCTAAAGTTCATATTTCAAAATTCTATAAATCTTAAAAATATTGAGAGGATGAGAGGGTTCAACTATGGAAAGTCAATTTTAGGATTTATCGTATAATTAACTAAGACCTTGCCTATTCTTTTTGAGAAGTTATGAGCTTATTTTCACTTGATTTAATCTCTTTTACACCCTAGTTTAATATAAACATGTAAAGAAAATAAAAATATTAAAAAAGATACAAAAATATATTTAATGTAAATAGCTATAATTAACCTATATTAACCTATATTTCAACTTCTTTAAAATGTTTTCTATTGTATATTGAAAAACCAAAATTCAAGAAAGTTGTGAACATATGTCTAAATTAAAATATACAATAATAAAATAAACATGCATGTTATTAAATGAGAAAATAAATTTTAAACCCCAAATTCTAAAATCTAGGTACAAAATACCTATAAATATGCACTTTAAATCCTATCTTTCAAAATAAGCTAACTAAAACTTCTTTTATGGAAAAGGTAGATTGAGATTGTTGGAGTAATTCCATGTTTTTACTTTTTTTTAATTTGAGGTCCCTTCTTTTTAAAAAAATTGCAAGTTCAAGCACTTTTCGGCTAATGAGAAGGTGATGTGTCACCTTCCTCCTCCTTTACGTGGGTGTATTGCACAATGCAAACCGATGAATGTACGATTTATCATCTTTATTCTTTCGCTTTGGCTAAAATCTTTGGTAAAATACATGTAAATATTCACTATTAATATTATATATTTAACACTTAATTTATCTAAAATAAAATAATAAACGGTAAAATGAAAAAAATAAAAGAAAAGAAGAATGTATATAAAATATATACATACTGATCCTAACCCCGAGATCGGATCAATATTGACTTGGTCGACACAATAAATAAGTAGGGGGACATAAGGATCCTAATGTATAAAAATGTCAGAAAATCTTGATCACAGAAAATATATCTATACATTTTTCACATTGTGACTATTTCATCTATTTTATTTATTGATAAGAACACCTCAAAACAAAACACTTTCCTCACAAAAATTGTTCATAATAATATATAGTATTTTATAAAAAAAATATCATAAAAATTATTCAATATACAAATAATTAATTATGACGAACCGTAAAAACCATAAAAACAAACTTCCGAGGTTCATAACTATTTATAGAAAACTCCAAATGATCAAACTCACTTTTAAACTTTGTTTTTATAACTAATACTATTTATTAAAAATATAAAAAAAATATTAGAATAAAACGGGTGGCGTTTGGGCCCCTTTGTCTATATATACTATATGTAGATACTTTCTGATTTTCTAATTAATTATTTTAAACTTCATTTAATCTAATTTCTTTTCTAAAATATTTCTGAAAATCAGAAGAAAAATATAAAAATATAACTAAAGTTAAAATACCAATAAATCCCAAAGCCACGAAGCCGTGACCTAAATTTTCTAGACTTCGTAACTCGGCTATATGGACTCCAAATTGAGTGTAGTCACTTTTATAATTTGTTTTATTAATATGCAAAGGACACTAATTTCTCTAAAATCAAAGTTAATATGCAAAAAGTTGGTTTTGGGACCATAATGGTGTGTGTGTGTGGTATAATGTACCTAAATTTGATCTTACTTAATGTATATTGTCTATCATATTTATATACTTTATTAACATCATGTTATTAATAAAATAAAATAAAATATATTTATTTTTTTATATATAAATTTATTATTTCTTTAATTAGTTATTTAATAAGTTATTTAATAAGTTATTTAAATATTTAAATATTTATATATATATTTATTTAAATATGTAATTACAAATCTAATTATGTAATTAAGTAATTTAATTATCTAACTAATTAACCAATAAGTATTTATTTATTATTATTAATTAATTAATTTATTTATTTTTTCTCACGCGTATGTCGCACGTCTATCTTCTTTCTCCCCTTCTTTCTCTCTCCCCACGTTCTTCTTCTTCCCTTTCCCCCTTGCATTGCCGCCTTCTTTCCCTCTTCTTCCTTCGGTCGCCTAACCACCCAGCTGCCTTCATCGGCCCGACCGTTGACTGGTACTCTAACTAACCTACCGGTCATTGATGAACGTCCTACCAACTAGGGTTAAGTAACAAGAATAAACACAGATCGTTGTGACCCCAATCAATAGCTCAACAAGAAAATACGAGAACCAATAAGATAAATAAGTCAATCAAGCAAAGCAATGTCAGCGGTCTCCGCTATTTATTTAACCTGGTATAGAGACCATGGTCGAACACAAGGAGCACATAAATGTATGAAGTAGTCGGAAATCAGATGAATAAAAATATATTTTTGTGGTTATTAATTTTTATATATTTTTATATTTTCAAAATGCAAAAACAAATAAAAAGAACAAGGTAAAGACAAACTTTACCATTTTTTATTAAGACTAAAAATGTTCAAAAATAGAAATAAAAATATTTTTATGTTTTTCAAGTATTTAGATGTTTTTGGTTATTTTCTAAGATTTTTCTAATTTTTATATGATTTTATAAAAATGAAACAAGATCAAAACAATGAAACAGTACATAGCCAAGACAATATTGCAAGTTAAAAATATCTAAAATATCATAATGCCCTGGGGTGCAATTTTGTGAAAACGTAAATAAAAATACCAAACTACAGAAACTGGAATTATATTTTTTGATTTTTGTAGAATGTTAATGATTTTTATAAAATTTTTAGAGTTTTAATTTTTTCTATGATTTTTATAAAAGATTTTCAAACAAAAATGCTACTGTATACAAAGAATATAAAAAATAGATAAGCAAATTTTTACTGAATTTTTCAGACAATCTTTTGAATTTTTATGTATTTTATAAAATAGATAACCATTTTTAGGTGTTTTTAATTTTTAGAAAATACCAAATAAAACTAAATTAATTCTCAAAAATTACCATAAATATTACGTGTTAGCAGGAGCCAACTATAATTTGTATGGAATTTTTGGAGTTGATTTAAGAATTATTTGATTAGAAACAACACTCACACCATATAGGGATCTAGATGTGAATATCGTAAAGTTTCCACACCAAAAGATAACACATACAAAAAACATAGGGGTATATTTGCAAAATTCCCAAATAAACACGTGCCTCACACGTGCGTCATGCTTAGAGGGGCATAATTTTAAATACTATTAATAAACTTTCAACCAATAAAAACTCCAAAGTTTAGGACCTAGCATGCAAATAACCCACAAGGTCACGTGTTAGGCCACATGCTACACATAAAGAGGGACTAAAATGCAAATACTAGAAATTGGAGGTCCAAACTGCAAATGGTCCAAACTACAACTTTATTCATAGAACCATCTGATAAAACACAAAAGTGTGGGGTGAAAGATGTAAAATACCTTGAGGAGGCATGTGGTGTGCATGGAAGAAGTCATGGACGTACGGCTCTAATCGGTGCCACCTGTGGATCTAACGCTGCAGAGGCTGTCGCGGTGGTGTGACTAGATCTGAAAGTGCAGTGTTGATCTAACGACCACAAAGCTGAACTGGTCGGGCGGCTATGATCGAATCTGGTAGAGTGGGGTCCATCTGACGACAAGTGAGGATGCTGGATGAACTCCCTCCAGGCGACCTTCGACCGAGCGACGAGGTGAATTCGTCAGCCCGATGAAAGATCTGAGGGTCTCATTGCGCTCGACAAAATGTCGCGCATCAAGAGGGCGGCTCCGATCAGGAAGATAACGGTCGGATGGCCGTCGCGGTGGAGGAGTGCCCGGAGCTTCTCTGCTTGAGCAGTCGGGGGCCCAATGGGGGTCTTTTATGTGAACCAAGGCCTGCAAGGGAAAGAACACTCAGAGGCATAGCTACGGCGAGGGTTTATTGCAAGTAGGAGCAAGATAAACATAGGGGAATGGAGTTGGGGTCTCCGGCGAACGTGAGGGAGGGAGACCGAACCTAATCTCAACCCGATGGCTGAGCTGTAGGTGATAAGGTTGCATGAGAAGATGAAGGGTGAACTGGGGAGTCGATCTGAACGGATGGGTGTGGATATCCGGGCACTGACCGACTGGTCGAAGCAAGTGGAGGTACGGCGGCGCTAGGTGGAATGAATGGAATCGGAAGCGAAATGAAGGGGATATGATGGATACCTGAAGCACCAGATGGACTCTTGAGCTCCAGTTGAGGATGTTTGACAAGGTAATGGCCTCAACCTCGCTGTGGAAGGCAGGGAGACTAGACGTGGAGGCGCTCGCCAGCCACGTAGCTGAGTTGCAACTCCAGGTCACAAAGCTCAATCCGATTATTGTCACTCCACTAAAGATTCCTAGGGATGAGAGAAGAGGTGGGGCATGAGCTAGGGCTCTAGGTAGGTTGAATAGATGCTATATAGGATGCTCGAGGGTCTAGAAGGATTGACAAAAAGCGCCAGACCCGAGAGTGATCCGGATCATCCAAGGGACCCACGAAGATGTCGAATGTACGAGGTTTATCCGGTCCAAATCTTGACGCAGAAGGAGCTCGGGGTCAGAATGGAAAAGGAGGAGAAGTAGGTCTGGCGAACAGGGTCCGGGTCTGACCCGAGAAGGGGGAGACGTTGATCGGAGGTCAACACCCTAGCTGGCCCAATCAGAAAATTCGATTTTACAAAATATTTACAAAATCAATAAAAATAGTAAATGACTTCAAAATAAAAAGATATAAAATGAAAAATGTTTATTATTTTTCATACTATTTTTCTGTGATTTTTAATTATTTTTATGAAAGATAAATTAATCTATATATAGTATATAGTATTATATACATGTATAATATACCTATGTCTTTTGTACATTTATTTTTATTTTGTTATTTTCACACAAATACCCTAATTTTGTATTTTATTTATTTTCAACATAATTTTTTGGAGTATAAAAAATTTTTATTTTATTTTTATTATTTATTTACAGGTATATCATAATTAGGGAGTAAGACACATATACATGTGGTTTGTACAAGTGAGAAAGGTTTTTGTTTTTATTTTTATTTAATTTTCTAATTTTTATTTTATTTTTGTTTTATTTTTAGAAATAGACAAGGAGGTAATAATATTATCTTATTTGTATTTTATCAAAAATAATTATTTACATGTATAAGAGATGTGTACAACATAGAGTAGGCACTATCTCTCTCTACTTATTTTATTTTGGCGATCAGGTCAAGGCTTGACCTTCTCTTGGGGTTCGGGTCACTCTGTATTTATTCTAAATGCGTCCTTCCTTTTTCTTTTCCTTTATTCTTTTATTTTTGCACAAATACATGCTAAATATATAATGTTAACACATGCATGCTGAATGCTAACTTATTGTATTTACACCTATGTGCATGATGATTTGCTAAGATAAATAGCTAAAATAAAAGAAAAAAGAGTGATAATCATGGATTCATCACCCCCTCCTATACTTTAACTTTGCTAGACCTTTAGCAAACACTTATTTGAAAAAGAAGTGAAAAAGAGAAGAAAAGAAAAAGGAGAATCAAGGTTGATTATTAAACTTGTCTTCATCAAATTGAAGTATGAAGCTCAGTCAGACCTTTGGATTATTAGTTTGTCGGAACCTTATTTGGACCTAGGTTTAAGACTCAACAACCTCTAAGTTCCACCAATCTATGGTCAAGACTCCTCGATAATCTAGATCAGAACAAGTCTACATGCACAAACTCTAATGACCATGAATCTTTTCTTGTGCAGTGTAATTGATATGTAGCTCCCCACCTCAGAAATGACAAGGCAACAACCTCCCTCAACAAGGTAACTCTAATGCCCTGGTCCAGCAGCTCTTTCATCGAGGAGCGGGGTATTCCCTTCTAAGTTCAAGTTCAACCGGCTCAAGAAGAGGGGGTAAGAAGAGAATGAACCGTTGCCAGAGTAGCCGCGTATCCCTGGGAGCCCAACCACTGTAGCTAAGTCTCCCGCTGCAAGCTTCATGAGATGAGAAGGTGTAACATAAGCTTTGATTTATTTGGCTATATACACTCCGGCATGCATTTCATTTTCTATCAGGCTCGCCACTTTTTTGGAGTTTTTCTTTCTTTTGCACATTTTTTTATGTGCATACGTACAACATATCTACATGGTGCAACATATATACATGAGGACTTTTCCTTCTTGAGCCAGTAGACTATCCCTCTTTTAAGCATTATTGCAACCCACAACTCCTGTCTTTAGACCTCAACACCGCTAGACCAAGTTGAGACGCACTTCCCTCCCTAAAGGAAGACGAGAGGTTCCTCCTAGAAGTACTACCCTCATATTCTACCCCAAGCCAAAGGAAACTGCCTCCTCACCACTTCATCCATGTGGTGTTGAGTGTAAAGTGCTAGTCCAAGTAAAGCCATTGTCTGTGAGAGTCGTGTGTGCGTTGTTAAGTGTTCTACTTAGGCTCATCAAGATGACATGTGAACATAGCCTAGTGGACTCAAAGAGATAAGTCACTCATGGACCGGAAAAGTCTTAACCCTAAATCCTACAAGG
This sequence comes from Ottelia alismoides, assembly GCA_037367405.1. Lineage (NCBI taxonomy): Eukaryota > Viridiplantae > Streptophyta > Magnoliopsida > Alismatales > Hydrocharitaceae > Ottelia > Ottelia alismoides. The sequence continues at coordinate 1,159,508 of JAZKJV010000331.1, forward strand.
TTCCTCGGAGAATTAGGTGGATTAAGGTCTTAACCAAACTCCATTTTCCAATTTAATTCCAGACTAGTTTAAATATCAACTTTGATTCAGAAGAATATAGAAGTATATTCAAAAATCTTTTTATACAAAACTTTTGAAAAATGTGCAAAATTTTGGAAAGTGTTTGAATGCATGCATGAATGTAGAAGTTTTGCAAACTATTTACAAACATTTACACACGGGTTTTTGCACACTTTTATTTTTCAAACATTTTACAAAAATTTTATACTATATACATAGTTTTGATACAAAAGTATTTACAAACTTTTCACAAGCAAAATATTTTTACAAACATTTGTAAAAAATAGTTTTTATAAATAGCTATGTATTTGCAAGAAATAATTTTATGTACAAGAAAAATTTTAAAATTTTTGTGATTTTTAATAAGTGATTTTTAGCCATTTTCTTTATTAACGCACTCACTCAAAGTATGAGTTATGGCTAAAGTATATATGTAATATATACAACATCCCCATATACTTAGCTCGAACGATGTCCTCCGAGTGATCAAAGAGCGATGAAGAAGACATAACTCATGCTTAATATAGGGAAGTGAAAAGAATGGTTATACTACAATGACGAATCAAAGAATATAATGAATAGAGCTCGGTGATTTCCCCTATACTTAGGATCAAGTAATCCTAAGTATAGTAGATTGCACTCAAAGGGAAAATTGAGTGAAAGAATATACATGGTCTACCTCCCCTATACTTAGGGTAAAATATCCCTATGTATAGGTCAGCAAAACATAGGTAAAAAGAATCAAAAGAATAATAAAAAATATGACACCCCCTATACTTAGGGTAAAGTACACCCAAAGTATAGCATAATCACAAGATGTAGATGGGGTGTTAGACTAAAGAATGAGATGATATGGACATCTGCATCTATACAAGGTGGAAAACAGTGATAATCAGGCACAGGACGCAACTGATGTAAGTCAAAGACCATATCTCATGCAAAATGAATCGGGGCGACATCAACAATCAACGGATCATGATCTAGATATGGCTTGAGGCGCTGACCATTGACGCGAAAGGCGGACTCAGATGACATTTCAGATATGTCGATACTACCATTGTCATGCACCTTTCAGACCAGGTATGGTCCCTTCCACTTACTCTGCAAATTCTCTGAAAATAGTCTAAGCATGGCATCAAACAACCATACTCTCTGATCTGGCTCAAACTGCTTATGGCTGATATGAGAATCATACCATATCTTTTCTCGCTCCTTATATTGTAGGTTGTTCGAAAAGGTTGTATCTCTAAGCTCCTCCAGGGCTGCCAATTATGCCTTCCTTTGATCATCTATACTATCTGTATCTAATAATAAATCAGTGATAGCCCAAAGTGACTTATGCTTAATCTCAATAGGTAAATGGCACGGCTTGCCATAAAAGAGACGAAAGGGAGTTGTACCTAAAGGAGTCTTGAAGGAAGTCTGATATGCCCACAAGATTGAGTCCAAAAGTTGTGACCAATCCTTTCGGTCTGGGTGGACTACCTTATGCAATATCGTCTTAATCTCCCTATTCGATACTTCAGCAAGATCATTGGTCTGAAGATGATATGGAGTGGCAACTCGATGGTCTATGCTGAACTCGTTAGCAAGTGCCTTTACCTTGTCGTTGATAAAATGAGACCCCCTGTCAGATATCAAAACTCTAGGCACCCCGAACTGTGAAATGATATTCTTCCTCGAAAATTTATAAACAGTCGTAGCATCTGTGGTTCGGGCGGGTATGGCCTCAACCCAACGGCTCATATAATCAGCAGCCAACTAAATGTACTCAAATCCCTGACTCTTAGGGAATGGACCCGTGAAATCGATGCCCCATACATCAAAAACCTCAGAGAAGTGAATGAGTTGCATTGGCATCATATCACATTATCCACAAGTGCCCATCCTCTGACAGTCAGTACACCTCTTCACGAATTCATCAGAATCCTTGAAGAGGGTAGGCCACCATAGGCTGGATTGGAGCACTTTCTATGTTATTCTCCTCCCAGAATGATGTCCTCTTGCCTCAAGCTTGTGGCAGTATGTGAGGATGATGTGGTACTCCTCCCGAGGAATGCACCCACGTCAGAAACTATCCCCTCCTTCATGATAAAGGATGGGATCCTCCCAACAGTAGGACTTGGCCTTCGTAGGGAAAGTCTCAAGTTCCTGTCTGGACCAACCTTGTGGGACTTTCTTGGCAACAAGATAGTTCACAATATCGGCGTACCATGGGAGTGAGGCGATAGCAAGGATCGCCTCATCTGGGAAGGTCTCCGTAATAGGATCAGTCTGCTCAGATTCCTCAAGATTTTCCAAATGGGAGAGACGATCTGCCACCACATTCTTGACTCCAAGTTTATCCTTAATCTCAATATCAAATTCCTGGAGTAGAAGGATCCATCCAGTCAGTCTCGCTTTGGCATCCTTCTTTGCCATGAGGTACCTGATAGTGGTATGATTAGTAAATATAGTCACTTTTGATCCCAGAATATATGATCAAAACTTATCCAAGGCAAAAACTATGACTAGCATTACTTTCTCCGTGACAGTATAGTTCCGTTAAACGGCATCCAATGTACAAGTAGTGTAGTGAATGGAAATTGGTACCCCATCCCTCCTCTGTCCTAGCACATCCCCCATGGCAAAATCGGAGGCATCCGTCATGATCTCGAATGGGAGAGACCAATCATGTGTGAGTCTCAACAACTAAGCTCTTGAGAGTCTCAAATAACGCAAGACACTTATCATCTACAATGAACTCGATGTCTTTTGTCAACAGATCAGTCAACGGTCGGGCAATCCTGCATAAGTCGTGAATAAAATGTCGGTAGAAACCGACATGCCCCAGAAAAGACTGCAACTGTCGCAGGTTGGGTGGTGGATTGAGTTTCTTGATGATATCCACCTTGGCCGGATCAACCTCCATGCAATTATTGGAGATGATATGACCAAGCACCGTCCCCTTAGTTATCATGAAGTGACTCTTCTCCCAAGACAAGACAAGATGAACCTCTATGCAGCGCTGAAGAACGCGATCTAGGCAGTCAAGATAAGCATCGAACCCGTCAACGTAGACCGAAAAGTCATCCATGAAGACCTTTAAACAATCACCCACCATGTCCGAGAAAATGGACAACATGTACCTTTGGAATGTCACCGGGGCGTTACAAAGACCAAAGGGCATCCGCCTGAAAGAACACGTCCCAAATGGACAGGTGAATGTCATCTTATCCCGGTCTTCGGGCGCTATGGCCACTTGATTGTAACCGGAGTACCCGTCAATAAAGTAGTATTGACTCTTCCCAGTTAGCCTCTCTATAATCTGATCAAGAAAAGGCAGCGGAAATGATCCTTCTTGGTGGCATGATTCAATCATCTGTAGTCCACACAGACCCTCCAAGAAGTGGGTACCCTAGTAGCTATCTCCTCTACAGACTCACTCAGAACTGTAATGCTGCTCGTCTTCTTTGTACCACATGCAATGGACTAACCCACTTGGAGTCAGAGATAGGGTAGATAAAATCGGAGCTCACTTGGAGTCAGAGATAGGGTAGATAAAATCGGAGCTCCACCATTTCGATATTTCCTTTATTACCACCTCATGAAAGATTCGGGTTCGGCCGTCGCTGGAACTCACGTGACGGTTTTGCGTCCTCCTCGAGAAAGATATGGTGGGAGCACATAGCAGGTCTTAACCCCTGGAGATCAGCTACACTCCATCATATTGCCTTGCGGTTCCTTTCAAGAACCTTCATCAATCGAGATTCTTGCTCTCCAATCAAATCCACTGAGATAATGACTTGGAAAATCTCATGCTCACCCGCAAGGAACCTATACTTCAGTTACTTTGGTAAAGGCTTCAGTTCAGGGCAAATGGGAGCTGATAAATCTGGCCTCTGAAAGGTCTGAGTGAATGCAAGCAGATCTGGATGGGAGAACTCCCACTGATCATGCAAAACTGGTGAAGACTACCCTACTGGTGTATATGTACTCGGTGTTGGCATGGTCTCCTCCCTAGCTACTAGCTGTGTGGAAATCACACAAGGTAGTAAATCGTAAAATTCTGCCCAGTCTATGTTTGAATCCGAGGGATCTGAATCAAAATCACACGATATAAAATCTGCTTCATTGTCCTGAACACGACTATTAGCCTCAAAAATATTTTCAGCCAAGAGTGTGCTCTCTGAACTCTCCTCTGCTAGAAACTGTGAATCTACAGCACCTGAAGATGAGTGAAGGGCTCGTGAAATAGGATCTGACCAAGCAGCTTCGTCATCAGTGATCACAAAGTCACACTCCTGGTGGATGTCTCGCTCTGCCTCTATCGTCTGCTCTACATCGTTGAACCGCTCTGAGCAAGGTGAATCGTGCGCTCCGGTCTCATCGATCGTCTCTATTTGTACAATTCCGCCCTCGACACGAAAGTACACCTTCCCTCTATCATGGTCGGACACCGCCTTGGCTATGGCCAAGAATGGTCGTTCAAGAATGATGGGAGTATCTGTCACAAACTCAGGGATCTCCATGTCCAATACAACGAAGTCCACGGGGAATTTCAGGCCCCGAATTGTGACGACCACGTCCTTCAACAACCCCTTCAGCCACTTGACAGATCGATCAGTAAACTAAAGGACTGTCCTGCTCTGTCAAAGAGGGCCAAACTCGAATCGGTTGAGTAAGACTGCTAAAAGGAGGTTGATGGAAGAGTCGTTGTCTAATAGAGAACGGTTGAATCTCTGCTCATGAATGTGGCATCTGACATAGGGAGCTCATGCATCTGACCTCTTGGCTGGAAAACGGTTCTGGATGGCGAAGCAGGTGGCACGGGTCAGCACATGGATTTATGTCTGATGGTTCCTCCTCTTCCTGCGGATAATGGTCTTCTCTCTCAAGTTCTTTTGGAAGAGAGGTATGTGCTCAAGTGCCTCCTGTAGAGTCATCTGGATATGGAATCTATCAATCGTCTACTGGCTGAACTCTAACTGTTGATCCTTTTTTGGATTTTCTTTTTTATTCCCCTGTGGTAAGTGGAGTGCTTGAGGAAAGAGGATGGCTGGGCCCTCCTCATATAGAGGGCTAGGAAGGGGTTCCTGTTGTTTCGAAGGAACAGACTCAATACAAGTATTATCAATCACATATGGACTCGAGGATGAAGAAACCTTTCCTTTATTAATTTTTTGGTATTTCTTGTAATGTCCCGAGATACAAGAACCGAAGGTGAGACAACTGGAATAAAAGGGGTGGCCTCAGTTTCACCCATGGCATCGGAAGTTACGGTATCAGCACCACACTCTGGCTTAGCATCATCTAGTGTGGTGGCGTCAGTACCACCCTCTGCATCTGGAGAAGCGATGGCCTCAGTACCGCCGGCTGGATTAACGTCCTCGGTGACTTCAGCACCACCGTCATCATCATCATTAGCAGTATCACACCGCTATCCTCCTCGTCAGGCGCTTCTGAATCCTCGCGATTTCTTCGCTCAGACGAGGCACCACCGGCTAGCATCCTACCGCTCATAAGTAACACAAAATCAGCATCAAATGTATACGAAGCAATGACACCCAATAAATTACTAGGAGTGGTGGTCTATGTGAAATGTACCTACTCAGATTTCCTTTTGAGGTTGTTCGGGTTGGGCTCAATCTGAGTGGGTATGGCAGCCTTTCCCTTGATAATCTCCTTCATCTCCTAAAGAAACTCATCATCTCCCGCCTAAAGGATGCCTACTGGTACACCACCATCTGGGTGTCTTGAGATGGTGGTGGCTGAGAGTATTGGAGCTGCAACTGCTGGACCAGCTCCACCTGGACGTGGTGAACCTGTTGGTACTGGGCGGAGGGCTGGGATGAGCCGCTGCTGCTGGATCAACTCGTGACCTGAGATGGGGCTGAGAAGTCATCTGTGCCTCCTAGAGACACATGATCTGGGTCTTCAGGTCACTCAGGGTCTATGCCAACTGATCTATCTGAGTCATGCCCTGGCACTGCTTCTTCTCGATGATCTTGATGCAGTCCAGCTTCTTGCTGATAATGCCCATGTCAGCGGCTGACGACTCTGCCTGTGCTGCTGCTGAAGAGGTGGATGGACCTGCATCAACTCGTGTTATCCTCTGACAGGACACGACATGGGGTGGGGGTTTCTGCTGAGTGTAGAGCCGGGTCTGGGACATAACTGTATAATTCTCGACCATTTCCTCATATATGGCCCATGCCTGATATTCGTCCATGGCAAAATAGGAGTCCCCGCAAGAAGCATTCACTAGCCCCTGCATCTCTGGTGGCATCCCACAAAAGAAGCTCTGTACTAAATTGGGCTTGGAGATGTAGTGATGTGGACACCGATCAATGGGCTCTCAGAAACGATCTCACGCATCATGGAACTGCTCGTTGGAGATCATGGAGAAAATATTGATCAGAGCTCACGTTGCGTTCGTCCGGCCGAGTAGATAGTACTTGTTCAAGTATTCGGTCAGTAGTTGTTCCCACGAAGTCACATATCTCCCAAACTGCTTTAGCCAGTAGGCTGCTCTGTCAATGAGGGAGAATGGAAACACCATCATCATGATGGTGTCCTCATCCACGAATCTGTCGTGGACAGTGTTGCAGATCATCTCGAACTCCTGCAGGTGTAGATGCGGCTCCTCAGTGCCACGCCCATGGAACTTAGGCAAGAGCTGAATGGTCTAGGGAGGGAGCTTGAAGTCTCCCAGAATCGTCGGAAGCTGGATCCAACGGTGTGTGAGGATCGCATCAGGGTTGTGCAACTCCCTCATTGGTTTGGCTGGTCGGACTGGCTCATGTGGCTCATCTAGTTGTCCTCTATCTCCTCCTCCAATCTCTGGAATCTCTCCACTGCCTGCTCGGTGCGGCTCTCCTCTATCGGCTCGTATATGTGCTATCTCTCTGCGTACCTCTTCCATGAAGGTTCCCTGATCTCTAATTTGCCTCTACATCGTCTCTAGGGAGGCTAATGAAGTGTTGTTTATGGCGCCCTAGTCTAGAACATATGTGGTACTCTGGGGCTATTAATCAGTGCACACTTCATTGCTGTCCATCTCTTAGGTCTCTACAAAGGCAAAAGACCCCAGCTCAGGTGCCATCAAATGAATAAATATCTGTGATGGTCTCTCCTCGGGCACCTCAAGACTGGAAGAAGGGTGGTCGAGGGGGAACAGGGTGGAATCGAACTTGGATTCAGAGACCGGGTGTAGGCTCTCCTGAACCTGCCTAGATGAATGGGGCGGAGTGCTCAAAAGCGGTGCTGCCAACGACTGCCTAAGGGACCTCCGGCCAATCATTGTAATGAAAAAGATGCAGATGGGATCTGAAAACAAACAAGATCAGGAGTCAAACCCCAATTTCACATATGCAACGCGGAGCTGATGACCGTGAAGGTTCGATTGTTTATCTTGTCAATTTTATTTAGGTGATAATTCAGTCTTGCAGAGCGATTAAGGGAGCTGTTGGGAACCCGATGATCCCGAGAGACTGGCCCAATCCCAAAGCTAGATTTTTCCCAGCCAGTACAAGCTGCAGATCGTTTACCGGCTACCCGATCAACTCGCTATGTTAAGGATATCGCGACTGCTTTACATGAAATCAAACGATCCTCACTGGAGAATGACTAACCCCAAGACCAGTAGTCTAACGACAATTTAGATATGGCTCTATCCCATTGTGTGTGTCACTCTCTCGCGCAAGCAAACCAAACAATGAGGGGTTGACTCTCCCAAGATAGATTTTTAAGTGAGATGTCTTTTAGGATAAAGTTTGTTTAGCAGACCCAATTTTATGATTTCTCTTTTTACAGCATTTTTCAATAATCAAACAAACATCTAACGAATTTTTCGATCACCTGAATATTTAAAGTCCAAAACAGGGGGAGAAATCAGAAAAGCCGATGCACGATCAAAACTTATGATGCATGCAAAGTTAGAAATCTGTACCTGTCGCCAGCACTCTACATGCAAGGTGATCCACACATAAATTAAAGACAGAATTTAAACTAATCTAAATGATGCAAGAACAAAACAGCCTTAGATGAGTAATTTCTAATCGCGAAGAACAATAGTTAACTGACGAGAGAGAGAGAGAGAGATCAATGTCCGGTCTCTGATGTCGATTGTTGTCTGCCACAACGGATCCTGCACGCGTTGTATATGGACTCTAGCAGCACGTGATCTCTCAATCAATCAGATAAACTTTTTATTAATATTTTTCTTAAGGTCCAATTACAAAGCTATAGGTGCAGACAAAATATTAGGGTTGGACCTTAATTATTTACGTTGCAATCAAAATAATTCCTAAATCTAGGGGCCAAATTCTTCGAGAATAAAAGGAAAGAAAAAGCGAAGAAAACAAAACAGGTGAAAAACCACGGTGAGGTCCCCTGAGCACACCGATGCTTGGTGAAACAGACTCTGATATGCCAAGTGTCCAAGAGAGAGTTTAAGTGTCCAGAGTCTAAGTTATTACAATAAAAATAATGTCCTGGAAAATAAAAACTACACTATCCTATATAACTACTTTCCTCATGGCCTCCTACTCCTCTTCTAATGCGGTTACCCCTGTCGAAAGTCGAAACATCCTCGGGCGGTCCCTCACACAAAAATCAAAGCAAAGAGAATGTCAGAAAAATAGTTATATAATGTAGAGATAAAAAAAATAAAAAGGAATATGAAAAGACTACTAAGTCGTGCTCCCCGACAACAGCGTCATTCTGATGAGTGTCCTACCAACTAAGGTTAAGTAACAAGAATAAACATGGGTCGTTGCAACCTCAATCAATAGGACAAAGCTCAACAAGAAAATACGAGAACTACTAAGATAAATAAGTCAATCAAGCAAAGGAATGTCAACGATCTCCACTATTTATTTAACCTGATATAGCGATCAGGGTCGAACACAACGAGCACAGAAATGTACAAATTAGTTGGAAATCAGATGAATAAAAATATATTTTTGTGGTTTTTAATTTTTATATTTTTTTTTATATTTTCAAAAAATGCGAAAACAAATAAAAATAACAAGGTAAAGACAAACTTTAACAATTTTTATTAAAGACTAAAAATGCTCAAAATTTAGAAATAAAAATATTTTTATGTTTTTCAAGTATTTAGATGCTTTTGGTGATTTTCTGAGATTTTTCCTATTTTTATATGATTTTATAAAAATGAAATAAGATCAAAACAGTGAAACAGTACACAACCAAGATAATATTACAAGTTAAAAATATCAAAAATGTCCTAATACCCAGGAGTGCAATTTTATGAAAAATAAATAAAAATACCTAACTACAGAAACTGGAATTATATTATTTGATTTTTGTAGAATTTTTAATGATTTTTATAATATTTTTAGAGTTTTTAACTTTTTAGGGTTTTTATAAAAGGTTTTCAAACAAAATGCTATTGAATACAAGGAATATAAAAACACACAAAAACAAATTTTTATAGAATTTTTCAGACAATGTTTTGAATTTTTATGTATTTTAGAAAATAGATAGAATTGTTTTAGTGTTCTTGATTTTTAGAAAATATCAAATAAAACTAAATTAATTATCAAAAATTACCATATATAATACGTGTTAGTAGGAGCTAACTTTTATTTTTATAGAATTTTTGGAGTTAATTTAGTAATTATTTGATTAAAAACAACACACACAGCACACATGGACCTAGATGCAAATATCCTAAAGATAACGGATACAAAAAGCTCATGGATATATTTGCAAAATTCTCAAATAAACATGCGCCTCACTCGTAAGTCAGGCTCAGAGGGGTATAAATGTAAATACTATTAATAAACTTTCAACCAATAACAACTCCAATGTTCAGGACCTGGCGTGCAAATAACCCACAAGGTCACGTGTCAGGACACGTGCTACACCTAAAGAGGGAATGAAATGCAAATACTAGAAATTGGAGATCCAAACTGAAAATGGTCCAAACTACAACTTTGTTTACAGAACCATCAAATAAAACATAAAAGTACAGGGTAAAGATGTAAAATAACCCCAGGAGGCACGTGGTGCGCGTGGAAGAAGTTGTGGACATATGTCTCTGACCCCTGCCACCTGCGGATCTGACGATGCAGAGGCTGTCGCAGTCATGCGACTGGATCTTACAGTGCAGTGCTGATCTAACGACAAAGTTGAACAGGTCGGGCAGCTGTGATCGAATTTAGCAGAGCAGGGTCCATCCGACGGCAAGGGAGGATGCTAGATGAACTCCCTCCAGGCGACCTTCGACTGAGCGACGAGTTGAATCCGTCGGTCCGATGAAAGATCCGGGGGTCTCTTTGCGCTCGACGAAACATCGCACGTCAAGAGGGTGGCTCTGATCAGGAAGATAACAGTCAGATGGTCGTCACGATGGAGGCGTGCCTGGAGCTGCTCCGCTTGAGCAGTCAGGGGACAAATGGGGGTCTTCGATGCGAACCAAGGCCTACAATGGAAAGAACGCTCTGAGGCGTAGCTTCGGTGAGGGTTTATTGCAAGTAGGAGGAAGAGATCCAGAGGGGAATGGAGTTGGGGTATCCGACGAACGTGAGGGAGGGAGATCGAACCTAATCTCAACCTGATGGCTGAGTTGTAGGGTGATCAGCTTGCGTGAGAAGATGAAGGGTGATCTGGCGAGTCTATCTGAATGGATGGGTGTGGATATCGGGGCTCCGACTGGCTGGTCGGAGCAAGTGGAGGTGCGTCGGTGCTAGGTGGAATGAATGGAATCAGAAGCGAAATGAAGGGGATATGATGGATACTTGAAGCACCAGATGGACTCTTGAGCTTCGAGCGAAGATGGTTGACAAAGTAATGGCCTCAACCTCACTGGGAAACGCGGGGAGGCTAGACGCGACGGCGCTCGCCGGCCACGTTGCTAAGCTACGGCTCCAGGCCACCAAAGCTCAATCCAAAGGGCTCCTTCGGTTGTTGTCACTCTACTGAAGATTCTTAGGGATGAGAGAAGAGGCAGGGCACGAGCTAGGGCTCTGGGTAGGCGGAAGAGATGCTATATAGGATACTCGAGGATCTAGAAGGATCGGCAAAAAGCGTGAGACCCAAGAGTGATCTAGATCATCCAAGGGACCCGTGAATATATCTGATGTACGAGGTTTATCTGGTCCGAATCTCGAGGCAGAAGGATCTTGGAGTCGGGTTGGAAAAGGAGGAGAAGTAGGTCTAGCGAATAGGGTCCATGTCTGACCCAGGAAGGGGGAGACATTTACCGGATGTCAACACCCTAGCTGGACCAATCAGAAAATTTGATTTTACAAAATATTTACAAAATCTTAAAAAAATAGTAGATGATTACAAAAAAGTGCATAAAATGAAAAATGTTTATTATTTTTCAAACTATTTTATGTGATTTTTAATTGTTTTTATGAAAAATAAATTAATCTATATACAATATATAGTATTATATACAGGTATAATATACCTATGTATTTTGTACATTTATTTTTATTTTATTAATTTTACATAAATACCCTAATTTTGTATTTTATTTATTTTCAACATACTTTTTTGTAGTATAAATAATTTTTATTTTATTTTTATTGTTTATTGATGGGTATATCATAAATAGGGAGTAAAACACATATACATGTGGTTTGTACAAGTGAAAAAGGTTTTTATTTTTGTTTTTATTTATTTTTATGTTTATTTATTTTATTTTTGTTTTATTTTTAAAAAATATATACAATGATTTCATAATACTATTTTATTTTTATTTTTATCAAAAATAATTATTTACATATATAAGAAATACGTATAACATAGAGTAGGCCCTATCTCTCTTTACTTATTTTATTTTGACGATCAGGTCAAGGCTTGATCTTCTCTTGGGATTCAGGTCACTCTGTATTTATTCTAAATACCTCCTTCCTTTTTCTTTTCCTTTCTTCTTTTATTTTTGCACAAATACATGCTAAATATACAATGTTAACACATGCATGTTGAATGCTATCTTGTTGTATTTACACCTATGTACATGATGATTTGCCAAGATAAATAGCTAAAATAAAAGAATAAAGAGTGAGAATCAAGGATTCATCAGTCACAGACTCCTTCCACCGGTGACCACATCCGACAACTTGCTCTCCACATTTCCTCCATCTATAAAAGCCATGTGACCCCCCTTCTTCGAGATATATCTGCCATTTCCTCTCAGTTCGACCTCCGAGTTACGAGAGAGGGATAGACGAGTGACAGAAGCTTCGTCCACGATCGTCAAGCCGCAATGAGGGAGAGCGAGGAGTGTGCGTGATCATTTGCTCTGCCGCATTCCAGCGAGAGCCCATGCTTCTGTGATCATCGCCGGCATGTTGAGATGACAGCCCTGAGCCACTCGAGCTCCAAGCCAAAGGCAAACCTCCTCCATTTTCATCTTAGATTCGGGTCATATCCTTTATCTTCTCTTCCCCTCCTCTGATTTTGCTAACTTCCTCACTTCTCTTCTCAATCTATCTCTCTTACCCTTCTTCTCATGTTTTCATCTCCTAATCAGTTCCGAATCCTCTGAGATTTTGTCGATTCCATCACCAGATCATCCATCCCACCTTTGTTTCCCTCCGATTCTGTTCTATCCTACACATATGAACCTCTCCAATCATGCATGATGATCGAGATTGAAGACTGACCATCACCTCCGATAGCCTTTTTCATTCACCATCTTATGTTTCTTGTGAGGCCGAAGCTTCATCTTTGAGCCATTTTTCATATGCAGATCATCCAAGCTTGAAGGTGATAGAATATGGGAGATCAATGATTGAGATCCATACCAACATCGAGGATCCCTTGTACCCGATCGCCGTTGAGCCTCAATTGTGATCAGCGAGTCATCGAGAAATACATATGAAGAACCATATACACCTGCACATCAACATCAACCTACAGATACTATCAAACTTCATTGATATCTACAAAGGATTGAAGCGTCACTTCTAGTCGATCCACATTTTGTGAAGTCTTGATCGGAGCACACATCAGATTCATGTTCTCTCCGAGCTTCATCGCACACAAATCAAAACTGCATCCTTCATTTCCGATCATCACCACCGCAAGCAATACCATCGCCCGACTTGGGAAGAACTCAAAGGACAAGCATCTTCTAGAACTCGAATTGCGGAAGAACAAGAGGAAGTAGTCACCATCTGATCTAACAGACCGGACGATCCAAATCCAAGACCGCCCCACCGCTTAGACTCCCCATGCGTGTGGCATGCGCGGGTGTGTCTTTTTGCATAGACATCCCCAGCATTTGTTTTTATTGCTTACATGTCCAGTTATAGGTCAGTCACGTGTTCAGTAGAAAAATTGCGTGAAACAACCCCGGAGATTCTGCATTTTCACATGCCCCTAAATTTTCCAAAAATTACATATACATCCTTATCTAGTATACATAACTCTATACATATTAAATACGTATCGAATAAAATACAGAATATAAAAATATAATAAAATACACATAAATACTGTATTTAAACTGTATACAGTATTGACTAATTTTTTAAAATAAAAATACTTTCTATTTTTAATAAATCATTTAAATAAATAAAAATACACAAACTTTATAAAAGACATAAAAATATAAAAACATAATTAAAATTTCTAAAAAATACTTTTAGTATATGTTACTATATTCTACACAATAAATAAATAACAAAATAAAATTTAAATAATAAAACTAATAAATAAAAATAAAATACATAAAAACTTTAAAAATACATAAATAATTAAAAAGTCATATAAAAATGTACAATATATCATTTTAAAGGTATTTTTACCTATATTATAATAAAAATAAAAAATATTTTCTTACTATTTTATATTTTCGAAATTAAAAATAAAAATCTATTTTCAAATAAAAATAAATTTTTAGACTTTAAAGGCAAAAAAATTAAAAATATTTTCTAGAAATTACATAAAAATCATAAAATAATTAAAACACATACAAACTACAAAATTAAAACCAAATATAAAAGTATAAGGGGTTGGGGAAGCTGCACCGGCGGGTGTAGCTAACTAGCTGCACCTGGCCATTTTTTTCATTAGTTTTTTTTTGTGTTTTTGAAATGAAACCTAGGGGGATTTAAATCACCATATATCACCATGATATCATACCAATTTAAACTAAATTCAACATTTCTATCATCTCCATCAAGGCTATGACATTTTAACGGTTTCAGAATTATTGAAATTGACCATATCTAGATGGGCATGCTAGGAGTGTTTGTTTTGCATGAAATTTGAAACACATATTCTTGTTAATAAACTAAATAAATCTCCATAATTTTTTTTAAAAAAAATAAAAAACCAATAAGAAAAATGGTCGGGTGTAGCTAGTTAGCTGCACCCGCCGGTGCATACTCCCTTTTCCCGAAGTATAAAATCTATACCTATATTTTTACATAGGTCTATTAAAAGCATAAAAACAATTTAAAATTCATAAAAAAATAAAATAAAAATCTAGAAAATTACGTAAAATCAAATAAAAATTTGGAAAATCAATAAAACCTTAGTTTTCTATAGTTTTACCTTAGTTCTAAATAGTTTGCTTCCCTGAGTTCGACACTCTCATGCTTATTGGTATACACATTAGTTTAGGAGTATAAATAATAAAAATAAATTATATGTAAAAATTACTCAACCGACATAGTGACGATAATTTCTTCTTTTAGAGCTATCAGATTGGGAGTTTTTCTGATGGTGTCATTGCCAGGGAGGTAGCGCTAGGGTAGGTCGTAGATACCTTAGGTTTAGGATTTTCTTCTTCTTCCTTTTTTATCATCTAATTTTTGTAGATTTTTTCTTTACTTCTTGCTTCTGATTTGTGCAACACAAGGTTCGAACCGCACAACTGAGAACCAAAGAACTGACTGTTGAGCGCGGTTTCATCGTGGACGGATAAATTAGTGATTATGAAATAAGTCGTTGTTATCCCCAAAAATCCCGCGACAAACAAACATTTTTTTATTTTTTTGCTACTTATTAACCTGCATAGCGGACAGGGTCGAACTCAGGGAGGCTACAAATCGTGAGGGTTATTCAATTAATCAGAAATCAATTAAAGGGAAAAACAAGAATCTCAAAGGATAACTATCCATGGTTTTTGTGATTTTTTTATCTTTTTTTATTTTTTTAATTTTTTAATTTCTATTTTTTTATATTTTCTGATTTTCAAATTTTTAGTGATTTTGATTTTGCAATTTTTTAAATTTTCAAATAACAAACAATATGCACAAGCACAAGAATGCACACCAAATTTTTTTTGTAATTTTCAAATACACCAAAAATGATCGGAAAAATCCAGAGAAAATATTTTTGGGTTTTAAAAGTTTTGAAATATTTATGAGACTTTTTGTGGAATTTTCAAATGTTTTTGTATTTTTCTAAAAATCAACCAGTAAGAAAATGCGAAAATGTGCACAGCCTGGAGTAATTTGCAACTTAAAAATATTTTAATGCCCAAAAACTCCTGGTAATTATTTTTTATATAAACTACAAATCAATAACTACAACCAAAAATTGAAATCACATTTTTTGGAGTTTTTTAAAAGTTTTTACTATTTTTTAAAGAATTTTCATTTTTCACAATTTTTGGAGTTTTATAAAGAGTTAATGCATGAAAATTTGGTAGATATTAAAAAACACTGAAACACAGCTACATTATGTTTTATGGAATTTTTAGTTATTTTTCGATTTTTTTTATGAATTTTCAAATTTCATGGAAGCAAAAATGCACTGTTTTTGAATTTTTAAAAATATTAAATGACAATGAAATGCAGTGAAATTTTTATACAACGAAAAACACTATAACATGAGC
The DNA here is from genome assembly GCA_037367405.1 of Ottelia alismoides. Taxonomy (NCBI): domain Eukaryota; kingdom Viridiplantae; phylum Streptophyta; class Magnoliopsida; order Alismatales; family Hydrocharitaceae; genus Ottelia; species Ottelia alismoides. The sequence goes on from JAZKJV010000331.1 coordinate 1,175,376, forward strand.
AAGCATGAATTTTCTCAGAATTTTTGGAATCAAAAAATATTTATTTCGTCAAATAATCATGAAAAAGTAAGTCTGATGCACAAGGACTGAAAATGTAATTTCCACAAAGTTATGATCAACTAATAGCTCAGAAATAATGAAGGTGTATGCATGCAATTTTCATAGAGATACACATGCATAATCACTTGGAAAATAACTCAGGATCAATGTGTAAATAAATATAAGTACGGAGGAATATTTGAAATTTGCCTAGAGATTTGCTCTTACTTGGACAGACGGGGGGTATTTTACAACTTTAGAAATTTCGGAGGGCGTCCTCAATATTGTTCCAATATTTTTTTATCAATAGCCCCTAGGGCTTCTTCTGTCCTTCGTTCTCTTCAGACAAAGCCCAAGGGGGGCGCCGCCTTCTTCCCCACATGCAGCGACAGGGAGGTGGAGCCGCGCGTTGGGACGGAGATGGCAGGTGAAGTGACGAGCCGACGGTGTAGAGGGGATTGCGCGGAGGCCCGTGCTGGGGAGCGGCCGCGCGACGGAAGCGCAGTGGTTCTGGAGGGCGGCCGGGCTTTAGCGGATGGGCGGGCCACTGTGGAGGGTCCAGGCTACGCGCTCGGCTGTAGAGGTCGGACGCCTCATGCGGAGGAGGCGGCGGCGCGCTAGCGAGCGTGCGGTGGATTGATGGCTAACAGCGGGGGAGCAGGAGGTGACCAGCGATGAAGGGGGACACGACTGCTGGTTGGAGGGGGCGCGGAGCACCGCTGGCAGGAGACGCGGGCCTCAGGTGGAGGCCTCCTGGTGGTTCCTTGGAGCGTTCACGGAGGAGGCGCTCTAGTGGTGAGCAGCCAAGGGGGCTGATCAGCGGTGGAGATGATGAGAGGCGGCGAGGAGGAAGGTGCCTCTCCAAGCGACGACGTAAATGGGAGGGGCGGCGACATTTCCAGGAGGTGGCTACGACGGCGGGGGTGGCGCCCAATGGAAGTGAGATTGGTTCAATTTGAGTTCATATGGAGTCGGAATTGGTCTTTCAATTAGTGCTTAGTGGCTTTTTCCAAGTGTGGTTACTTTTATTATGTACGTGATTTAATTGTGCAATTATTTTTATTAATTAGAACATATTTTTATTTACAACTTTGGTTTTGAAAGTTATTTGATTTAAGGTCAATTAAGGTACAAATAATTAGTGTCAATTTTATACAGATATACACAAAATAAGTGAGAAGTATTTACAGCAACACACACACATTTTTTTTGATTTTCTGCTTAAGGACCCTATCTCCCCCTACTTTATTCCTGGTCGATCACGTCAAGTCTTGACCTTCTCTCGGGGTTCGGGTTAGCCTGTATACAGTCTTTCTTTTTTATTTTCTTTTCTTTATTTTCTTTATTTTTCCTTTCTTTTTTTCTTTATTTATTTTAGGTTAAAATTAGTAAGAAGTGTACAATATTTATACACAAATGCCAGTTAGTAAGAATATAGAGTTAGTGTTATATGCAGGTGTTTTATAAGGGATTTTAATCTAAAATAAATGCATAAAGATGACGAATCACCGATTCATCACCGACATTTTTTACTTTTTTGTATTCCCTTTGTAAAAAGTTAAAGGGCACTTGCTCATTTTTCTGTTTTATAGAAGGGCCCCATAGGGAATCTTGAGTTGTACCTCTTCTCGGGGTCTGTTTCACCGAGTGCTATGCACTTGGGGGAGCAGGGCACCCACCACGGCTTTTTCGCATTAGGTTTTCTCGACGATTTCCACGACCTTTTCGAGGCTAGGTGTTTGTCTAGGACTTTTCATTTTTACTTTTTCTGCACCTCCATAGCTAGACTTAGGGGCACATAACCTAGTTGTTTGTTTGTTCACTTAAAAAGACAAAAATTGTTGGACGTTTTTTGTGTGAAAAGCCTCAAAAGAAGTAATAACCCAAAAATAAAATATGGACTGCTAACTATATCTGACTTAAAAGAAAACATAATGGGATCCACATGTTTTGGGAGAGAAATCCCCAACGAATTACTAGCAGGTACTTTCCAGATTTGTGAGTGAGGGACGACCCATAAGGTTAGATCCTAAGCTCGAATTTTTTGGAAGACTACTGATATGATAGTTGGTTACTCTACTCTTCAGTGAGGACTCTCGGGTAGCCGGAAACGATATGGATTTCCTTAATAGAGTGGGAGGTTTATAGGACATTGCGTAAGGCTACATCCTCAAGTAAAACAGGTAGCCGGAAATAGTCTATTACTTACTCCTATACTGGCTGAAAGTAGGTAATTGGTTGTTCGTACTTGGGACAGTCTTTCGGGAAGTTCAGACACCTATCAGCTCACGTAATCTGTGAAAAGAATTGTATTGCCAATTCACCTTAATACTGAAAAGATTAATGACAGAACTTTTATGGTCATCATCGGGTTGAGTTGGTGAATCAGAGGTATTGCTTCGTGTTTGAATTTGTAGTATGAGTCTATATCTTTCAGATATCTATCAATCAATCTTCTATCTTATCAAGATGATGGGTAGGCGATTGTTTCAATCGACTCTGACTGATTCTTTCTCCCGCAAACCTGCCCATCCATCTAGATCAGTTTCGGATGTCCCTCTTCCCAAACCAAAATCTCATCGTGTTCCATCTTCTAGGCGTGACTCCGACCCTGGAAGCTCTTTTCCCTCTCCATCTTCTTCTCATTCTTTATCATCATCACCCCTAGTTCAAGAGAACCCTCCCCTACAACCGCAATTGCATATTGACATGGTCGAACCTGATCTAGATTCTTTCTCCTTTCTAGAAGACATGGCTGGCAAAGGACCGCAGTAGCCGCAGACCACATCGGTAGTGATAGGTCAGGATAAAATCAATAATGGTCTCCTTGCATCCCTAGAGTCCATGTAGAACTAGATAAGGGAGTAGGGAAGACTCATGAATGATATCTGAGCTGACACAACTGAGATCCCAACGAGAGATTCCTGATGTTGAGATCCCAGGAGGTGAGGGGGCCAGTGGACAAAATGGAGTAGAGAGACCTCCACTTGATCCAAACCGAACGATAAAGCAGCTCTACAACCCTGGAGCTACTACCACACACCAGTGGATTTGTCTTCCTGCTATCAATGGCAATTTTGAGCCCTGACCACCGACCATCCAGTTGCTGCCCAAGTATCATGGGCTATCTACAGAAGAGCCGCAATTACACCTATAGGAATTTGAACTTATCTGCAGTACGGTGCACGATATACAGATCAACGAGGACACAATCAAACTGATCGTCTTTCCATTCTCCCTTGTGGACAGAGCAACCTACTGGCTGAAACATCTAGGGAGATACATTTCCACATGGGAGCAGTTGAGAACAGAATATATGAACAAGTACTACCCACTTGGTCGTACAAATGCTGCTAGAGCTATGATAAGAAACATCACCATGCTCGGGAACGAGTAGTTCCACAAGGCATGGGACAGATTTAGAGATCTCATTGATAGGTGTCCCCACCACAATTTCTCGAAGTTGAACCTAGTTCAGAGCTTCTTTTGTGGGCTGACACCGGAGTTGTAGGGACTAGTGAACGCTTCTTGCAGTGGATCGTATTTTTTGAAGCATGAGGACCAAGTCCGGGCCATATACGAAAAATGGTTGAGAACTACACTACGATGTCCCAAACTAAGTTCTATACCCCGACGAAGCCATCGACTTACCACCAGCATTCTCGGGTGGCACACATCAAAGATACTACTTCTTCTTCCGTTTCTACCCATTCCAAATCCTCATCAGTTGGTATGGGGATCATCTGCCAGAAGCTGGACTGAATGGAGATAATAGAGAAAAAGTGCTAGAATTTGGACAAGTTCGATAAGATGACGAGCTTGAGAGATGTCTTAGTGATCTGAAGACTCAAATCATGTGCCTTCAAGAGATACAAGCTGATTCCACGAAGTCTTCGAGATCACATGCTGACACAAGTAGCAGAGATCAAGATATTCTTCCATGGCCACCAGTTCAGCACATTTACCATGTGCATTCTGAGCCGACTCATCATTCTCAGTCTTACCTACAGAACCGGCAGACACTGTCATCTAACACCCAGATGGTGGTGTATCAGAGTGATCAACCACTTGCCTCTATGCCCCCAGTTTATTTTGAGATGCATGGACCATTGATTGAGGTCAATGGGATATGGTACAACCACCAGCAGCAACCGGAGATCTGACGTGATCATCCTAGTTTATGTTGGTCTTTAGGAGGTGTCTCTTCCCAGCAGCCACCGCATGCACAGATTGGGTAGAACAGAGAACAACAACAACATTCAGGTCCTCGTCAATACCAATCCGCTCAATGGAGACAAAATGCATATCCATCTCAGTATCAACAATCCTACCCTCCACAATAGCAACCAACTCCGCAGCAACCTTAGTATCATTGAGGCAATTCATCCGGATCTCATGGTCCCTTCCATGATGACACAACACTAAAGTATCTCGCTAGTTTAATATCTGACCAGCAGGTTACATTTTAGTGAGAAATAGATGAGTTCAAGAATCATGTCAATGATCTCGTCAAAGGGAAATCTGTTATTCTGCTCAGATTCAGCCAAAATCGAACAGTGTGAAGAGAAAATCCGAGCAGGTTCATTTGATAGAACCTACCCTCCAGTCACAGGTATTTCCAGATAATTCATTTTATTGTGATGATGTTGATTTTATTTCTCTTAGGAGCGGTAGGATACCCTCAGGTAGGTATTGAATCCACATTTCATCATCTTTATTCTATCATTTTGGCCGCAAAAACCCTAGTAAATGCGTGTAAATACCCTTAATTACAACACTTTAGCATTCATACAGGTACATGTAAATAGTGTATAAAATACTGCAATTAAAGCCAAAATTATAGAATAAATAAAAGAAAAGAAAAAGAATAAAATATTGTAAATATTTTATGACCCGAAACCCCGAGACCTAGGCATCTTGATGAATAGGTCGACAAGGAATAAAGTAGGGGGAGATAAGGGTCAAATACCTATACTTTCTCATTCATTATTTATTCATTTTGGGACCTATTTTTGGTTCCACCTTTTATACATCAAATAAAGAAACTTTGTACATGAAAGTTGTAGATACTTTTATATAGAAAATTACAAAATTGATTTCACTGAAAAATAATGTACAGATAAAAAGTTATGGTCTGAATAAAAATCCAGAATCCCAACTCCTCGGATCCGTAACTCAAAAATGAAAACTCCAAATGCAACAAATTCACCTTTAATTGTATATGGAATAAAATAAGCTATTTAATGGCGGTGGTTTTGCATTTGGCGGAGCTACGGGTTGAAAGATTGAGTTTTGGACCATCCTTGTATACTTGTATAGATTAAAAAATTCAATTTATTATTTGTTCATTATTTTTATATTTTTATATTTTTATAATTTTGTAAGTATTACTTATAATATATTTGTATATTAAAATCAGAATAAAAACATAAAAGAAATACAAAATAAAATACCTGTATATATAATACATAGATATAAGAACTATACACAAACCTATATATTTAATACTTTTATTTTATTAATATACAAAACACATCAGAAAAATAAAACAAAAATATATTTATGTGTATAAAAGTATGTTATAATTTTATAAAATAATAAATAAAAATTATAAAATTAAAATACACAAAATAAAAATAAAAGAATAAAATATATAGTTATATGTACCTACAAAGGGGATAAAAGTAAACTTGTAATTAAATACACCATAAAAACAAATAAAAATCACTAAAAAATTCTTTAGAAAATAAGAAACATTTTTTATTTTATACCCTAAAAATAATAAATTCATTTACTATTTTATTTTGAATTTCCAAATAATTTTTGACCTGCCTTTTTCTGATTAGTCCACGTGGACCAATCAGGCGCGGTCGCTTGTTGACCTCGGTCAACTCCCTGACCGAGGCCTGCAAGCTTCTAACACCCGTGATTTTTGCCCCGTTTTCAAGAAATTTTGGCACCCGATTCTTCCATTTTTTTGGCCTCGCCTCCTTCTTGGAAATTCATCCCTGATCATCACGCTCCCACGCCGTGCCTTCAGATCACGCAAAATCTCCATAATGCGCACATGGACCTCGCTTGAAGGAGACGTTACCCTCTTGTACATAACAAGCCCTCCACCTTCGAGCTTCGGTTCGAACCCTTCTTGGCCATTAATCCTCCTCCCTGTTGAGCTCTTCACGCTGTTGGAGGTGACAGATCCTCAACCGTACCCTCAGGCGAGTCGAGGAAGCCTCGAATCGGCTCCACCACCTCCGCCAACCTACGACGTCGAGGTTCTCCACCTCAGGTCCTCCACCTTCGAGGTTTGCCCTTTTTCTTTTTCTTTTCCTTTCGTTTCACTCCCAGTAGCTTTAGGATCAAAAACCCTAAAAAATATCCAAGTTTCGTCTATCGATTCGCCCTCCATAGCTCATCGCCGGAGCGCACCTCCAGCTGTCGTCCCCTCGCCTTCCACCGACCATCTCCGACCTCCACTACGCCTACGCGGGGTCCAAGCAGTTTGCCCTGGACCCTCTCACCCCTTTTTGCAGGTCAACGCACAGTCAAAGCCCCTGGGGCTCATTTTGGAGCATCGCCAGAGATTCCTAGAGCTCGGAGCTCTGCCGCCATCGCGCCACCGCCACAGTGCTTCTCCGACGAAGCTGAGCACCCCAGCACGTACCCTGACCTCCCAGGAGCTCACATCTCAATTTTGGAGCCCATCCACCGCCGGAGAGCCAAGATCGAGCTCGGGGAAGATCGCCTCGCCGGCGTTCTTCCCTATTCCTCCACCTCGCTCCTCCATCGTTCGATCGAGCCGCTGCCCCAGTTCTGATCTCTGCCATTGGATTGCGTCATGCCTCAACCGTCAGGTCGTCATTCGAGGATCTAATCTGCACCGTCCACCGCCGAACCGTCATCGCGCGTTGTGCGCGCGCTACGTGGACAAGTGAACGGCCCCCCGCCGTCCGATCGCGCACGAGGATATTAGGCGTGGGTATTCTGCACCTATACCCTCGCCATTTTTGTATTTTCATTTCAGTCCATAAACTTTTAGTCGTAGTTTAAATATTTCTGTAATATTTGCATCCATACCCCCATAATTTTTATATTTGCACTTACGTCCTATCCACGTCACCTCACGTTCCCGTGCGCGTGAGGGGGCTGGGTATTTTGCAAGGACCCCCCTGAGGTTTACTTATTTCATTTCAGTCCTAGAACTTTAATATTAAGTGTAAACTTTTTGGGTTATTTGCATTCAAGCCCCCAGGTTTTTGGATATTACATTTATACCCCTCCCACACGCGTGCTAGTCACGCGCCCTGGTGGGCAAATTGCAGGGGAACCCTGTCGGGTTTTGTTATTTGTATTAAGTCCATTAAATTGCATATTTAGTTATAATTTTGATGTAAAATTTGCAACTGTGCCCTTGGATGTTTTGATATTTGCACTTATACCCCTGTCAGGCCATATATTTTTGTGTGCTTGCTCTATTTATTTCAAGCATCATATTAACTCCAAAAATTACCAAAAAAATCAAATAGGTTCCTGTTAACTTGCACTTGCATGCCATATTTCTATTTTTCATTTTTATTGCATTTTCATATTTATTAAAAATCAAAAACATGCCATTTCAGTACTGTCTATCTTAGAAAATACCAAAATATACTAAAACACCTTAAAAAATTCCAAAAAATTACCTATTGTCTATTTAGGGTATTCTAGTGTTAGTCCAAAAATCACTAAAAATTGCAAAACCAAAACTTTAAAAATTAGAAATTACCCAAAAACTTCCAAAAAACCTAAAAAATTCTAGAAAAATAAGAAAAATACAAACTCAGGTTCTGTAGGTTACCCATTTTATTATCTTTATTTTAAAATTAATTTGGGAAAATTTTGATATTATTTGATATTTTTCCTTCCCATTTTAATTTCAGCTAGTAATTAATTCACTGTTTTCTTTATTTTGCCTTTTTAAAAATACCAAAAACATTCTGAAAAATACCCAAAAATCACAAAAACAATAAAAACTTATAAAAAGACCAAAAATATTTTATTTCCTAATTTTGACTATTTTTCCTTATTTTTATAAATACCTTAGCACCTCCTTTCTAATATTGTATATATATTCCAATATTGAAAAATAAATAAATAAATAAATAAATATATGTATATAAAGAAAATATAAAAATCAGAAATTAAAAATCAAAATACAAAACTAAAAATAAAAAAATATTTTTTAAAAAAATTAAAAACCCACAAAAATATGCATCTTTGTAGACATTTATTCACCTTCACATTTTGTGCATCATTGCCTTGTGCTACCTTGTTTGCTCCCTGTGTTCGAACTCTCTGCATACTTACACCTATGCGTCTGTCTGTAGAGTTAAAAATAAAATTTAACTTCACATTTTCTTGTCATTTCTTGATATTTGGATTGTGGGTTAATTGTTGATTTTGGTTGAAAATTCATTAAGGGTCGCCACAGCGACGGTTGTCTCTGATTTGTGTGAGACATTATTTAGACCCCGTAAATTTCCGACAAATCAAATGGCGTCGTTGCCGGGGAGCAACAACGTAGTTTAGTGTTTTTGTTGATTGTGAATATTTTCCTACCTTTTTACATATTTATTTGATTATATTGTTTGATTGGACTAATCACCTTTTAGTTGGATTTTGTGCGAGGTACCACTGAGCGAGGGAAGCACCCTATCCTAGGTGCTTGTGCACCCACGTGAAGGCTTTCTTAGCACCAAAAAGACTTGGAGGCTTGGGAAGATCATCATTTTTGTAGAATGTTTGTAGTGTAAAAATTTTTGTAATTTAAAGTGAGAGAGAGACTTTATTTGTAATAACTTGGACTCTCCAGGACACTCTGGCCTAATTTCCAAGTGTTTGTTCACTTGGGGTCTCACCACGGTTTTGTGTTTTTCGCAGCTTTTCTCGCCTTCATTTCTATTTGTTTCACGAGGATTTAGCCCCTAGACATAGGAATTTTTGTCGACTGTGACGAACTAAGAAGCTAAGGCTCAATCCCTAATATCTTGCCTGCACCTATATAACGTAATTGGACTTGGCTAAAAATCAACTGAAAGAGCTATTTGACTTGGACTAGAGACCACGTGCCGCGAGCCCACCCTGTCAAGCGCTACTCCTGAACTCGACGTGTCGAGAGGAGGAGGGGTGAGCGTAGACCGGACTCAGGACTCTCTTCTTTATCAGAGCTACTTGTTCTTCATGTTAATAGAAGTTGCTCCTCTTAGGACGATTTCCTCGTGCATGCATCTAGGTAGTTTAATTTATTATCTTTAATTTATGCCCGGATCACTTTGCATGTAGAGTGCTGGCGATAAGGTACGCATCTCTATCCTTGCATGCATCATAAATTTTGATCGCGCATCGGCTTTTCTGCTTTCCTCCCCCAGTTTTACTGAACTCTAAATAACAAGGAAATTGGAAAATTCGTTAGACGATGATTGCTCAGAAAAATACATAAAAAGTGAAAACAATAAAAATTGGGACTGCTAATGCAAACTTGACCTTAAAACTCATCCCACCAAAATTCTGTTTTGGGGAGAGTAGCCCCCTCCTTGTTTGATTTATCTGCAGCGAGAGAGTGACCCGACACTAGGATAGAGCCACGCCTAAAATTCTGGTTGACTACTGATCGTGGTTAGTCGTTCTCCAGTGAGGATCACTCCGATAACCGGTAAAGCGGACTGCGACGTCCTTAGCAAATTGAATTTGCGGGAACAACCGGGTTACGGTCTGCAATTCATACTGGCTGGGAAAGATCTAACGTGGATCGGGACAGTCGGCTAGGAAAGTAGGGTACCTAACAGCTCGCTCTAACGCTCTGATAGATTGATTGATCACCTAATAAAATTTGACAAGATAACAGACCGAACCTTCACGGTCATCAGATCAAGCGTTGCGTAGGTGAACAGGGGATTTTGTATTTCACATCTTGTTTGCATTCCAGATCTCATCCGCCTTTCTCTAGATCAAGATGATGGGAAGGAGATCCCTTAGGCCACGTCTAGTGGCACCGCTATGGAGCACTCCTCCTTTTTCATCTAGATCAGCTTCGGGGAGTCCATACCCTCTCTCCGAGCCTGAGTTCACGCCCACCCTGTTCCCCCCTCGACCACCATTCTTCTTCTATCAGTCCAGTGGTGTCAGAATTTAGTGCAGAACAGAGTTCAGAACATCTGACGACACCTGAGATGGATTCATTTGGCTTTGCAGAAAACCAAGATATGGAAGGCAGAGAGGAGCACCCAGATGAGTAGAGACCACCTCCATACATATATGATCAAGCTGCCATCAACATCTCACTATTAGCATCCCTGGAAACCATGCAGAGGCAGATCAGAGACCAGGGGATGGTCATGGGTGAAATCATGTGAGAGATGCGTGAGGGACGAGAATAAAAGAAATGAGGGCGGAGATATCCCAGATGCAGAAGGAAGAGGACTGGATCAAGAGCGTCCGCCACAGGCAACCATGAGGCAGTTGCATAACCCAGCTGCAACACTCACGCACCGATGGATCTGTCTCCCTCCCATATACGGAGACTTCGAGCTTCGCCCGCATACAATTCAGTTACTGCCTACATTTCACGGGCTCGCCACTGAAGAGCCGCACCTCCATTTGCAAGAATTCGAGATGATATGCAGTACTATCCATGACAGATTTGTGACTGGGGACACAATCAAAATGATTGCCTTCCCGTTCTCCTTGATTGATAGAGCCGCTTATTGGCTCAAACATTTGGGGAGGTACATCGACACTTGGGAGAAACTCCGGACCGCGTACTTAAACAAGTATTACCCACTCGACCGGACAAATGCAGCAAGATCTATGATCAGCAATTTCACAATGATCCCTAATAAACAATTCTATGAGGCTTGGGATCGCTTTAGAGAGCTCATTGATCGGTGTCCTCATCATGACATATCAAAGCCCAACTTGGTTCAGAGTTTATTTTGTGGGCTAACACCGGAGCTGCAGGGGCTTGTTAATGCCTCTTGTGGTGGGTCATACTTTTCCAAAGGTGAAGATGATGTCTGGTCTATTTATGAAGGCATGGCAGAGAATTCTACAGTCATGGCCCAAGCCAGAGTATACACGCAACAAACCCCCCCCCCCCAAGGAGCAGGATCATACCAAAGGATCGCCCGCATTGATGTTGGTCCCAATACTCCGTCATCAGCAGTACAAGATGAATCCTCCGCCGCTGACATGAGCATAATCAACGAGAAATTGGACCGCATGGAGATTTTAGATAAGAAGCAGGGCCAAGGTCTGGCACAAATAGACCAGTTGGCTAAGTCCATGAGTGACCTGAAGACTCACATCTTGAGTATTCAGGAGGCACAATCATTTTCACATCAGCTTCCCAGGTCAGTGGCAGAGTCCAGAGGCAGCCGTTCTACCCCACCACCTCCCGCATACCGCCAAGTTCACCATATTCAGGAGGTGTCGGTACAACAGTCGCCGCAGTATTCACAGCAGCCACCATATCAGGATACTCAGATGGTGGTCTACCAGCCGGACCAGCCATTGGCAGCACTACCACCTCCACCCTTCGAGCAGGAGCCATTGATGGAAGTCAACGGGATATGGTACGACCGGTACCCCCAACAGCCCGGGATTCGTCGCGATCACCCCGTATTTCGTTGGTCCAACGGAGGTACTTCATCCCAACAACAGCATCTAGCTCGGGGCAATCACTATAGTCAACATCAGCCGCAGCAACCCCAATACTCCCACCAGTCACAGACCCATCATAACCCTAGTCCCGCCTATAAGGGACAACAGTGGAGGCAGCGGCAACAGCCTTACCAACAGCAGTACCCTCAGTCCCACCAGCAACCTCAGTTCCAGCAAGGGAACACTCCCGGTTCTCCCGCAGCCATGGAGAACCCAGCACTTGACGATCTCGCCCGCTTGATCTCCGAACAGCAGGCATCCTTACGGCGAGAAATGGACGAGTTCCGGCAGGAAATGAGGGACATTATGAAAGGCAAAGCTGCCATACCTGCGCAGAGCGAGCCGAATCCGAATAACTTGAAGAGAAAGTCTGAGCAGGTACAGTTTACAGAGGATACCACTCCTAGTGCTTATTTGAATGACATGCATTCTATGTTTGATACTCACTTCGTGTCACTTAGGAGCGGTAGGGAACCAGCCGGCGGCGGCTCATCTGAGGGACAACCCCATGGAGATTCTAGAGCCCCAGATGAGGAGAAAAGCGGTGCTGATGCCGCTAAAAACAATGATGATGACGGTGGTGCCGATGCCACCAAGGATGACCTTCCAGATGACGGTACTGAGGCCGTCGTAGAACTAGATGCAGACGGTGGTGCTGAAGCCACCATTGTGGATAATGAACGGGAGTCTGGTGCCGAGGCCGCAAAGAAGAATATTTTGGGTGGTGCTGATGCCCTCATTTTAAGTCCATCTGTATTCCAACCTTCTGTATTACCATTTTCTGTATCTCTGGACACTGAGAAAAAGACCAAAAAATGAATAAAGGAAAGGTTTCTCCATCAATTCCAAGTCCATGTGTGTTGAATGATGATGTTAGCACGGATTTCAGTCCTTCACAGGGCCAAAAACCTTCTCCTAACCCTCTGTCTGAGGAGGGCCCCTCCATTCCCTTCCCTCAAGCACTCCGCTCGGCGAAGGGGAATAAAACAGAAAATCCCAAAAAGAAGGAACAGTTAGAGTTCATCTAACAGATGATGGATAGATTTCAGATCCAGATGACTCTACAGGAGGCACTTGATCACATCCCCCTCTTCCAAAAGAATCTGAGGGAGAAGACCACTGTGCGTAGGAAGAGGAGGAACAACAGAGGACAGATCCATGTGCTCACACGTGCCACATGTTGTGCCATTCAGAACTAGCTGCCAGCCAAACGCCAAGATGCAGGAGCTCCTTATGTCAGATTCCAGATCAGTGAGCAGCAGTTCGACCGTACTCTATTAGACAACGGCTCTTCTATCAACCTCCTTCCGGCAGCCTTACTCGACCGATTCGAGTTCGGCCCACTACTTCGGAGTCAGACAGTCCATCAGTTTGCTGATAGGTCTATCAAGAGGCCGAAGGGGTTGTTGAGAGACGTGGTCGTCACCATTCAGGGCCTGAAATTCCCCGTGGACTTTGTAGTATTGGACATGGAGATCCCTGAGTCGGTGACCGATGCCCCCATCATACTAGGATGCCCATTCTTGGACACAGCCAAGGCGGTGACCGACCATGATAGTGGGAAGGTGTACTTTCGCGTACAGGTTGAAAGTATACAAATAGAGACGATCGATGAGATCAAAGCGAGAGATTCAGCCTGCTTGGACGAGAACAGTGATGCAGGGCAGACGACAAATGCTGAGTTAGACGTCCACCAGGAATGTGATTTTTGTGATGACCGATGATGAAGCAGTTTAGGAAGATCCAGAAGCACGAGCCCTCGCCTTGTCTGTAGATTCAGAGGACACACCTTTTGTGGCAGACGTGAGTTCGGAAAGCACACCCTTGGCAGAGGACACCATACAGGTTGACAGTTGCGTACTGAGTGGTAACAGTGATGTTTGTTCTGATTCAGATCCCTCAGAGGCAGACTTTAATTGGAAGTATTTTGATGCGTATTTGCCGTGTCTATTTTCTGATGAGCCGACAGATAGGATGGAGAGCGAGCCATCACAGATGATAGACACACCAGCAGGGTTCTCTTCGTCAGATGATCACATACAGCGAGAGTTCTCACATCCAGACCTGGTTGCTTTCACGCAGACATATCAGAAGACAGATTTGCCAGCTCCCACAAAACCAGAATTGAAGTCGTTACCGCAGCAGCTCAAGTATAGATTCCTTGCAGGAGAGCCAGATATGCACCCAGTCATTATCTCAGCAGATTTGACTAGAGGGCAAGAATCTCGTTTGATGGAGGTTCTTGAACGCAACCGCAAGGCAATAGGATGGAGTATGGATGATCTCCAAGGGATAAGTCCGGCCCTGTGCTCCCACCATATATACCTCGAGGAGGACGCTAAGCCTTCGTGTGAGTTCCAGCGACGGCTGAATCCGAATCTTCGAGATGTAGTAATGAAGGAGATATCTAAATGGTGGAGCGCTGATTTTATCTACCCCATCTCCGACTCTAAGTGGGTTAGTCCTTTACATGTGTTTCCCAAGAAGACGGGTATCATGACAGTTGTGAATGAGTCCGGAGAAGAGATCGCCACCCGGGTGCCCACTTCTTGGAGGGTCTGTGTGGACTACAGACGATTGAATGAGGCCACCAAGAAGGATCACTTCCCGCTACCATTTATTGATCAGATTATCGTGAGGCTAGCTGGGAAAGTCACTACTGTTTTCTTGACGGGTATTCCGGATACAACCAAGTGGCCATTGCGCCCGAAGACCAGGATAAAACGATGTTCACTTGTCCATTTGGGACGTATGCTTTCAGACGGATGCCCATTAGTCTATGTAACGCCCCTGCGACATTCCAAAGGTGCATGTTGTCCATCTTTTTGGACATGATAGGTGACTGCTTGGAGGTCTTCATGGATGACTTCTCGGTCTATGGCGACGGGTTCGATGCTTGTCTTGACTGCCTAGACCGAGTACTTCAGCGCTGCATAGAGGTAAACCTTGTACTGTCTTAGGAGAAGAGTCACTTTATTGTGACTCAGGGGATGGTCCTTGGTCACATCATCTCTAACAGGGGCATGGAAGTTGATCCGGCCAAGGTGGATATCATTAGAAAACTCAATCCATCGTCCAATCTGAAACAATTGCGGTCTTTTCTGGGGCATGTCGATTTCTACCGACGGTTCATTCAGGACATCAGTCGAATTGACTGACTGCTAACAGATTTATTGACTAAAGACACCGAGTTCCTTGTAGATGATAAGTGTCTTAAGTCCTTCGACACTCTCAAAAATTTAGTTGTCGAGGCTCCTGTCCTTCAGCCACCCGATTGGTCTCTTCCATTTGAGATCATGACGGATGCTTCAGATTATGCCATTGGGGCTGTGCTTGGACAGAGGAGGGATGGATTACCCTATGCCATACACTACGCTAGCCGGACTTTGGATGCAGCTTAGAGGAACTATACAGTGACTGAGAAAGAAATGCTAGCGGCAGTCTTTGCTTTGTATAAGTACAAATCTTACATTCTTGGATCTAGAGTGACGATTTTTACAGACCATACTGCCATTCGGTACTTGATGTCGAAGAAGGATGCCAAAGCCAGATTAACCAGATGGATCCTTCTCCTCCAGGAATTTGATATTGAAATTAAGGATAAGCCTGGAGTTAAGAATGTTGTGGCAGATCACCCCTCCCGCCTAGAGAACCTTGAGGAATCTGAGCCCATAGCACCTATCACAGAGACATTTCCAGATGAGGCAATCCTTGCTATCACCTCTCTTCCATGGTTTGTCGACACTGTGAATTACCTTGTTGCCAAATCCATTCCACAAAGTTGGCCCAGACAGCGGCTTGAGACCTTCCTTGCGAAGGCCAAGTCATACCATTGGGAGGATCCTGTCCTTTATCATGAAGGAGGGGACAATATCTGGAGATGGTGCATTCCTCAAGATGAGCAGCATAGCGTCCTCACCTATTGCCACAAGCTTGAGGCAGGGGGACATCATTCTGGGAGACGGACAGCACAGAAGGTGCTCCAATCCGGCCTTTGGTGGCCTACCCTTTTCAAGGATTCTGATGAGTTCGTGAGAAGGTGTACTGACTATCAGAAAATGGGTACTTGAGGACAGAGAGACATGATTCCCATGCAGCCCATTCACTTTTGTGAGGTTTTTGATGCATGGGGAATTGATTTCATGGGCCCATTTCCTAAAAGTCAGGGGTTCGAGTACATTCTGCTCGCTGTGGATTATGTGAGTCGTTGGGTTGAGGCCATCCCCGCTCGAGCCGCAGATGCTAAAACCGTATGTCGTTTCTTGAAGAAAAATATTATTTCACGGTTCGGGGTGCCTAGAGTCTTGATTTCAGATGGGGAGGTCTCACTTTATTAATGACAAGGTCAGGGCCCTTACAGACGAGTTCAGAATTGACCATCGTGTTGCCACGCCATATCACCCTCAGACTAATGGTCTTGCTGAAGTATCGAATAGGGAGATTAAGACAATTTTACAGAAGGTAGTCCGCCTAGACCGAAAGGATTGGTCACAACTTTTGGACTTGGTCTTGTGGGCCTATCGGACTTCCTTCAAGACACCATTAGGGACATCTCCCTTTCGTCTCGTCTATGGCAAGCCCTGCCATTTACCAGTAGAGATAAAGCATAAGTCACTTTGGGCAGTTACAGAACTATTATTGGATCCCAAGAGTGTAGGAGAGCAGAGGAAAGTAGAGTTGGCAGCCCTGGAAGAACTGAGAGATACGGCCTTCTCAAGTAGCCTACAATATAAGGAGAAAGTGAAAGTATGGCACGATTCCCGAATCAACCATAAACAATTTGAGCCAGATCAGCAAGTATGGTTATTTGATGCTAGGTTAGAATTATTCCCAGGGAAATTACAAAGTAAATGGAAAGGACCATATGTGGTTCGGAAGGTGCATGATAATGACAGCATTGATATATCCGAACCTTCATCATCGTCCACTTTCAGAGTCAATGGTCAGCGCTTGAAACCATATCTAGATCATGACCCGCCGACCGTTGATGTGGCCCTGATTCAGCAGGTATGAGACGAGCTCTTTGACTCACAACTTATGCGTCTCGTACATGATTATCACTTCTACCTTCCTCTGTATAGATCCATTTGTCTATATCATTTAGTCTTCCGTTATGTCCATCACCCCACCTTCATCCTATGATTTTGCTATACTTAGGACACGCCTTGTCCTAAGTATAGGGGGTGCACACACCGAATTATTCTTTTCCTTTTCTATCTTTGTTATGCTTTGATCCTCTCCATTGTCTCCTCTTCTTGACTATACTTAGGGATATCTTACCCTAAGTATAGGGGGAGACAATCGGAGTACGATTTGTTCATTCCCACCCTTGACCCTCCCTACTTGTGTACAGTCTGCTATACTTAGGATTATTTGATCCTAAGTATAGGGGGGACGGTCAACTTCTCATTCATTTGTTTATTCATTCTTTAGACTATTCTATATTTAGTACAAGTTATGTCTTCTCTTTTCTCTCCGATCTATGAGGACATAGCTCAAGCTAAGTATAGGGGGGTCGTATATACTTGAATATATACTTTAGCCATAACTCGTACTTTTTTAAGTATAGGTATTAAAATTCATTAAAAGTTTGAGGAATACATACATCACACCTAAAATTCTTTATAATTTATCACTTACCCTGTAAATTCTTAAAATCCACTTCTTGTATATAAGAAGCACTCCCGTGTACATATTTTTAACCTAGTTTTCAACCAAAAATCTTTTGTTTTTCAAAATTCCCAAAAATATTTGCAAAACTAAAATCCAAAAACATTTGAAAAATCTCTTTGAAAAATACAAAAATATGCATATGCATGCATCATCACCTTTTTGAAAATCCATAAAAAATCAAAAACTTTGAAAATTACATCACAAAAAGATTTTTCTGCATTTGCATGGCATGCGCATTTTTCTGATTGAGTTTGATAGTTGAACGAGTCTAAATAAAATCCGGAGATTGGAGCTTGATTAGACCTTAAATTCTACCTATTAACAGGAACCTTATAGGAGCTGGGTTTGTGGTACTTCAGGTCTAGTTGACTTAATTCTTTGAGGATCACGGGACTCGCTTCAATGGATTCTTGACTGCCTAAGTAGAGTATTTCGGAACACACGCACGACTCTTGTTGATAATGACCTAACTTGGACACCTGCACTTTCACATGGCTCAACTCAGTTGGAGTGGTGAGGGGATTGGATTTGCCGGTATGAGACGCACACACGTGGAAACACTTGTCCTCCTCTAGGGAGGGAAGTACACCCCAACCCGTCCAGTGATGAGGAAGTCTAAAGACAGGAGAGTGTGGGTTGCAATAAAGCTTCAAAAGAGGGATAGTCTACTGGCTCAAGAGGAAAAACTCTTAATGTAAATGCTGCTGTGAATAGTATAAAAAAAATGATGATCAGGCCTGTACAAAAATAATGCCTGCAAAGTATGTACAAATGTTGTAAAGCCAATAAGTAAGCTTGAGTTCCAAAGTCAAATATGTGAGCCTGTAACTGGATGACTTGACTACACTGGTCTTGCATCCTCGGATAGGTAGCTACACTGGCTACCGTCCATTCTTCTCTTCACCCCCTCTTCTTGAGCTGGTTGCCACTTGAACTTAGAAGGGAATGCCCTGCTCCTCGAGGATGGAGTTGTTGGATTGGGGAATCATTGGGTTGTCGTACTGGAGAAGTCAGTTTCTTTGCCATTCTGGTTGGGGAGAGCCACCATCACTTCCACGGTACAAGTCAGATTCATAGTCGTAAGAGTTTGCGTATGAGTTGAGATATTTCTGACCTGGCTATTGAGGAGACTTCGATAGAGTTTTGGGATTCTCAGGGACTGTTGGATTTCAAATTCGATTCTAATTAAGGTTCCGCCCGCACTAAAATTCCAAAGGTCCGGCTTAAGCTCCAAACTTTGATTTTGTGAAGATAAGTTTGATAATTAAACTAAATCCAAATTTCTTCTTTTTCTTTTCTTTTGTTTTTCTTTTTTGCACTTATTGCATAAGTGTTTGCTAGGGACTAGCAAAGGTAGAGTATAGGGGGATGATGAATCTATATTTCATCATCTTTATTCTATCATTTTGGCCTCAAACCCTAGTAAATGCGTGTAAATACCCTTAATTACAACACTTTAACATTTATACAGGTGCATGTAAATAGTGTATAAAATACTGCAATTAAAGCCAAAATTATAGAATAAATAAAAGAAGAGAAAAAAGAATAAAATATTGTAAATATTTTATGACCCGAAACCCCGAGACCTAGGCAGCTTGATGAATAGGTCGACAAGGAATAAAGTAGGGGGAGATAAGGGTCAAATACCTATACTTTCTCATTCATTATTTATTCATTTTGGGACCTATTTTTGGTTCCACTTTTTATACATCAAATAAAGAAACTTTGTACATGAAAGTTGTAGATAATTTTATATAGAAAATTACAAAATTGATTTCACTAAAAAATAAGGTACAGATAAAAAGTTATGGTCTGAATAAAAATCCAGAATCCCAACTCCTCAGACCCGTATCTCACAAATGAAAACTCCAAATGCAACAAATTCACCTTTAAATGTATATAGAATAAAATAAGGTATTTAATGGCGGTGGTTTCGCATTTGGCGGAGCTACGGGTTGAAAGATTGAGTTTTGGACCCTCCTTGTATACTTGTACAGATTAAAATATTCAATTTATTATTTGTTCATTATTTTTATATTTTTATATTTTTATAATTTTGTAAGTATTACTTATAATATATTTGGAAATACAAAATAAAATACATGTATATATAATACATAGATATAAGAACTATACACATACCTATATATTTAATACTTTTATTTTATTAATATACAAAACACATCAGAAAAATAAAACAAAAATATATTTATGTGTATAAAAGTATGTTAAAATTTTATAAAATAATAAATAAAAATTATAAAAATTAAAATACACAAAATAAAAATAAAAGAATAAAATATATATGTATATGTACCTACAAAGGGGATAAAAGTAAACTTGTAATTAAATACCCCATAAAAATAAATAAAAATCATCAAAAAATTCTTTAGAAAATAAGAAACATTTTTTATTATATACCCTAAAAATAATAAATTCATTTACTATTTTATTTTGAATTTCCAAACAATTTTTGACCTGCCTTTTTCTTATTGGTCCACGTGGACCAATCAGGCACGGTCGCTTGTTGACCTCGATCAACTCCATGACCGAGGCCTACAAGCTTCTGACGCCCGTGATTTTTGCCCCATTTTCAAGAAATTTGGGCACCGATTCTTCCATTTTTTTGGCCTCGCCTCCTTCTTGGGAATTCATCCCTGATCATCACGCTCCCACGTCGTGCCTTCAGATCACGCAAAATCTCCATAATGCGCGTTTGGACCTCGCTTGAAGGAGACGTCACCCTCTTGTACAAAACAGGACCTCCATCTTCGAGCTTCGGTTCGAACCCTTCTTGGCCATTAATCCTCCTCCCTGTTGAGCTCTTCACGCTGCTGGAGGTGACAGCTCCTCAGCCGTACCCTCAGGCGAGTCGAGGAAGCCTCGAATCGGCTCCACCACCTCCGCCAACCTCCGGCGTCGAGGTTCTCCACCTCAGGTCCTCCACCTTTGAGGTTTGCCCTTTTTCTTTTTCTTTTCCTTTCGTTTCACTCCCATTAGATTTAGGATCAAAAACCCTCAAAAATATCCAAGTTTCGTCTATCGATTCGCCCTCCATAGCTCATCGCCGGAGCGCACCTCCGGCTGTCGTCCCCTTGCCTTCCACCGACCATCTCCGACCTCCACTACGCCTACGCGGGGTCCAGGCAGTTTGCCCTAGACCCTCTCACCCTTTTTTGCAGGTCAACGCACACTCAAAGCCCCTGGGGCTCATTTTAGAGCATCGCCAGAGATTCCTGGAGCTCGGAGCTCCGTCGCCATCGCGCCACCGCCACTGTGCTTCTCCGACGAAGCTGAACACCCCAGCATGTACCCTGACCTCCCAGGAGCTCGCAGCTCAATTTTGGAGCCCATCCAC
Source organism: Ottelia alismoides (assembly GCA_037367405.1). Lineage (NCBI taxonomy): Eukaryota > Viridiplantae > Streptophyta > Magnoliopsida > Alismatales > Hydrocharitaceae > Ottelia > Ottelia alismoides. The sequence goes on from JAZKJV010000331.1 coordinate 1,196,143, forward strand.
CGCCGGAGACCCGAGATCGAGCTCGGGGAAGATCGCCTCGCCGGCGTTCTTCCCTGTTCCTCCACCTCGCTCCTCCACCGTTCAATCGAGCCGCTACCCCGGTTCTGATCTCTGTCGTTGGATTGTGTCATGCCTCAACCGTCAGATCGTCATTCAAGGATCTAATCTGCACCATCCACCGCCGAACCGTCATCGCGCGTTGTGCGCGCGCCACGTGGACAAGTGAACGGCCCCCCGCCATCCGATCGCGCACGAGGATATTAGGCGGGGGTATTTTGCACCTATACCCTCGCCATTTTTGTATTTTTCATTTCAGTCCATAAACGTTTAGTCGTAGTTTAAATATTTCTGTAATATTTGCATCCAGACCCCCATAGTTTTTATATTTGCACTTAGGTCCTATCTATGTCACCTCACATGCCCGTGCGTGTGAGGGGGCTGGGTATTTTGCAAGGACCCCCCTAGGGTTTATTTATTTCGTTTCAGTCCTAGAACTTTAATATTGTGTAAACTTTTTGGGTTATTTGCATTCAAGCCCCCAGGTTTTTGGATATTACATTTATACCCATCCCTAGCGCATGCTAGTCACGCGCACTGGTGGGCAAATTGCAGGGGAACCCTGACGGGTTTTGTTATTTGTATTTAAGTCCATTAAATTGCATATTTAGTTATAATTTTTGTGTGAAATTTGCAACTATGCCCCTGGATGTTTTGATATTTGCACTTATACCCATGCCATGCCATATATTTTTGTGTGCTTGCTCTATTTATTTCATGCATCATATTAACTCAAACAATTAGTAAATAAAATCACATAGGTCCTTGTTAACTTGCACTTGCACGCCATATTTCTATATTTCTTTTTTATTGCATTTTCATATTTATTAAAAATCAAAAACATGCCATTTCAGAACTCTCTATCTTAGAAAATACCAAAAAATATTAAAACACCGTAAAAAATTCCAAAACCAAAAATTACTAAAAATTGCAAAACCAAAACCTTAAAAATTAGAAAATACCTAAAAACTTCCAAAAAACCTAAAAAATTCTAAAAAAATCAGAAAAATTCAAACTTAGGTTCTGTAGGTTACCCATTTTATTATCTTTATTTTAAAATTAATTTAGATAAATTTTGATATTATTTGATATTTTTCCTTCCCATTTTAATTTCGGTGAGTAATTAATTCATTGTTTTCTTTATTTTGCCTTTTAAAATACCAAAAACATTCTGAAAAATACCCAAAAATCACAAAAACAGTAAAAATTTATAAAAAAACCAAAAATATTTTATTTCCTAATTTTTGACTATTTTTTCTTATTTTTATAAATACCCTAGCACCTACTTTCTTATATTGTATATATTCCAATATTGAAAAAGAAAAAAATATATATATAATAAAAAGAAAATATAAAAATCAGAAAATTAAAAATCAAAATACAAAAGTAAAAATTAAAAAAATATTTTTTTAAAAATTAAAAACCCACAAAAATTTGCATCTTTGTAGACATTTATTCACCTTCACATTTTGTGCATCATTGCCTTGTGCTACCTTGTTTGCTCCCTGTGTTCGAACTCTCTGCATACTTACACCTATACCTCTGTCTGTAGAGTTAAAAATTAATTTTAACTTCACATTGCTTGTCATTTCTTGATATTTGGATTGTGGGTTAATTGTTGATTTTGGTTGAAAATTCACTAAGGGTCGCCACAGCGACGGTTGTCTCCGCTTTGTGTGAGACATTATTTAGAACCCGTGAATTTCCGACAAATCAACAGGGACTTAACAAGGCTCGAAGAAGATATAGCTGATGATGCAAGCGAGCTTGTTGAGCCTTATAATGGCGGTGCTAATTCTGCCTCTCCCTTTGAAGACATTAATGATGGTGCTGATTGATGAATCTACGATTCTCATTCTTTATTCTTTTATTTTAGCTCTTCCTTTTAGCAAAACCATCTGTAAATACATGTAAATACAATAACTTAGCATTGTGCATGTCATTGTTAATATCTCATAATTAACACCTATTTTGCAAAAATAAAAGAATAAAGGGATATGAAAAGAAAGGTTGGAATAAATACAGAGTGACCCAAACCCCAAGAGAAGGTCAAGACTTGACCTGATCGCAAGAAAATAAATAGAGAGAGATAAGGGTACACTATGTAGTATACATACTACATTTACTTCTACAAAATATGTATTTATTTATTTTGACAAAATATAAATATTTTATTCTTTTTGCACCCTTGTATATAGCCCTAAATAAAATATAAAAATAAAAATCAGAAAAACAAAATAAAAATAAAATCAACAATTCCTTGTACAAAAGACACATGTATATAATTCAATACCTATTTATTTTACAGCCTTAACTAATTCATAAAAGTCAAATAAAATGATTTTGTATTCCTAAAATTATTCAATAAATAAATAAAATATAAAATAAAAAGATTTTTTTAAAATAATAAAATAAAAATACTTGTACATAATACATAGGTATATTATACATGTATATAATACATTATAATGTATAGACCTTATTCTAATTTTTCATAAAAATAATTAAAAATCACATAAAAATAGCTTATAAAATAATAAACATTTTATTTTATACACTTTTTAATTTAAAATCATTTACTATTTTATATTTAATTTCCTTATATTTTTATGAATATTAATTCATGATTGGTCCACATAAGACTATTGATCGTCGGTCAACCATCTCCCCTAGCCGGGTCGGGTCTGTACGTGTCTCGCTGGTGCTTTTTCTCCCATTTTAACGCTAGAATCTGATATACTTTGGCCTAGTTTCTAGAGCTCGATTCCTCTCCTAGGATCCGTGACCCTTGCAGATTCCTAGGGAGGATCAGATCTTCCTAGGGTTTCGCCCTATCATCTGATCTTTCCAGACCCTGAAGCATTTCTATAAATCCTCTCTTCCGCTTCTCCAGCTCCTTAGCTCGTACCTAACCTCCCTTCTTCTCCCTAGCCACCTCTAATTTAGTGACAGTTGCATGGAGCAACCTTCGTAGCATGGATTGTGCCGCATCGTCAACGCTCAAGCTACGTGGCTGGAGCTCTGTCGCATTTAGCCTCCTTTGCTAGTCGCAACCCGATTGAGGCCACAACCTGTCGCTCCGCTCCTCTTGAGTTCCTGCATTCTTTTGCACCTTTAGGTAGCGAATATCCTCTACGTACTTTCCATTTCATTTCAGTTTCCATTTCTATCGCCACCGCGGTTCACTTGCTCCGACCAGTCAGTCGGAGCCCCGTCTCTATCATCTACCCGCTCAGATCGACCCCCCAACTTGCCATCATCCTCCCTACGCAACCTTTCCCTCTTAGGCTCGCTCATTAGAGCGAGATTAAGGCTGAGACCTCCCTCTTCCATTCTCGTCGGAGGTCGAATCCCTTTCCCTGTCACTTCCCTTTCTTTCACCAAGCAATATCCCAACCGGAGCCATGTCCCCGAGTTGCTTTATCCCTTGTAGGTGCTTGCTCACACAAGGAGACCCGTTGATACCCCAGCTGCTCGGGTGGATCAGCTCCAGGAGGTGGACAATCACCATGCCAATCTGACTGTCCACGCTCGCATCCGCCCCATCCACTAGACACGGAGGATCCTCACAAAGTGTTGCACCTCACTGCGAGTCGATTAGGTCCTCTTATCACAAGAACTTCTCGATCGGAGCTTGTCAGGAAGTAGTTCATCCAACATCTTTCGGAGCCATCCGATGCCCCTTTGCGTTCAGGTCTGATCGCGGACGTCCATCCACGCCTATTAGACAACGATTCGATCAGAACCTTGCCAGATCTGAGCTTCTCGACAAAGGAGTTGTCCGGACCGTTAGATTAAACA